>CM077237.1:21774794-22374794 GCA_039654775.1 Spinibarbus caldwelli
GTGTGTGTGTGTGTGTGTGTGTGTGTGTGTGTGTGTGTGTGTGTGCGTGTATTAAATAAGTATATATATATATATATATATATATTTTATTTTTTTTTTTTTGTTGTTGTTATGGGTGCGTCTCAAGATTTCCTGTGTATCTCACAACTATGTCGTGTATGAAGTAATGTCTGTGTGCATGTGTGTAAAACAACAAACTGACGATGTTTAATCATTTGTAATTGTACATGTTGTGATTAAAAATAGTGGCCTGCTGAAATTAGAATGTATATACATCTTCATGACTAGATAGACACGGTGAGTTTGTCTTTACTCTACACGTTAGATGTGAGTCACTCAACCGGAGGGAATCCTGTCAGATCGTCCAAGCCTTGAGTGAGCGTGTACGGGTCGGCTGATCTGGTTTCGTCTGTTATCGCGGTCCCGGAAAGTTACATATGCAGGTAAAATCTTTTAAAATCGGACTACTTTTCAAAAAATAGAGGTTGGTATGATTTTTTTTTTTTTATGTTTTTGAACATGTTTTTGAACAAGTCTTCTGCTCGCCACTACTGCATTTATTTGATTAAAAATACAGTAAAAACAAAAATATTGTAAAATATTATTATAATTTAAAATACCTCTTTTCTATGTGAATATATTTTTTAAAAAAAATTAAATTTTTGTTGGTTTTGATTGCTTCTATTGTCCTCATTTGTAAGACGCTTTGGATAAAAGCGTCTGCTAAATGACTAAATGTAAATGTAAAATGTAATTTATTGCTGTGAACTGTTTTCAACTGTTTTAATAAGAAGAAATGTTCTTGAGCAGGAAATCAGCATATTAAAATGATTTCTGAAGGATCATGTGACACTGAAGACTGAAGTAATGATGCTGAAAATTCAGCTTTGATCACAGGAATAAATGACAGTTTACAATATATTAAAATAGACAACAGTTCTTTTAATGAGTAATGATATTTTGAAATATTACTATTTTCTCTGTATTCTTGATAAAATAAATGCAGACTTCAGATTTTTTCCCCCAAAACATTGTAATGTTTCCAGAATTTTGACAGGTACTGTGTAACATTGTTACCTAGTGCTTATATTGCTTAAATACCATTAATTGGATGGATTTGTGGCCCAAGATGCTGGGATAGGCTTCAGCCCCCACGACCCTACAGAGGATAAGTGGTTTGGAGAGTGAATAGATGGATGGATGAACTTCCAAAATACTTTGACTTACTTTGATATTGTTTCTATTCTGACTGCTGTTCAGCTTAAAAATACCTTTCTATTATCTTTGTTTGTCATTTTGCATCATTATACTAAACCTATTAAAATTAAGAAACTAATGAATGTCTTTTTTTTTTTTTTTTTTGTTACAGGATACTATGTACCCAACCATTCATCAGAAGGACTGTGAAAACGGGAACTCTTTGAACCACCAGTGGCAGTTTCCATGGGATAAAAAAGGGCATAGTAGTGGATGATGGAGGTACTGACATTAACCTGCCGTATTCACTGTATTACACACTAGGGATGGGCATTTTTGTAAATTTTTCATTTCAAGTACTGATAGGTCTTTATTTTGATGGTCTGGATGGCATGCGAGAGAAATATATAAAGTCATGGTGATCATCGAGTACTTGACAGCAACGATTGGTCATGAAAACAATGATTGCAATGACTTTAAAAAATTATCAATCATTGCTGTCAAGTCTTGAGTACTCTAGTACTTGTGCATTTATTATTAAACACACATACACAGTATTGAGGTATGATGTATATTGCATTGATTAATACTGTAAATGCAATAAACATTTTAATCATATATCTTGTCAAGTCTTTTTACTTCTGGATTTTCTTTTCTTTTTTTTTTTTTCAAAATTATTTTATGAACAATCCTATTAAAGAAAATTTATAGTATGATAAATGTGAGGATATTGATCTGGAGGAAATAGGGCCATAAAGATCCTATTCATCAGTGGTTCTCTGAAGAACCTTTAAAAAGGGTTCTTTGTAGTACCAGAAAAGGTTCTTTATGGCACCAAGAAAAACACTGGTTCTTTAAAGAACCTTTCACAAAATGGTTCTTCAGGGAACCAAAAAAGGTTCCTCTATGGCATCGCCGCGAAACCCCCTTTTTGGTTCTTCCTGGCACCTTTTTTTTTAAGAGTGTTGTTCCAGAATTTTTTAATTATAAATATCCATCATAAAAATATTAAACACTTTTGAACTTAATATTTGTATTCAGCTTCATTTTCGATCAAGCTTTAAAATTATGCAGAAAGTAACACAATTATTTAATTTGTTTGTATTTATACATAAAATGCTAGCTATAAAAATTGCCTTGGCCTTAGATAAAGGAATTTCCACAAAAGGATGCTATAAAAAATAGAAAATAATAGAAGTAAAAAAAAATACATGGTGGGAATTTTCATTTTTTTTTTTCTGGAAAAAAAAAAAAGACAGAATTTTCTTATGTACAATCTTAGAATCCAAAGGTGCACCCATATATGCAATCAGCAGATCTGTTTCAGTCGTGACTAATGCAGGTAATATATCTTTGCTGAACACAAGGAATAAAATAAATAAATAGGCGTATTGTGACCCAGAATTCACATAGTTCACACAACAACATCACCCCTCTGATTAAGGGCATGGATCAAACAGACATGGCCACAGGTGTTGTGTATCATCAGTGTCTCTGGCCTCTCATACTGTACGCTCTGCTGCCCCAGAGTCCAGCGGTGGGAACAACTGGAGCAGGACAGTAGACGAGGCTTGGGGGTGGTTACTGTGTGCCCCAGATTGCTTCTTCCTGAAGGGGAGGGGGTTTATCATATTCTAAAATTGGGTCAGCTGAAAATACATGGGCTACTGAACGTGCAGCTGTAACATTTGGAATGAGAAGCTAATTTGTGAATAGCTAAATGTTGTGCATTTTGCAAATATATGGTCGAGCACACATAATCAGTTATGATTAATCCATATTTGGGATTCATTATGTATTAAAAAGATAGTTCACCCAAAAATAAAATGTTGTTTACTCACCCTCATTTTGTTCTAAACCTCTATGCATTTCTTCTGTGCAACACAAAAGATATTAAAAATCAATGAAAGTCAGTGGGTTCCAAAGCTGTTTTTTGTCATTGCACAGATGAAAACTAAAACAAAATATCTTCAGTAACACTTTAGCTAAAGCCTTTATATATAATGCCTTATAAAAGTGTTTTAATGCATTAATGCCATTCTATGCACCTTATAATGCATTGTATGATATTATAAATAATTGTAACCACAGTTATAATAATAATATTTACAGTATCTATTAGCTTTAGAAATGATAATGCATTAAACATGACATATAATGCATTAAAAACATAATAAACAACCAATTTCACAATGCATTTCAACTTTGGTTACAATTATTTATGAAAAGATATAATGCTTTACAACATACAGTATAAATACCTATATAAGTGTTACCCAACTGATATTACTGCCCTTGTGGTTATACTACAAAGCACTTGTCATGATTAGAACAAAGTCTAGCCATTGCATTCGATAGATGCCATCTGCATCGATCGGCAGTCTTACTTTACTCATTGTCAGACAGTACTGAAGCATAAATGCATGATCACAATGACTCTCTAACACATACTGGTTCGCTCCTGCAGCAGTCCATAATTATTGACAGGTTTGATGTGCTCATTGAGTGGAAAGTATGGGAGAATTGGAGTTGCACAGAGTGTGTGACTAACTCCCACCCTCCCTTCCACCCCCAGGCCCATTGCTCTGTAATGGAAAGATTTAAAGCAGAGCACCAACCCAAAAACACCATCCTCTCTCTCTCTCTCTCTCTCTCTCTCTCTCTCTCTCTCTCTCTTTCTCTCTCTCTATCTTATTGTCTATCTAGCTCACCCTCTCCCTCCTATACCTCCCTCCCGCCTCTATACTATATTCTCCTCCCTCTCTCATGTTAAATAGATTACAGGGGATTCACTTATTTAAAGACTTCGACAAAAGCTGTGTGTGCATATTTTTGGGTCGGCTTAGAGCAATTAAACCCACACATTGTGAGCACCTAACTGGAGGAATCTAATTACAACCCACCGCCAAGACCATCCTACACAGTCTGGAGTCTGGACCTCACATTGCCTTCCACGAAAGAGTTCCTCAGAAGCTCCAGGACAACATCAGCAGCAGCAGCAGCGCAAGCCCCAGCTGGATCATCGTACGCTGGTTGCACCCTGGTGCATTTGTCTTTGCAGGAGTCAGGAGCCTCACAGAGAGCTCCGCACACCGGTTCCCAAGCTGTCTCTTCGGCTGCTTCCCGCGATTATTATGGACAATGACGAGGACGATGATGGGAATTTCACCAAGTGGATGAGCAGTTACTGGGGGCACGGGGTAGGGGAGGAGCACGCCAAAGATAGGAAGAGGAGTTTTAGGAGGCCCTCGCGCAACAAAGCTGACCGCCGTGCCTCTTTGCCCTGCATGGTAAGGTAGTGATCACACATGTGGAATTAAGAGAATGGAAATGATCAGAAATGCAATATGTAACTGTACAATACTAAACAAAACCCAAATTGGATTATACAGTAAGAGTTTCCTGTTATAAAATTGATAGTTCTACTGATTAGACGAGCTATATTCAAAGTCACTGTAAAATGAGCCAACAGTTCGGATAATATAATATAATATAATATAATATAATATAATATAATATAGTATTCAGAAATTATCATAAACTATAAATAGATTATAATTATAAATGTATATAATGTAATATAAATGTAATATAAAAGTAACATAAATGTTTATAATTTATAATAATTTGTAATAATAATTTTTAATTTATAACAAATAAAATAATTTCATATTTTTTAAAATTATTCAACTTAAAATTCTGATTTGACAATCCATGTTCAAAGTCATTATAAAACGAGTCAACAGTTAGGATAATAAACTATATCGCTTGGCAGAAATATTGTATATATAATATAATATAATATAATATAATAATGATTTCTGTTATTTCAAAGGTCCTTACTGCCTACGACAGCAAAAGAACCAAAACCCACAATAACACTGACGGATGTGCATTATTTTCTAATAATTCAACGGCCCATCATCAATTATTTATTACTTATAATATTCAGCAATGATCATTATCATTATAAATGTATAATATAAAAACAATAGAAATATAAAAATGCAATATTAATTATAATATTAAATATAATCTTTATATTGTTTCAAATTATTCAACTTAAAATTTTGATTTGATGAGCTATGTTCAAATAACATATGAAACTATATCACTTTTTATATATAATATAATATATTATAATATAAATAATGATCATAAATAATAAATTTATTACAAATCATAAATGTATAACATATAACTATATATATATATCATTATTAAACTTAAAAATCTGATATGACAAGCCATGATCAAAATCACTGTAAAAAGAGCCAAGAGTTAATGGATAAGGAACTATATCATTTGGTAGAAATATTGTTTTGTAGAATCTTTTAAAAAACACTTAAAGACACATCTTTTTTGGACAAGCTTTCAATTAACAATATGGTTCGGCTCTTATTGAATTTTGTGGTATTTTTACAGCTGGTATTTAATTTGTTTTGATTTTATTTTTACTGTAAAGCACTTTGTGACTCCTTGTCTGTGAAAGGTGCTATATAAATAAAATTCACTTACTTACTTACTTACTTACTTGTTTTATTTCATTTAATTTTATTTTATTAATTAAATTTATAATCATTAGGCTGTAAAATATATAATAAATATAATTATATATTCATAAATTAGCATAAGCATAATATTATGATTATATAATCAAATTAATATAAATATTAAAATATTATAAATATAAAATATGAATTTAATATTATTTATAATAATTAAAATGATTTTATATAGTTTAAAATTATTATAAATAATATTCATAATTATTAACAATAGATTCAACTGTTATTATTGGTGTATTTTATTATAGTACTATTGCTGCCATTTTATAAAAAGAATGAGATATTTTACCATGTGAAAGGGGAATTTATCAATAAGAACATCCTTTACTGTGGTAAAAGCACAGCCTCACACCTTATTTCTTTAATGCGTCTGGGAGCCAGCTAATCCATCGACAATGTCCAGTCTAGAAGTCCAACAGGAGTCTATTACTGTGTGTTTATGGCTTAAGGCATGTTTTTTGCTGTGTCTGACATGCAGTCTGAGCTGATCTTGTAAACAAAGCTGGGTAACGCATTGCATAAAAACAGGAAAGTGTGCTCTGATTAGCGGTAGTGACCCAGCAGCAATTTGTTCTCTTCCCCCACACATCAGTGCTTCACACGCTCTTTCTCACACCTCACAACCCCTTTAGATGCATACACACTATACACATGGTCCACATGGTCCACATAATCAGGACTGTTTATAGCAAAAGACAAGAGAGAAGAATGTCCAAAAAAATGTGTGATGGACGCCTAGTTACTGCTAATTTTAAATGCCAGTAATTTCTGACAAACAAACAAGCTTATAAATCATACAGAATTTTTCAAAAACATAAAATATCAGAAAGTTAATACAGTTTGTACAGTATAAAAACCATTATGTCTATGGAATATCCCCATAAAACATGGAAACCCAACGTGTGTGTGTGTGTGTGTGTGTGTGTGTGTGTGTAAACTAGGATTATTTAAAGCTAACTGTGTGTGTTAAAAAAACACTATTAAGTAAATATAATTAATATACTATACATATATCTACAGCTGGTTTGCTGATTAAATGAATTACAGTGATAAAATATTGACTACAAAGTTGTCTCTTGAAAACAAAATTAAAATTAAAATCATCAAAATCTTATACATATTTACCACTTGCATTATATGTCACAGTATCTATTTGTTTTGTTGCTTCAGTCTTATTATTCATTATGTTCAGATCTGATTGTAATGTGGTTAATATAATGAGTGCTGTTCCAAAAGTCACAAGCTAAGGTGGTGTTGCATGATTTTACATGCACAAAATTTCACTAAAGTGGAGCAGAAAATGGAAATTTCGGCGGGAATTTAATCATTCATTCATTTTACATACCTATTTATGTGGAAAATTGATTTTCAACGTTCCATAGTGGCATGATGACATGTTAAATAGGTTTATTTAACAGATTGTTTTTCTCAGGCAGTTCTCTGCTCATTTTTTTTTTTTTTTTTTTTTTTCAAATGTGTATTTTTCTGCAAGCAGCAGATAAGTGCATATTTGAACTATGTTGCATTAGGTCAGGAAACTAGTTTTGGCAATGCATACATGCTCAGTATGTCTTGGAGAAAATAATGTAGCTAATTGTAAACAGTGTAATCCAGCCCAAGAGGCAATACGTCAAGGTTAATAGGTGAAGCTCCTATGATTAGCTTGACTTCAAGTGAAACGCTTACACAAGTCATTATGGGGTGCTCAAGAATAATTAACCTATTTTGACCCTTGCCATGGCAGAGCTTACAGACTATTATGTCTATTGACTGCAATTACATGCAAAATGATTATACAAGTTTCTTATACGGATGTTTATATTGAGCCTTACAATACTAATTGTATCATTCATTTGCTATAGGAAATCATATATATGTACTATGCTTAAAAAATATGGAAATATGTACTATACTTCAAAATGTACAAACAATCAATAATCATTAATGAAATTAATTAATTTATAGAATTTCATGTTTCTGATTATTTAAATATGATTAACATTATTATGAATATAACTTATATGTAGCTTATCACTTCTTTCTATGTCATGGTCTTTCTCTCTCTTTTCTGTCTTGGTTTCTGTATTGAAAAGTCTCAGCTGGAAGCCATGCAGGCGAATCATCTCCATGCTAACACCATGGCCCCTGTCCCTGTCCACCTAAAGGGCCGTGAGGAGAAGGAGGTGCACTCTCATCCTCGTGCCCGCCGTGTGTCTTCAGACGAAAACAGCCGAACCAAAGTGGGGGGACCTGAATGTCACATCAGCACCATTCCAGAGCTCACTGAGTGCTTAGAGAAGAGGCTGCGTTTCAATAACCAGAAGGTGATATCAATGGTGGGTGAGGGACCAGATGATGTCATGTCACATACAGTAAACCAAAAAGTCATATCAATCTCAGAAAAAAAGGTACAAAAGCTGTCACAGGGGAGGTACCTTTTTAGAAGGTACATATTTGCACCTAAAAAGTCCATATTTGTACATTAAAGGTACATATTAATACATAAAGTGTACGTATTAGTTTCTAAAAGGTACAAAAGTGCACCTTTTGAAAAAGTACCTCCACAGTGACAGCTTTTATACCTTTTTTTTCTGAGAGTGTACTTAAAAATGTCTCCATGTCATTGCATTCAGTTCAAATATCAAACCAACGGGTCTGATGCAATTGAGTTAATCAACTAAATCAATTTTTGGTCAGAAAGTGATTTGTTATATGTTGTAGCTGTAGCTGTAGCAGAGAAACCATAGGGTTTAGGGTACAACAACAATGTACTTAAAACAAAAGTTTTTCCTTTGCGTTTTTGAAAAGTTTTGTGTTTTTGTAGTTTACACGGAGATGATAATGGTATTTTTTTCAAAAACTTGTTTTCAAAATTTGCATCTTCAGGCCCCTAAAACACCACTGTCATGCAAATGAATGCCTAAAATACATTACAATTTACTTTTAGTTGAAAAAGATATTGTGTAAATACCCCTTTAGTTCATCTCATTAATATCCCCTTAAATGTAATTTATTTATTAAATAAAATAAATGTATTTATTTACTTATTTAACACATTTATCTTTCTGCCTCCTCTCAATGCATTACTTTATGCCTACAACATTTTCGATTTCAATTAGTTTGAGCTGTCTGGCTGATTTTCGCGGACCTACATCAGTTGCTTTAGTGTTTACTTCATGTCCATAAACAAAAAAGGTCTAGTTATATACCTGCAGTAGGTTATTTAACATGAACAGATCTAAACAGCAGCCCTTGTGGAACCTCTTAAGAAATTAGCTTTTTAAAAAACAAATAAATCTAGAACTGAGAGTCTGCAATCAAAAAAGGAAGGTGATGCGTCAAAAGATTTGAACCACAACAGCAAATATCACACTTCAATGCTCTTTTAAATCTTACTTTATTTGGTACTTACCTTCAGTGTGTCTTGGTGCAGCATGACAAATCCTCTGAAGGTGATCGTTGGTAACCATTGGAATTCCTCAAACCATGCAGTACAGCAAACAATTCGCGTTAAATAACTCTTTAACAAGTGACATGTTTTAACTTCAGGTGGCGATATAGAGGCCAAAGTTCAGTAGTAAAGAATATTATAATAAATGATTTCTGAAGGATCATGTGACACTGAAGACTGGAGTAATGGCTGCTTACAATTCAGCTTTGCCATCTCAGAAATAAATTTAATCTTAAAATATGTTAAAATAGAAAACTGTTTTATTTCACAATAATACTTTTTTGTGTGTTTTTTGTAACCTTGGTGAGCAAAAGAAACTTCTTTTAAAAACATGGGGAAAAACTTGTATACTGTATACTTTAATAAACTGTATTAGACAAAATGCCTCAATGCCCTAATATTAACACTTTTGGATGATTTTTTCTGGTTTATTTATAGCGTGATGCAGATAGCATATGTCTTATTTGCCATGAAGAACTACGGAATGGAAGGGGTGGCATCCAAAAACTTCACTGTGGCCATCATATTCATAAAGAGGTAAGCACTTCCTGAATCATTTCTCTCCTCTGTTGCCTTCTAACAGCATTAAATTGTTAATTGATGCAGTGGGTTGATGGATATAGCAGTTTACCCATGATGCCAAGTGAACAACGATGTTTTCAAAATCTGTGCTTTTCCCCACCTGGCATGCATGAAGTTTGTCTGGTTACTTGCTGCTTTTGTGTCAACTATGACACTGAATCTGCTGTCATCTCTGATTATGGATTGGGAAGGCAAAATGGCCGGAGTACGGCTCACGTCCACGTAGTGGGAGTTCTGCACCTGCTTGTGAGCGAGGAAAGGAGATACCGTTCTGCCCTGGACAGGAGGAATATCGCTTACCCCGTCGCCAACTCTCTTTACGTAGACAACGTTGATTGTTTTCAGTTTAAAATACACTCTAAAAAATAAAGGTTCTTTATTGGCATCAATGGTTCCATGAAGAATTTTTACGATCTGTGGAACCTTTCCATTGCACAAAAGGTTCTCTATAGTGGAAAAAGGTTCTTGAGATTATTAAAATATTATTTAAAAAAGTAAGCTTTATTTTTTTAAGAGTGTACTGTATGTATGAATAGTAGTTAAACTAAACAGTAATCACTCTGTATATTATCAAAATACATGTTAATTGTCAGTATTACTTTGTATTTAGCTCCACAGTACTTTTTCTTAAAATTAACCCGCTGATCAAAGAACAACAGTAGATACCAGCATTTTTATTTATTTTTCCCATTCCAAGTCATTTACATTTTATAAATATTGCTGTTTCAAATGTCATGCTTTAGTACTTTTTGTGCTTTTCCTATGGTAAGAATTATAGGAACCATAATATGGTTATTATAGTCTGTGTATTACTAAACTGTCAATCAAATTTAGTTTTTCAGAGTTAATGTGCATTGATCTGATAAATAGTTGTTATTATTCATGATTCTGTTGTTCATTTTATACAGCTATTTTGGATTAGAAACTGTGAATATAAGATGTTTTGGCTTATTTTGGATTTAGAATTATGGATGCTGAAACTCTAAATATGGTAAAACCCTGAATCTGCAGGTCATATGTCAGGAGTTGCAGTTATGAAGCTACAGTAGTTTGTTAAATGCACATGCTGGAAATTAGCTGGTGGCTAATCACGCCACTGTAATGGAAATCAATGGTGGGTCTCAGTTCTGCCCCTCAAAGGTCAACAGATCTTTTTTTCATGCATGCAGTTGTCAAGTGCCATCATGCCTCTGCTATGGATCTTAATGATATAAATATATAACTTTTTTAAAGTCTTCTAGGGTGGAATGGAAATTTTTAGTTTAGTTGAACATTATTTCCTTTAGCATTTGTGTCACTACCAGTCATATAAATATATTCATAAATATGTTGGCAATTTTTTTCAGAAATTTAAAATTTCAAAATGTTTTGAAAATCATATAAACTTAAATTCAAACTGATAGTGTGTTTTTCTAAGCTTGCAGTTCTATTAAAGCAAAATAACTTTGCAATATGTTTAGCATGTGCAGATGCATGCTTCAATAGTTTTCAGTTTTTTTTTTATATACAGCAACATTCTGGCTTTACCCTCCATAATTTGGCATTCCTTTCTTTCAGTGCATTGAGAAATGGCTTTGGCAGAAACAGTCATGTCCCACCTGTCGAGTTCATGTGACCATGCCTGAGCCCTGGTCCTCTGCTTGTGTCCAGTTTCCCTGACAATGTCTGTTTTTCATCACTGCATGATCATTTCCATGTCTGCTTGTAGTCTGTGACCCTGGACAATTATTTTAGTGTGTTTATATGTAAATAAAAACAACAACAACAACAACATCTCTGGGTGGAGGCAAGTGTGTGTAGCAGTCCAACATGATTATATGGTATTTTGCTTGCACATGCGGCCTAAGATAAGACAGATTTGGATGTGCATCTCTCAAGAGCTTCGGCTTTATTTTCCTGACCCTCTTTTTCCATCTTTCTTGCTTATTTTCCTCTGTGGAGTGATGAGGACAGGATGTTTGGCTATGCTGAAAACTGCATGTTAAGTGTCTGACCACAGAGCCTTTTTGTTTTCTCTTTGTCCATCTCTCTGCTTTCATGTATTGCACAATGCACATCTGAATTACCCATTAACATATACATGCCAAATTCAAAGGCAGAGAATTTTAAACTCTGTCCAATGTATTGTGATGTTTCAGAAATGTAAATATAAGTTTTAAAGATGTAGAATATGTTGTTTGTTCTAAAATCATACTTTTAATTAAATATTAACAGATTAAGAAATACCAACATTGCTGTAAAGTTTTTTATATAGTGCTGTTATTTTGAAGTATGTCTGTTGTTTCATATGTACCCTATATTTTGTTTGTACAAAATTCATTGCATTCAGTTTTTGTGTAACTGCTAGGTAAAATGAGTGCCACGTTATAAAGTGTAAAATAAATAATACAGTGAGATGATGTTCTTTTCTCCGTTGCAAGGCCCTCTTGTGACTGTGCCTTTGTGCACGTACCCAAACCCTGCCCTCATGTCCCGCCCTACATTTACATACTATAACTGTAAAAACCCAAAAGCTGTTATAATAAAACAGTATGTCATCAAAATATTATACAACAATTGGACCAAAGCATTATGAAAACTTCAGCCTTTGGCAAACGTATTAGCCTATCTTCTCTTGCAAAGTACCTAAAACTTTAAAGAGAACATGGAAATTAATTGTGATCTATCTATCTATAATCTATAATTGATTTACCGAGGTTTTAAAATACATAAAAACAAAATAATACACTAATACGTTTTCAAAATATATTTTAGAAGTTTATGCCACTGGACTGAAATTTCTACTGACTGTAGCGGACAATCTTCTTTGGGAGAAAAAATGCACACGTGGAAAAGAGACCAACTGTTGATTGACAGGTAAACTAACCAATCAAATTCGAAAATAATGACGTCTGGTCTCTTCATGAACCAATCGTTTCATGAAATGGGAGGTTCCAGTGAGAAGACGCTATGAAAAGAAGATAAACCCCCAAATCTTGCGGCGAAACAGCTGGAAAAGTGGAAGAAGTTGTTAATGTGCGAGTTCCTGATGGAGTAAAAAGTCATGATGCTGAAAAGGGCCGAAGAGGAGTCGTGTGAGGATGTTTGAACGAATTTAGTGTATTGTTACAGCATCAGATGACAGTCTCTCTCTCGAAAAAAACAAAAAAACATCGACTCTGAGATTTCTGCTTAATATTTTCAAGAATATACTCATTATTTGGTCAATCTATAAGGTAAGATATCAACTATGTATTCTGAAATCATAATACAGACCACTTACTGTCACCGAATGAAGTTATTTTTTCCACTTTTATTTCTTAATAATGTTAACGTTACCTCAAACAACGGACCTAGGTGGCGAGCTAATGCAGTTACATACGTGTAATTAACTAGAATATTATATATATATATATATATATATATATATATATATATATATATATATATATATATATATATATATATATATTCCCTAGAAGACTGTGAATTAAAAAGAAAACATCATTATATCATAGCATATAAGATGGGTGTTTTAGTCTGTAGACTTTAGCAAGTCTTGAGAAAGCCCAATGAAGCGTACGCAGCAGCCCTTTATCCTCAATAAACATTATGTGAAGTTGTTCATAAAATCTAGACGTTTATATAGTCTTCCACAGAGAACAGTGCGTGTATCGTTCATCAGGTAAGGTTTTTAAACGATTTAAAAAAAAAATGTACTTGCGTCATTTTATCGTGAAACATGCAGGATTGTTGTCATAGCGTATTTTACAACGTTTTTCATGTTTTATTCTTTGTCAAACTGCACTGTGGTTTCTCTTATTTGGTTTAGTATTACAAAATGACTGATTGTTTTTACTTACAATTCCAAATAATTTCGTTCTTATGTTGTTATAAACACATGAAAGGATTGGGCCTCTTCACTGGAGAGACTCTCAAAGCTTCAGTTTGTCTCTATGGTAACAGCAGAGCATCCTGAAGAACAGAACAGGGGCGCCGCTACGGATTCTGGGCCCCCTGGACAGCATATTCACTCGGGGCCTCCTGCATTTGGGGGGGTTTGGATCACGTTTCCCCTTCGGCCACAATCCCCACCCCCATTGTCGGGCCCTTAGAATCGTCCTAACTCCCCCCCACCCCCCTCTTACGGGGCCCCTGTCACTGAAAGACTGGTTTAATCAAAGCTGCAGAGATGCTACTCATTGCCATGATTTTCAATGTCATATAGTGCATACTACAATACAGAAATAGTTCATCCAGTAATGAACATTGTGTCATCATTTGCTCATTCTGATATCTATATGACTTTCATTCTTCACTCTCAAAAGGGGAATTACTTTGGAGTGACACAAGGGTAAATGATGACATAAATTTCATTTTTAAGAGAACATTTATGTGACCCTCTACTGAAATAAGCAATTACAAAACGAAACAGCATATGCCATAATGTCTGTGCAATAAGATTCTCAGTTTTGTCTCAAACTCTCATTATTACCATCACTTCGATTTTTTTTTTTTTTCCACTTGATCATTATGTGCTTGCTGTCTTTGCTTTATTGCAGCCCTTCAATAGCATCTTTTTCACATGTTTGAATTTAGCTTACTTTCTAAAAGCAGTTGTAAACATTTATGTGATAAACGGTCATGGTCTCAAGGTCACACTCTGATTACACACTGATTATGGCAGTAATGACCGCCTTCCTTTTGAATGTCATGGGACCTGAATGACTTAAGGGCCAAGAACCGATCAGTCTGTTGATTAAATATTACAGAAATCATCCTCTACAAGAGGAAAGGAGGAACAGAAAATGCCATTCTTATAATTTCCTTTGTATTGTTTGGATTACTTTATATTTCACTGATTAAAAGCAAAAAACGTAGATTTTATTGATCTTTAAAGTTAAAGTCTTTAAAGTTAAACCTTTCTCTGCATTTTGATTTGTATCTCTGACATTTCCTTAACCCCTGCAGTGTATAGTGTGTGGAATAATTTGTTGAGGGTGGCAATAAATATGCTGTATTTGATTGTCTAGCACTGTTAGACTCCACACCAGAGTCTCCAATATCGTCTTTAAGTGTGTCCAGCAAACAGTGTCTTTTGCTTTGCCACATTTTGAGATATAATGAAGCATAATTATTATGATGAGATTTTGTTTTGTAGTGTGTTATATTATTATTAAATACAATTGTTATTCTAATTTCCAGGACATTTAGGAAATCATGGGAAGTTTTAAAGGCCATGCATTGCCTGGAAGTTTCTTCCTGATCACTGGCCTTTGGTGGGCCGCAAAGCAGACATTTTTGTACGCCACCCGCAGGAACAAAAGTGCTGGTGCGGGCAGACTTGCATCTCGAGCTACCCAACGGCGCATAGAAATCATAGAAGGAGCTGTCATTTTATCATTTTCTATTATTGGTGAGTTGCTGCTATGCCTTTGTTAATAGAATAAGATCATACATTTGGACAAATAAAGCTTTCTATGTCTTTGAAACACCCTAGTTTCAGAAAAGAAACAACTTTGATTTTGATTTTTGAGAACATTGCTTGGCATAGCTAGAAAATTTATCTTCATGTATAAAACTGCCCATACATTATACATTAATATACAAAAAAAAAAAAAAAAAAACATTTAATGCTTTAATATTTTAATGCTCATTTTAAGTCATTTTAAGTTGACTTTAGGCCTCCTATAATGAGCCATTTATTAATGAAAACGTGTATTAACGAGTAGTGAAAACATAATGAGTAATGAAAGCGAGTTTATTTATTATATTTTTCACTCAACTAGTTCTTCTGCCCTTTACACAGGTATGTTAGCAGAGCAGCTTTTAGCAGGTGGGCCCAAGTTTCAGCTGTATGATTCTTCCACTCAGCACTGGGAACAGCTGATGAACTGGCAGCACACCACCATGTACCTGTTCTTTGCCATCGCAGGGGCCATATCTCTCACTGTCCACAGCACAGACATTGCCCCGCTGGCCTTAGACCGGATGCTGCTGGGTCTTGCTTTCTTTAATGAGGGTAGATTCTTGTTTTTTACTCAGACCGTTTCTAAAATTGTCCAAAAATACTATGTGAAAGAGTATTTTTTTTTTATAAATGTGGTTTTTGCTGTTGGAGAATGTGTGAACTGAGCACTCTTTGTTACTCTTGAAATTACTTTTTTTGTGATAATTCAACATAAAATAAAATTCAGCACATGTCTGTCTCCGGCAGGATTTCTGTTTCTTTACCATCTCCATGGTAGAGATATGCTTGATGTCCATGTGCACACCCTTCTCCTCTATGCCATCTTTGGACAAGCTTTCATCTGCCTTCTGGAGGTTTTCCACAGAGGGAATATTCTACTAGAACTGCTCCGAGCCACTCTCACCATACTGCAGGGCAGCTGGTTCTGGCAGGTCAGTGTGTGTGTGTGTGTGTGTGTGTGTGTGTGTGTGTGTGTGTGTGTCGCAAGTGCATACATAAATGTGCAAGTCATTTCAACACTGTTTAACTCATTCTTGTATTTTTCTAGATTGGCTTTGTGCTGTACCCACCCAGTCAAGTGAAATGGGATCAGACAGACCATGACAACGCTGTCTTTGTCACATTATGCTACTGCTGGCACCTAGCGTTTGCATTGCTCACTGTTGCTGTAGTTTACTGGTCTGTTCTCTGGTGAGCATGACATATTCTATTTATTCTAACATGAAATACAAAAAAAATTACATTTCAGACATAAAGGAGCATAAACTACCATTCAAAAGTTTGGGAAATTCAGTAAGGACACATTACATTAAATGTAGCAGAAAAAAAAAAATTCTATTTCAAATGAATGTTGTTCTTTTGACCTTCTCTTCATGAAAGAATCCGGGGAAAAAATTATCATGTGTATCCTCAAAATATTAAGGAGCACAACTGTTTTCAACATTGATAATAATAAGAAATCTTTCTTGAGAACCAAATCAGTCTATTAGAATGAACGATCATGTGACCCTGAAGACTGGAGTAATGGCTGCTGAAAATTCAGTTTGGTAATCAAAAGAATAAATGACATTTTAAATATATTAAAATAGAAAACAATTATTTTAAATTGTAATAATATTTCACAATATTACTGTTTTTGTGTTATTGTGCTTAAATAAATGCAGCCTTGGTGAGCATGAGGCTTAAACGTTTAAAAATCTTACTGACCCAAACATTTGAACAATAGTGTACATTGCATATGAAATAATACTTTTACAGAAGTTTCCTTTCTGATTCATTGAGTTTCTTCTTATTTTCCTTCATTGTTCTCCCCACAGTGCTGTGCGTTCCAGACTAAGGAGGATGCTACCCATGGAAATGGGGCTTTTGAAACCAAGGGAGAAAGAAGTAGAGTCTGAAGATGATATTTTATGAGTATTTATCATTCTTACACATTCAAGTCAGCATCCAAATACACTTGGACCTGAACCCAAAGAAAAGTATAGAGACAGAGAGTGAGAGATAGATATGAACGGAGAGGCATTGTCACTAAATATTAGCTCTGTCTTAATTTCCTGAAGAGCAGATGGGAGATGACAAACAGTGACAGTCTTGCTTCCCAAGATCTGTTTCATCATACTATAACAAGTAAATCACAAGAGCTACAGTGTTATATCTCTCTCTCTCATTTTCCCAGTATGATCACTCCAGTGATAGATAACTCTCTGTCCATGCAGTCTGCTATCTTGTGTGGTCATTTCTTTTGTATTTCACTATTCCCTATTTCTCTGATGCACCTCAGGACCAACCTACTCTAATAAATAAATTAAAACTTGATTATTTTATATACAAGTTTGCATCAAGTCAATCAAAAATGATATTGATTATTTTTTAATCTTCATGTACACTTTTTTGTTGTCATTTCATTGCAATACTGTGTAAATTTGAGATTTTTTTGTGTGCCTTGTCAGTATTTTTATGTTGCCACTCAAGAACAGAGAATATATTATTTTTATCATGTTGCTTTTAATGCTACTATATGATCTGCATGCTAATGCCTCTGAGATTTCCAGGTTTGTAAGACTCATTTTAGTCATCAAGTGAATGATGCTTTTGTATTTTCTTGACAGCCATAACAATTCCTCAGCTAGTCTGCTGTGTTCATTTGTGCCATAGTATTCTTTGCCTTGACTGAAAAAATCCATTGTATGTGGAATTTTGAAATGATAATATCTTACCACATGCATTTATTGATCAATTTAATTTAATATGACTTGATAATAAATAATTTTTTAAGAACAAATTTTTTTTTTCAATAAAATATTTTTTTAGTGTATAACAGTGTACAACGACTGTGTATTAATATTAATTGATTTTATTTACTATGTGTAGGTATTTTTTTCCCACAGATATTTCTCTCAATGAACAATAATAAATAAAACATTTGTAAAATAATACTTTTTAATATAGGGGAGTGTGGGGTAAGATGAGCCTTTTTTTTTGTTTTGTTTTTTTTGTTTTTTTTATACTTATGTGGTCCCCAAGATAGGGTAGGTTGACTCGAGTCAGTGAGTAAGATGCACCATCTGGGTGAAAACTGACCATCTGACTGAATTGAAACCCATGTGAAATTTTAAAGATAATTTACCTCTTTTAAAAACTAACTTAATATTCAAATTTCAAATTCAAATTTACAAACAGTCATATTTATTTTCTTAAAGCTAACTTAAACAAAACAAAACCAATCAAATGAAGTTTAATGTTCAATCTTTAATTGTTTGCATTTCTGATATGTTGAACACCAAAGTTTTAACCTTCCCAAAAACATGCTAAACATGTAGAGTTTGCTGAGTAAAATAATAATAATAAAAAAAAAATTGAATTAGAATGAAGGAATAAATGTCACTGAAACTAATAAACATTTTAGTCAAATGATTCTTGGCATGGTAGCTTTTTTGCAGTGTCGAACAGGCCATTAGGGACTACAGGTGGAAAGATATATTTGATTATAATGTAATGAAAAGCATCTTCTAGTTCTCAGAGAACGGTTTGGTATATTTGTACACTGTCCCTATCAAATAAACTACAAATAATATGTATAAATATGATAAACTAAACCAGTTGCATAATATCACATTAAAATACTAGTTTATACTTAAGATATTTAACTTAGCTTTAGTGCCTTATGGTGGGGTAAGTTAAAGTTCTGGCTCAACTTACCCCACAGCATTTGGCTCACTTTGCCCATAGCTGGCATTTTGGAAAAAAAACTAGCTAGTTTACCAATTCAGGCTAATATTTAGCTAAATAATGTTTTATATGTTGCTAAATCACCTATATGCATCATAAATATTTTTAGACCTGGATAAATTTGCTTTGATGTAACAGTCATTACATCTGTTATGCTAAAATTTTTAGTTTTTAAAGTAAATGGGTGCCTTCCACTCCTCCCATGTGTTTCTCCTTTTCACAGTCTGGCAGAAATGATGTGTGATTCCAAAATACATGGTCACATGACAGTAAAAGTGTACAGTTGCAAGATACAGGGGGTGGGTCAACTTACCCACTGGCTCAACTTACCCCACTCTCCCCTATATAAAACTAACGTGTGCGTGTGTGTGTGTGTATGTAACTTATAAACCAACTAACGAAAGAAAATTAAAAAAAAAGAAAGAAAGAAAAGAAAAACGGTCTCTCAAAATAAGTGGTCCAATAATACTTGAAAAAACACTGGCACATTTTAATCTATGAACGGTAGTCACTTTTATTGGACCTGAGAAGTACCAGTAGGTGGCGTGCGTGAGCACCAGGTGATAATCATGTTCAATGAAAGGAGCCAAAAGGTTAAGGTAATACGAGTAATGTCCAGCAAGTGCCAGTTGAACGATGATACAACACATTCTCAGGGATTTAGAGTGAACCGAATCAATACAGAGGCCTGAATGTACAGTGATGGACAAACTCAGAGCGGATCTGAGTGGTCATGATGGAAACAATGATAACAGAAATATACTGCAGGTAAATTACTGTCTTTGTGCTCTGATAATAACTTTTAATTAACAACTTTAAAATTTTTAAACACAAATATAAACAATAATATGACGATGCACGTATTGACATAACGACTTCACACTTTGAAACTTTAATTTGTGGGGAAAACATGCATGTAAATCACAGTCGTCTGCTCACTGTATTAAGGCGGCGAATGAGGCCTCCACGCTGGGATGGGGAACGCGTGTGAAAGGATTCCTCGTCTGTATGGTCATCGGTGTAGTGTGCACTATCCTGGTAAGTAATTTTATTTTGGTTATCAGTGGACTTTTACACACGGGTAACTTCCTGACTGTTGAGAAGGGATAGGTGATGAGCTGGAGGAATATGTTTAGAAGCAGAGCTGTGCCAACGGTTTGACCTGCTCTCAGGAATGAGATGGATGCTCACTGCAAAAGGCATCACAATTATCTTGATTGAGAAATGTATTGTTCTTTGTTAATGTTAACCAAGTTCTATTCTATTAATAATCATCCTTTTTTTTTTCTCAGGGAGTGTGTTGCCTGTTTATTCCTAAAATAGGGGTGATTCTCTTCATTGTGTTTTACACATTTGGCAACATGTGCTCCTTAGTAAGGTAAGTCATAAAGCTTGCAATTTAAATGCTCTATTTATTATTGTATTTTGATGATATCACTGTTTAATTTGAACCTACCCCCAGCACTATGTTTTTGATGGGGCCAATGAAACAGCTGAAACGGATGTGTGACAAGACCAGAGCCTTGGCTACGGTTGTTATGCTAGTAAGTTATTCCTTTCCACGCCACACACTAATTTCCTCATATAAAGCCAACAATGAGGATTTGCCTGAAATTATTCATAATAATGTCACCAATAATGTTAATAATTTTCATGATCCAATCAGTTTCCTATTGATAAAATGAAATCCTGCCATGCATTCTGTACCCTCATTAAATGTTTCACTATACATCTCATTTTGGAAGTAAAATTCATATTGTATTTAAATAAATAACTTTGAAATTTCTCCTAGAATTAGTGCCATTCCAAAAATGCATTGAATGCACCAGCAAAGTGGGAAAAAAATATTATTTTAGTTCATGTGCATCCTTTGAAAATCTGCCAGTTACAACGAATACAGATTCTGAATATAGATACAGTGTTTTTGAGCAGCTTAGCAATGGGTACTGAGAGTTTTACTTTTTATTTTGTGCTCTATAGACATGTCTGGTTCTCACACTCTGTGCAGCTTTTTGGGTGAGTTCTAGTCTATCCTTAATGTATATTTCAGACGGTACAGCATTATTTGATGCTTTTTTAACACTGATCTCTGTACCACAGTGGAAGATCTTTGCACTCACTTTGCTGTTTGTCGTTCTGCAAGTCCTTGCATTCGCATGGTAAGTTTCCATTGATGCTGTGTAGTAAATATATTTTAAGCATATTTAAATGAGTAGCTCAGCACCCAGTTTAATATTGTACAGAAATACATTTTATCAATTGAATTTTTCTTCTTTGTAGGTATAGCTTGTCGTATATTCCTTTTGCAAGGTTGGTTATGTTTTGTGATTTCAAAATATTGAATTGCACAGCATTCGATATTAACATATTGATGAATGTGTGGTTTTTGTTGTATTCAGTTATAAATGAAATATTTTGCAATCATTTATTCTGGTCAAAGACAGCAGTTATCAAGCACAGGCTTGTTTGGACCTGGCTATTTTAAAATATAGAGTCTGCTAGACGTATGAGGCCTTCACACTCTCTTTGCCTTAACCAGAGATGCCATCCTGAAGTTTTTCTCCATGCTGTGCACCATGTGTGTTAAATGAAGAGCTGAGGTTTGGCCTTTCATCACTCCAGGAACTTTCTGCTCAAGTATTCTGTGATTTCAGGATCCACAGTGCGACAATGTAGTAATGGCTAGTTGGACATTTTGGTAAATCTGAACATAAAGAATAAGGCTGCCTTCTACTGAATGTGTTTTATTTTAAACGTTGTAAATCAGAAAAGGTTATTAGACAGGCCTACTCTCAAATTGATATTTATAAAATCAAATATTTTATATTGTATGATAACACCCTGTAAATAAAGACTAGTTTTATCAGCTCTTTTGTGTAAATATCTAAAAATTGGTTTGTAATTGACACTTTCACAGATGAATTGTCTAGATTTTGTGAATTCAAGATCTGCAGTACACCTACAAGCCTTGAATTGTTTCACATTTATATACGTGTGTTATGTAAAATGTATTAATATCTCTTTTTTTTTCTTTTTTTTTTTAAATGTATAAATATCTTTTCAAGAATGGCGCCTTTAAAGTACGTGTCTGCATTGCCGAGTAGTCATTGGACGACCTCTGTCTTGGCACCCGCCCACTCACTGTTGCAGGAAGTAGTCCTTCAAAACTCGACTGAATAAAGTGTCTAAAGATAGAAGGATTAAGTTAAACGTAGTTAAACCACAACAATGTCAAAATTTCTTCGAGCAGTCAAAAACAACATACCAGAAAAGGAAAAATCGGAATTAACGGAGAGTGACCTGAAAAAATGGGGACTATAAGGTGTGTGAATTAAGAGCTTCTTGAAACGTGTAAAAGAAATACAGCAAAGTATTTGTATGCCGTTTAAATCTTGTTTTTTGCATGAAAAAGTTTCACAAATTATGTGTAATATAATTAAATTAAGTTTTTTTTTTAATGGACTGCGTTTATAGATTAAATATGGTGTATTGTATAATCTATGTAAATATATAATCTAATGAGCACTATTGAAAATGAATACTTGTATATCTGAAATGATACTTTTCATTACGTAAGTTTCGTTTAGTACATTTTTGCATGGCATACTCGAGATTAAAACAAAAAAAAAAAATTAACATTTAGAGCCAAATGACATCTATTTCATCATAAAAAGTTTTTGGACATGGTTGGCTTTTCATGTGGAACATTAATTTCTGAAACCAGTGAAAAAACTGTTTTTAAAGGCCCACTGTATGGTTGGAAATACTCAAAAAGTTTTCTTACGAAAAGCACTGCAATTATCTCCTTCCTAACAGCAATTCATCTGAGGTCTTATCAGGTGGATGGAGTGAGGTGGCTGTCAGTGTATGAAGAACCAGCAGGGCTGCATCCTTGGTGATGAGATGGGTCTGGGCAAGACCTGCCAGGTTAGTAATGGGATGGTTTTATCTTGCTTATAATGCTTGCTTTTAAGTCGGAGATTTATTCCAAGATGTCAGATATCAGATAAGTGAGATGTCATCCTCTGCTGTAGACCATTTCTTTGCTGGCATATGCTCGAGGATGCCTTAAGATGAACGGACCGTTCCTTGTGCTTTGTCCCTTATCTGTTTTGGAGAACTGGAGACAGGAGTTAGAACGGTAAGGGTTATGCTAGTATACTATCAGACTTGTGTGTTTAGTTTAGATTACAAAGAAGGCACATTGAAAGATTAGTTAAGGTTCTTATACTTTATTTTTTTTATTTAGCTTCTGTCCCAGTCTGTCTGTGATCTGTTACACTGGGGATAAAGAAAGAAGGGCAGAGCTCCAGAAAGAGCTCAGGAATGACCGACACTTCCATGTTCTTCTCACCACCTACGAGGTTAGTGCACCTGTTTTCAGAGAATAGATTTGTGATAACTGCATTCAGAGGGGTTGCATTCCAAGTCTTTGCACTGTTTATTAACAGAAAATCTTCTTAAATCATATTTAATAGATGTGCCTTAAGGATGCCAGCAACCTGAAAAGGTAATCATCTTAATTTTTCTTTTGCTGTTTTTGGTAAGCAAAAAACTTTATATAGATGACTATGTTTCCACAATTCTGCTACTCAGGCATTTTGCACATAATTAAACAAAAATACAAATATATTTTTTTAATATTTAATATTTAAATGTGCATGTTCATTTCCACTATTTTTATTTTTAAAATTACCTTTTGTGGTCATCTAACACTCATTTAAATATGTAAAAGCTAATTACTAATAATTTAGTGTCACTGTTAAATGTAACATTTAGCAAACTGCAAAATGAATATCCATTTTTCTATATACTGTACATTATGAATATTGTTTTTATACCTTAATTCACTTGTAGCTTTCAGTTAAATTTTTAGTTTTCTGCTTTTCTCTGCCTTTGTCTTAATACTGTATAATTATAACAGTGTAAATAAAGAGCAGTTTTATCAGCTAACCTGTTCTTTTGTAATGAGTTATTTCAAAAAATAACGTTTTATAATTTACAGTATAGATGATCTTTTGAAATTCAAAACTTGCAATAGTAATAATCAATAATAATCCTTGGTTTTGCAGGAAAGTTAGTAACGAAGCTTTTAAAAGTTTTTTTTTTTTTTTTTTGGTGTTGTATTTTTTATTTGTTTAGACAAAATAGTGTAGAAATTTAATATCTTACATTTATCAGTTATCAGCCATGACATAAAAATTATTATCTGTTTATTGGTGTCGGTCACTGCATATTTCAAATTATATTTAACTTTACCACTCCACTCTCTTCCCACAGTTGGAAATGGAAGATTTTAGTTGTCGATGAGGCTCATCGGCTGAAGAACCAGGAATCATTGCTGCACCAAACCCTCAAAGAGGTTACACGATTGCATTTTCATTGTTTTTACAGTCACTGTCAGTCTGTAAAACCCCTGATAATAAACCTAGCCTTGCCTGTCAATTTTTCAGCCTTCTCCTGCTATTAACTGCCATTTGACATCTGCCTTCTCAGTTTACAGTGGGTTTCCGAGTGCTGTTGACAGGCACCCCCATTCAGAATAACTTGCAAGAAGTCTATTCCCTCCTCACCTTCATCCAGCCCAGTCTGTTTCTGCCTGAAGCCGTCGAGGACTTTGTTAGTGCCTACGCAGATGTACAGACTGAACCTGCTCTTGGTATGGCAGCACAAACCTTTGCCCTTTCAGTGTGAAAATCAAACTGTTAGCGCTGAAAAGATAATTTATATCTGCTACCACCCTTATTAACACTTACAGCTGTTGGTTTCAGCAAATGTTAAAAATCCATAATAGCTGCCATCATTGACCTTAAGGGCTTTGGCATGCTTTTAAAAGCTCGTTTCTTTAACTGGTATTGTTTTAATTAATATTTGTGGTGAAAATTTCTGTGCTGTGACTCACTTAAGCTGCTTATCACAAAAGCACCGATCAAACAGATCTAAGTGACAGAAAAATTGGACAGGTTTGGTGCCAAACTTAACACTTCAGATAACTCCCAAACATAGCAGATAACAAAAAAGATGTCAGTTTCGCAATGCCAGTCTGGTGTAGAATAGATGCTCTCTCTCCTTGACACACCTGTCAGATTTGCTTGAGGCTATCAGAGGATAGAGATCATAAATTCTCATATTTGGACTCGGGTGACCTTGTGTGGGAGTTTGTAACATTGTTGTTTTTGTCTGCAGCCGATGAGCTTCATCGAGTGCTCCAGCCCTTTTTGTTGCGCAGGGTTAAAGCAGAGGTGGCCGCCGAACTGCCCAAGAAGACAGAACTTGTGGTTTTTCATGGGATGTCTGCCCTTCAGAAAAGATACTATAAAGCCATTCTGATGAGAGACCTTGGTAAGTCTGCCCCGTCATGAATCACCTGTCACAACGGTCAAAATTGAATACTTTAGCAAAAGGATGTGTTCATTTTAGTGATTTAATAATTTCAGATGCCTTTAGGACTTATCAAAACACTAAGACCCGGCTTCTGAACATTTTGATGCAGCTCAGGAAATGTGTGGGCCACCCATATTTGTTTGATGGTAAACTTTTGTGAATTTTCTTTTTTTCTATGGTCAAAATAAAAACAACTAACTGTCTTTATTCCGCACCTTTTCCATGTAAGGTGTGGAACCAGAACCGTTTGAGATGGGGGAACATTTAGTGGAGGCCAGTGGAAAGCTCTCTCTGCTAGACACCATGCTGGCGTATCTTCAGGAGGGGTGTGTCTTGCTCACCTAAAGTTTCCTTCCTTCCTGTCGCTAGCAAACTGGTATAATATGATGATTTGGTGAATCATTAATTATTATTGTGACTCCATTATTATTAATGGTTCTAATCAATAATGTCATCAGTTATCAGTTTTGAAAACATTAATATTTTTGTGGAAATCATGCTAATGTTTTTGTCAGGATTCTATGATTAAAAAAGAAAAATCAAAAGAACAGTATTTATTTAAAATAGAAATCTTTTGTAAAATTGTAAAATTTCCTTTTCTTTATTTATTCCTACCCCAAACTTTTAAATGGTTGTGTATTACAGTTTCCACAGAAATATCAAGCAACAAAAAAATTTCAGCATTGATGATAAGTGTTTCTTGAGAACCAAATCACCATATTAGAATGATTTCTGAATGATCATGTTACACTGAAGACTAAATTCCATTAGTAAATTCCATTTTAAAATTTATTAAAATAACATTAAAAATCCTAATTATTCCAAACGTTTAACCAGTAGAGTATAATAAACCTAAAATAAACTTATGCCCATAATAATGGTTTATATTGCTGTAGGAACAGATTTTGCAGGAAATTGCATATGTCGTTGCATATATATGTCATGCCATATATCCGTACACAGATAAGGAGTTTCACACCAGTGCCGCGAACCACATTTATCCGCACACAGGAATAGAGCCAAAGCACAACCAAAACAATGTTCTTCCCAAGACACATGCAGTTTTATATGTTACGTATTGTAGCTTTAAATGTATTTTATTGATTTGGAGATATAAAATAGATGTTTTTATCACTGTCTGCAGGGGTCATCGTGTTCTTCTGTTTTCTCAAATGACCAGGATGCTGGATACTGCAAGATTACTTGGAGTACAGAGGTGCTAAGATAAATTTAGACTGCGTCAGAGCCTTCGCGTTTACTTATTAAACTGTGATCTCGTGATGTGCATGACAGATCACCAAAGTGCTTACTTTTCTTATCTTAATGGAATCAAGCCAGAAAAAAAAGTCAAAACAGACTATAAATGATGAAATTAAGGTGAAAGCACGAATCACTTAGTGTTACCACTCTTGAAAATTTGTTCACTCAAGACTTTCATTTTAAAAAGAAATTGTATTAGCTTTGTATTCTTAAACGTATGTTTGTTTGTTCTCAATTTGGAACGTTTATGTAACCGTACCCTACATGTTCTCTTAGTAATCTAGTCCTCTGATCTAGAGCAGTTGATGTGGGTTCAGAATCACATCCTGTGTTTGTTGCTGCATGTGCGTTAATGTGCTACCGGCTGTGTAACTGCCAGCTCTGATTGGGTCCTCCTACGTCTCTGCAGGTTACAGATATGAGCGTCTGGATGGTTCAGTCCGGGGAGAGGAACGTAACTTAGCTATCAAAAACTTCAGCACCAAAGATGTTTTTATATTCCTCCTCAGCACCAAAGCTGGTGGGTTCACAGTCTGAGAAAGCCAATCTGAGATTCACACCATCACACTCTATAATCAACTGCAGTGCAAATCCATTTTTTTTTATTAGTTACTATATTTTTTAGAGTATTATATTTGAGTACCATTCCAGGTTGCAAAATTGCCCTCATGTGTCTGATGCAAATCTTATCTGCATCTTTTAAACAGACACATGTAATTGAAAGTCGTGATGAGATAATGCATAAATATTGAGGCCATGCATTAAAACTGTCTCTGTATGAGAAGGTGGTGCAAAACCTGTGTGATGTAGAGATAGAGATTAAGTTCATCTTATTATACTGTTTTTTTTTTCTCAGCAGTTCAGATTATAATTACAACCTCTCAATGTAACATTTTATTTTTACACTTTACTTTTTTTTTTTTTTTACTTTTATGTTCATCAAATAATCCTGAAAAAAATATAGTAAGCAGCAACTGTTTTCAACAGTGATAATAATAACAATAAAAAAAAAAAATATGATTAATTTCAGATCATGTGACACTAAAAGCTGGAGTAATAACCACTGAAAATTCAGCTTTGCCATCACAGGAATAAATTACTTTTTAAAATAAAAAAAAATAGAAAACAGTTATTTTAAGTTGTAATTATATTTCACAATATTATGTTTTACTGTATTTTTGATCAAATAAATGCAGACTTGGTGAGCATAAGAGACTTCTTTCAAAATGTACCCAAACTTTTTTGGTGTTTTTAGGAGGGGTTGGCATGAACCTAACAGCAGCAGATACTGTGATATTTGTGGACAGTGATTTCAATCCACAGAATGATCTACAAGCAGCAGCCAGAGCCCACAGGATTGGCCAAACAAGGTATTCCACTGGCAAAATTGTATGTTGTTCCATCTAGTTTTGAAGTGTCAGGCATCTAAAGAAATTAGTACCACAAAAGTGATCCATGTGACTTCTAATCCCATGTCCCATTCGACCATTTTTTTGTCGCTTGACGGCTCCTGCTAACCAAATGCTTTCATTGTATGGCACAGAGCAGCATTAACATGCATTAAATGTTCCCATTTAAGGACACTCTGCTTGGATATGTAAATAAATTCTCTTTTTGCTTGCAGGCCTGTTAAAGTGATCTGGCTCCTCGGTAGAGATACTGTAGAAGAGATCATCTATTCCCGTGCTGTGTCTAAACTATGTCTCACAGACACAGTGTTTGAGGAGGGACGTTTTTCTCTGCTGGACCAGGCTCAATCTGCAGCTTCTGGCCTTCAGGTGGAGAGAGACACATGTCCTTATCTCTGAAGCTCATCACGTTGTGACTTTGCCCTGTTTCCTGGTTCATATCTTTGTCTGTGTACTTGTGGTTTCTCTTCTTGTGAAACTGCACATGTTAACAGTTTCTCAGTATGCTATCATTTACATCCACACCAATCTAGTTGAGTGAGATCCTGAAGTTGGTGTGGATAAGCTGCTGTCAATAGAGGAGAGCTCCATTCAAGATGTGGACCTCAGGCTGATCCTGGGGCAGTCTCGAGACAGCCGATGGCTAACGGATGAAGAGCATGTCAAGTTTAATGAGAGCGATGAAGAGGAAGATGAGGACATGGAGAGTCAAGGTACAACACTTAGCTTCTGTTCAGTAATCTTGTTATAACTGCCACATGAATATTAGTTGATCCATTAATGTCTTTTCTGACTTCCAGACCACATGTACTACTTCGAGGGCAAGGACGACTCTAAAGACCCCAGCGCCGAGGATGAGAAGACCTTTGAACTGTTACTTGAGAAGAAGTTAGCTGAACTAGAGGATGCTGGGAAGGAGGGCCGCGCACTTCGTAATAAAGCTGGGGTAACGTATTTGAAAGGTTACACTACTATTCAAAAATTTTGGGTCATATATGTATTTATGTATGTATCATTTTTACTATTATTTATTATTACTACTATTATTATTTTATTTTTTATTAAGTAATTAGTACTTTTATTCAGCATGGACACATTACATTGATCAAAAGTGACAGTAAACAATTATATTTCAAAATAAATGCTTTTCTTTTGAACTTTCTTCTCATCAAAGAATCCTGAAAAAAGTATTAAAAGGGTTAAAAATCAAGCAACACAACTGTTTTCAACATTGATAATAATAAGAAATCTTACTTGAGCATCAAATCAACATATTAGAATGATTTCTGAAGGATTGCGTGACACTGAAGACAATTCAGCTTTGCCACCACAGGAGTAAATTACATTTTAAAATGTATTCAAATCGAAAACATTTATTTTATGTTGTAATAATATTTCACAACATTACTGTTTTATTCATCAAAAAATGCAGCCTTGGTAAGCATAAGAGACTTGTTTCAAAAAATCTTACCATCAATTCAATAAACAGTTGTTAACAAAAAAATTAAAAAAATTCTTACCATCCCCAGACTTTTGAATGGTGGTGTATAATGTGAATTAAATTGTTTAGATTGTTAGTTGGTAAATATTTTGATTGCTGTCATTTTTTTTCTTTCATGATAAAGAGATGATAATTAATATTTTTGTATTTCTTTTCATTTATTTTATTTACTCATGTATTTATTTTTAATTAAAACA
Source organism: Spinibarbus caldwelli (assembly GCA_039654775.1). Taxonomy (NCBI): domain Eukaryota; kingdom Metazoa; phylum Chordata; class Actinopteri; order Cypriniformes; family Cyprinidae; genus Spinibarbus; species Spinibarbus caldwelli. Next base: position 21,804,522 of record CM077237.1, read on the forward strand.
AACAAAAAATCTAAAGTCTGTTGCTGCTCATCAGGTGTCCCTGTCTGGGCCCTTGATCAACCCAGAGAGGAAAAAGAGACCTCTTACAGAATCTGAGTTAAAACAGAGACGTCAGAAGAGACAAGAAGCTGCTGCAAAGAGGGCGAAGCTACAGGAGGAAAGGAAAAAGCAACAGGAGGAACTAAATTACAAGAAGAAGTAAAAAAAAAAATCTTTCTGTTGCACATCTTTGACCAGTATGTAGTATTTTTATTTGTATGTTCCCATGGATGTATATTTTATAGCCTTGTGTGTATGTGTATCCTTCAGTGGCAGGATGGCATGGTGGGAATCGTGTGGCTACAAATCGCTGTGCTTGCTGCGAGTCGACAGTGAGGGTGAGGATATAGAGCCTGATGAAGATGATGATGATGTCAGCTGGAGCTCCACTGATTCGGATCACACAGTCATTCGCTATGTGTTGGGTGATGTAACTCACCCTCAGGCTGATCGAGAGGATGCCATTATTGTGCACTGTGTTGGTATGTCTTTATTAAAACATCTATTAAAAACAGAGGCGTCTCGCTGTCAGATATGTTAACAAATATGGGGCAATCTCAGCTTTCTGCTAATTTAGCACGATGTGTTGTGTATGTGTGTTTGTTGTGTAGATGACTCTGGACACTGGGGCCGAGGAGGATTGTTTACCGCACTGGAGGTCAGATCAGATGAGCCAAAGAAGCAATACGAGTTGGCTGGAGACATGGAAGGTGATAAACCTTTTGTTTGCTGAAACAGGTCTAACTCATGCTGTGTCAAAACAAACATTCCACACTGAAATCGGTATCCAGTTCACAGCTCATTATGCTGCCTGCAAGATAATTGTTCATAAAACCATCAGCATTGATTTAATACCTATTAATGTGATGTTTAGAAGTTGGGGATTTCGCAGAGTTTCTGGGGTCAGAGCTATAAAGTTAGCATTTACATTTGAGGTAGAACCGCTTACTGTAAACCAAAACACCTTTCACATGATAATGAACAATGCTGATTTGTAGTTCTGCTCTAAACTGGGGTGATTATTATAGACATTTATGATCTTGTTTTATTGTAAAATTAGTTTTCTGTGGTTTAAGCATACAGAATTAGAATGCACTGATATGAAAAATTCTGGAAGATACAGATAAACCAATAACAATTTTTATGTTACCAATTTAACACTATATTGTCTAAATATATTACTAACTAAAACAAAATTTTCGTGTTCAAAAGAACAGCATGTATTTGAAATGGAAATCTTTTGTAACATTATCATAAACATATTATAAGGTGTCTTTACAGTCAATTTTGTCAATTTAACGCTTCCTTGGTGAATAAAGGTATTCATTTCTATCAAAAAAATAAATAAACTTAATCACCCCAAACTTTTGAATGGAAGTGTATATTTAACAATGATATAAAATTATTAGATTTTGTCATTTTCAGTGAGTGTTTGTTGACTTCAAAGGTACATGCACAATGTGAGCATGCATAATTCAATATCCAGTTGAACAAAATGTATAAATGACAAAGTGACAATTGTGTGTTGCAGACTTAGAACTGGGGAATGTTCTGCTTTTTCCTTTTGATGACAAACAGTCGAGGCTCCGTGGAAGAGACTACGTAAGTCGGCAAGCTGTTTATGTCTTTAATCTACTGCTGTTAATTATTTTTAATCGTTAATTTATGTAATCATTTTATGCCTCCTGTTTCTCTAGCTGGCACTTATAGTTGCTCAGCAGAGAGATAAAGCCAGCAATTTGTCAGCCATTCGGCTCACTGCCTTGGATGAGGGCCTCAAGAAGATCTACAGAGATGCCAAACAAAAGAAGGGTACTCAGCACTCATTTGTGAAACTAGTTGGTTGCAGTGCCGTGGCTTTCTCTATTCACCCTATAAACAAATGATTTGGGTTGAAAATCTATTAATAAGATAATATAGAGGGTACAGCTGCCATTGAAGTGCACGTCTGTGCTGCAAACCTGTACTAAAACCCAAGTTCACTGCACACCCCTTTTTAGTATCATAGAGATTTGATGGGATTGTTTCTAAGAGGTGGATTCATTTCAGAACACTTAGAAAACCCAACTCCCTAGGCCTAGGCATAACAGAAACTTGCCTAGTCTAGACTGTACAGCTGTATTTAGTTTTTGCTTATGTTTGCAGATTTAAGATGCTTCTAAATAATGTGTGTAATGTAACAGGTGTCTTTTAAAATGGATCATTATGCTTTTAGGGTCTTTCACAAGGACTGTGTTTATATTTGACAGCTTTTTGTGTAAACATACACTAGGAGGACGTGTTTGTCCATTGTGTTTGTGTCTCGCGCAAGACACACCATTCTAAAAACTCAGCGCTCACCTTAAAAGAACTTCAGCTTTGAAAAATGTGTTCTGTGGAAATGGCTCTTTAGTTAACATTTACTGTTTTCTTCAATAGCAAGTGTCCATCTGCCTCGGATTGGTCACTCCACTAAAGGCTTCAAGTGGTATGGAACAGAGAGACTCATTCGCAAGCACCTGGCCACCAAAGGCATCTCCACATTTATGTATCCTACCCGAAAAGAACTGAAAAGTTTGGCCTAATTTTTCTCAAAAACTGCATGCTAGTAAAACAATGAACTAAAGTCACGCTTTCCTCTTAATAAAAAAAAAAAAGAAAGAAAAAGAAAGCAGCAGTTAAGAAAGCATCTAATAATAGCGAAAATCAAATCTTGTCACATTTATTTATATAGCACTAAATATAATAGTTTGCTTTAGAGCAAGCAGCTTTACAGTATTTAACCTGAAAAACAATGTCAGTCACTTTCAATTAGAAATACAACTTCAGTTTTCTAATTGAAAGAAAACGCCAATTTTATTGGCGTCTGACCTCAACGGACTGAAGAATTTAACCAGAGAAAATTTCCACACCAAGGAAGGACGAAGCCCCAGAGCACACCTACCGATTACATAATCTCCACAGACGAATGGTAATTTGAAGATGGCAATTAGCCAGAGCAAACTTTCTCGAACTACTGAAACAAACTCCAAACAAACTTTGTTTAGCCTGATTTTGCTTGCGATTTCTTTTGAAGTACATTGGGGGCTTTAGAAACAACAATGAGCATCTTTTGTTATCCTTGACTTGTTTTTCAGCTACTATTATAAACGAACCACTTCACACTCTTCTACAGTTTCTTCTACCACATGCACATCTACTCCATCAACCTCACACTCAGCCTCGGACCCACCAGCATCCTCGCCATCTGGGTCCCCACACTCCTCCAGTGCCCTTGGTAACAGTGGAGACCTTACAAAGTCACCAAAACTCTCCATTATATCACATGAAGGTCAGGGCGCACCAGGGTTGGCTGACTTTATGAGAGGTGTTTATGTCTACTTCTATAACATGGCAGCTACAGAGAAGAAGCAGCTTGCCCGATACCTTATCGCATATCCTTTCACATTCCATCTTTACCCACACATTCAACAAAGCCAACAAGATGTCTATCTTAATCACAATTATAAGAAAGCTTGTTGATGTTGGCATGAGCTAATAGTTTACACCTTAACGCTTCTGCACATATGACGGCGATGAAGAGGATCTCATGAGCTCATACGTCACTCATATTGTAGGAGAGGTGGAAAGCCCTGTCCATGCACAGGTAGTACAATCAAAACTAACTTTTTAAAGGGGTTTTAATTTGATTTTCTCTTTTTTCTTCTCTTTCAGGAACTACGAGATCTATTGCATCAGTATCCTCAGACTCTGCTTGTAAAGAAAAAGTGGTTGGAGTCTTGCTTTGCTAACCAAAGGAAAGTCAGTGTGTCTAAATATGTAATTAGGTTAACTTGACAAAGCTCCTCCTGTGTTCCTTACAAGTCAGTTTGCCTTAGGTTTATTCGCAATCACATTTAGTATCTGTTTAGGGTTTGAAATAAACTGGTCTGTCCCTGTATATCCAGTTACATCTAAATGACGTTAAGAGGTTTGTCATACTATGGATCAAATAATGAAGCATTGCTTTCTATTTAAAGAGAAACAACGACTGGTGGTTTCACACTCGGGATACAGTAAACACCGATGCATTTACATTCTTTATGCACTTATCTGCACGGTTAGAGTGAGTGCATGAAAAACTTTTACATTATTTGGCATTTTTCTACATGATTTCACATGTGCTGTGGTTTAAAAACAGATGAAAAAGATGTAATAAGCAATTGAGCAAATAAAAAAACTCCACTGAGATGCAACATCTATTTTACATACTTTTATAAATCAAAATCCAGATAAAGATGTAAAAGCTGTTTAGTGTCAGATCTCGGATGTCAGTTTTACTCAGAAATGCAGATCACTAAAAAACAAACCACAGATGTCTAAGATAATGTGAAAGTTATCAGATGTCTATAATGTAACTGGTGTTTCTGGAAAGTCTCATTGGCCATTTTTTAATAATAATAATAAAAAAGTAACCTCCAAGGAACTACGGTGAGTGATGCATTTTGTTGTTTATCCTTGTTTTAAACCACAGTGATATAGTCCTAGAGTAAATAATGTTTTTTTTTTGTTTTTTTTTTTGGCCTCATGGCTTGTCATTTTAGCAGAACTCCTGTTCATTTGGTTCTTCCTGTTCAAAGACCCAATATGACTCAAAAATAAATTCTTAGTGCTGCAGTTTACCTTTCATTATTAGTAAAATTGTTGCTTATCTGTATGTCAAATGCTGTTTTTATTGTTCAGACAATATTGTAACAATATTGTTGTCAGTTATAGTAATTAATATATTATTAATTGATTAGTAATGTTAATTATTAATCATTTTATTTATTTTCAGTCAATGATGTTCTCATCTCAAAGATCTACTATCAAAGGATTAAAGTGATTTACAAACACTTTGCGAATCGGTTTTTCAGAAATATTAAGAAGAATCTGCTTAAAAGAACAATTCGTTCATCCCTTGTTTTGTTGACGGTAGAATAACTCTGAGTCAAGGATGTACTTTCTGGGAGTGGGCGGAATTTGTGTTGTGAATAGGCAGGTGTTGAGAAACTTCCAAACAGTATGTACTTACTACAGTATGCTACAGCTCGTGTGCTAATGTCCAGCGATTTTTTACATTGAGATTAGAGTTATCGAAATTTAATAATTCACGCGACTAAACCTGCTGATCAGGTATGTACGTGTTTTATGCGGTTTATGTCGCGTCAGCGAGCAGTTTGTTACGGACAACGTTGGCGTCTAATGTGTCGAATAAGTCATATGAGAGCTGAGTGGGAGTTTTATTTTGTCTATGTGTTGTCTTTGTGTTGTATTTAAGCTTTTAATTTTTCTAAGATTTTACTTTTGGGAAGTGTTACCTGTATAGTAATATGGAACAAAGGTAGAGAGAAACGTGAGGCATTTTTATTCGAGTAAGTTACTGAATGTTGTTGACACGTTGCGATGTGGACGAAATATACTGTCAGCATTGATACAAAATACTACTTAAACACGTATTATTAAGAAATGTTACTAAAATATCATATTAATGCATTATGATACTAGTAACTACAGTATTTTGACGGAAACTATGCTTACTGGTGCTAAAAGTTTATGAGTGTGAATGTACAGTAACTATAATGCTTTCATTTATACGTATTAATTAAACATCTACGGAACTTTTCAGAAAGGAGAATGATTTAACTTTGAAACTAAGCGGTGTCACTGTATTCTTTTATGGTCTAGTCAATGAAGAAATTATGTATAATATAGTTTCATGCTTTTATTATTATTATTATTATTATTTTGTGGTTTTCACTGTTAGCTAATGAAAGATATTAGGTATCTGTTAGTACCCTCTCTGCCCCATTTGTGCTTTTGATATTGATGGTCTTAGTAACCTGTGATTTCCAATGTCTCATTTTGGTTTCCACTGCATATTGAGGTGTTTTCCGCTGATGTGTAAAGTGCACTGAATTTCATACTGTAAGTTGAGAGAAAAAGCTAGAGAGAAAAAAAATCCCCTTAGCATAATTGTGGGTTCCTGTATTCAGTAGCCAAAGGTTGCTCGTTTTTCTCAGATGCAGTTTTATTTTAACTGGGTGATCATTATCATTCAAGGTTACCTGTGTTCATATCTTATTAATTTATTACAGATTGCTGACTGGGGATATGGAATGGCTACAGCTCTTTTGTATTAGGCACAAGAATGATGCCTTCTTCGCAATGCTTGCAATATAGGTAAAATATACATTTTATAATGACAGAAATGGTCATTAAAGTACTCTATATGGACAACAGTATCGGAACACAATTATTTATTGAATTCAGATGTTTCAATCACACCCATTGCCCCGGTTTATTAAAATGAAGCACCCATTCTGCATTTACAAGCATTTGTGTAAAAACAAAATTTAAGTAGAAGAGAACAGTGAATTTAAGTTGTCATAGATCAGTTTTTGAAATTTCATCCCTGCTAGATATTCGACGGTCAACTGTAAGTAGTATTATTTTAAATTGAAAGCATTTAGAAACAGCAGCCATGTAGCAGAAGACTGCATAAAGCCACAGAGCTGGGTCACCGAGTGCTGAGGCGCATGGTGCACGAAAGTCACCAAGACTGTGCTGATTTTGTAGTTGAAGAGTTCAGTGGTTGGATGAGTTTGGTGTGGAGGAACTTGACTGGCCCGCACAAAGCCCTGACCCAACCCCTTCAAACACCTTTGGGATCAACTGGAACAGAGTTTGCGAGCCAGGCCTATTGTCACACATCAGTGCCTGACCTCACAAATGCTCTATGAATGGGATGAATTGGCAAAAATTCTGATGGAAACTCTCCAAAATCTTCCCCAAAGAAAAGCCTTCCCAAAAGAATATAAGCTGTTATGTAGATAGCCCCCCATTGCAGATATATTCATGTCTATGTACAGGTGGATCTCAATAAATTAGAATGTTGTGAAAAAGTTAATTTATTTCAGTAATTCAACTCAAATTGTGAAACTCGTGTATTAAATAAATTCAGTGCACATAGACTGAAGTAGTTTCAGTCTTTGGTTCTTTTAATTGTGATGATTTTGGCTCACATTTAACAAAAACCCACCAATTCACTATCTCAACAAATTAGAATATGGTGACATGCCAATCAGCTAATCAACTCAAAACACCTGCAAAGGTTTCCTGAGCTTTCAAAATGGTCTCTCAGTTTGGTTCACTAGGCTACACAATCATGGGGAAGACTGCTGAACTGACAGTTGTCCAGAAGACAATCATTGACACCCTTCACAAGGAGGGTAAGCCACAAACATTCATTGCCAAAGAAGCTGGCTGTTCACAGAGTGCTGTGTCCAAGCATGTTAACAGAAAGTTGAGTGGAAGGAAAAAGTGTGGAAGAAAAAGATGCACAACCAACCGAGAAAACCACAGCCTTATGAGGATTGTCAAGCAAAATCGATTCAAGAATTTGGGTGAACTTCACAAGGAATGGACTGAGGCTGGGGTCAAGGCATTAAGAGCCACCACACACAGACGTGTCAAGGAATTTGGCTACAGTTGTCGTATTCCTCTAGTTAAGCCACTCCTGAACCACAGACAACATCAGAGGCGTCTTACCTGGGCTAAGGAGAAGAAGAACTGGACTGTTGCCCAGTGGTCCAAAGTCCGCTTTTCAGATGAGAGCAAGTTTTGTATTTCATTTGGAAACCAAGGTCCTAGAGTCTGGAGGAAGGGTGGAGAAGCTCATAGCCCAAGTTGCTTGAAGTCCAGTGTTAAGTTTCCACAATCTGTGATGATTTGGGGTGCAATGTCATCTGCTGGTGTTGGTCCATTGTGTTTTTTGAAAACCAAAGTCACTGCACCCGTTTACCAAGAAATTTTGGAGCACTTCATGCTTCCTTCTGCTGACCGGCTTTTTAAAGATGCTGATTTCATTTTCCAGCAGGATTTGGCACCTGCCCACACTGCCAAAAGCACCAAAAGTTGGTTAAATGACCATGGTGTTGGTGTGCTTGACTGGCCAGCAAACTCACCGGACCTGAACCCCATAGAGAATCTATGGGGTACTGTCAAGAGGAAAATGAGAAACGAGACCAAAAAATGCAGATGAGCTGAAGGCCACTGTCAAAGAAACCTGGGCTTCCATAGCACCTCAGCAGTGCCACAAACTGATCATCTCCATGCCACGCCGAATTGAGGCAGTAATTAAAGCAAAAGAAGCCCCTACCAAGTATTGAGTACATATACAGTAAATGAACATACTTTCCAGAAGGCCAACAATTCACTAAAAATGTTTTTTTATTGGTCTTATGAAGTATTCTAATTTGTTGAGATAGTGAATTGGTGGGTTTTTGTTAAATGTGAGCCAAAATCATCACAATTAAAAGAACCAAAGACTTAAACTACTTCAGTCTGTGTGCATTGAATTTATTTAATACATGAGTTTCACAATTTGAGTTGAATTACTGAAATAAATGAACTTTTCCATGACATTCTAATTTATTGAGATGCACCTGTATATATTAGAAGTGCAGTGATATTAAAGTTCCTGTTGGTGTAATTGTTAGGTGTTCCAATATTTTTGTCCATATAGTGTGTTTGTTCCAATTTTTTTTTTTTTTTTTTTTTTTTCAAAACCATTTTGCGGCAAACCGAATTTCATTTGCTTAGCAAAACCAGTTTTAACTTGCTTTTGATGAATTTCCAGTGTTAGTTTTGGACCCTGTATATGTAGCGTTTAAAACATATGATTATTGTTTCCTATTCTTGTATTGTGGCATTTTTACCACTTCGATAAAGAAGATGTTTTTTAAAAAGTTATTTAGAAAAAAATAAACACCTCTTGCACATTCTGGATAGCAGGTCGGTGCATGTGACACAATATTGTAAAAAGAATAAAATCCCACACACCTCCGGAGCTTGCAGGTTTCTTAATACAAGGCTCAAACAACGTTTTTTTTTTAACTGCAATTTAACACATTTATAGATATTGATAATATTGTTTTATTCTGTTTTTTTGTTTTCTTTATAGTAATAACTTCAAAAGACAATCATCAGATTAATTGCAATAATTCTATTCTATTTACAGACCTAGTTTGAAACATAAATAAATAAATTTGCTTTGTCAAGAAATGTTTTGAAATTTTGATTTTAATTATTTATTCTACATATTTGAAATCATATTTAGTGTGTCAATTGAATTTAAAATGTTTCTAATCTAACAGTGATCCGAAAAAACAAGATACACTGTCAACTTACAGATACTTCAGTACAATGAAAATATAAAAATACAGGTTAATTTTGAAAGGTATTAAACCACATGTATATGATCCAGGAATATAAATACAGCAACAACACAGCACTTTCCCAAAACTCACATTGGCCTTTATTTATTGCCCTTGGTCTAACAGCCTCATTCTGGAACCAGATGTTTTTAAAATGCCTAAAGTTTTTTTTTTTTTTTTGACTGAAACTGCTGTTTCAATAAATATTACTAAATCTGCTAGCTAAAGTAATTTTTTGGATATATTGTTTGGTCGTTGTGTTAATTTTGAATTTTAATTTTTCCACATACTGTAAGAGTGCTCAAGAGCTCCTGTATTTAATTTTTTTTCCCTCATTTTCTAGACATATTTGGCCACTACAGTTTACAATCCCTTAACTTTCCAGAAGAGAACAAGGAGACTATGGAGAAAATCATTACTGAGGACTCCATCTGTGACTCAAACCCCACCGATTCCCAACTCTCTCACTCCGACTGTTGCATGTCTGGAAATGAGTCATCTTTGAGCACACAGGCTGACTTCAAGGATATCTGCAGAGACAGAAAGACCAACTACAGATCCACACAGACCAGCTACAGCCCTTACCAGCCCCCTCTAGGTCTACCTTCTGGCTACAATCCCCAGACGCCCTATCCCAGTCAGACGGAAGCATGTCTTAGCACTCTAGAGCCGCACAACAGGGACCTGCTCCACTCGAGTTCCGTAGGCAGCAGTTCGGTGGAATACCCTAGTGGCAACCTCCCCTCTTGCTTAGTGTCTGGAAATTACTGCAGTTATTCTGGCGATTCCAGCTACTCTTGCTCTCCAGACAGGCACAGTCTGGGAGAGGGAAGTCTAGAACATCCACGTTCACTGCACTCTATCCCAGCTGCGTTCGTGCCCCACAGCTACTGCATGCCTCCGCACCCCTGCGTGTCCCGTGGGCCGCCCTGCTGTAGTCAATACCCTGTGGATGTGTATCAAATGGATCATGGCTCTCATTACAGGCCACATTACAATATGCCCTGTTGGCCTTCACGTAAGTCTCGGTTCTTTGTTAAAATTCCATGTCTACTATCAATGACTCATAGGTGAGTCAGTTTCTTTCTTTTACATGGAACTTTTTAATTTGTCAGGTAAGGTACATTCAAACTTTCATAAGCCTATTGTCATTAAAATTGCCTCATACTGTATGTGATGAGTTCTTTATCAGGGGTCTTTATCAACCTTTACGGGAAATTTATCCAGCCTGTGCCAACCCAATTAAATTGCGATAAATTTTTGCCAGTATACTGTCAGACTAAGCAACCAATTTCCATTGTACAGGTGACACCCATCTTTGAAGATGAAACATCTAAATATAAGGATCTTTGTTGCAAAGCCAAGGCACTCAAGGATTTATATTAAAAAGCCTTTATTATTTCATGGCTTAAACATTAAAAACAAGTCACAGATGACCGCACACCTGCGCGTTGCGGCTAATACGCCTTCATCAGGGTGTGGAAAACAGACACACTCAGAGTCTCTATTACAACAATCAACTGATCACATGACAGTCACATGACTGCACAAATCTAAATATAAGGATTAGATAATGCTCAAAACTACACTTGGGAGCAAATTCACTAAACATTGCATCAGTTTATATACAGTGCTCAAACCTACATTTTATTCACTGACCACCTGCAATATAGTTGAGACAAATGTTAAATGTACTGAAATGGTGCTAAACCATATTTAAATTAAGTCATTGTTATGTTTTTATTGAAATCCATACTTGTGTAAAGTACAGTATAAACATAATAAGTAGCTGCGTTCATGATGTCTTTCCTTGCAATACTCTCTTAATTGCATAATAAAAAAATCAACACTTAGTATAAATTCCTGCTTTAAGAAACATTAGTATGTATATGTAAGTATATTTTACTGTCCACTGACAGTCTGTCTAACATGTACTTTGGGTGGGTTTTAAAATTGAGTTGAAAGCTGATTGGTTACCCCAACTAAATGACCAATGGCAATTTTTTAACTTGATTAACAAATGATACGGAAAAGCATTTGACAAAACGACAAAGAAAAGCAACTGGCATTTTTACTTTTAATTTATTAATATGTTGTATTATTTAACTGCATTTTAAAACATGAATTAAAACTTTAAATACGTCTATTAGTTTGTCCATTCAAAAAGTGGTTTCAGTTTTTAAATTTTATTTTTAAATGTCACTCCTTGGCCTCTATAGATATTTGTTTGGCACAGGTAATGTTAGTGTACATTTTTAGTGAACATGACAGCAGTAATTCATCAAATAATGGAAAAGCATGTTATAAATGGGCATGTACTGTATCTGTAATAAAAATATTTTACTTAATCTGTAAAGAAGTGTAAGTGTAACTCAAATTATCAGGTTGTTCCAATTATATTAAATAATATTTTTGTTCTGGATGTTATATCATAAATAAACCGGACAAATTTTTTTTAGATTATATGCAGCAGGGCTCAATATTAACGCTTGTCCAGAAAGAGAATTTTACCCGCCTGACAGGACAAGTAGCCTGATTAAAAGGAGCAATAACAAAAATAACTAGGGAAGTACCGAAACTTTGGCAGGAATGATTCAAATTTTATTACATTTAGTGTAAACAGCGACTGATAATGGATAATATTATATTAACAGTAACAAGGTCGTGCCAGTTGAGGCTCGCGCAGACTGTATGTCTGTGAAATATAGACTCATGGAGAAATCAAAACAAATGAGCGCAACGGCACACACCAAGAAACACAAGTCAAATTCTAAATATTGTGTTTGTATTTATAACATATGATGTTACAAATATGTTTAATAGTTTTTTTTTTTTTTCTTGTCTTGACAAGTAGCATTTTTACTTAGACAAGTGAATGACCGATTTACTATTTCCGAAGGACAAGCACGTCAAGGCTTTATGTCGAGCCCTGTGCAGATTTATGTCTCACTCACTTCATCATTTCATCTCCAACAGGCCCTGAAAACAGCAGACAGTCAGCCTCGGAGTTCACTTATAGGTAATGTGTAATTGTAGTGAGTTGTTCTGTACAATTAATTTGGGACAGCCAGTTTTGTATTGCATTGTAAATGATTTCATAGATTTCTGATTTTCACTGATACAAAAAAACAGCATTTTTGAAGTCTACATGCAATGCTTTCATGTCTCCCAGTGGCCACACCTCTCCTCACCCGCGAGCTAAACTAACCCCAAGCACAGCCCCTCTATCCCTGGAGCAGAGTAAGTGTACATACTATTGTTGAGTAACACTGAAAGAATCTCAAATTTGAATAAGATATATGTGCCAGTAACATCAGACTATAATAAAGAAATGACAGTTCTTGTTAACTTCTTATGTGATCATCTTCAAAGTCACGTGATTAAAAAGTGTTTATCAAAATGTGTTAATGTGGTAAAGCTTCTATATGTACATTAAGTAACTTTAGTTCATGGTACTTTAATTCCCTAAAAAAGAAAAAAAGATATATATATACATTAATATGTAATATAATATAACATCTTGAGTTATATTTCTGAAAGGAATTTTATGTTCTTTTCACTATTCATTATTTTAGGGAAGGTGTTTGTTACTTATGAAGCAGACAGTGAAAAACATGTCAAAGAGATCATCAACTTTGTCGCCCTACTGAGACACAACGGTTTCTACACTCATGTAAGACAAGCAACCTGTACCAGACATTGCCTTGCAGCCATGCTTGTCTCCTGATATGGGGTCTGCCAGAGATCATGTTCAGTCTTTGTTCTTTTTACACAGATTGACATGTTTGAACAACAGTTCAAGAGCATAAGCAAGATCGACTTCATGGAGAGATACATCAGCGAAGTAAGTAGAAACCAGGCCTGCTAGTATTTCAGAGAGCGTGTTTTTCCTAGTTTGACTTACACAACAGAAGATCTGGTCCACATTGCAGCTTATTCTCGCCAAGAGCCACCTACAGGAAAAGACTGTATGACTGAAAACTCTAAAGCTGCTCAAACAGTTTCAGTTTTAGATGTCATTTTGGAGCAGGTTTTTTTGGAATGAGGTGATATCACAATAATAGACTAGAGTGAAAAAAATTAATATTTAATTAATGACACGACAGTCTCTGAGAACACAGAAAAATTGGAAAATTCAATTCAAGTTTATTTGTATCGCGCTTTTCACGATACAAATCGTTGCAAAGCGCTGTACAGAAAATTAAGTTTCTACAATATATTTAGTAGTAGCTTATCATTGGTGACTGTCACTTAATGTACATATGGCAGAAATGTACGTAAAAATCAAAGACTTAATCAAACAGACGATGAACACTATTAACAGCAATTATTATATGTTGAAATCAAACTTATAGCAAGATTTGGTAGTTCTGTATGTTGTTTCAGTGTTGGCATCATCTGAGGTCCTCTGAGGGGTTGGCATCATCTCTTCTCAGGTGTTCTGGATCCAGACTGAAGCTTGTGTAAATCCTAGTTACCCGTGACAGAAACAGAGAAACAAATAGAGACATACTTAGCGTAGCTGCTGTTCCAACCAAGCAAAATTGATTTGTTTAACCCAAGCTAAAGAATAATAATGTGCATTTGATCAGATATAACTGCAGTACAAGATTATGAGATGCATTATTTGAAAGCTTGGCCAAAGAGATGTGTCTTTAATCTAGATTTAAACAGAGAGAGTGTGTCTGAACCCCGAACTTTATCAGGAAGGCTATTTCAGAGTTTGGGAGCCAAGTGCAAAAAAGCTCTACCTCCTTTAGTGGACTTTGCTATCCTAAGTACTACCAAAAGTCCAGAGTTTTGTGACCTTAGGGAGCATGATGGATTGTAGCGTGGTAGAAGACTAGTTAGGTACGCAGGAGCTAACCCATTAAGGGCCTTATAGGTAAGTAATAATATTTTGTAACTGATATGGAACTTAATAGGTAGCCAGTGCTGAGACTGTAAAATTGGGATAATATGATCATATTTTCTTGATCTGGTAAATATCTTATATGTAAAATATATGTAGAAGGAGTGAATGTGTGATTTTATATTTTAAAATATAATTTATTCCTGTGATGGCAAAGATGAATTTTTTTCAGCCATTACTCCAGTCATGGATTAATATGTCATGATTAATACATGATTTTTCAAAAATCTTTCTAATATGCTGATTTAGTGCTCAATTTTAATAATGGTTCTTATTGTTGTCATTGTTGAAAACAGTTTTTTCTGCTTAATATTTTTGTGGAAACGATAATGCATTTTTTAGAATTCTTTTACGAAGAGAAATTTCAACTGCATTTATTTTAAATAGAAATCTTTTGTAACATTATAAATGTTGTTACTGTAACATTTGATTAATTTAATGCATCCTTGCTGAATAAAATGTTAATTTCTTTCTTTCTTTCTTTCTTTCTTTCTTTCTTTCTTTCTTTCTTTCTTTCTTTCTTTCTTTCTTTCTTTCTTTCTTTCTTTCTTTTCAAAATCATATTTACTGCTGAATGGTATTGTATTAGTTTCCACAAAATATTAAGCAGCAAAACTGTTTTCAACATTGATAATAATAAGAAATGTTTATAGAGCACCAAATCAGCAAATTATAGTGAATAGCATATTCAAAAATATTCAGCATGTTGAAAAGATATATTCAAATAAAAAACATTAAAAATAAAACTTATTTATTCCAGTCTTCTGACCAGTGTAGCATTCTTTATTATGCCACCAGTGCATTAAAACAAGTGAAATATTTTTTTATTATTGTAGGTGAGTTTTAAATTTAATGTGTGTGAATGACTGTAGTGCTTCTTCACTTCTTCTTAGTGTAAATAAACTTTTCATCTGCAATCATTTATTTATTTATTTATTTACCTGAATAGACTTTCACTGCTGTGTCATTGATGAAGGTTATCCATGCATCCTTGGATTCTAAAAAAAATAAATAAATAAATAAATGTTATTTCTAATATCATCAAGGACATGCGATCTCTGTAACCTCTTAAATAGAACAGGGCGCAGCTGGGAAAACTTGTTCAGTGGTTGCATTTATACAGCAATGTTTACTATTGAATTGCAAACAGTGGAAGAACTAATACCGCTGTTTATCGTCAACACATACAACCTGTTGTGAGGTGCTCTCCACTGTTAAGGATGTCTTCAGCTCTCACAAATCTCACATTTTTTAGTTCACTGACATTATGTTTGATAAAATGTCACCATTTAACCTTGTAAACTTTATAAATGGCTAGGATTGATTCTTGACATACATTTGAACATACTATCATATATTCCTTTTCAAATTCAGCACCACAAGTGGTTGCTTTTGGGTGAATTCATTTGTGCTGAGAAACTGAACGGGTTCAATGAAGCAATGTCACACATGCAGCATGTTTCCTATTTGTTTTCAACGATGTTTGCTTCTAAATGCATACAGCCAGTTTGAGCTTGGACATCATTTATTTATCTAACTGATGTTTGATGAAAGTATGATGGCAGGAAACAATCCAACAAATCTTTTAATTTTATGCATTTTGAGGGGGAAGTAAAGAGAACATTTAATAAAAAAAAAAAAAAAAAAACGTAACCCTGAAACATGTAATTTTAATTAAGAGCTGAAGTGGGGGAGGACATATTTCTGGGATCATTTTCTTGCAGTGCCACACGATAAACTGAGAATGAAACCTTGAATGTCTAATTTCAGTCGAATTTTTTTCCTGAGTATCTGAAGTAATTGTTCCCTCATGTCTATTCAGTTGTCTAATTTTGTGTATTTGTGTTCTGCTCTGCACAGAAAGACTATCTGATCATCATAGTCATTAGTCCAAAGTACCACAAGATTGTGACCAGTGCCTCTTTTTTCATGGAAAATGATGAAACACTCAACACTGTCTACATACACAAGCAGGTACAACTTGGGTAGAAAGGAATCTAGGTTTTTCTTTATTTTCATTGTCAATTGACTCATAAAATTCACTTTGTCTTTTAGTTACAAAACGAGTTCATTCAGAACGGTGCCAGGAATTACAGATTCATCCCCATCTTATTTCCCGGTGCCAAGAAGGTAAAACTACAACTTATAAACCCAATTGCTTAACGAACAGGATGTCTGTGTTTGCACAAGTACTTTCTCAAGGAGCCAAAGTACAAATTTGCGATAGACATTTGTGGTTGTTTGTACAGTACTATAGTAACACCCAAAGGATTGCTCCATGGATTCCACTGAAATCCAGTTCAGATGTAATGACATCTTGTTATTAGTTTGCAACATTTCTGTGTCTGCTTCTTTCTGTCAGTGCCACGTACCTTCATGGCTTCAAAGTACACAAATCTTCACCTGGCCCAGAGACCGTGATGACATTCTTCGGCGACTCATGCGTGTTGAGAAGTACAACCCTCCACCCATAGGAGAGCTGCCCACCATTGTCTCCATCCCCATTTAGTTGGTTAGGTTTGCTTCATGATATCTCAGTTATAAACAGGCTTGGTATCTGTTTTAAATTTGTTTACCCCTCTAAACTACTAGATGACTGTTTAGTATGTTAAAATCCCTAAAACTACTGTTATTTGATGTAATCTTTGTAGAAAACTCATGTCATAATTAATATTTTACAACTCATCAATGATGAATAAGTCAGAATGTGTCCCAACACGTAGAAGAACTGCAAATGCATATTACATATGTATTAAGTTCATGAGTAATGTTAGTTTAAGTTCCATGAGTTTTGGAAGTTAGCTCAGGTTTTTCTTTACTTTGTATTAAGCTGCATTAAATTAGGATAATTTGGGAGGAAAAAAAGGTCCATTGTCAGTTGTGTAGTGATGTGCTTCCACAGAAGTTAATTAGGTCATTGACACACATCCATGCAACCAACTCGAACTCGTTGTGAAATCTGAATAGGGAAATCTTTTGCTCCATGCCAAGTTCCTGATCTTGTGGATTTCAATTGAAATCAATTTTTCCACAAACATTCAATGAACAATGATAAATGTGACCACACCTTTTGACTTAATTAAACTGTAACATACCAAATAGCTATATAAAAAGATTTTAACAGAGAATCACTATAGTAGACCAGTAATCTTCAAAGACAAATCTTTTCATCATGCTGGTTTGCTGTTGTGTGAGCCTGAAAGGAACCTGAAAGAAGTTGGTAATACAATATATTCACACACTGTGAATTTATTATAACAAACCACTTGTGCGTTGTGCCTTAGAATTTACTTTTGCGTTATTAGTATTGTGCCAGGAAAAAAACACACACACACACACAAAAAAAAAAAACACATTATATTCTCAGTCAGATGGAGATGTCATGGTCATTCATGTTCTTTGATGATCATAGCTTGTTTTTAAAAACATAAACCCTTTTAATAGATGAAATAATCCGGATGGTTTGTTATACAACTTGTACAAGAATAGACATCAGGGCTTTGAGTGACAAAAGTACAACTCATCTCAACTCAACCTTTTTTATAGAGCATATTTAAAAACAATAGGAGTCAAACCAAATGTTTTACAGTACAAATTCAGTCAAAATAACTACACTCAATTATTGAAAGGAATAGTACACACAAAAATGAAAATGTCATCATTTACTCACCCTCATGTTGTTCCAAACCTGTATAAGTTTCTTTCTTATGTTGAACACAAAAAAAAAAAAAAAAAAAAAAGATATTTTGAAGAACCAAATAGTTTTTGGTCTGCATTGACTTCCATAGTAGGGAAAGAAATACTATGGAAGTCAATGGGGACCATCAACTGTTTGATTATCAGTATTCTTCAAAATATCTTCTTTTATGTTCAACATAAGAAAGAAACTTATACAGGTTTGGAATGACATGAGGGTGAGTAAATGATGACAAAATTTTCATTTTTGGGTGAACTATCCCTTTAAGTACAATATTTAAAAGTAAAAATGACAGTAATAGAATAAAAAATACATTTTCAGAGAAGATTTAAAAACATCTAGCAACAAAGGTGATCTTACATGAAATCAGAGCTTGTTCCAAAGTTTAGGGCCTGCTATAGAAATGCATGTACAGTTTAATGAAGCGTGTTATTGAGTAGACTGGTGTTGCTGGTTCAGTTAAAGGAACTGAATTGAGTTGAAGATGCTTGGGATTTCATTGATTAGATAACAGTGGGTGTGTGTGGGTGAATGCATGTTTATGTAATTGCAGTTGCCTATAAAAAAAAAAAAAGGTTGAATGCTGTGTGCTTTGCCAGAAAATATGGCATGATGTGCAAAACAATACCTGCCTGAGGCTGTTGCCACATGCTCTAGAGACTCAAAATTCCTCACTGCCATAGTCTTTCATTTATAAAAAATAAACACTGTATTCCCATCTAACTGCCCAGTAGAGTTATGCACAGACTTTTAATACTGTTTTTTTTAACAATCTGACTAGTGGACACACACATCCTCTAACAAACAGGGTTTATCAACTGATAAAATATATCTTGAAATGCAATATAGGTTGCTTTGGGATAAAAGCATTTGTAAATGTAAAAGGAGCAATGCCAGTCTCGTATAAATTTGTTTTCATTGAAAACAACGGAAGTATTAATATTTATATTTTATATATCTACAAGACTGTCAAGCAGGAGTTTCAGTGGGGAAAAAAAGACTTTATATGTATTTTCCCCCACAAAGCTATTTTAGGGTCACCTTTTTGAAGTTTGACAGCCCCAGTCAACCATCCACTTTAGTTTTTAAGTAAGAGAGTAAAACATATTCTTTTGTGTTCAATGGAATAACGACACACAGGAAAGTAAATTATGTCAGAACTTTTCATTTTTGGGTGAAATATATCTTAAAAGCTTCTGAAGTAAACATATATCAACACACCTGTCAAAACAAACTTGTCAAAATCTCTCGAACAACTGTCACGCAGGATGGAATATCAAGAGAGAGCTCAATCCATTTAGTTTGTGTCTTCAAGGAGTTACTGAAGGTTAATTAAGCCCCATTAAATAAAGTGTAACCCTTCCTATTGAGGCTTATCAGGAATGAATTATTATAAATCAGCCGTAACAATATAATCAAGAGGATTTGGTCATAGAGAGACTGACATAATCCTCATATGAACAATATTAGCAGTATCCAAAAATGATTTGCTGAGAAGTTTGTAATTAAAATGAGATGAGAAACAGAATGATTGATTACTCAACGCAGCGACAGAAAAGGTTATGGGAACAGGATCTCCAACGTAGTCTTTTTATAGCTGGTTAATTTCTAGATGAAACAAGTTAATTCCAGGAATATGTCATCCATCAAGCTCTGTGAAATATTTTGAAGGCTTGTCAGTGACAATATGAAGTGACAGTGTTTTTACACCTTCACATTCATTTGGAAAATCTACAGAGTTTAATCAACTGCAGGATAAAACGGTTCTTTGATTTGATGTGCCTTAAGATGGCACTCTTTACATGTGCTATTAGATGTTCAATAAGAAATCAGATAGTAGGCCTTATTGTAGGAACATTATTACCCTGGAAAATGATTTTTCACTGAGCACAATAGTGGGGCATGTTGTCAGAATATACACAAAACATAAGCCTCTGCATTAATGTTCAATGATTTTTGTAATTATTGGAACGTTTTATTCTTTTAAGCATTAGCCTGCTTTGTTGTTTCTATGGAATGTTATTATGGAAGTTTATTATGAAGTATTACCATAATCTCTTTACGTTTTAGCCAGCACAGAAGTAGAGATAATTTGTTTTCCAATTAGGTAGTAAAATATATTCTGGTTTTTGCATCCTCTCGTTACACTATAGTCCTCTGTGATCCTTAAAAAATATATAGGTAATATTTAATTTTCCTTTCTAATAACAAAACAATACTGCTGGGGGAAAAAAATGTTACTGTACATTAGCATTCTGACCAAATTAGAAAATAATCCATAATAATTGAATCTGCATTGCAGTGGCTGTCCTTTAGGGGGCAGTATCTCATCAGGGCTATGTCTCGGATAGTTTTCAGTTCCACCCAGAATTGAAGGTTTCACACATTCTATTTTTACACTGCTGAATAATTCAATACAGAGCCATATATGATCAGTGACATTTCCTCTTTTCTAGCAGTCTGACAATGGGGTTGCATCACTTGATCCTCGATGTGGAGTCTAGAAAGTGATATACAGCTGTGAAACTATGAATAGCTTTGTTCTAGGACACAAAATGGCATTAATGAATATATATACACAATGACCTAAAAACCACCCTCGATTTTCAACTTCAACTGACTCTCTGTTTACGGAGATGATATAATGATGCGAAATGATGCTGTCATAATAGATTTCTTTGAGCATGTTCCGTAACGGTCCATTGCCATGCTACTGAACCCCCACTAGATCAGTGACACAGTATTTCATCATTAAATTCCAATTTAATATGTGCTTTATGGCAAATAAGGACAGGAATATCAAAGGAGGAAACGAACTCTCCTAGGAAGTAAAAAGAGTGTTCAAATCACATTTTTGACGCTTCCAAAGGCCCCGTAATTCTTTCATTTTGATTGCATTTGGTGGGAGCATTTTATAGGAGTTACTTCAGTATCTGGGGAGTAATTCTGTGCATGAAATCACGGCTGTTGTTTTGTTCCTGCAAGGGGAAGCCGGGTGATCCTTAAACTTGCTAAGTGTTGTTGCCATGGTAACATCACAGTTCATCAAGGTTCAGTGCAATAAAAGGAGTCAAAGTTTAAATGACAATTATGGACCGACGCAAACTACTAAGTAAGGATGCAATAACATGCTAGTACTCAACAACTAACTGTAATGAAATGGTACTGAAACTGAATTTCTTATGTAGCCACGCCCCTTTCTATCACTTCACTCACTGTCTTCCGGTTTGTGTTTTCACAGCATGAAGGTAAGATTTTACCGTTTGTCGTTTTAAAAATCTTCCCGGTCTACTGACATTTGTTATGACATCCGCTTCAAACATTACAATGCTCATGATAGCTTTTCATTAACTCTACAATAAGCAAATCCACTTGAACAGCTAATTACTCTTTGACAGCAATGCCATAGAAATATACAGACGGTGCGTCCAAAATCCTGGCCTACTGTACATTTGAATTTTAATTTACTTCTTGAATGTATCATAGATATGTATAGATAGATTCCCTATTTGCAGCTTTTTCTATGGGCCGCTGTATGTAAGCTGTCTGCCATATTGGAATGAACACTTGAAAACAAGTATGTCTGCAACACTAGTTATTCGCATGTATGAATATCCATATCTGAGACAGAGTTAAGCAGACAGTTTTGCTAAACTAACACAATACGAAGCCGTTAGCTAAGACGACATTTAAAAGGTAATATAGGCCTAGTTTAAAAACCTGTAATGTTGAGTTAATAGGCTACATATTAAAAACACAAACCAACACATTCTTACCTGTGAAAGTTTATCAAATTTCTTTAGGAATTTACATTTTGGCAGTTTTTACATCCAGAGGCTGCTCAATGTTGTGGCATCTTGAATCTCATTGATTTTTATTGTGAGTGGCAACACATTCAATGCTCCAAGATGGCGGATGTATCTATGAGCTTGTAGCGGTTTAATGTGGAATCTATGTATACATATCTATGGGTACCCTGTTGAAAAAACCAGCATATGCTGGTTAGGTATGTTTTTAAGCATGGCTGCTGGTTTGAGCTGGTTTAAGCTGGTCCTTAGCTGATCATGAGCTGGTTTAAGCTGGTCCTGAGCAGGAGCTAGTTGCTTAGGGCCAGCTAAAGGCCCAGCCCTGCGTTCAGCCCCTACAAAACGGTGCACAACGTTTTTTAAACGGAAACGGTGGTGCGTTGAACACCCTGTTCTGATGACGCAAGAGTTAAAACTATGGCAGCTGAGAAAGCCATTCTTTGTATTCTTTTTGAAGAATTTTCGTAGCCTGATGAAATCAGTATAAATATGTTTAATACTGCAAAATACGCTCGACAAACATCTTCTAATATCTTCAATTGTTGCGTATACCCAGCTGCAGAGGACACATTTGTAAACGAATTTACTTGGACCCATGTGCGAGCTCTTTCTTCAATACCGCGTGGTTTATATACATGTTACTGCTGATTGGGCTTACATTTTTGACACACCCACCAAACAAGAGAAAACGTATCTCAAACCCCATTGCACACCGTTTCCAGGAAACATGCCATTCAACTCGGAAACTGTAGCAAAACATTGTGCACCGGTGTGAGCTTGAACCTGCTCAAACCAGCAGCCATGCTTCAAAACATACCTCACCAGAATATGCTGGTTTTTTCAACAGGGTAGTATGAATGAAATTTGGACATTCTACATCCGCCATGTTGTTACTGTCACGTGACCTACCAGCGTCCGCTGCGTTGCTTCACTGGCATTCGTAAATCCCCTCCATTGGCCTCATTGGATAGTAAAGTGTCCATCAAATGCGGACTTAAGAATCCAGGCAGAAGTAGTAGACCAGCCAGCAACTTTTTGCCTACTGTTTATTCGAATACTATGAATTCAGACATAGGCCTACTACTCTTTTGGCATACTGTTTTTCGCATACAATACAGTAGAGAAGTATTTGATTCCAAATGCAGCTACTGCAAAAACGGAAGTTCAAAGACAGCAGATGTAATTTTCACAACTTTCAAGCATTTTTTGTTTTTGTCTACTGAGAGTTTCATTCCTTTCAAAAATTAAATATTGGCACTACTTCAAGTAAACACTGGTACTGCTATAAGTTATAGACTATCCAGTTCTCTAGCTGAAAGTACCAAAAAAAAAAAAAAGGCAACCGGATACACTCACATTTCCTAATTGTGCCTGTTATCATTCTCACTATGTGGACCTCATTTTGGTCAGTGGAATTCAAGTGTGTGTTGTTCACAGCAGGTGAGATGTCTGAGAAAACTAAATATGCGGCTGGCACATCCAAGGAACCCCTCCGGCTCATTTGACTGGGTGTTTTTTCTGTGACTCACAAAGGAAAAGGCATTACAACTCTCTATAACAACTGACAAAGAAGTTTTACCCCATTACATCAATGCAGTCAAGCTCAAAATTCAATGCTTAGGTCAGACCTGTGTTCAAGGGCCTCCTCCAGAAAAATAACTGCGTCTACAGCAGCAGTCTTTTGGGAAAAGCCTTCATCTCTTGCCCTGTGGGAAACAATGAAAGCTGAAATGAGACAAAAATCAAAGCAGTCATCTTCCCAGACCTGCTCTTCACTCAAGAGCGGAATGAGTCCTGACAAAAGCGATTGAACTGGGTAAAATGTGTCTTTCTGTATTACTTGTAACTGTCGGATATTCCTGACCTGTAATGAATTCATTTCTAATATAATTTTGTATTAAGAGACTGTGTGCCAGCAGTAATTAAACCTGGAGTATGGGAAAGAAACTGAATCAAGAAAATGAACGAAATCCTAGTTTAAACCAATTTGATACCAATTTATGAATCATTCCAGAGTTCCTCAGAGACAGACCCTCAGAATCACATCTCTTTCTGAAGCCATGTTTCACAGTTCATTTTATACTTTCTGTTTTCAAGAGCTAGAAAGGGTGAGGAAGAGGCAGATATTTTCTGGAAATGAAAAGTCATTGTCAGTTACAAGGACTACTTTCAGTTATAGCGTATTACATATTTATGTTTAGCAGACATTTTATGTATTTGCTGTATATCATTATTAAAATTAATCACTATGTATCACTATTGCACTAAAAGTGCAAGGAAAAATGGCAGCAGGTTGCCAAACAATAAAAAATCTGGTAGCGACATTTTAAGTTTTACAGATTGAAATCAAATTTACAGTAAAAACATGTTTTTAATTAAGCATTGTAATACCAATAGCATATTGTAGTGCCATCCCAAAGAGGCACAAAATCACTTTCACAGACTTTTACCTTAACTGTTCTCTCCTGGTGGAATGACCTGCCCAACTCTGAGCAGCTGAGTCCTTAGCCATCTTCAAGAAACGGCTAAAACACATCTCTTCCATCTACACTTGACCCTCTAACACTAGCATTCTCTATTCTATTTCTGTTTTATCTGCTTGTTCTCTTTTTATTTATTTAGAAAAATCTTGACCCTCTAACACTAGCATTCTCTATTTTTTTCTATTCTGTCTACTTGTTTTCTTTTTAGAAAAAAATTATCTTCTAACACTAGCGTTCTCTCTTCTTTTTCTATTCTTTCGACTTTTTTTATTTAAAAAACACCGTCTAACACTAGCGTTCTCTATTCTTTTTCTGTTCTCTCTACTTGTTTTCTTTTTATTTATTATTTTAAAAAACCTTGCTATGTGTACTGCGTTAGACTAACTGAGACTTTTCGCAGCACTTACATATTATTGTTCTTTTGTTGGTTTTGATTGCTTCTCTTGTCCTCATTTGTAAGTCACTTTGGATAAAAGCATCTGCTAAATGACTAAACATAAATATAAATTACTAAAAAAAAAAAAATACTTTAAATCTTTATAATATACTGCAAACCACCTAAAAAAACAAAACAAAGAGAACCATATAATCAAAGTTCGACACAAGTAGCTTTTCCTACAGTGTCAGGGAATGTCAATTTACTGTTTTTTGTTGTAAATTATAAGATAACTTCTTGTTCTTCACTATCAGAAACTGTAAATTTAATAGTAGTATTTTGCTGTTAAATTACATCAAATGTTTCTTTAGATCTATTACAGTTTTTCATTGTATAGATTAAGATACCTTACCATTGACCAATTAACAAGTTTTTACCATAAGTCTTATTGTTAAAATTATGATAATTTTTTACAGACGCTACATAGCATTTACTGACATATTATTGCCAGTTACCTCATATTTTTACTCCAAAGCTGAGAACCACATACAGTAACTGTTCTATAATGAAAGATATACAGTCTTAAATTGACACTTTATTACATTTCAAATGCAATCTTAAAAAGGAAATAGGCCATATATCCCAAGGTTCCAAGCAGTCAACATCAAAATATATCTCCTGGGTTTCTGATTTATTAAAATATAATTCACTATAAACTCTCTATTTTAAAACATATCACAAACTGTCCTTATTTCTGTCTTACTGTGCCCTAAGGCCAGGAATTGACACAAATGGCTGTCAATTATAAATGAGCATAGTATAGAAAACTGGGTCAGTGAATGAAAGGTGAAGGATTACATACATACTGTGCTCACGTGATGGAAGGCCAGAAGAACTACCACCTCACTATCTATCTCTCTATCTCTCTATCTATCTATCTATCTATCCATCTATCCATCTATTTATATTCTTAAACTGGAGGCCACAATAAATCCTGTATTTTTATAACATAAGGGAAAAGTAGCACAACAGCCTCCAATTAAACCAACCTCTGCCACTTCTTTCCGGCTGAAAAAGGTACATTTAAAATAGCAGAAAAACACTGTTGCCCTACCGTGACCCCATCCTGTTATAAGGGATGAAAGAGAGAGAGAGAAAGAAACGAGGAAGATGGATTAATTACCACAGTCACTTTCCACTGTCTGTCCAGGGGAATCTCTATAGGAATGTGGGTCCACCCAGACCCCTGCTGCTCTCTCCATCTGTTCAGCACAGCTCACTCCCTCAACAGTAGGCATATCAAAAGGTGCCTCGTTTCTGATGTGCCTTTATTTCAGGGAGAGTAGAGTGTCAAGGAGGTTGTCATCTGGCTGCAAGATCAATCATTTCTGTATTGTGTGCTTTACTGTTGCATCCGTTGTTTTTATTTATTTATTTATGTAGAATTTTCATTTAATGTTTATTATTTATCATTTTGGCACAGGGGGATTTTCTAGTTAATATTATCACAATGGACTAAAACCTGCTGACTTTGCTCACAAAGTGTATAACAGCTTTCTAAAAAAAATTTGACAAATTTTATACTTTTATTCCCCACCTTGTGGTTACTCCACCTGTTATGCTATATTATTACCAAATATTGGATTCAATCTTTTTATCAGCTTATTTCTTGTCAACGGGTTTTGTGTTTCTTTTTGGAGCCGATTGATCATAGTGAATATTGCTAAAATTATCCACAAATTATTTTTTTATATTTTGGATATATTTTTTTTTTCTCAAAAACTGAGGTGTGCCAAAAAGAAATATAATACCTGTGCTAATTGAAAGAAAACAAGTTGAAAAGTTGAAAAGTTTTGAGATTTAAAAGCAATTTTTAAAAGGGCGGTCATTTTTGACCTGAAACACAAAATTAGGTGCTGCTTTTCAACATAGCACAAGGGTTATTTTTTCACAATAGAGAGCATTATCATGTCTCAAAAATTTTTAAAGGCTGGATTCCGTCTGTCATCAATTTAATTTCACCTTCCACACGCTTTTCACAGAAGGGATGAGATCAGGAGATGGCAGTCTGACAAATGATAAATGGGCACACATTTATTTTCTGCTAACTTCCCTGAACTGTACCAGAGAGCCCTGTACAGATGTGGTGTGAATTTGCTTTATAAAACCGCATATGAAACGTCACAAGTAATTTTCAAGTATTTGCCGAATGTCATTTAGAAGGAAACTTGTGGGGACACCATGTTACAAATCTGCAGAATCTGAAAATGAGACATTCGAACCGCAGGTGGCCTCCAAAGATGACTGAACGTGGTGACACTACAAGGTGACATATTTCCAGGTCATTGCTTTGATGAAGTAGAACGGGAAAATGAGGGTGTTGATCATAACCTCAGCCAAAAATATGTATTTTATGGCTGGAAAGTTGTTCTCTAAGCGGATATATATTGAATACAGTCTGATTTGCAAAATGGAAGTCATAACGGCAAAAGATGTAGAGCTCATGTTCGACTATCCGATGATGTGCTACAAGCAGCCTTTCCTAAAAAAGATTTTACGACAGTATCTCTATTTATCTCTAATTAAAATGTAATGCTAATTTGGAATTCTCCATGAAAATTCATAAAGAGTTAAATAATTCAATGTGAATAAAACTATTTGCCGTTTGCCCTTGTGAATCCTCTCTGCTACTTTTTCTTTTAGTATGTACATGATTGATGGACCTCTGTGTGCAGGCTGAATGAGAACTTTTGATCATTTGGAACAGAAATAGGAACATTTGCACACATGAATGATCAAACCGAAAGGAGACCCCTTTCCTTTTTACGTACATACACCAGGAGCGAAATGTTTTTCCACATCATTTTAACTTAAATCAGTAGAATAACGAATTTCACGATCCACTGCCTCCTCTTCCTTTTAACAGTTCCTAGACGTGTGCTATCATTGACTGGCAAGCCAAAATCTCTTGGGATCACAGTACTTTGTTTAGTAATTGTCGCATATAATAGAATCACAATCTGTCTATTGAGATGCACAATATGAGGTACAACATCTAGCGGTTTAATATTGATGATCCTCAAGATGATGGTTTTAAATATTTATACTATTTTGAATATCATAGTATATCATCAGTATTCAGAGAAGTAAGTCGGCTGAGCCCCAGCAGTAATCACCTGGCTGAGAGGTTTAGGTTATAACTTTATGATAACAGAATAGGTAATTTAGCAGTTCTTTGTAAGTCCCTGCGGTCATTATATGCGATTTATTAAAAGGAGCTCTAACCGAAGGTGATGTGGGCTTTGGCATAAATGTATTTGAAAAAAATGAGCGGCGTTATTGGAGAAGACAGTGAGCGGCTTGAAAAGATTAACGATTTGATCCTGATTCGGTCATAATAGGACACTGGTAAATTTGTTGTCTTGAATGCATAATGGCCCAAGTTAACACGGCACCTTTTTGTCACGTTATCCGTGAACCTGTGAGTTGCGGCTGAGATAAATAACACTAATTCACAGAGGAGACGTCAGATGGTACTCTAAAAACGATACAAGTGCAGTCATGTCAGCTGAGAGTTGGCTATGAATTGAAGGGGAAAAATGAGGCCTTATTATAATGCAAGCAGAGATTCACACGTTGAAAAAAGAATTAGTACTATAGCAGGAGAATAAAAGTACCAAATCCAGCCTTATCCCTGGCGCTTGTTTTCACACGAGCAAGGTATGATCACAGAAAGCATGTTGAATATGAAACATTCAAACTTTCATTCAAAAACCCTCCCAGAGGGCACATAACTGTCTTTGTCATCCACAAGTATCTTTGAATCTTGGAAGACGCAGAGGTCCCTCTGCAGAGGAAAGAGAAAACCTGGTTGAAATGCATCAGCTGCATTTAAATGAAGCCAAAGTAAGGGAATCAATTCAGGTGGTAAACTGAATTTACCACATGGAAACACCAGCATACATTTAAATTGGCAAGTAAACTTCAGTACATCTCCTGAACTGGCTCAGCGAAGATGAAATGGACTCCAACCGGCTCTTCAACTATAGCACTATATAGCTGTTTACTTATGCTCTGCTTGTGTGTCTGCAGATATTGGGCCCTTACCACAGGGACTCCGCTGGAATTGAATAGCATTTCTCCCCACACAAACATGTTCGCCTCCATTGCTTCTGCTCCACAGTGGCTCGCCGAAATTGTCAGGCACTACAAATAAAAGCTCTTGCTTATGTGGCAGGAGAAGCGGACAAAAACAATGTGTGGATAAAGAGTTCTCCTGAACATGAGGTGCGAATCGTCAATGTGCCCACCTTTAAACGGCGTTCAGAATGCCTGGAGGCCTTTTATCTGGCCTGTCTGCCTTGCCCCATCACTTCTCATTATCTTCTGCTGAATATCACAATCTGGCCAATTCCAGACTGAATAAGTTGCTTCCTGCCTTCTCCTAGGGTTTATTTGCCAGCCACAGGAGCGAGAAGGGAAGAGGCTAGATATTGCTGGTCATTTCCTGAACTACTCACAGCTCTCAGATGTATTTTATTTCCTGTTTTAATGAGCCCCTTGACAGCTACCGCTAAAAATGCTTGCAATGTGAGCTCTGGCTTGAACGCCGGGTATCTCTGTATACAGAGGGAAGCAAACTACTAATCCGAGATATGGTCTTGAACGGAGAGCTACTTCATATTTATTTTGTTTCCTTTGGACCAGTGAGTCCTATCGATCTGAATTAGGTATTCTAAAATGATCAGGCCACACAAAAGATCTTTGAGAGTATTCGAAAAGACTGCCGGAGGGCAGTCCTTCTTGTCTTTGAATGTAAGAAGGTCACCACATTCATATGAATATATTGATCTTTGCAAAACTTGTGACATGGCCTCTTTAAATAGCTTCCTCCTCCCTATTCACAGAGAGTCAAAGGTTTTAGCAGAAGGTGAAAATTCATTCTAGGTACAGTCACATTAGAGAAATTAAAACAAAAAAATAAATAAATAAAAAAAAGTTAACTATCAATTGTCCCTAGTGTAGTGATGTACTCTTACAGAAGTTATACATTCAAACTAAGCAGTTTTCTGTTGGTCAACATCGAATCCGAGTGACCAACTTGAACCTGTTCTGAAATCTGCGTTGGAAAACTTTGCACCCGCATGCAAAATTCCTGATCATGTGGACTGAAATGACTCAATGGAAAGTGTGTCCGCACTGTATTTTGTCAATGAAATTATTGATGAAAATGTTCATCAAATAAGTTTTTTATTTCATTGACAAAATTCAAGACAAAACTGCGCAACATGATGATATTAAATGATTTTTATTAAAACAATGTTGACAAATAAAAGGTGAAAAATAACACTGTGAATTCACTGAACAGTGAATGAACAAGGGTAAACTGAAATGCTTTGCTACCGAGTTAATTTATGCACTCAAATTCATCATGCATACATGAGATTAATCACATATATACATTTACGTTTATTCATTTAGCAGACGCTTTTATCTAAAGCGACCTACAACTGAGGAATACAATAAGCAATTCATCATAAAGAGGCAAACAGATGCAGGAAGTGTTTGCAATACAAAGTTTCAGGCGTTTTTCAGATTAGTACAAGCTAGACAGGGAAAGATTAAGGAAAGAGAGAGCAAGGTTTTGTTTTTGTTTTTTTGTTTTTTTTTATTGTTAAGATGAAGTCAAATGGTGACGAAAGAGATGAGTTTTCAGGTGTCGCTTGAAAATGGTCAGCGATTCAGCATTACGGATAGGGGTGGGAAGATCATTCCACCAGCCAGGAACGGTGAACGATAGATATATAGAGAAGATATTTTGCAGAATGTGCAAATTGCTGGTAGCCATTGACTTCCTTAGTACTTTTTTCATGGAAGTCAATGGCTACCAGCAACTGGTTGGTTACCACATTCTTCAAAATATCTTCTTTTGTGTTCAACATGCAGAAGCAAGAAATAACATGAACAATGTGAAGGTCAATAATTGTTTATTTTTATGTGACCTATCCCTTATCCCTACACTAGTAAACTTCAACCAGAATGAGAAAGCCAACACATTGTGAATATACTCTTTCTGTTACAACTTGCTAAGCATATATTAATCCATATTGTATAACAATACAAAAAAATAAAATAAAATAAAATAATAATAATAATAATAATAATATCAAATGTTTGTATTTGGTCTTAAATTTGTTTGTATTTCTGTTTTATTTATTTTTTCAGTGTTATTTAGTAAAACTGACTAAAATTAATCTACATGATACAACAGAGTTCTGACTAAAAAATGTGTCATTAAAAGACAAAATCAATTTAAAAATAAAAAGTGAAATAATAAAACTACCAAAATAAGAGTGCATTCTAACATAAGCATAAGGAAAGTCTGATTGCTGCACCAAGACCTTATACTCATTGTTTCAGTATTGTATTACTTTGGACATTCAGCTCAAGGCAATGGATCTAAATTGCATTTATGTTGAGCTCTGATAAAGCTGTTCTAGTTCTAAGTGCACTGTGGGTAGTCTACCTTTCCATGTGAGAGGGTCAGGCAGATTAAAACCTGCTTTGAAAATCCCAGTCTTCCGCAGCACTATCTGCAGGGGAAACTCAGCCTCTCTGATCACTGGCTTTAAATGAGATGTAAAATTAACTTCCAGTCTGGCATATGAAGGTCAGACTCTTGAAGTGGTTCTTTCAGTGAAACACTGTCTATTTTCATTGGAAAAATTCCCCTGGGCATGTATTGTAATTTAGAAAAGGGAACTGACAGTGTAGTTTTCAGTATTTTTCACACACATATGGTAGCTTTTATTGTATTCAAATAAGCTGAGATAAAGCTAATTCATCAAAAAAATACGAATAAATAAAATACTAATGATTCATAGAAAAAAATAACATTTTCTCTTTTTACTTTTGAAAATGGAAAGTCTTCCGAGTTTATACTTTGCAGGCACTATGTTCCATTGTATTTTGAAAGTTTTTTATGTTAAAATCAAAGAACTGCAAGGACTCCAACTGTGACCAACTGTGTTTGTACTGGTGGGCAATATCCTGTTGGCATCCACTGTCACTCTCTTTGATGATGCCAGCTGAGCATAACGCAGGATAAAATTTTCTTTTTCATTTTGGCAGAACAATAACTGTCAGTTTGGTGGATCTTTTGCATGCATAAATAAATTCATCCCATGATCTTCCTCCTGTAGACCATCTCTGTTTACAGAAATGAAACCTTTTGATGAACATATTAGCGTTCTGAATACATCTTTACACTACTCTCATTATGCATTAATTACATCTTGCTTGCCGTGACTCCAGCTACTAATCAAAAGTGAAAATGTCATCAAAATGCCAACTTGATAATCAAAAATAGTCATATCATTCTTGTTTATCTCAGGTGTATAAACACTAAAAATAATTTCATGAATTTATTGCATTATTTAATCATGGCAGAATCCTTATGAGTCTCTGAAACTAATATAATTTGACTTCAACTTCAGTCTTTCTTCACTTGGATTTTTACAGATGAAATTTGATTATGACTGTTTTTGTTTGCCAAACAGCATATCTACAATGAATAATTTCTGAAATGTATTTCTCCAACCACATCAACCAGTCAACATGCAATGTTTAAGAGAAGGTTATCTCTAATGACCCCATTTGTCACTATTTGATACATCTTAAAGGTCATTCTTGGATCTTGAGATTAATTGAAGACATAAATCAAATACTTAAAAGCTGGCCTTGATTTCCATCACAAAAATAATTACATTTTTTGTTAAGATAATAATAAAATAATAAAATCCCATCAGTATGATTACATTATAAATATGTTAACACTTTATAATTAAATTTATTATTAAATTTTCTAGTATGTATTTTTAATTAAATTTTCTTTAGGGTGACTTGTAACATCTTGTCCAGGGACTACAGATGAAAAATAGCCTTTAGCTAATTCTGGTACATTTACAGGAATGTTTTATTAATGTACAATGTCCCTGTCAACTAAATAAATAAATATTAAGTAATATTTACTAGTACAGTAATAAAATGAAAGTCTTTATCTGTTAATATTATTTAATGGATCTGAACTAACCTGAACTAACAATGTACAGTTTTCATTAACTAACAACTGTTAGTAACTATTAACTAACTTTAACAAAGATAAATGAAAGTACATTGTTAATGATTGTTAGTTAATGCATTAATTAATGTTAACAAATGTGACTTTGTTGTAAAGGGTTACCAGATTGCATTCCTGCAATGATTCAGCATTTTGAATGAATCGGTTGAATTGAACAATATGTCATAATTCTGACTTTTTTCCTCAGAATTTTGAATATACATCTCGCAATTCTGCCTTAAAAAAATTAATAAATAATAATAAAAAAATAATAATAATTAATTCTGAGCTTTTGTTTCTGCCACACAAAAAATAAATAAAAAAAATAAATAAAAAAATAAATAAATAAAAGTATTGTGAATTTTTTCACAGGATTACAAGAAAAAAACAAACAAAAAAAACAGAATTCAGAAAATCAAAAGAAACAAGCTTCCATGGGACAAGTCCCAGTCTTGTTGGACTGTATCAGCACTTTGTTCAAACAATCAAATTCAAGGACGATTATTATCTGAATAGTTGCACTGTATACAGATATCCTCTGACTGCATAACATCACATTTGTTGTTGAGTGCACTGCTCTTCTAGTTGCTCTGCCCATACCAGTAAAGTTACTGCAGGGTGCACAAATCATTCCTGGACTGCTCATGTCAGGCATGTAACCGATGTCATGCAAGTGAGAGGAAAAATATTCTGTGATTTAAGCCTCCAGCCAGGCTTACTTTTCAGTAGCTATAGTTCATGAAGAGATGCAACTTTCCCCTGACTAACGTTGCACTTTCTTCTTTTTAACTTTGAATCATCTGCATTCTTTTAGGGATACAGCTTGTTTAATACTCTGTGGTATAAAATAATAAGGACTATGGAATCTAAATGTGTTTCTTTCATAAAAAGGTTTTGGCAAGACGGCACAAAACAAAAGACCCCTGCCACTGTGGTAGAATCCTGAGCGTCATTTATCTTGTCCATTATTTCAGGAGCTGCATTGTGTAAAAGTGTGAAAAGCTCCCATTTCCCTCACATCTTCACAGAACTGTGTTGAGGATGGTGAGTAATAATAATCACAGCTTTCATGCATGAGCAGGTAGACTCAGTTCTGTGTGCTTGAGAGAATTTCAAAAGTCATTTAAGTTATTAAGTGTCTGGTTTTGCTGTATTGTTTTGTCTTAGGTTACTTTCGTATGGGTGAATGGACTCCTTTGATCAAGCCTCAAACTTGTTCCCTCAACAGGGAAGACTGGGAGTGATTGTAAAGGGGGTAATTGTGACACACCAAATTTCTTCAATCACAATATAAGCCAGAGCGAAGATATTTGCTCGTTAAAGTCCTCTCTCTGTCTGAGAAAAAGGAGTGATTCATTGATTTTGAGGTATGATTTCTTTATCATTAATCTATATTATTGTTTTTTATACATATATATTGAGTATTTTTCTACGGCTATCTAACATTTTAATGCAAGTTGATGTCAAAATAATCTTTTTCATTTCTTGGTTGTTGGTCAAAAGTTAACATGAATCAGTTGCAAATTCTGTTGTATCATTATTAGTAACAAAAAAAGTCAGTTAAATATGTAATGAACATTATTTCATCCAAGTAATTTGTTAATTCAAAACAAAATTAGTCCCTAAAGGTTTAATAAAGGTGACAATTATTCAAAATATTATAAATATTAAAGCATTGATATAATTTTGAGATGTGCTGTTATTTAAGATACAGCTGATTAATATAATTTATTTTTTATATTTTCATAATTTATTTGTATTGAATTTGATATTATGATGTAATAGCCTCATTATAACTCTAGTTATTTTGGTACATACAAATATTTTGTATGCTAAAAGATGGCAAGCATGGTTGTAGTTGTCTGTGAGTTATAATGGAAAGTGTAAAAATTATAATTGCTACCGGTCTCTCACAGCTGGTGACAAAATATCATGACTATGTTTAGTTTCTTTTTAACCTGCGAATTATATTTTTTCTGTCCCCATTATTCTAAATAACCCCTAAACCAATATCTCATTGTCAATATTTGTGAATATAGTTGTTACTTTAAAAAAAAAATGAAGTATGTTTAATATGCAAGTATTCTCATCCTATTCAAACATCAGGCATGATGCTAGAATTACCTAGTAATGAGTGTTTGGCTTTTGGCAGTGTAAATGATTAGCACAGACCAACTATGCCAGTCCAATTTAGATACAGAATGGAATGAAGGGACTTTGGTTGCCATTAACGCTAATGACATTCAGACAGTTATATCCAAACCATGTCTTTCCCAATTAAAATGAAAATACTCAACAGGAGCAGGTTCAAAATGCTTTTATCAGAGCCATTTTACAAATGGCCCAACCATGTCAGTGAGTCAACTGTAAATATATCCCTTATTAGACAAATCCATTAGTTGCAGCATGCACAATCTATAAAACTAAAGCCAATGTGTATGAAGCCGGTCTAGGTGCAGACATGTACCTTAGATCCTCATCTGAAAAAGATACCTTTGGTTCCACTGACACTGAATGTTGTGCGATTGTACAGTAGATGGAGTGTATTATTTAAAATACCACAGACTGCAGAGAGAAAAGTAACAAAGAAAATAGATTTTTTGAAAGGAAACAAATAGTACAGAATACCCAGCAAGATGACGGGAACGGAAATCAAAGGAATGGTCATCATGAGGAAAAAATGAAAACATTCACTGAGCCCATGACAAGCACAATAAAAAAAAAAACCCCTATATCCCTTATCAAAGCACGCCTGTACACCTTGTAGATTCTTCAACCTCGCTATCAAGGAGAGGTGAATGTGAGCAAGCAAACAAGTAGTTGCTGCTGTGCAAAGTACAGTGTTTCAGATGGTGCCAAATAAAAAGGAAAAAACTTGCGATGAGTGTGAGAAATTCCCCTAGCTTATTAGTGAAAATGCTGATCTGGTCCTCACTTTATGTTTTCAACTATACTAGCTATATTGTACTCTACCGTGACTCCTAAAAGCATACTGCTTTTCGTCTTAAAGAGGCTATAGAGGAAAAGCACTGACGATTATAGCCTTGAGCAGCGAGGGAAAAAAGAAAAATGGTTACTTTAATGAAAGATTTCGGTGTAGCCTATAGCTGCTATTGTGGGATGTGTCAACCATTATTTTAGCTGTGAATGATTTTTCCTTCAAGCACTTCCTTTGTTCTAAAGCAATGGCTTTCAACTGGTGTGCCACAAGTCTGTAACGATTGGGTCATGGACATCAGAGGAAAAAAATCTCAATGCAGATAATAAAATGGAAGTATGTAATTGTGTATAGTTTCGATCACAAAATTAAATTGGCTTACCAAGGTAGAAAATACTTCCCATATCTTTTGTTGTTGATGTCCAGCCTCATGACCTGTCATAAATTGGCTTATCAACATCATAAATTGGTTTACCAACATTTAAAAGGCAGACATTTTTTTCTTGATGTCTACTTTATGACCAAGACCTACTAGGAATTCATTAACAGACACATATATAGCGGTTTTTGTGTAATGAATTATTTGCTAGTTAATAATAAATCTAATAATAGCTGTGAGGGATATAAGTACTGTGTGTTCAATGGATTCTGCTGTTGTTTAACAACATACTGATTGTTCAGCTGACAAAACATCTTTCCAAACAAAATACAGTGCATGTAAAGACTAAATCTATCCCTCACAGCCTTAAATTCAATGTGCCATCTAACCTGACTAAGGTGTATGGCTTGCTTATTATATGGCTTGCTGGAATACTTGATTGTGTTTGGTCAATTGACACTTCGCAGGGAGTTTGATTGACAGGCGATCTGATCAATCATAACGTCGAACCTGCCATTTTTGATGTCGGTGGACTTGAACTTGAAAAATGGTGTGTATTGATGTCTCTCCGCGGTTGAAACAAGATACCTTCTGATGTTCATTCATGTTTATTTCATGCTATAAAGACGAAGAGATGATCGGTTCACATTTGCTGCTTGAACTGAGGCGCTACAGCGATCTGTCACGACACATTAAAGAGCCACAAAACAGTATTTATTTTTTGAATTTCTTAAAAAATAAAAATGCCAAAATGTCAAAGCAGAGACTTTGTTTCATAACCTGTTCTGTCTTGTCTGTCAGTGCGTTGTCAGTTTTCTCTTTGCTCCACAATGTATTTTTCATAAACGTGTGGCGTGAGAGCGCCATGGTTTGTCAGACAGTGCAACAGTACCGAAGAAGGGCGGGTCTTTGAGAAGGGTCAATTGTAAATTTCAGCATGCATTCAGGAAACTGAAACCAAAACCTTTTATTGTGCATAGTAAACAATTAGTGTCTAAGACGGTGCCGCAGATGGCAGCTACTGTGCTTTGCTCTTCAGTGTTTGTACTGTTTTTGTTTGTTTTTCCTGTTTTTTGTTTCCCAAACACCATCAGTTTTACAAGGGATGACCTGCTGAACATTCGGCAGAACACACCACAAAATCTTTTATCGGTTTTTGATTATTTGGATGTTTTGCTGGACATTGTTGTTGGCGGAGCCGTAGCTCTGGTCAAACGCTTCAGGACGCGCAGACGGGGGAAGCGAGCCGGTGCGCTCGTGAAGCTCAGACAGCGCGGATTTAGAACAGCGTTGCCTAGCATTTATCTGGTGAATCTCCGCTCTCTACCCAACAAAACGGACGAACTCCTTCTGCTCTCCCGGACAAACAGGGATTTTTCAAACTCTGCTGCTCTGTGTTTCACGGAAACCTGGCTGAATGACGCCATACCGGACAGCGTGCTACATCTGCCTAACTTCCAGCTGATCAGAGCAGATCGCGACGCAGAATCAACGAGGAAATCGCGCGGCGGCGGGACGTGCTTTTACATCAATGAGAGGTGGTGTACAGATGTAACTGTGTTCAAGAAGATGTGCTGTTCTGATCTAGAAACGCTCTTCATTAACTGCAAGCCTTTCTACTCGCTGCGGGAGTTTTGCTCGTTCATTCTCGTGAGTGTTTACATTCGTCCGCAAGCGCACGTGAGCTCAGCTTTACAGAAACTAGCTGATCAAATCACAGAGACAGAGCAACAACACCCGGACTCTGTTTTAATCATTCTCGGGGACTTTAATAAAGCAAATCTCTCCCGCGAACTGCCAAAATACAGACAGCACATCACATATCCCACCAGAGACAGTAATATATTGGATCACTGTTACACTGCGATAAAGGACGCATATCACTCTGTCCCACGGGCAGCTTTGGGGCTCTCTGATCACTGTTTGGTTCATCTTATACCGACCTACAGGCAGAAACTCAAATCTGAAAAACCTGTATTAAGAACTGTTAAAAGATAGACTAATGAAACAGAGCTGGTTTTACAAGCCTGTTTCTCTCTCACTGATTGGACTGTTTTTGAAGCTGCTGCAAATGATTTGGATGAGCTCACAGAGACTGTAACATCTTATATCAGTTTCTGTGAGGATATGCGCATTCCTACCAATACTCATCTAACTTACAACAACGACAAACCATGGTTCACTGCAAAACTCAGACAGCTCCGTCAGGCCAAAGAAGATGCTTACAGAAAGGGGGATAAAGTCTTGTATAAACAGGCCAAAAAGGAGTGACACTGGAAAAGGAGATCAGAGTGGCAAAGAGGAATTATTCCGGCAAGCTAAGGAAAAAATTATCTTGCAGTGATTCTGCTTCAGTGTGGAAAGGTATGAAAAATATCACCAGTTACAAGTCACCATCCCCCAGCACTGTGGAGAATCAACAGCTGGCAGATGATCTGAATGAGTTCTACTGCAGGTTTGAAAAAACACCCCACACCCGCCCTGAACACCTCTCCACACAACCATTCACACCTCCAGCAACCCCCCTCTCCCCCACACCTGCAATTCAAATCAGTGAAGATGAAGTGCGCCAGGTCTTCAGGAAGAACAAAAGAAGGAAAGCACCAGGCCCAGATGGTGTGTCACCAGCCTGCCTAAAAAGGAAGCTGAGGAAGTTCAACCTGCCACAGGACTTGCTGAATCAGTTCTACTCCGCCGTCATTGAATCCGTCCTCTGCACTTCAATAACTGTCTGGTTCAGCTTAGCTACCAAATCTGACCTCAGAAGACTACAGAGGGTAGTCCGGTCTTGCTGAGCGAATCATTGGTACAACCCTCCCCAGTCTCCAAGAACTGTACTTATCCAGAGTGAGCAAAAGGGCTGGCAAAATCACTCTGGACCCCTCACATCCAGCACACTCCCTCTTTGAACTGTTACCGTTTTATTGTAGTAAAAGTGTAGTAACCATGTTTTTTTTTGGCATATTGATTACCATTTGTATAACCAGAGTTTTACTCCAAATATCATAGTTAAACAATGGTTAGTGTAGTAAAACCATGGTTAATTTTCATAAGTGATGACCCATGGATGGTTATGGTTTGGACCTTCATGATTGTTTTATAAGTTTTCATGTTTTTGTACAAATCACATCATACCAATTCATATGAAATTACCACCCGGTAAAATAGTTACATTTTCTTATGAGATTGGTTTGACAATTTAAATAAAGGTTGTTGTCACGAATCCGGTTCATGGTCTTTCGTCCACTCGCCATCAGAGGTCGCCCTTCCTTCATATTGACTCTTACACCACACAGACTGTTACATGTCACTCCGGACTACAGTTCTCATCATCCATTGCACTGATCACACAGCTGTCATCCATCACACGCTGCACTGATCACACAGCTGTCACCAATCACACACTACATAACACCCACTCAGATCCTGTTCAGATCGCCGAGTATTGTCAAGCGTTTAGCACTCTCCTAGTGTTAGCTACTTACCAAGCCATTCTGTGTTTGTTTTGTGTTTAATCTCCTGTATTGTTCTGCGTGTATCCCTCTCCTAGTGATAGCTGCCTTACGGAGTCTTGTTCTAGTTTAGTTTAGTCTTTTCGTATTTGCCTTGTTTCTTGTTTCCTGATTCCTGCCTGTGTACCTTGGATTAACCCTTGTCTCGCCATTCGGACTCTGTCTGTACCTCGTTTGGACTATTGCTCATGTCTCTGGATTACTCTTCTTGTCAAGCCCTCTGGATATTGTTCACCGATCGATGACCTCCGCCAGCCCTAAGAATATTCTTGTGTTTTGCCCGTGCCATACCTGTTTGCTATTGTTCCGAGTTTGCCTGTGTTTGTTGATCACGTCTGTCAATAAAAAAAGCTTGCACATGGATCCGCACACCTCACACTTCTGTCACTCTGTTACAGTTGTTTGTGTGTACTAAGTATAACTAGAGTTGATGAAGGAGACAATTTTGAGAGAGACCCTGATTTCTCACGATACCGGACTTGCTTTCTTGTTGCATACAAACGAAACTGGAAATAGTTGTGAAAATGAGGAGGACTTCGTTATTTAGACAGTATCTCACAAAAGTGAGTACACCCCTCACATTTCAGCAACAATTTTAGTATAGCTTCTCAAGGGACAATACTACGCAATTGAAACTTGGATATATTTTAGAGTAGTCAATGTGCAGCTTGTATAGCAGTACAAATTTACTGTCCTCTAAAAATAACTCAGCATACAGCCATTATTGTCTAAATAACTGGCAACAAAAATAAGTACACCCTAAGTGAACGTCAAAACTGTGTCCAAAGTGTTAATATTTTGTAGGGGCATCATTGTTATCTAGCAACGCCTTAATCCTCCTGGGCATGGAATTCACCAGCCCTGCACAGGTTGTTGCTGGCATCCTCTTCCACTCCTCTATAATGGCATCACGGAGCTGTTGGATGTTAGACACATGGTGCTTCTCCACCTTCCGCTTGAGGATGCCCCACATGTGCTCCATAGGGTTCAGGTCTGGAGACATACTTGGCCACTCCATCACCTTCACCTTCAGCTTCATCAGCAAGGCAATTGTCATTTTGGTGGTGTATTCGGGGTCGTTATCATGTTGGAAAACTGCCATTCGGCCCAGTTTCTGATGGGAGAGCATCATATTCTGCTTCAGAATGTCACAGTACATGTTGGAATCCATGTTTCCCTCAATTAACCTCAGCTCCCCAGTAACAGCAGCACTCATGCAGCCCCAGACCATGAAGGTACCACCATCATGGTTGACTGTAGGCAAGACACAATTTTCTTGGTACTCCTCACCAGGGTGTCACCACACAAGCTGGACACCATCTGAGCCTCATCTGATCAGCCTCATCTATCTTAGTCTCATCAGACCACAGGACATGGTTCCAGTAATTCATGCTCTTGGATAGGTTGTCTTCAGCAAACTGTTTGCAGGCTTTTTGTGAGCCAGCTTCAGAA
The DNA here is from genome assembly GCA_039654775.1 of Spinibarbus caldwelli. Classification (NCBI taxonomy): domain Eukaryota; kingdom Metazoa; phylum Chordata; class Actinopteri; order Cypriniformes; family Cyprinidae; genus Spinibarbus; species Spinibarbus caldwelli. Next base: position 21,845,450 of record CM077237.1, read on the forward strand.
GAGGCTTCCTTCTGGGACGACAGCCATGCAAACTGACTTGTTGCAGTGTGTGGCATATGGTCTGAGCACTGACAAGTTGACCTTCCGCTTCTGCAGCCTCTAAAGCAATGCTGGCAGCACTCATGCATCTGTTTTTCGAAGCCAGCTTCTGCACCTGACACACAGTACGAGGACCTAACATCACTGATAGACCCTTGCGAGGCCTATTCCAAGTGGAACCAGTCTTGGAAAACCTCTGTATGACACTGGCCACTGTACTGTAACTCAGTTTTAGGTTGTTACTGATCTTCTTATAGCCTAGGTGATCTTTTATGGAGAGCAACAATTCTAATTCTCAAATCCTCAGAGAGTTCTTTGCCATGAGGTGCCATGTTGAACATCCAGTGGTCAGTATGAGAGAATTGTACTCAAAGCACCAAATTTTAACTGCTCTAATATAAGATACACAAATTTGTATAGTCCTGTCAAGCAGTCAAAAATATGAACATGATGAATAGGACATGTGGCTTTGCATGGTTAAACGACATATAGCTGTTATCACTTAGGGAGTACTCACTTTTGTTGCCAGCTTTTTTGACAATAATGGCCGTATGTTGAGTTATTTTCAGAGGACAGTAAATCTTTACTGCTATACAAGTTGCACATTGACTACTCTAAAATATATCCAAGTTTCATTTCTATAGTCAGGGGTGCACATAAGTGGTCCGCAGGTCCGCATGCGCCACCAAAATTAAAAATGCGCTATGTAAATAAGTTCAGACAGCATTTGCATACCGACATGACTGACAGCTGTTAATGCACAATTACCATTTTAGATCGACAAACTGTAATGTACAAGATTTCTTTTCAAACTGAAAGCATAAATCTAGGCTACCCGCTACCGTTTTCAAAGCACAATGCAAAACTGACGCTCATTCTTTCATTGACGCTCTTCACTCAGCAGCGCTAAACCTAGCAGTGCATATTTGGCTGGCAACCCGCCAAAATAAAAGCTTGCTGATTTTAAGTTTGAAAATGGTGAAAATTCAAAATAATAATAATAATAATAATAATAATAATAGCATTTTATTTTTAAGTTTACTATAAATTAATTGTATTTGTATTTAATACTCCCTTTTTATTTTAAAATAAAATAGTATTATCACACTTTATTATTTAGTTTATTATTATATATATATATATATATATATATATATATATATATATATATATATATAACTAAATAAAGTGCAATAATATTAATTTTTTTTAATTATTAAATTTGATAGGTCATACCATATGCCGGGTGAGGACCAAACCAAATCTCCAGGTTCTCATATGAGAACCAGGCTGAAAAACTTGTGTGCACCCCTGTCTATAGTATTCTCCCTTGAGAAGATATACTAAAATGGTTGCCGAAATGTGAGGGGTGTACTCACGTTTGTGAGATACTGTATAGGCCTATACTGTAGCTAAGGTTACAGTTTTGCATGTTGTTGCAAGGTCAGTTGTTTCATATTGTTTGTACTATTTTAGCAGAAGATACATTGTAAAGTAATTAAAATTCAGATCAATATTTCATGTCCACATACTGTATGTATTTATAGTCACATATTATTATGGGTTATGTAATATCAATAAATGTTTCATTTTAAGGACATTTTTGTTTACTTTAGTATGATAAACAACAACAACAAAACAAAAAAAATCACTTGGTCTAAAAACTATGAAATGTTTCAAGCTATTGAGTCTAAAAATGGATGAAAACATCCAACATGCAGCAGCCTAACTTCTCGGAACAAATAGCAGCCTATTGCAGGGCTGCATGGGCCACCGATGACACAAACAAGACCTGACCTGTGTCATTTTACATCTTGCCCTTTTCATCGACTCGTTTTTGGAGACGTCGCACGCAATAGGCTAAAACAAAACAAAGTGCGTGTTTGCAGGAGGACGTCTTGAGGTTGCAGGACGCTAAAGCCCTGGTGGTCAAAACTCACTCTTTTAAACAGTATTGCCGTATCAAGAATAACCACCCGCTTAACTGCTCCATCACGAGCTACAGGGAACAGGTTGCCTGGGAAACGGCCGCATGGCAACAGGATCAGAGCCGGGGGGTTGTCTGCTGCTAGCTCTGCTCCCGTTTCCCATTTCCTCACTAGATGGTGTGCAAGCCACTGGAGAGTCGACTTCCTCCCGCGGTCAGGTTCCGATCAAAACAAATCTGGAAAACTACACGGAACGCCATTTCTCGGGGTTTTCGCGGAGGATTATTATATTTTCATCCAGATCTTTATATTTTTATTTTTGATAACGGCGCGGATCGTGCTCCATTCGGCGGTGATGGACATAATGATTGCAGTGCAGGATGCGTGCGTCTCCGGTCAGTGGCTCACCGCTATAATTCTTAGTCTTTGCTGCTTTTTACCATCGTGTTTGCCCGCTGGACAAACTGTGGACTATGCGTCCAGCGAGAGCGTGGTCAGCAGACAGGGAGACACCGCGCTGCTCAGGTAGGAGACTCAAGTCGCTGTAGAAGTGTTCAAACTAAACTTGTCTGGCACCTGCCTCAGTCTCTCGGCTCTGCTCTCAGTTTTGTAAACAACGCTCGGCAGATCCCCCAGTGCCGTCACTTTTATTTGGATCATAAACCCTGCTGATTCCCATATAGACCAGAACAGTTTGGGACCGTGATGATTTTTTTTTTCCCCCCGAGATATTTTCGAGTTTGGGAGATGAACTGGCTCACTTATTGATCTTTAAAGTCTAGGGTCCAGATTGTTTCTATGAGGGGTTGCATAAGGAGCTGGGGTTTTGTAAACCCCGCCAAGCGGAACACTTTGCACAATTACAATGAAGTCATTCATGATTCCCACCGTCCGAAAGAGCCCCTAGAATGTTTGCGTCCTGGAAATAATAATAATAATAATAATAATAAAGATAGAAAAGTTGCACACGATTATGTGCGGGATTAAAGGGGGATTTGAGTCACGTCAAGATATGAGTAGTTTATGACAAACATGTTAACAAAATTCCAACCCATCCGCATTTATTGAAAGCTTTTTTTTTTTTTTTCACGGGTGTGTCTACGGTAACTGATGCAAGTGTCTGATGCTGAGTTTTCATTTTATTTTTTAAGTTTCACAAGTCCATTCTTGTCGTTTGCTGCTGGATGTTATCCTCTAATTTAAACAAAACGGTTTTTCATAATATCAGATACCGACTGATTTCAGCCCTGGGGAGCCTATTCTTCTTAAGAATCGTTCCAAACGTCGTTTATATATTGTCTTTCGTGAAATCTAACTTACAAAATCATTTGAAACATTATAGGACATTTTTTATATGCATTAGAATGCATGTTTGACTCCTCTTGCAAATTTAGCTTGTCCCCCTTTTTTCATTTCTAAATATATTTTAGCACAGGACCACTATGATGGGAAGTTCGACTCATTTCCTTGAGTCGGTTCTTTCGAACAGTTCGTTTCAATGAACCTGTTCAAAACTCCATTTAGCAATTCTTTTACGTAAGTGCGTCATCACGTAGTCCAAGACGTAGTCCGAGTACGTGTTCTTTATTATAGTTTTCTGATTTAGTTATTCACGTCTATGTTTATTGTAGTGTCACATGTTCAGTATGCTGCAGCCAAAATAATTAAGTAATTTAGAACCTAAACCTAATATTTGTGTTTTATTATTAAGTTCAATTATGCTACATCTCTCGGCATGCTTTAAAATATTATTTATGAAAACAAACTGTCAGCTGACTCATCGGGTGTCAGCTTTTTACAAATCGGACATGACAGAGACGGTTCTCTGATTAAAAGTCGATGACTCGAGAAGTGCTCAGACTGATTCAGTCCGATTCGTGAGTTAATCGTTCAAGGCCCGTTTATTGAAACGGTCAACCGATTCATTCAAAAGATCCGACTCAAAAGAACAATTTGTTCAGGAATCGGGTATCACTACAGTTTGTGGTTTATAAACCATAACTCTTTGTTTTATGTAATCCCTGGTCTACTCAGTGTATAAAATCTATGAAATAAAGGTTTTCATGTTATCTGTTTGCGTTGGTTGTCTCAAGCTCGCTTGCTGCTATCTACTTGAAGCTCACCCTCTGTTATGATGTCACTGAGGACTTTGTGTAGAGCTTTGGGAGAAAATGATGGACCATCACCCTTTGTTCACCCCTTGTTTCCACAAAATTGTTTGCTTGGCTTAAGTGACAGTCAATTTCTACCGATTGGTTATGTTTAGCAGGCTATTCAAATGTCAGTTTTGCACCTTGCTGTTTTTTTTTTTTGTTTTTTTTTCCAGAAAGCCTTGATTGTTATCTTAGATTTTTTTTTTTTTTTATCCCCGTTTTGGCTAAAATACACCCTAGAATGTTTCTTGTATTGTTGTTACATTTTCAAAAGTGAAGGCACTTATGCCAAGTAATTTCAATGTGACAACATTATTGTATCTCAGAATTGGGTAAAAAATTGTAATGGGAGGCTATTGTGTACTGTGAATAGGGCTGTCATGACTGTCCCAGATGACCAGAGAATGTCAGTTGTTGGTCTGTGAATGCTTAGCGCCTGTGCTTTAAACGTGTCCCTCACCAGCGTCAGTGTTACATGGAGACGTGGGTGGGAACCTGCTCCTTTTCTCCTCAGGCCACACCTCTTACTGTCAGTGCTGATTAATCGGAAGGATGTTACTGTGAGATTTTCACCTCTGTTTGATCTCTTCTGTTGTATTATTAACTTGAACACCAACATTTTAACTATAGTGCTGTGCTCTCTGAAATATTTAATGGATGTAGTCGAATTATTTATGTTTTGCTGATGTACATCCAGTTATTACAGAGGGATTGTATCAGTTGTGTCAGTGTGGTATAGATATATTGATGAAATATATACAACCAGCTCCTCTTGAATTTTGCTTTATTTGTGGAATCGTGCTGTTTTCAACACAACACGATCACAAATTTAAGCATGTAGGTATTGAAGAGAATATTTAGGATTTAAAATGTTAATGACTTCTTCGAGTGTATCTAATCTGTCTTTATCCTTGGCATTGTTGGTCTCTTGAGCTGAAGAGCATAAATTATGACAAATACTGTGATCTCGCTTAAATGGTTCTTGACTTTATGCCAATAAGCCCACGTTTAATATTTGCAATTTGGCTGCAATATATCAACATGCCGCATACTACAGATATGATGCCAGTGGTACAGCTTAACATTGTAATGATAACATGATCACATTTTTCTTAAATTTTGTTCAAGAATAACTCATGATCAGAGATTATCAGCTTTAATATTTAGGAGTCTAAATTCTGTGTGGTATTGCATACTGCTCTTGTAAATATAGATAAAGCCCTGGATATTAAAGGTGATACAGAAAGCTATAGAAAGTCAGGCAGGAACTTAACATTATCTGACATTCACCAGCCATGAATACCAGAAGGCAAGATGTTATTCTTTGTTAAAGCCACTGCAGGAATGTACAGAAAATATAAAAGAATGTGGTTTAGTTGCTAATTATTTATAATATACACACACATACACACATATATACAGTACTGTGCAAAAGTCTTTGGCCGCTAGTATTTTCACCAACAAAAAATGGTTTTAAGTCAGTTACTTCTATCTTTTGCTGTAGTGTGTCAGTAGTAAATATCAGTTTACATTTCCAAACATTATTTTTTGCCATTAATTGTAATAATCCAGTGAGATTTTTGTATGCACAAGGAGTCTGACAACAGCCAGTGCTCCACACAGAGATCTGATCTCATCATCATCCAGTCCACCTGGAATGACATGAAGAAACAGAACAAACTGAGACAGACTAAATACAGAAGAACTGTGGCAACGTCTCCAAGATGCTTGAAGAAAAAACCTTCCTGCAAAGCTACCTGAAAAACTATGTGCAAATGTACCTCAGACAAAAGCTGTTTTAAACGCAAAGCGTGGTCACACCAAAGGTCACACCAAATGTTGATTTGATTTAGTTAATAGAAGTTAATTGATAAATAAAATCTATTTATGGCATTATTTCTGAAAGCATCCTCATTTTACAGCATTTTTACACATTTCCCTAACACTTTTAACAGTATTGTAGCTTTGCAGGTAGGTTTTTTGAAGCATCTTGGAGACGTTGCCACAGTTCTTCTGAATTTAGTCTGTCTCAGTTTGTTCTGTTTCTTCATGTCATTCCAGATGGACTGGATGATGATGAGATCAGATCTGTGTGTGGAGCACTGGCTGTTGTCAGACTCCTTGTGCAAACAAAAATCTCACTGGATTATTACAATTAATGGCAAAAATAATGTTTGGAAATGTAAACTGATATTTTCAGCTGACATGCTACAGCAAAAGATAGAAATAACTGACTTAAAACCATTTTTTGTTGGTGAAAATATTAGTGGCCTAAGACTTTTGCACAGTACTGTAAGTATATATATATATATATATATATATATATAAACAGTGTCTGGTAGTAACTGATTATATGTAGTCAGGATTACATTATCAGATTATAGAAAAAAGTACTTGTAATTAGATTTAAAATAAGTTAATTTTTTATTGATTACATAATATTATTAACACAATGGCAGTAACTATTTTTAGTTCAGTGATCATACCTAATTTTTTGTTTTTATCTTTTTAATTTTTAATTATTAATTATTAATCTTTATAAAAAGCCTAGATTATATAAGTTCAGAAAGTCTTGTAATAATTGTTTATTTTGTTTTTACATTTTTATGATTTAATTAATTATACGCTTTTCATCAACTTGTGAACTCCAGTTTGGGAAACCATGATATAATGAAGGCTGATGTTTAATGCACTTTATGTTGTTGATAATAATGAATAGAATCTATTTTCTTTCTCTTCTCCAGTTCTTTTCTGTGGCAGTATAATTGTATCATTGCAATATTTTAATGGAATATTCCTAAAGAAGCCCCCTTTCCCAGTTGTGGGGGAGGTCACGAGTCTCAGGATAAAATATGCAGAAAAAAATAATCATTGCGACCAGATAATGGTTATCTTCAAAGCAATTATACCTGAAGCACTTCTGAAAAAAAACAATAGTGCCTTTCAAGTAGATTTAACCTCCCTTCTCCTCAACCTGTCATTGATTTTCATGGCTTTTGATGAAGCAGGCTCACTAGATACCAGATAAGCTTCTTTGTCCCTCAGGTGCTAGACACCCACTCTACTCTCAAACTGGAGAGCACACGGGCCTGCGCCATTCACCTTAACAGTAATCCTATCATCAGTCCTCACCATATTCAGTGTTAATATTGAAGACTCATTTGTCACTGTCTCAGCACTATATGTTTTCATTTGAGTACAATAAGGTCCTCACTGAGAACGTCAGAAACATTTGAACCATTTGTTAATATTTGGCTTAAATGTTTCCAATATTTTCTGTGCAGCATTAAAAGGAAACTGTGTCTCAATTCATTTGTGCAGTGCATTGCCATGGCTGCAGGTTTTTAAATGGAGTTATGTAAGCAAGCCTTAAATTAGTCCCTGTCATTTGCATAATGAATCAATATGTGTGGATTGCACGTGGCTGTAAATGTTAAGTAGAGCCGAGTAATTGGAGGGACTGCATTGGTAATTATTAGTGAATGGAATACAAAGCAGTGAAGCAGATCAATAGCATTTAGGCTTTCTTTCCCCCTCTGAGAGCTTAATGTGACGTATCACTATGATGGCCAACAAAGAAATCAAAAATTGCCTGATGTAAGGCAATGTTGATTGCAGTTTCCCTTGTAGAATGGAAAAAAAGTAATATTCTGAATGATTGGGCTCATGAGGATTCTTTATTTAACACAGATTCCTATTTCAGCTACCAAATTGTGTAATGATATGTTTATTTTGAGTTTTTTTCTGCTATTGGAACCACAAAAGTCTCAGATATAACTACTAGTTTGTTGATCCAGTGTAATTTTCCAAGAATTAATTGTGTTTATTGGACTTTGCTTTTATTGCTTTTATTCAAAGCTACTTCCAGTGTATTTAAGGTAAAAAAAAAAAAATCATCAACGTGTGTTTCCTGCAAACTAAACCCATAAATATATAGTTTTTAGCACCATGCTTTACCAGTTGATCCTATAAAGCTCCTTAGAGTTTCTGTAGAGTTCAGATGTCTTAGACAGATTAAAAGGTCATGCATTCAAATATTTAAAATATCTGATTGTGTGCTGCTAGGCTTCTGCTAAGACATTTGGCAAGGCTTCACACTGAGTCTGGTAGTTTTCAGATTTTTGAATGGCCATTGACCACATTTGGGTTACATAACAGACCCAGATTTCCAGCTGGATGGCGGTTGCAGTTTTACTTTGTTAGTGTCTGTGAAAAACACAGGGCAGTATCATGTTGACAACACTAGATCTTCCAGAAACTATTTTTAAATCTGAACGGAGAATGTACTGTATATGTATAGCATAATCTGTGGTACTTCTTTAGTTTGCATCAGTCTTTTTTAAAATAAAATTATGTTCAGCCAGCAAACTAGATCGAGGTAGAAAAGCTTAATTTGTAGAATAAACACAAATCTGTTGTGTTTTTTTGATTACTCAAAAAAATAGGTTGTTCTAATTAATTGAGTTCTTATTTAACATGTAAATTTAATAAACAAATAAGATATTACCTTGTTTATTAAATTGATATTATCCAGTCCTATGCAAAGCATGCTGGGAACTAGAAATCCACAGCCCAATTTTCAAAGTTATCAAGACAATTTCATTTACTGCAACCTAATTTTTTAAATAAATAAAATAACGCAGAATATTACACACAATATTAAGTTGACGTAATGATCAACATTATAATGTCAACAAAACTAAGCAACTTAAAATGTCTAATTAAATCAATAAATTCAATTTTTTAACTTGCAAGCTGTGGTAATAGGTCCCCTGGATTTTCTTTTTAGAGTGTGTATCTTATAAACACATAATCAACACGTGATTCAAACTAATCAAACAAGCAAAAGTAGATCATGTGATGCCCCATTTATGGACGCAATGTGACATTTGTCCTTCGGGACTCATTATGTACAAAAACATCTATTTCTCCATTTCAGGCAAAGTTCTACCTAACTAGACTTTAAATGAACTGTCACCCGAAAGCTTGATCAAAACATTAAAATGGAAAAATAATGAGAAATAAACTCATCTGGAAAGTTGCACGCCTGACAGGTTTATTCAGCAGACTCTGCCGTGTGAGTGACACCTTACCAGCACGACAGTTCTGGACGTTCATAAATTGAACCAATTCTGGGCAGTTATCAGTGGCTAATTTAGTGGACCACAGTCTCAGAGAAGGAATTTGCAAGGTTGTCCAATTAGCGGTGAAAAGTGTTGGGTTGTGAGTGCATGTCAGCAGGGAAGAGAGAGCCAGTGGAGGCGTGTCATCAATCATCTCAACAGCTTTGCCTCTGCATTCTTGGCAGACTGGAGGCCCTGCTCAGACTGGGAATGCCACACCATCATCACAGACTGTCAGCGGCGAAGATGCCCGCCATGTTTTCATGCTTCGCATATCTCGCTTTGTTTTCACACTGCTTAATAGGTCGCGTAATGTCGCATTTTCCATTTGTCAGAACCAGAGAGGATTGGCATCATGACACAATATTAGCCGATAGGAAGTAAGCTTATTTATGAAATGAAAGCAGCTGCCTCTTGAGAGACGGCAGCGCCTGGTTTCCTTCAAGAACATGAGACTTTTAATTGCAGCTGTCAAAACCCAACCAACATGAACAATGGCGTTTAATTTGTACCAGCTCGCTACTTTTAACTTTTAGATCACCCAACTTTTCTTCTCTGCTGCTCGAAAGGTGTTTGGTACTTCTAAAAACAGCCTGAGACTCTTTAAAAGGCCATTAATGAAATTGTGGTAAAAGCAGAGTACTCAAACTGCAATTATTTAAGTGCTGTGCTGAGCGGAGAATATGTTTTAGTCAGAAGAACAAACCCACAATGCTTGCCATTGTTCACACATTGTGGATAGTGTAAAGGGCTTGTATTATTGTGCCAGTTGGATAGCGCTCATGCGCTACATGAATATATCAGATAATGGGATAGTTCACCCAAAAAAATGAAAATTCTGTCATCGTTTACTCACCCTCACGTCATTCCAAACTGTAAGACTTTTCAATTGTTTCAATTGTTTTTGTCCTCACAATGGAAGTCAGTGGGGTCCAAAACAACATTTGGCCCCATTGACTTGCATTGTATTTAAAAGAACACTCAGACACTTTTCAAAGCATCTTTTTCTGTGTGTTATGCAGAAGAAAAAGAGAGTCATACAGGTTTGGCTCATCATGAGGGTGAGTAAATAGTGACCGATTTTTATTTTTGGGTGAACTGTCCCTTGTTATGTAAACGCCTACAAAGGTGTTTGAACTAGTGTTAGATAGCAGAGGCTATCTAGTGCATGTCCATAGGGTGTGTTGCCATGGTTACCGTGGCCGGGTGTCATTTTTTGTATCGGAAACACAAGCGCTTTGAAGAAACCAGTGAGAGTCTCTAATATACATCATGTTGTTCGCTATTTTTTAAAGACGTCTTAGCATGGACACATTTTTAACGGATCTTCCGTTGATTCAGCCTTCCTTCTCTGCAGCATTTCAATTTTCCCCTATTGCAGCATCACAGCACCTATCATAGTCCCTTTAAAGAAAATGGTCCCCCCTGTTGACTCTCATCTAGTATTGAAATGCTTTGCAATTGTTTCTCTATTTGACTGTCAGCATGGTGGAATATTTTCCACTCTTCTCTGGCACTATGCTGTTACAGCGTAGCCGGGTTGTTGTTGAAATGCTTTTGTATGTGAACGCATTAATGTTTTAATCACACTGATTACATTTTAGTGTTGCTAATCCCTTTGCTCTGTAGCTGTATCTGATTAAAGCGGTCTCACATGCACTAGTTACTCCATGAATGTACGTGTGCTTTCAAATCTCAGTTATGAATCAAAGACCTTTGTGGGACGGACGTTAAGCTGAGCGTAATCTCTGCCAAATGGTCTCACAGAAAGCTTACCCAAGGAGGTTCGGTCCCTGCCAAAAACGCAGAGAATGTGAGGGAAGAACGCTCATTAGATTTCCTTATTCATCCAGCCAAATTAAGGGGTCTAAAATGCACGCCTTCATGTTACACGTCTTGCTCTTGCTATAAACGGCAACCTGGTACATATCTTCTGTTTGTAGTTTGTTATGTCATGATCCATCAACGAGGGTGATTTTTCTGACAGTTAGCACCTTCAATACTGGCACGGAAACCACAAAGAACGAGTTCCCTTCACTCGCTGCGTCTTCTTTTGAAGCGCTGAGATGATATCTTCCAGCGCAAAGAAAACATTAGCTGAATGATCGAGTTTTTCTATAGCCTAGTTCTTCCACTACATTAGGTGGCAAAGGGTGTGCTGGCTTGCAAGAAATATGTCACTTAAGGAAGGCAGTGAGCAGAATTAGGTCATGCAAAATATGGCAGGGTCCCAGCGGGCCCTCAAACATATAATTTATCCAGTATTTGTTGTAGGAATTAGAATTAAAGTTGTGAGACACTTGCCCATCTCTGCTGATTTATTCACATACTGTTCGTCTCAGCAGGGTTCGTGTTTTAGTACAGTGCTGAAAGATCCTTGTTCACATATGCTATTTGTCATGTTCAATTCAGTTCAGTGATATTTGTATGCCACTTGTCATAATTCAAATCATTCCAAAGCGGCTTTACAAGGAATTCAATTCAAATCATCCTGTACGGAACCACTTGTGTATAATTATTGTAATGATAGCTTTTATAATAGCTTTTTGGGGTATAATTATAAGGCCTAATAGAGTGGCATCACTGTATTTAGCTGCATATATGAAACAAACTGATGCATCTCTTCTCCTTTCACAGTGTGACACTCTGCCAGTTTTAACCCAGTATCTGAGAGATTGTCACAAAGGATTACAGAAAAGCTGCACCTTCTAAAAGCTGAAAATACTGCCTACTTGAACACACTTGAAACCTGATGATAGACTGGAGCTACAAGAAAATGGCAAAAAGGACAGATTTCATGCATCTCAGTAGCTAGAATATATATTTATATATGAGGGGTGTTTCCTCTGAGGAGGCAAGGGAGGCAGTGCCTCCTCAAAATATTTGATTAGTAGTACAAAAATAAAACAACACCAGTATTACAAAATATAACATTAAAAAGTGTATAAATCACTCATTTTTCTAAAGAAACATTGTATAACTGCGACACCAGCAGGTAAAGTTACAGCAGGAGTTCATGTCACGCCATTGAGTTTTAACAGACCCCCTAAAGCATGCGGTGGGTTTGGTGGGGGATAATTGAGAATAAATAGGGGAAAGTCACGAGAGAGGAGGCAATGCCTCCATCGTGATATGATTGGATATGACTGGTTATGTTCAGCTGTGATTGGTTCATGTGTTAAATCCCGGCTCTTGTGTTTGTGCGTGTTCCGCATTCGCAAATCAGGCTGATTGAACAATATAATGGCGTTAATGGGAAGATTACTTTGAAAAAGTAAGTAAACAACTCACACGCTTAGATATAACCATTTGAAATTTGAAATGGCATGAAAACATGATCTGTGGGAGTTTTTAGTGAGTAATCAGCTTTGTGAAATTTAAAGTAAATCTCTGTGTCTGTGACCAGTATTTATAGAGCTTTGATGACTGATGATCTGAAAAATTCAAAAATAGTTAAAAGTTGACTATTAAAAAGAACAGCTGAATATAAGTTCACAAATATATTGTTTAAATTGTTATTACCTTGAGTTTTTATTTTGGAATAAATGTAAAATGCTTAAAAACACCAACTTGAAGAGGTTCATACATGGCTTTAATATACACTCACTGGCCACTTTATTAGGCACACCTTGCTAGTACCGGGTTGGACCCCCTTTTGCCTTCAGAACTGCCTTAATTCTTCGTGGCATAGATTCAACAAGGTGTTAGAAACATTCCTCAGAGATTTTGGTCCATATTGACATGATAGCATCACGCAGTTGCTGCAGATTTGTCGGCTGCACATCCATGATGCGAATCTCCCGTTCCACCACATCCCAAAGGTACTCTATTAGATTGAGATCTGGTGACTGTGGAGGCCATTTGAGTAAAGTGAACTCATTGTCATGTTCAAGAAACCAGTCTAAGATGATTTGAGCTTTATGACATGGTGCGTTATCCTGCTGGAAGTAGCCATCAGAAGATGGGTACACTGTAGTCATAAAGGGATGAACATGGTCAGCAACAATACTCAGGTAGGCTGTGGCGTTTAAACGATGCTCAATTGGTACTTAGGGGCCCAAAGTGTGCCAAGAAAATATCCCCCACACCATTACACCACCATCACCAGCCTGAACCGTTGAGACAAGGTAGGATGGATCCATGCTTTCATGTTCTTTACGCCAAATTCTGACCCTACCGTCTGAATGTCGCAGCAGAAATCGAGACTCATCAGACCAGGCAATGTTTTTCCAATCTTCTATTGTCCAATTTTGGTGAGCCTGTGCGAATTGTAGCCTCCGTTTCCTGTTCTTAGCTGACGGGAGCGGCATCCGGTGTGGTTTTCTGCTGCTGTAGCCCATCTGCTTCAGGGTTCGACGTGTTGTGCGTTCAGAGATGGTATTCTGCATACCTTGGTTGTAACGAATGGTTATTTGAGTTACTGTTGCCTTTCTATCATCTCTAATCAGTCTGCCCATTCTCCTCTGACCTCTGACATCAACAAGGCATTTTCGTCCACACAACTGCATAATTAGTTTAGCACAGACATATATTTTCGCTGCGTGTTGTTCCCTACGACCACTTTACAGTAGAACATTCTGACAGAGCGTTTGACAGGAAAGAATGCACAAGCTCATTAATGAGAGTGTGAAAAGAGCTGTAGAATATTTCAATATAGTGAAAGTACATCACATTAGACCGTACAGTCGTAGACAGTGGTGTCTTCCCTCTCCATCTTTACATCTTTACAGGGGCATGTTTTTTTGGGCGTCAAATAATGGCGCAAATACCAATAAATTACTGACTGCCTCAAACCTTAGTAAATCACCTTGTGTTATTCATTTAAATACTCTTGTCCCATAAAAGTTGTGTCTGAAAGGGAAACTCCTAATGCATATGCAATAAGGTTAAAAAATATCTGTGTCCACGCCTTTTTATCGCTTATGTATCACTGCTTTTAATATTAGCATTATTTTAAGATTATTGTTAGTCAAGTCTGGTGAGTAAACTAAAATATTTACCAGGTAAAGGCAGTTCTATTGCCAATTTGTGTGTAGGGGATTACTTAAAAGGATATTTTTCAATCGTTGTTTCAACCAAACAGGTTTCGTTGCCAAATAAATCCAAAATGCTTTAGGAACTAAAACAGTAGAAATCTAGAGATTGTGCATTGCATGGAGTGCAAGTTAACACAAAGAAGAATTATGATTATTTCATATGCACCAGTAGTCATTAATTCTTGCTAAAACATGAAAAATACTACACAGGGACATTTTTAAAAATGATTGTGCTAACATCATTGAATTTCAGTTTTGCAGTAACGCAAATTAAAAGTGCACAACTGGTTGGATGGGTTCATAATATTATGCAGTATGTCCCTGCCATATATGCCTGGGTCTTAATATAATTAAAATATACTTAAATATTAAAAGTTTATTAAGAAATCATTTCTCATTTCATTTCTTTAATAGTAGTGGATTTTATCAATTCTTTTTATGAAGTTATTTCCATCCTTTTATGCATCCTGCTAATTGTCTTTAATTTTCTATTAATCAAGATGCACAGTAGTTAATTTAGGTTAAGTAGCTGAGCTATTTATGAAAGTCTGGTATACAATTTTATAGAAATACTCCCTTAAATTGTTACACAAGCCAGTCTTCTTCAACTAGCTGCTTATTAACATGCCTGTTATTAATTGGTTGTTTATTAGTACTTATAAAGCACATATTCTGCATGACCATATTCTGCATCTCTACCAATGCCGAAACTTAACAACTACCCTACTAACTATTAAGCAGCAAATTAAAAAAAAAAAAAGTTTAAAAAGTACTGCATAATAAGAATGACCTGCATAATTTTATATTGGCAACAAATTTAGCACAAATATATACAATACTCCACCCTAATTATTAGAGAGAATGGGATCTCACCATGAAATAAACACTAATTGGAATGATGCATTTGTCTGGCTGTCAGGGTTCTTCCATAAATTTCCAGGAGGCATTCATAGAGTCTTCAAAATTTCCATTTTATTCACTGCCACACTCATGTACTGATCACAAAGGTGCAGAAAAAAATAGGAAGACACACACGAAAAAACTAACTAATAAATGAAATATCAGCACACTACTAAGTTCTGGGCCTCAGATGTTTCTCCAGGGGTCCCTCACCAGAACTAACTCAGCCATAGAGAATTGAACCCTTTTAACAAATCAGACCATGATCCGTTTCAATAACGAAATCTCGGCCGAGCAAATAATATTTCAACGAGTCAAGAGCCCATTTTAAAGCCAAACATTCTTTCTCCACTACCGAATACCTAGTCTCTCTGGGAAATAATTTCCGGCTCAAATACACCACAGGATGCCTTCCTCCATTTTCTTCTGCATCAGGACCGCTCCTAATCGTAATTCAGACGCATCTGTTTGAAGTACAAAAGATTTTTCAAAATCAGGACCCCTTTTAACTCAAAGAATGCTTTTTCTGCGGGTACTGTCCATTGCACCTTGTTGGGACTCATCTTTTTAATTAAATCCGTTAACGGTGCTGTGATGGTCGAGAAATAGGGAATAAATTTCCGATACCAGCCGACTAAACCAAGAACTGAGCGAATTTGTTTCTTTGTGGCTGGAAGTGGACAAGATTGAATAGCCTGTACTTTTTGCACTTGCGGCTTAATTACTCCATTCCCCAATACATACCCCAAATACTCCGTCTTGGTCTTAACTAAGGAACATTTTACGGGATTAATAGTTAGACTGGCGTCTTTAATTTGTTGAAAAACTGTTTTAAGATGTTGAAGATGATTCTCCCACGAAGTACGAAATATCACAACATCGTCTAAGGAAGCTGCCGCAAACTCTCCTAAACCATCCAATACAGTATCCATCAATCTTTGAAAAGTCAGGGGTGCTCCGTGCAGCCCCGAACAGTAACACCCGAAAATGCATTAGCCCCCTTGGTGAACGGAAAGCGGTCAACTCTCGCGACTACAAGTCCAGAGGCACCTGCCAGTACCCTTCACTTAAATCGATGGTACTGATAAATTTAGCCTTGGCGAGTTTTTCAATTAACTCCTCAATACGAGGCATAGGATATGAATCAAATTTAGAGACAAAATTTAAATAGAGGAAATCAATACAAAACCTAAGGGTATTATCTTTTTTTGCCACCAACACCACCGGATTACACCATTCACTCTTTGACGGTTCCACTATACCCATTTGCTGCATCAATGTTACCTCATCTTCAAAAGCGGCCAGCTATCGTTCAGGGATGCGGTAACTCATTCGTTTCAGCTGAGCATTTTCTTTAAGCACAATACTATGCTTTATAAGTGTGGTATAGCCTGGCTGATTTTTAAACAACTCTGGATCACACAACTGCTGAATTTGGGCTTGCTGTTCTACAGGAAGATGGTTAAGATCAACGGGCGGCGAATGTTGACTACCAGATAAGTATTGTTCTTCCGCCTCTTCCTCATCCTTAACCAGTCTGATTAAATTAACAACTGCACTCTCACTCTGTGGGTACCATTTCTTCAACAGATTAATGTGCAACACTCGATTTGATCCTGCCTGTCCTGGGGTCGCAATCTCATATGTAGTCGTTCCTATTTTTTTGGTTACTTCAAACGGCCCTTGCCATTTACCCAGAAGTTTATTTTCAGATGTTGGAATCATCACGAGAACTTTCTGACCCGGCTAGAAAGATCGCAACTTTGCCTTCCTATCATACCACATCTTTTCTGCGTTTCTCTCAAATGTGCAGAAGCAAATTCGGTCATTGTTGCAATTTTTGTCTCATGGCTAACACGATTACATTTGCATACGATTAATCGATTACATATATTTTGGTTGATGTCCCCGAATTCCCCTCCCACAGTTCTTTCACAAGGGACAATGGTCCCTGCACTTCGTGGCCATACATCAACTGGAAAGGCAAAAACCCGGTTGACGCCTGTGGAACTTCCCTATAAGCAAACATGAGGTATAGTAGCCACTGGTCCCAGTCAGTCCCCACCTCATTTACGAATTTGCGAAGCATTTGCACTAGAGTCTGATTAAATCTCTCTATGAGCCCATCCGTCTCAGGATGATAGGGAGTTGTTTTTAACCCTTTTATTCCCAACAGCTGATACACCTGTTGCAGGAGTTGAGATGTGAAATTCGTTCCTCTATCGGTCAGTATTTCTTTTGGAATACCTACTCTTGAGAAGAATTGGTCCAGACAGGAAGCGATAGTCTTAGCTTTAATATTTTTTAATGGAAAAACTTCTGGAAACCGCGTTGCATAATCACAAATGACTAACATATACTTCTTACTTCGGTCTTACTTCTTACTTCGTTCCAGGGGGCCTACAATGTCCATTCCCAACTGCTGAAAAGGAACATCAACGTTTGGGAGGGGAATTTTGAAATTTCAGCATCCTTTTCTGTAGCTGCCTCAAATCTTCAGGGATTGGAATCTGATCAGCATTCAACAGTTTCTCAGGTTGTTTTAGTTCTCTAGCCTGCACTATGGTTCTTTTAAATTTTTCCTGTTTTCTTTCCCTCCTAGACTTCTTTACTTTACACTGCTTCACAGACAGTTCAGAATCAAAAAAGGCAAAGACAACAATGGGTTTTCCTCTTCTTCACTTTCATTCTGTTTGCTTTAAGCATGCGTCAGAACTACATTACAGGTATTCTGAAGAGGTAACAAATCCATCAGAGCAGGGAAATAACAGGATATGAATAGCCTAGAATCACTGGATATGGTAAGTTCTGTGCAAGTCCTACCTTCATCAAATAGGTTTGCCCCGCTATACCAATATACACATCAGTAACAGAATACTGCCGCTCCTCACCGTGAACACATCTCACTATTACTGGAGCATCCCTACTAGCACATACTTCAGATACCAGCTCTGATTCTACTAGGGTTTGCGTGCAATCTGTATCTATTAAGGCAGTGACTTTTTTCCCATTCAACTCAACAGTTCTTATCACTTGCTTTGGAACGGGAAGGTTAGCAGGTTCAGGTATAGTCTCTTGAGGCACATAACACACATTAGTAAGTGTTTTGGTTAACTGTGGACACATTGGCTTTTTATGACCTAATTGACCACATTTATAACACTTAATAGTCTCTAAAACAGAGGCACCGAAGTTCTCAGTTTGTTTTACACTTGCCTCGTTTGTAGAGGCTACTTCCTTGAGATGCTGAACTCGGTCGTCGAGAAGATCTATCTCGCGCTGTCTTCCAGCGAGAGAGGCTCCAGGGCTCAGCTCTACGTCGTACTGCCACGAAAACATCAGCTAGACGTGCCGCCTCCTCAGCTGTAGACGGGCTGTGTTCTTTGATCCACGTTTGATCCTCTTTTACCTGCGCATAATCAATTGCGTCTGCTACATCCATGGCCACATATGCGCCTTGCCGGTCAGCAACGGAATGAGTCTAATGCCCCAGTCTTCCTTCGGCCATCGGCAAACCTCAGCAATCCGTTCAAACGTGGTTAAATAATGCTCAATGTTGTCCGACTCACACAGTTGTTGCATCCTTGGTTCCTGCAGCGCATATCCATGGCTCATATTACTGGAGCCAATAGAAGCTCTTGGTGATTTCTCTGGCTCAGCGGCTCCCCTGTCTCGCAAATCCTCCAACGAAGTTCGCTGGCTGACCTCACTTTGAAGTAAACGGAACTGATGCTGAAGAGATTTCCATCTCGTCTTTTGTCAAGCTGCCTCTTGTGCTTGACATGCATCTCTCTCTTGCTGATCTCGCATAAACCGTTGAAACATCCGTTTAAGTTCCAGCACGTCACCCTCCGACTCTTCGTCAGACATACAGTGCCCTCCAAAAGTATTGGAACAGTAAAGACAAAATTGCTCTGTTGGCTGTGGAGTCAAGACATTTACAAATATGATTAAAAGATGAATATGAGACAAAACTACAGAATGTCACATTTTATTATTGGGTGTTTCGACACACAGATGTTTTACCAGCTAAGAAGTTCAGCACTTTTAGAGTTTCATCCCCCTATCTGATATGAGCATAAGTATTGGAACAGTTGCCTCACAGGTCTTTCTAAGTGATCAGCTGTGTCCTGTTGCATTCATTCTTCAGATATTAAAAGCAGGGAATGTGTCGCATCAGTTATATCCATTACTTCTGCATTCTGAATCTTGCATTCGATGATGACACACAAACCAGGATGAAGATGAGGGAGCTGACTTTGAGATAAAAGCAAGCAATTTGGATGCTAAAAAAAAGAGGAAGTCAATTATAGCTATAGCAAAAACAAAGGGCATGGAGAAATCAAGAGTTTGGAAACCACCAGCGACACCAGCAACCAACAACTACCTGATCGGCTGAGAAAACAACAGTAGTTGATGACAGACAAATCATAAAAGCTGTGAAAATGAACCCTAAAAGACATGTCTGTAAAATCACCAACAACTTCCAGAAAGCTGAGGTGATGCTCTGACAATCTACTGTCCTCAGGAGACTTTGACACAGAATTACAGATGCTACACAGCAAGATGCAAAATAGAAAGGCAAGATTAGAGTCTGCAAAAAAAGAACAAAGGTGAGCCAAAAGAGTTTTGGAACTGTGTTTATGGACCGATGAGACAAAGATGAACCTTTATCTAAGTGATGGGAAAGTAAAAATGTGGAGAAAAAAAGGGAACTGCAAAAGATCCCAAGCATACAGCCTCATCTAAAGCATGGTGGAGGTGGTGTCATGGCATGGGCATGTATGGCTGTCTCTGGAACAGGCCCTCTCAACTTTACTGATGACTTAATGTATGATGACAGTAGCAGAATGAATTTGGAAGGGTACAAAACCATCTTGCCTACCAATATTCAAGAAAATGCCACCAGATTCATTGGGAAGTGCTTCATATTGCATCAGGACAATGACCCAAAACACCCTGCCAGTTCAGTCAAGGAATTTATAAGGGCAAAGAAATGGAAAGATTGCCCAAGTCAATCTCCAGATTTAAATCCGATTGAACATGAATTTCACCAGCTGAAGAGGAGAGTAAAGGCAAAAACTCCCCAAAACAAGCAACAATTGGAATTGGCTGCATTAAAGCCTGGGAAAAGTATTTCAAAGGATGAGACCAAGAGTCTGGTGATGTCTATGGGTCACAGACTAACTGCTGTGATTGTGCGTAAGGGATCTGCAACTAAATAATAGCTTTTAATCTTTTATATCTGCCTTATGTTCAACTGTCCCAATACTTATGCTCACATCAATGAGTGGGATGAACTCTAAAAGTGCTGTTCTTTTTATTTGGTAAAACATGTATGTGTTGAAACGGCTAATAATAAAATGTGACATTCTGTAGTTTTGTCTCATATTCATCTTTTAATCATATTTGTAAATGTCTTGACTCCACAGCCAACAGAGCAATTTTGTCTTTACTGTTCCAATACTTTTGGAGGGCACTGTATGCCCAGCTGCACCTGTCGCATCCTCCGTCAATATCTCTCCCTCATCTGGTACGATCTCGACATCAGCAGGAACAACAGCGCGCACTGCTTTCTTGGGCGCCATTCCTTCAACACTGGACTCTCTATAAGCGACCTCCTTCTGGACAGAATCCCACCGCTGCCACCATCTTGTCAGGGTTCTTCCATAAATTTCCAGGAGGCATTCATAGAGTCTTTAAAATTTCCATTTTATTTACTGCCACACTCATGTACTGATCACAAAGGTGCAGAAAAAAAATATGAAACACACACGAAAAAACTAACTAATAAATGAAATATCAGCTCACTACTAAGTTCTGGGCCTCAGATGTTTCTCCAGGCATCCCTCACCAGAACTAACTCAGCCATAGAAAATTGAACCCTTTTAACAAATCAGACCAAACCATTTTATAATTACAGGGGGTCTCACAGGTTCTTAATTCAAAATTTAGTACATCATACCTTAAAGAAAAAAAAATATATATATAATATGTACAAATAAACTTTATAAACATATGAAATTACATTCAACAAAGCAATAACGAAAGTAAACTAAAACACAAAAATAGACTTTGTACATACATAACACATCCAAAGAACAAACAAACCAAACCCAGACGGTCCCCAAAACTACATTTCCCATAATTCCTAGCAAAGGATATAAAGGACATCAGGAAATGCCGCGCTCTTTTACTAACAGGCCTTTGTTCCATGCTGCAGTCATGGATCCCGGTGGAACCACAGGTAATCCACAATAATTCAAATAATAAAATAAAAACAATTAAACCCATCTTTGTCTAGTTGTGGTTTTATTCAATCACTAGCGTGCACTCTAGTAATGAACTGTGTGGCTTTTCGATCTTTAATGCGCGCATAAAGAGTCAACATGCACCTCTAATGCAAAATATGCTGGGTATATAATATTAAAGAAATAAAAATAAATGCATAAATATTTATAAACAAGCAGACAAAACAATTAATTCCCTCAGACAAAACGAAATCAATTTCTCCTACAACGGAATAAAATAAAGAAAAACTAGAACAATTGAAATAACAGCCTATTTATTAAGTGTGGCCTTAGCCATCACTCTGGCATAAAACCAAACTCAGCCAAAATGCCTTCAGGCAAATAGCAACAATTATGATTTATTGAGAAATTGTGACATAATTGATGACTGATGATAAATAATTTTGGCAAATTTTAGATTTAATGAAAATATGGCTCACCATGATGCTCTGCTTCCTGACTTACATATAAAATAAATAAAATACAGAATAAACAATTAACATCAAGTCAAACTGTAAGTTAAGATATATTCAGAACAGTCACGTTGACAGATAGGTATAGTTATTATCCTACAAAACCTTCTTAGGTGAGTGGAATCCGAATATGATAGAAATCCAAATGGAAACTTTAAATTTGTCCTTTGAGATGTAACACTGTAATAAGCATAACTATTAGCTGTCTGATGGTTTGAACTGGAGCACAGATGGCTAGGGGAGGCTGAGATCCCTAGTGGATTATTTGATGTATTTTTGCCGGTTTTGAATGGGTAATTTTGACACAGGAGATACAGTGTTCATTTGAAATAGCAGATGTTGAGATAATATTGTGCATGCATGTGAGAGTATGTGTATGTGTGTGCGAGAGCTAGAGGTAAATGGTAGTTAGCTGCAACATAATGTGCATTTTGCTTCATTTATTAAAACAGTTTAAAAAAAACAACTCTGTCATTTAGAAATCATGACCTATGTGCACTAAGGCAGCATTTTAATAGCTTCCCCACGTTCAGTTTTGGCCATTGTTTGGCATTTGGCAGCCAATAACTTTAGTTTCCATGTCCACGTACGTCCAGATGTAATTATCATCATTTCTCATTGCTAAAGGCACTTATGGGAATGTCACCAGTTGGTTTTCAACACATTAGAGGCAATATTATAGCTTGGCTTTGACATTTAATCTGGTGTTGAGAACTTGTGGCACATTGTGAGACAATATTTGTTGGCTGGGATTGACTTAATCTTATTTTAATTCTTGGTCTTCACAAAAGAGTACCTCTCTTTGGCACACGTAAAATCAACAGTGGGGTCAACATCAGGCAGGCACATATGTCTTATGAAAGAAAAAAAAAACGATAAAAAAATATTGGGGAAAAAAATGCTCCTTTGGGGTTTGAGGAAGATGCTGCAATCCCAGTGACATTCTGTTCTCGGAGCTCTCTGATGTTGGTTTAAATGTCTTTTGTTATACGATTTGCTCTATGAATGCAATTTTCATGTATGTAGGTATTATGCTGATGTTGAAGACAACATGAAATCAAAATTGACCATATTTACTTGTTCTTGCTCTTATTGTGAGCGATTCATCTTTGCATGCTATTGTCTTTCTAATCTTTAATCAAAATGTAATAACTTGCTCTGTCTCTGAAACGACTTCTCATTTTGCCTGACATCATCGTGATCAGTGGGGGAAAAAAGCCAAACATGCTTCAAATACTGTCTGCTGCTAGCTGCAGCCACCGTATGAAACTTGCGTAGCGAACACAGAGAAGGCTGGAAGATGCATTTTCAGCTGTTTCCTTCCCAAAACCCTGTTCCTTATTCCCATTCCCAAACTACCCTGGTTGTGTGCCTGCTGGCTTGAATTGTTCCGCTTTGAAGAAGGATGAATATCAGTGAGGTTGTGTTTCAGTTTGAGGCATTTCACTCCTGAATGCTTCCACAATTTGAGCATAAAATGGGGTTTGCAGGCATTTTTCAAGTATTAAAAGGTTTTAGTAAAAAATACATATATAAATGTTGCTGTTTACTATTACATTCCTATTGTGTGTTGTATATACTCTATCATTCAAAACTTTTGGGTCGTAAGATGTTGATGTAATGTTTTTGAAAAAAGTGTTTATGTAAAAACGTAATATTGTGAAATATTATTACAATTTAAAATAACTGTTTTCTATTTTAATATATTAAAATGTAATTTATTCCTGTGATGGGAAAGCTGAATTAACAGCAGATTTGGTCCTCAAGGAATATTTCTTATTATCAATGTTTTTGTGGAAATATACATTTTTTTCACAGGATTCTTTGATTAAAGAATGTTCAAAAGATTTATTTGAAATAGAAACATTATAAATGTCTTTGCTGTGCCATTTGACCAATTTAATGCATGCTTGGTGAATAAAAGTATTAATTTCTAGTATTAAAAAAAGTTACTGACCCCAGACATTTAAACAGTAGAAAAAAGAACAGAAAAAAAACAGCAGAAAAAAACTCAATGCTTTATATGTGATGCAATCTAGGAAAACCCACCACATGGTGAAATTTTACCTATTACAGGTTTTGATACCATATAAAAGCTGTTCAAGCCCTTTCCAAAACTGTTTTTATTTCTACTATTTTATATCCATAGCTTGAACGTAACAAAAGTTATGGCTGTCTGAAGTTGGCTGATCACCATGATTTTCAGGAACAGAATTTTGAGAAAAACTGGTTTAAAGAAAGACAATGAAAATAAAAGCACAACAGTCAAGTATAACAAGTAAAAGTCACTTTACTGTGGTAAAAGACTTATTTTAGTCACTGTACATGTTGTAAAAGATACAAAATGACCCCAAGGTACACAAAACACTTGCAAACATTTAAACATTAAGTGTATATCTGTTCATAAATCATTACAGATTACAGCGTGCAGGCTATCTCCAATTCTTCTCCTGTTCTACTACTCTGGATTTATAATACATAACTAGACACAGTTCAGAACTGTAACTTGTAGTTTTGTTATAAACTTGTAGTTTTATTTCACGCTGTCACCGTTTGAACTAAATGAAAGTAATGAATAGCGATAATATGAAAATGGTGCTGGTCCCTTTAAGAACGAGAGTTCTGTGAAGAGCACTACTGCTTCATTACACAAGCAGGCTAGCTAACATTACCCCGAACTTCGCATGCCATAGTTCACACAGGAATGGCGGAAAATGTCCATTGGTACACCTTTATTATATATGTTACATGGTTTATTTTGATAGATGAACTGACTTTGTAGTGTTAAGGGAAAGCACCTCCACAGCGCGTTAACAAACTAGAGAAAGTCTTTTCTGCTTGCTACAATAAATGGCTATTTTCTGCACTAAACAAGTGAATTTTGACGAGACATTTTCAGAGATAGTAGACAAGATGTTATAGAATAATAATTTAATAAAAACCCAATTTTGAGAGAAAAAAAAATCTATTTCAAAAGATCTATTTTTTGAATTTCCTGAAATCGTCCCAGCGCGACAGGGTTTTCCTAGATCGCATCACATGCGCGCGCGTGTCATGGCCAAAAATATCAGCACCCTTGGTAAATATGATCAAAGAAGGCTGTGAAAATTAATCTGCATTGTTAATCCTTTTGATCTTTTATTTAAAAAATTCACAAAAATCTAACCTTTCATTGGATAATAAGAATTTAAAATGGGGGAAATATCATTATGAAATAAATGCTTTTCTCATTCAATACTTTTTGAAACCTCCATTTGCCAGTTTAACAGCTCTAAATTTTCTCCTATAATGCCTGATGAGGTTAGAGAACACATGACAAGAGATCAGAGACCATTCCTTCATCCAGAATCACTCCAGATCCTTTAGATTCACAGCTCCATGTTGGTGCTTCTTCTCCTCAGTTCACCCACTCATTTTCTATAGGGTTCAGGTCAGAGGACTGGAATGACCATAGCAGAAGCTTGGTTTTGTGCTCAGTGACCCATTTTTGTGTTGTTTTTGAGGTTTGTGTTTGGATTATTGTACGGTTGGAAGATCCAAACATGGCCCATTATAAGATTTCTAACAGAGTCAGTCACTTATTGATTTTTTTATCTGTTGGTATTTGATAGAATCCATGATCCCATGTGTCTAAACAAGATGTCCAGGACCTCCAGCAGAAAAATAGGTCCACAACATCAAAAATACAGCAGTATATTTCATTGTACACATGGGGTACTTTTTATCCCTGTGTTCACCAAATCCATCTTGAGTGTTTGCTGCTAAAAAGCTCATTTTTTAGTTTCATCTGACCATAGAAGCCAGTCCCATTTGAAGTTCCAGTCGTGTCTGATAACTGAATATGCTGGAGTTTGTTTTTGGATAAGCTAGGAGAATTTTTCTTGAAACCCTCCCAAACAACATGTGGTGATGTAGGTGTCACAGTCATGTATGTCGTGTGTGTCATGTGTTTCCCACCATGCCCTTATTTGGGCCTTCCTGTTCCTGTCCTCGTCTAGTTTGATTGTATATGATTTCCTTCAGGTGTGTGTGGTTAATTATTATGTGTATTTAGTTCCTGCCTGTTCTGTTCATTTTCATCTGGTCTACTCGTTACTCCCCGGTGTTCCTGTGTGTCCCAGCCTTGCCTTTTCTGTCCTGGATTTAATTAAAGACTGTATTTTGAGTTTACCCTCGTCTCCTTGCTTCCCTCCTGTGTGCACCGTGACAGTAGGTGCTGTTTGACCATTTTTTTTTTTTTTTTTTTAAGGTTTTCTGACCCCGAGACTCAACTATTTTCTGCAATTCTCCAGCTGCGGTCCTTGGAGAGTCTTTAGCCACTCAAACTCTCCTTCTCACCGTGGATAAGGACGATATAGACACACGTCCTCTTCCAGGCAGTTTAGTAACATTTTATGTTGATTGGAAATTCTTAATTATTGCCCTGATGGTGGAAATGGGAATTTTCACCGCTCTAGCTCTTTTCTTAAAGCCATTTCACTAATTTGTGAAGCTCAATTCTTTTGCTGCACATCAGAAATATATTCTTTGGTTTTTCTCATTGTGATGGATGATTAAGGGAATTTGGGCTTTGTTTTCCCTCCTATTTATATTTCTGTGAAACAGGAAGCCATGGCTGGATAATTTCATGTTCATAATCACCCTGGAGTGCTCAAAATTGTGAATATGAATTGAAATATACTTCAGAGATATTATACTCATACGAAGTATAATACTTCGTATGAGCCTCCACTCTGTTGCTATGACTCTTCAGGATTGTAACGCGTTCTCAGTGGTTTGCTGGTATGCGGCTGATTTCATGCGCGAGGTAAGCTGTCCGAAGCGCTCGCCCAAACGGAAAAATGCGCTGGCTGTTGCTGCCAGATCTCAATTGGACGAAAATTGCGTTATGTTTGGTGCAAAACTAACTCGAATAAATCATTTGAAAAAAAAACAAAAAACAAAAACAAAAAAAACAAAAAAAAACATCATAACTGTATATTTTCATGCTTTCTCAAGCAAAGCAAATTTTGAATGTCCACTAAAAACATATCTGGTCATAGACAATGTTGAAGACGTTATTGTCAACATGCCTATAGCAAATAAAAAAAGGTTTATAAAAATGTATATAAATTTTTAAATAATAACAAACATCAGGAAAAAAATAGGAAACACATTTGTTTTCCGTATACTTGTCGCTTACAGTTAAAGTCATTCTCTGATTTTATTTTTGTTTGCAGCGTTACTTGGCAATATTTTAAAGATATTATTATTAATTATTATTATTAATATTATTATTTGGTATTTTGCATGGTCTATTATTAGTGTCACCCGGGTGGGAGTTTAAAATACCCGCATACCGCATACCCAGTTAAAAAAAGTCACTGCTCGCCACTGATATACATACACCCTAATGGAAAATGAATATATTAACATGTATTTGAAATACATTTATTTCATGCTAAGTATACTACAAATACATTTACATATTATGTATTATGTACAAAAATACCATGCAGTTGTACTTTTGGTATACTAAACTGGTATACTTAAAGTCTGCTAAATTGGAACAACTAATTTTGTACTTAATACACTTTAATTGTGCTGAATTAGTGCTAAAGTCCAAATAAAGATATACTGGAGTGTATTTGATTGTGCTAAAGTGGGACTATTGCAAGTATACTTCAGATACACTTTAACTATATCTTGCATTTAAAGACTGATATTATTCAAAGATCATAGAATCCTCATCAATCGTGACATTAAAACACATTTCAGACTTAATATTAAGAAATGTGCATTGTGCACAAGTAGTACTCCAAATAAAGTTGAATTATAATTTATGTTATAATATAACTTATGTTTAATTTAATTTATGTAACATATGTTAATAGATTCAGTATGTTCAGAATTGTTTAAATCTTTAGTTGAATCCATCCCAAAGGCCCTGCCAGGAAGCATACCTTTAGTGATTCATTCAGCTGGAAGGAGTGATCAGAAGAACAAAAGAAATCTGGGTCAATCCGAAATGAAAAGAAAATCCAGTTTAGATTACAGAAAACACCCTGTACATCTGTAGAACAGCAACTGTAATTGGTGGAGCTCAGCGTAGTCAGTGTTTTAAGGATATAGTACAGATTCAGTGTGTTTAACTTACCTTGGCATGGTTCTTTAGATGCCTCAAATCCAAAAAACTGCAATTCAGGCCATAGCAAAACAAAGGCCTCCTGAATCTGCTTTTCAGAAATCATGGTTTGAATCAGAAAAAAAAACCAGATGAAGACCTAATCAGTGTTTCACAATGTGGAAAGCCTCAATGGATTCTGAAGAGATCATGAGATGAAAAATCCCACTATGAGTGTGAAGAGGTTTGCCCTCATGAGCTTCACAGAGCAGTGCTTTGAAGGGATGAATAAAGATGATTAAGGGAAATTTTGGGGAAAGAGAAAGAACAAACATGACTTGATTACGGTCTCTTCTCTCTGCTGTTTTGAGACTTTGAGAGCAGATGCTTATTTAAATTTGTAACAATGCACATTGGCTGGAAAATACATATTTGGATGCAAAATACATAATGCTCCAGTGGTTTTTTGGGGTAGGGGACAGCGGGGTAAGATGTGTCAGTAAGTAAGCTGACGTTTCTACCATATACAGCTACCTGTGATTTGACAGATGCTCATGAGAAAAGTGTTATTTTAAGAAAAGTGATGTTTTTTTTTTTCATGATAAAAATCTACTTTGCATGTCAAAGTACATTTTATACATGGTTCTACATGAGTTTCTTTCTTCTGCTGGTAAACGAACAGTTGATGGTCCCCATTGACTTCCATACTATGGGGGGGGAGTTGATCTCTGTGGTGTTTTGACACCAGCCATCCTGCTGTTTCAAGGGTTAGAAATGGTGATGAAACCTTCAGTGTCAGTGATGTAGAGCAGTCTGCCCGAGCAGCTTTTACAGGAAAATCAAAAGAGTTTACTTGTAGCACATAATTTAGAATTGATAAGTTTGTATTACATAATTTATTAATGGTCTATTGAGCTTTCGCCTTTATAAATGTTAATGTCATTTAACTGTTTAGTGCTGTAATATTTGTTCTATTTATAATCAACTATTTCTTTCTTCGCACAAACTTCTGATTTTTCATTACATTATTTAGATTATAAATATTGTGTTTTGTGATAACATTGCAAATCACGTTCTTAAAGAGATAATCCATTCAAAAATGAAAATTGTCATAATTTACTCACCCTCGAGTCATTCCAAACAGTTTTGATTACCATTGACTTCTATTGTACAAAAAGGAATTTCTCCAAATTCTCTCTTCTTTCATGTTCAATTCAAAAAAGGGTCACACTTTAGTTTGGGGGACCAATTCTCACTATTAACTACAACTTTTGCCTCAACTCCTAATTTGGACAAGGAATATGGAAATTGCATAGATGTTTAAAAGCATTAAACAAATCAAAAGAATAATTTTGGCGTTTGTAAGACAGAGTTGAGCACTGACATTTGCAAAATCCTTAGAATGTGAAGTGATGGTTATATATGTGTGCTTATTTAGCACAAGTATTTATTCATTTAGATAATTATTTATTTAAGTGTAAAAACTGTTGCAGTGTCTCATATCTCTTGTGCAATTTATGTTAATGTGAAGAATATATCATCTCTATTGCCGTTAATTAGGTATGCTTATGAATGTAGGCCTACATAAGTTATACTCTATTATCTGTCATTGAAATTCAGTGATGTGGCATGCATAAACTGGACAAATTATGACATATCACTAATATTTCAGATAGTTTGTCATACATTTCAGATTTATGATGGTACTAATAATAACGATAATTAATGTTTTAATAGTTGCTTTTATTGGATTTACAATGTTGTACACAACATGCAATTTGACATTATGAAATGCATCAATAAATTTTTAATAAGATCTGCTCTAAATTCTCAAGTGGGCCTTTCTCATGCATAATGGTAACTCAACCCTATAATTTTAAATCTTGTCTCATCATTCTGTGTACACTTTTTAACAAGCCCTAGTGAAACAAAGTTAAATCCTGTTTCATAACATCAACTTTTTTATATTTTTATTTGAGTGACATGAGAACATGTCCAGCACATTTCCAAAAGATCCAGTCAACTTCGAGACAGTGAGTTGAGACCTGCAATGTACTGACGGATATGTTGACTCCCATTTCACCTCTAACCTCAAGAGTATCTGGTATGAAGAACTCACAGCATAGACACTCACACAGCAGCTGACAAACAACAAACAGATGTTAGACGTGGCACCAGATTGAAGTTCGAAGCAATTTTTTTTTGTTTGTTTGCTGAACTGTCAATTTGAAGACAACATTAAATAAATACAGAAGACAGAAATCCAGAAACGAAAAACAAAATGGAATGACCTTGAAACAAAATCAAAAACATGTTTTTTTTTTTAGGATGAGGCCTTTTCATGCAACCTGCCCATGTTGGCATCTGCATAATTTTGCTTCTGCGAAGTAACAGAGGGATTTGCACCAAAATTCTGTGGAGTTTAATTGGGCTGCATAGCTTTTGACGTCAACAACAAAAGATATGGAAAGCGTTTTCTCCTTTCTCCTTAAGTGTTTTCTTGAAATGTTGATAAACTTTTTTAATTTGCTGTCTTGAATGCATGATTATACAGTTAGTTGTATTTTATTATTTGCATTTAACATTGTTTTTTTTTTGGGTTGTTTTAGAACAGACCTACGGCCCATTTTTGGGTCACGACCCACCAGCTGGGAATCGCTGATTTAAATATTAAATAGTTATTGTGTTGTTGTTGTTGCTTTTGATGGTATCTTTTGTGCACACCAGGGACTGATGTAGTTTGTATGATTTGCAAGTGGTGTTTATTAAACGTTTCAGTATGACTTTCCCCAATATCTAACATAAAAAGTAGATCTGAACCATTTTTTGGTGAGTTTGTTTCTTTCTTTTTTGCTTCTACTAGTCAGTTTGGAGTGTTATACGTGGAAAGACAGATTGTTTCTTACCATTTTTTGCCACCTGTAAATCATATTCTTGGTATATTCTTGATCTGTGTACATCTGAAATTACATTCATAATCATATCTAATACGTTATGACATCCGTTGCCCTGTCCTTAGTTTGAAAGTCCCCCTGCAGTCACAAGTTCTATCCCTTAAACTCATCTTTGATCATCAAAATGACATATTTTAACATTTTTCCCATGAAAACAATTTTTTCATGCCTCAAAATGGCTTGAATATAACTCCACATCCTTACCTCATTTAGTATACGTGGAATCATGAATATGC
This sequence comes from Spinibarbus caldwelli, assembly GCA_039654775.1. Lineage (NCBI taxonomy): Eukaryota > Metazoa > Chordata > Actinopteri > Cypriniformes > Cyprinidae > Spinibarbus > Spinibarbus caldwelli. The sequence goes on from CM077237.1 coordinate 21,876,685, forward strand.
AAATTAGTCTCAGCTGAAACAGATTCTGAAAAAGATGAAGCGCGAGTTACACAGTGTGTATCGATGTATCAGAATGGTAATGCATTTTATGTATTGCTCTCTACAATGTCAGATAATAATATTTTGCTAATGGTACAAAATCTCAAACAGCTAATAATATGAAAAGCCCCACCCTGCAAATTGATGTAATTGGTTATATGTTTCAAACTGCACTTTTGAGACTGTCTTTGGTACACTGGAGTTTTAGCGAAAAAAATGCTCGCCAGTGATGCTGACTGATGAATTTGGACATGGTTTGTCTCAAAGCTTATTAAAAACACCAGGTAGAACATGTAAACAATGTTAAAAGCTTGATTTTCACCACAGGGAGTCTTTAATTATCTGCTTTCTTTCTGGTTTCAGATGCTACCTGTTGGATGGGATCTCAAAAGGAGCATGGTTGAATCGTTCCAGTATCATTTATGCAGGGAATGACAAGTGGTCAGGGGATCCTCGCGTGTCCATCGTATCAAATGTGGGAGATAAACATGAATACAGCTTACAGATACAGAAAGTGGATGTAACGGACGAGGGCTTGTACACCTGCTCGATACAAAGTGAACGTAATCTACGCCCAAAGCTCATTCAGTTAATTGTAAAAGGTGAGTGTTTCATCAACAACTGCTTATTTCATCATGGTTTGCCATGGTTTTTATTCATAATAAACTAATTTAGCATTATGTTAGCACCTACTTTGGTTTTTAGTTGTGAGGAGGTATACTTGAAGCTCTGAAGTATTCATAGCATCAACAGCATTTGTCTCTATTACTGATCATATTTATTAACAATGATGATATAAATTTGTGTTTACATCCATATTCATGACACTATGTTTTGACTTCAAAAGGCCCAACCGCTCTGTCAAAATGTCAAAAATGTTTTGAATCTCTAGGCCACTGCATGCAATTTTACGCTATTACTTAAAGCACTTAGAGCTTAGAGCACTTTTTCCATACGTGTATATGTTTCAGTCATATTGAAAATATGGATTGAATGTGTTACTAATGACTATGAAATCATCAAACGTTAGTAAAAGCCTTTTTAATGTTTCATTATGTAAATAGGGATTCTAATTCTACATGTGTGTGTCCCCCTTTTAAGGAATTAGAGTAAAGTCTGTGAATTAGCCTATAGGCTATAGATAGAAGTTGGAGTGCAGGATCGAGTGTGAGATTTGATGTTATGTAACATAATGATTAAATACTGCCACGTTCAAGAGGATCTAAATATACATTTTTATGGGGTTGGATTGGTACTTTCATATGTATTGATTAAGTTTCTTCTTCACGGTGGGCAAATAAGTCAAACGTAACTGTAAACTACAAAATTAGAGCATCTTTAGAGGAGTGACTCCATTTGTGGTCTAAATTTATGGAGAATAATATGAATAGCTGCAATGCTGCTCAGCAGCATAATTACTGATAATGTCCATGTGGAATAACATTTTACATCATAGTAGTCCGTGCAAATGGCCACTCTGCAAGACTCATTTTTTATTGTGTTAAACAGGCATGTGTTAATATGGTATATTATTATTTTTTTAGTGAGGAAAACATTAATTCTACTGTTAGCTTCGCGTATTATCATTGGCCGTCTATTCTAATCAATATTTTTTAACTCCCTGACTGAATGGTTATTAAGAGAAGAATTCCACCAATGTTGTTCTTTGAACAATCCTCCAACTGCCAGCTACAAATATTGGCATAAAGCTTTACATGTCTGCCTGATAATCCCCTCTTCTCAGTGAATATGCATAACCGTAAGGTCTGCTCTCAGAACTTGTGTACATAAGCTTTACGTGAATGAAGAAAATAATCAGCTTTCGCTATAAACAGGCAATTAAAATAAATGACAGCAGAGGTCAGGTATGCTATTTGTGTGTCTTGTTTTTCTGGAGAGAAGGTTTTTTTTTTTTTTTTTCCAAACAAAAAACAGTTAGAATTCTGCAATTCAGCTAGGAAAATAAATTTAATGTATGTGTTCTCAAATATGTGTGTATGTACTGCATATACTTTAGTTGTAAAATGTATATATGGAAAATACTTTTACATATTACTAAATATGTATTGATTTTTTGTATTTTTTATTAGCTTTTTCAATTTAGCCACCTATTACCTTGATAACAGCTCTGTACAATCTGGGCATTCTGTCAAGCAGTTTCATGAGTTGCCACCTGGGATGCTTTTTAAATTATATTGAAGGAGTTCCCATGTTTTCCGGTTCCCTTGTTGGCTGCTTTTCCTTTACTATCTGTTCCAACTTCTTTAAAATTATTAGCTCATTTAAATTTCTTGCAATTTTAGTTTTATAGAGAGATTCATATATAGGCACAATACGAGTTTGCTGCAACACGTACATAAAACTGATGATTTTCATGAACATTTCATAGCTGTTATGTAGACATTTGTTTGTCATTACAGGATTTTAATGATGGATATTTGGAAGGCTCGTATTGTGTGTTTCTTTTACAGGTTGGTGTATACAGTTGACACCTCAGTAGGAGGTGCTGACTCTCAGCAGTGGCAAATTTGCTGTTTTTTATCCACATAAATCTACTGTCTGTAATTAACTAGAGAAAGATCACTGTGAGCACCCTAACCCTCCTTGAGATAAAGCAAACTAATACAGGCCAATCATATCTGAAGATTTTAGAGTTTTAGAGGCCATAACCTGTAGCCTGTCGCTGAGTCTCTTCTATGTAATTATAATCAACAAAATGAATGTCCTCCTTTTTCACTCTCTTAGCCAAAGGCTGTTTCATGATCATGATGGATCTTTTGTCCTTAATAGAATCCATTACTTGCATGTATCTCTACATGATCTGGAATAATTAATAATCACTGGTAAGAAAATATACACGCACCGTTGGGGTAATGACAGCAACTAAAGAGAGAGAACAAAAGCGTCAGGAAACACATGATGAACAGCAGTCTTGTAATAGGAATCGGTGAGTGGTAAACTTAATCTCCTGCAGAATTATATCAAAAATGAAATTGCTAGATTGACTCTTACAGTGGCACAAATCCTGGAACGCCAAATCGTATGTAATACGATTAAAACGTCTTATTTGTCCTTTATGAAATTTGAACAGACTGTACTTGCGGTCTCTTCGAGCTCTCTTGATGTATCCTGCACATTTGTGTGGACGAAACAGTTTTGCTAGGTCATTCTTTCTAGCCGACGGGTCAATACTGGGCATCATCAGAGAATGAGTGTGCTTGTTTGTTTTGTAGGGATCGAATGAGGATAGCCCACAAATGTTTTTTGGAGAATAATCACCTATCTTCCCCACCACTTAAATCTTAGCCTTGTTTACCAGACAGTACCATTTGTCATAGTCCACAGTGAGTCACCATTAAATAGAGCAGTTTGAGACCACCACATTATTCTTTTATAGATGTGCTCAGTTAGTGAATGACAGATCAAATGTATTGCTATTCTGCACATAGGCCCAATATATCTAACTTAGCTAAATATTAGGAGTGATGGTCTGTTTGTCATCAGCAACCACCATTTTGTTTATTGTGGAAGATGAACCGAAGAAATAAGGCAGCTTGGCACTGCGTACGTTCCAGTATTGCGGCAACAATGAAACGGAACAAAAAAAAGACTTTTCTGTTGTGGCGTCTTTTGAAGTCAATGACTTCCGTGGAAGAAGTTCAATTATGAAACATTGATTATCATGGTATATAGAGAGAGATAGCTCTACATTTCAAGGGCTTCTTTAACATTGAACTTCCAAGTCTTTTGAAGTCATAGAGTAGCTTTTTTAATGAACACACTGAAATCTTAAGTTGTTATTTACAGGAAATCACCTCTCCTTGACTTTCTCAAATGCTGCTACTCTAGTACTAATGCTCATGTCTTGTGGTTGGGAATATAATAATAAAATCTTCTTTATTTCACATAGTCAAACTAGTGTGTCATGTTCAGCTACATGAGTGACATTAACATGGCTTGATTGTGGAATTTTTCTTTGGAATTATTGATAATTTTGCTACTAGCCTAGTAAACAAAGTTAGCTTTTTTATTTTATTATATTTTTCTGATCTACTTCTGTACTGTTTTCCTTCTTTTATAATTTAGCAATGTTAGACATTAGTTTCTTTACACACACACACACACACACACACACACACACACACACACTTGTTTCGCTATCCTTGTGGGGACTTCCATAAGCATAATGGTTTTTCTACTGTACAGACTGTATATTCTATTGCCTACACCAACCCTACACCTAAACTTAGCCCTCACGGGAGACTTTTTGCATTTTTAGATTTTCAAAAAACTTCATTCTGTGTGATTTATAAGCTTCTTTACCTGTGGGGACCTCAATTTAGGTCCCCACCGTGACACGAGTCCCCATGAGTCTGTGTGTATTCAGGTTTAAGTCCCCACCAGGATATAAAAACAGGTACACACACACATACACATATACAGTTAAATATTTTAATATATTTTAAATTGTAATTTATTCCTGTGATGGCAAAGCTTAATTTTCAGCAGCCATTACTCTAGTCTTCAGTGTCACATGATCTTCAGAAATCATTCCAATATGCTGATCTGGTGGTCTACAAACATTTCTTATTATCAATGCTGAAAACAGATGTGCTACTTAATTTTTTTTCAGGATTCTTTGAGAGAGAAAGTTCAAAAGAACATAATTTATTTGAAACATTTTGTAACAATGTATCAAATGTCTTTACTGTCACTTTTTATCAATTGAATCAATATGTAGTAATTTTATTTAATTAATAACTATTAATTTTGACTATAGTGTGTGTGTATATATATATATATATATATATATATATATATATATATATATATTCAGTTGATCAAAAGTGACAGTGAACATTAATATACATATACATATATTGATATACACATACATATGTATATATCAAGCAAAAACAACACTGGTATCACTAGTTTGAAGTTCTCCAATCCAGCCTGCTGATGTTTTTTTTTTTTTTAGTGGAACATCATTAAGCTAGATTAAGATGTTTTGAACTTCATCTAAAATGTCATGAAATATTAAGCCTCGTTTTAGATTCTGTACCAGTGAGTCTGCACCTCACAGCAACTCTGCAAAGTCTTTAATGTGAAAGTTGATCCTTTCATGAATGCCTAATATTCCTCTCACTGATATCTCTGTTCATACTGTAAGCACTCCTTCTTATAGACTGAACTAATACAGTGTGCTGGAGAACAAAGCAACGAGTATATGACCAAATGTTTTTTTTTTTGTGTACCTTTTATATTGTATTAATATCTGAGATATGAGATGGATACATGACGGAACTGATATTCACAAACAGCATCAGAATGTTAGAAATGGTATTTCTTTTAATCATGCACTGATTCAAAGTGCTACTTTTTCAATTAACTCTTCAAATGGACACGTTGTACCAAGAGAGCTCATGTACTGGGTCGTGCACATTCTCACTGTCTCACGTTCCGTGGCATTACCAACTGAAGAAATCCCAGTGGGTAGAGCAGCCTGTCAGGGTTTGTGTTTTGTTTCTGTCTATGACACCTAATTAGGGATCTAAGTTGGTTGGTTTTAGCAGCCTTCAGGCTGAATGGGGAATTGGGAACCACTATGAATGAATGTGGAATCTGGCAGTTTTGCAAGTGTAGCATATTTCCACTTCCAGCCACATGAGTATATTTAAAATGCGTGTGCATATTTGTATCACAGTATAGTCACTGGATCAAAATATTCAGTATTCCCTTGTAATGGTGTGCGTGGTTGAATCATAAGGAGTATTCCCAGCATGCACTCTGTTTTAAAACCTGTTAAGCTGTCTATTAAAGAAATTATTCACCCAAAAATGAACATTTGTGGAAAATGTACTCTCTCTCAGGCCATCCAAGATGAATATGTTTCTTCACTGGTACAGAATTGGAGAAATTTAACATGACATCACTTGCTCACCAATGGATCCTCTGCAGTGAATGGGTGCCGTCAGAATGAGAGTTCACAGCTGATAAAAATATCAGAAAAATCCACAAAAAAGTAAAGTCACTTCTGGCTAAAAGTTTACTTCCGGCTAAATTACAGGTCCTCTTTTATAAATATGTTGGTGGATTTTGATGTAAGAAGACAACATGGGATGGACTTTTTCCACTAATATTGCAGTATTTTTATCAGCTGTTTGGACTCTCATTCTGACGGCACCCATTTACTGCAGAGGATCTCTTGGTTAGCAAGTGATGCAGTGATCCTTTTTCTCCAAATATTTTCTGATGACAAAACAAGCTCTAGGGCAGCATCTTAACTGATTTGAAACACGTTACCAACACAAGGCTAATTTGGTGTTAGCATGTTGCTAGGCTAACAAAATAATACTCTAATAAGCATAGCAATATATAGCACACACAAATATTGAGTATAATTGCTGTTTTCAAATTAGACTGAATCATTTTTATCAATGTTTTCAGTATTGCATAAATTATATTTTAAATTATTTACACCATCTTACAATACCTTCTTTTTTTGAAGAATACATGTGATGTGTTTTTTCATTCATTTGTTTTTTCATTCGTTTTTTCATTCTTTTTTTCTTTCATTTAGAAAAAGCATTTATCTTAGAAGGCAGCATAATCATGCTTCCTACCTTTTCAAACAGCCATAGCATTGGGTTTGTGCCTATGATTTCTTCAAGTGCTGCCTGTGTTGGCAGCTCGCTAGCATTTGGAACAGAGCTGCATTGTGACTCACAAGGGTTGTTCAGGACACACAAGAGTTTATTATTATGTTCAAAGTTGTTACTTACCCTCAGTTTCTCTTTCAGATTAATTCAATGAATGTAACAGCTTCCTAACTGGTATGTTTTGTCTTACAAGTAGTTCATAACAGGATTATCAGACTGAAAATCTTTTCACACATGAGGTTTTTTTTTTTTTTGTTCCGCATCCATTTTTCGATTCCTCCTCTGACTGATTTATATGATTTGACTCCAAACCACAGTAGATTTACATCATCGATATGATACAGTACCAGCAACTGTTTACAACTACCTACATAATGCTGTATCTCTAGAGGAGAAGGCAAAAGAAATGGAAATATTTGCCTTTTTTACTCCTTTTGGTTTTACTACCATAAAGACAAACGCATGAACAGCACTTATGTGTCTGATTTGTAAGATAAATGAAAATGTGAGTTGCTAAAATGCAATTTCTGTGGAGAATAGTAGCAATTAGAAATACATTATTGTTTAATAGACATTTATACGTCATCAACATTGGTTCTCTTCCACAAATTAGACCCAATTGCATTGAAACCAACTGCATATCGTGCTGAAGTCCAAATGAACCATCCCTCCTTCAGGCAAACTTGTGCATGCCAAAGTTCACAAAAAAAGACCAATCGAACTAAAAGCTCTATTTGCGAAAACTCATAAACTCTGCTGATTTCAACAGTAATATAGTAATGTTTTACTATATATAAGTCAGTTACTATTAAATATAAGTCAGCAGTTCTTGTGGAAAGGATAGGGAAAATTAATTTACAGTGGTCTCTGTGTATTTTTTTGGCATGGCATGCAACAGATATTAAAGGTTAATGAAGGGCTCAGCTGTGCAATAGAGTGCATCTTTTATAGTACCGCCTATTCCACTGGTAATTTACCATGCAGTGGCCTCATATATTAAATCAAAATTCACCTCATTTGTGCTATAAATACAGTATTTAGACGATACTGTAACATACAAGTCCATTTATCGAATATCAGCCTTAACTTTTTTTTTTTTTCATTCCTTTTCAGCCGGAAGACAACAAATAGATGAGACTGCATCTGATCTTTGTCTGTGCTAGTCTGCATTATGACAGGAGCCCACTTTTCCCTCAGCTCTGTAATTGGAATGTGGGCTGGCAGTAGGTGTGAAGCAAAGGGGTCTTAGAATTGGGTGGCAGCAGTCAGCCCTGGAGAACCTGTCAGAATTTATAGAAAGGCAAGCCATGTACTCCACTTTATTCAGAGGAAACTCTGCATTTTAATAGCTGTAAGCGTTTCAGTAATTCAAGGTGGCGTCATTAGAGGTTTATTTATTCACTCTGGGGCTGAGAGACTGATAATGCCTCCCCCGTCAGCTGTGGCAGCTCCATCTCAGCGCCTCCCGCCGAGGAGAGGATGGAGAATTAGAGTGGAATGGGCAAACATGACAATCGTGCAGCAGTTAATGAATTAAACGGAAAACAAAGCATCAGGTTGTCTTGAATAGGGCCTTGGGGTAGGGCTTTAGCGTTGTCTTGTTTTTCTCTTGTCATCATTACCCTACCAATTGAACAGGCTGAGTGGAAATAAACAGGTTAAAAATAACTATGGCCGAAAGCGTCGAGGTTGACGCTCGGAAAGGATTCATAGAAGTCAAATCGCGGTCAGACCTTGAGCTTGAGATTAAATAACATGTGCTTTCATTATGAATTTAGTGATAGTTAAAATAGCATACCGGGATAGGTTGTTGACCTTTGCGTCTGTTTATGCTGCCGTGTTCAGTGGAGTGTCAAGGCATACCGGTCCTTTCAGATTTTCAGCTGCTTGAAAATACAGAGAGGGTTTTATTTCATCTGATAATATACTCTATATTCACAGGTGGTACACACAAGACCAGTAATGAAAGTCAAAACTGTCTCAGGCTGTAATGAGAGATATTCCTTCAATGCACCAAATCCTCCTGACTTTTTTCCCGCCAACTTGTAAGCTCAAAAAGCTCAATTGTTTTGACAAAATTTTGCCATTATTGCATTGTAGAAGGAAAGAAGTGTCTGGGGGGAAAAAAACAGTAATAAAAGACTTCAAATCTCAAGGTGAGCATTTACCGAGAAATTTCTGGAATATATGGGAAGATGATGAAACTGATGTTTCTTCGAACATGTTCAGTTTAAAGATCTGCAGAGGCCCCACATCTCATTTAAAAGGCCGGTACCTGACTCCTCAGGCATTGACTAATAGGGTCTTGATCCTGTTGAAGGCAGATATGATCAGTCGACAAATGCAACATTTTCCATCTGTGCTATCAGTGATTGTGGACATTTGTCAACAGTGGGAGGAAGTTCAAATAAACCTGCAGTGGAGAGCATGACAGTCAGAGCAGTGCTTTCAAACAATGAAAAGGTTCATTAGAATTTCAACTCAACTATTTAGTGCCAGGCCAGCCGATTACAAAAACCGAGATAAGAAAGACCGAAATTGGAGATCAAATAGTGTAGGAGTAAATAATGTTGCCGTTTCTTTGCAAGGTGACAGATGCCTGAATGGTTGGTGTCCTTTTGCTTGGAAAGAAGTAATAGCGCCATTTCTTTGAAAACTTGAATGCCCAATTCAGTATGCTCTAAAGGATTTTATTTTAATTCCGTCAGTGTCTTGTTTTCTTCTAATTGTTTTTCCCCAGATGAGTATTGCTTATTCTATAAAAGCGATCATTTATGATTATTGTCACGCCCCTGGACTATTTCTGTTGTTTTTTCCCTCCCCATGTGCTTCGTGACCCAGTTTCTCCCTTGTATTAATGTCATTTGTTTCAGGTGTGTCTCATTTAGTCCCTCGTTATCCTGTGTATTTAAGTCCTAGTCTGTGCATTCTGTCTCTGTCGGGTCTACCAGTTCCGTTCGTGTGTCATTCCGTGTTCCCTGTGTGGATATACCCTGTTTGTTGGATTTATTAAAGACTCTTTCGTGTTATCCACAGCTTTGTGTTCCTTCCGGCAGCGATTGTGACAATTATATATGCTGTGTCTGGTTATGCATGGATGCAATGGGGAGTCTGCTTGTCAGGAGAACTATTAATTGACATTTAAATAAAATAAAAGTTAATTACAACTCCATTTACTGTTTGAGAAGAACATATATAAAATAGCTCTTGAGAAATTTTGGTCATTATACAAACATCTTCAGTAATGCATGGTGTTTAGAATATTATATTGGGAGGAGGGAGTCAAAGAATCAGAACCAGTCTAGTTAAATGCAATCCACTTCAAACAACCTGGCACAGAATCAGAGCCAGACCTCAAAAAATTAACAAAGGGAATAGCTGATTTTGCAGACTCCTGACAATTTATTGCCTTTTTATGTAGGAAAGCAAAACCAGGAGGTCAGACATTTATTCATAAACCCCTTGACAACTGAGATGGTGGTTTTGAGAAAGAGTGGAGGCACTATTTGATGAAAGGTGGGATAAAGATAGATCTAATTTATTTATTTATTTATTTTTTTGTAGTTGAGTGTGAGGTGCACCATCACACATAATGTCATGTGACAGTGGCTAGTTACCCTCTATATGTCTACCAGAAAACCATCACTGTAGTTTTATCACCAAAATGTTAACTAAAATTCCATGAAGTGTTCCAAATCATATGTTTCATTAGAAAATGTTTGACAATACCAATTAATTTCTTCTTTCTTATATTTTTTAGAGGTCCAAGCAGAAAATGCTGTGAATCATATTATTTTTGTCAGCATTTTTATATTATGGAAAATACCAAACCTCGGTAGATAGTAGATGTAGTTATAGTTTTTGGTTATACTTCATGAAACATTTTATAAAACCAGGCTCCTTGGCTTATGGACTACATCAAAGACTATAGAATACCCAAGACGTGTCACTAGTATAGTTTTGAATGTGGAAAAATGCAACGCTCAATATGGCCGCTCAATCGCAGGAAGCCCCACCTTCTGAATGAAAGAGCCAATCGCTAATCAGTAAAGTCAGCGTGTCACTGCAGCTGCCGTTAGAAGTCCCGGTTGCTAAAGAAACAGTCAGCGCTCTGAGACGTGCGCTCAGGACTGCGCATGCGCACTGGCTGATCTAGCCTGAGAAATAATCTTTTTATAACGCTATTTGAGCAAAAGAAACAACATTAATGATACAGTTGTTGTCAGATTTCTTTGGTGATTTCAAATATGAAATTTAATCGTAAGCTTAGTCAACAGTTTTGGAGAATTTGATGTTTCCCCATTCAAAGAGATAGGAGCTGCACTTGCATGCCCGAGAGGCGTTTCAAAGATGGCCGCCGAGTGACATGACTTGTCTTAAAGAGACTTTGACTACAAACCCATATTATCATTTATTAAATCATATTACACTTAGACTTTATAATTCACTTGTGAACTAATCCTAGAATTTTCATCCTGTCGGAATGAAACCAGTGAAATAAGATTTTCATGGCTTTAATTCCTTAATAAAATGACAAATTTTCATGAAATTAGGCACAAATGCTTAGAACATCATCCTGAAGACAAATGACAGATTTTTGTGGGGTTCGGTCCTGCTGTAACGACGAAAATGAGTTTTGCGTTTGGCAATTCTGAAACTATATGGCTGCTTTTAGCCAATCAGCAATCATTAGACAATGTGAACAATGGCCAACAACAAAATTCTTATTCTTATTCTTATTCTTATTCTTTCAAAATATGAATGACAGACCTGTGACCTTATTGGGATAAAGTAGTATTGTGTTTGGACCTCGATAATTGCCGCTATATTGCCGCTATATTGGCTCTTGTTGTTGTTCACATACTTGACTTTCTAGATCCAGGGTTTTGGCATTGAGCTCATTTGCAGCTTTGTGTGTCTAACTGTTTGTTTTGTTCCACAGTTCCTCCCAAAATCTATGACATTTCATCGGACATTACGGTAAACGAAGGCAGCAATGTTTCACTCATCTGCTCAGCCAGTGGGAAACCAGAGCCCAAAATCTCTTGGAGACACATCTCCCCATCAGGTGAGTTCCGATCAGTTAAATACATCACAATAAGTTGGCATTGACTTTAAAACACAGCAGGAATGTCTGTCCAAGTTGATCAGTGTGTTGGAGTTTAGAGGCTCAGAAGATTATGGTGATGAAATTAACATGTTTCTTTTTAAAACCATCTATAATGAACTGAGTTAAGGAAAAGGCTTTTAATCAATTATTGCTTCAATATGCTGTTGTTCTCAGAAAGAGTTCTTAGTTTTAAGTCATCACTCTGCTGCAGGGTAAACAACATGTGAGGATACATCAACCTCCTTTTTACCTTTCGTAGTTTATATTCAGCTGTTAAAGCAAAAAATTTGGCACATTTTCAAAGCGAATTGAAAATTCAGTGCACAGCAGTATTTTTGAGTGCTTGTGAATTTTTATTGAAGTCAGCTGCACTTATCTTTGGACTGCCATATTTATTTCATTCTCCAGTGTATTTTGTAATCGAATTGCTTTTTGAGATTCTCATCAAAAGACTTTGAAGTGTCATGAAACCACTACTTACCAAAGGTAGGATACTTCAAATTAGAAACACTTAAAACCAGACAATAAGTGTGTCAGTAATTAAAAAAAAAAAAAAGTCCTCAGACAACCGTCCTGCATATGGTGAACTTTCACTTTTGGATTAACAGATTCAATCTGGCCCAGATGTGACTGAAGGCCATTTGTCTGAATCATTCTTCTTCAGGCTAATTAACTTCTGTGTGGGCAGAGAGGATGACAATGAGTAAGAGCCAGTGACAATAGAAAATTTTTTAAGATGCTGCTGCGTCTGCAAGTGAAGGTTGTGATGTACTGAAAAGATTCATTTACAGTATTTAAATAGTCGCTGTGATATTGTCAAGGATTCACATGCTGACAGAGAGCAAAGTCAAAACAACACAAAAAATACATTTGAAGCTTATGGTTGTATGAGGCCACAATTTTTTTTTCTCTGGTGAAGCCAATATGTTCAGACGGAATACATTATTACATACCATCACGTATAACAGTATTTGGTGCACATATGGCAGCACTGTGGTAATCGTCATAGCTGTAATCACAGCAGCTCCTGGACTGTGATTTCCAGTGGTTCTTGAATGACCCTGCAGGAGGCTGAACCTGCAACCTAGCACCACTAGATTTAATTGCCGAAACACTCTAAGTGCAATTGGCTTCATACATTTCTTGTGTGTGTCATCAGACCTTTGACGTCTGTGCCTCTCATTATTGCTTAGAATATAGACTTTTCATCTTGGGGTAATTACTCTTAGAGTCCTTTTAAAGACATTATGCATTTAAGACCTCTCAAAGACCTCTGACTTGTAATGCTGAACAGATTTCAGTCTGACTCAAAGGTTTGGTCCCCAAGAAGCATTTGTTGCTTGATCGCATTAGTATGCTCAAAGGGATAGTTCACCCCTTAGGGATAGTTTAAATTAAAAATAATTTACTCGCCCTCATGTTGCTCAAAACCAATAAGACTTTGGTTAATCTTATTTTTAATGAAACCTAAATGGTTTCTGAATCACATATGGTAAACATGGAATAAAAAGCCAAAATTAAATCTGATCATCATATAAAGCAATCATATCCCTTCACAAGACTTCACTGAAAAAAATAAATCTGTAAAATAACAGAAAAAGTGCTGGCAGCTCATTACTGGGACATTATGCATTCATTTTACGGACATTTCCTTTAACCCTAAATAACGCAGTGCAATGAAGTGCAAAATTCAAAATACATATAAAACACCTGTAAAAATATATACGGAAAATTACCTCAAATTAATATAGTACATTGTGCCCTATTTTTGTAGATTTTTTTTTGTAGTCTTGGATTAAACACTCAATTCTTATGGATTTATTTTATAATGCCTTTATAACCTCTTTGGATCTTTAAAGATTTGATTACCTGGACTTTCAATGAATAGACAGAAACCTCTCGGATTACAATTTGTGTTTGGAAGGATATAAGGGTGAGCAAATGATGACAGAATTTTCATTTTTGGAAGAATGTTTACATACAGATTTTAGTGTACAACATACAATATGCATGTATTGAAATCATCTAAAATGAAAATGTATTTACATATGCACAACTTTAGAAACATACGAATTTTGACACAAGCAAAATGCTTGTTTTAGATGCCATCAGTACTGTGTGCTTCAGTTTCTAAAACATACTTGTGCTAGAACCGCACATTATATACGATCATTTTAGACTGACTCGTAAGTATACAGCACACTCTCTCACCGCTGTAGATTTTAAATGAGAACTAAAGAACTTTAAATGAGCAATTCCTTGTCTAAACTTTAAATCAAGCTCTTTTAATACTTTCAGTACTCAGGGCATTTAAAATTGCTTTACAGACATGATTTCAAATGCTGCAGACTAGATGAAGATAGATCCTAAAGCGAGCCCTATATAGAGACGTATTGAGACTACAGGGCGGCCTCGCGCTCTCTGTACAGCCTGGCCCAGCACGCTTGATCCCAAACATGCTTTCATAAGCTTTTTCCATTGTGATTTAAGGCCTCGGGATATAAGGAACTCTGACCTTTCAAATAGCTGACTATATATAATTTTCTTTCTCATATGATAAGGCTACAGTGAAGCGTTCAGTTGTCCTTTGTCAATCCTTTGTTCGTGCTTCTGCCTCCAAAATTGTCTTTACTTTGGTTTATTGTTTCCCGTACTCGGCACTGACAGTCTGTCTAAACATCGCCAAATGGTTTCAATACAATGACCAGCTCTTGAAAAGTGCTCAGACAGATATTCAGCAATTGTTTTGGGGCACTTTGGGACAATGAGGAGGCTATCAGGGTTAAGGTGAGATACCGGGAATGGAAAAGTGGAGGCGGTTCAGATGCGTGTGCGAGATCGAGTGAGCGAGCGAGCGAGCGAGTATGTGTGCCGGTTGAATGATGGTTGATGGTTCATTGCTGATAACTCAATGAATGCCTGGGGGAAGCCTCTCATAATGCAACATTTGGGCTGCCGCAGTATTCTCTCATGGGTTAACGGAAGAGATGTACAGAGAACTGCCACCTTAGCCCATAATGTATTCTTCACCAGCGCTCATCATATCAGCAGCAGGCAGACCTCAAGGAAATGTACTTTGTGCTCTTCACACAATGTGGGGAAAGTGCTTACTGTGACTGCACTTAACACAGAGCAATGTGGAATCCTAGATTAACCTTGCTGTGATTTGGCTAATTTGGTTGGAGTGACATTTCCCAGAGGCTACGACAAGTCTCTCTTGAGCTTTTCAAATAAATCTTAACACGCACAGTTCGGGAGGCGGTCGAGATTGCAGACGATTAAGGGGCAAGTTTACATTCGAATACATTTCTGGCACGTAATCGGTGTCCATTAAGCCTTTAAAATGCTCTGGTTTGTGGGGTTTTTTTTTTTTTTGGTTTATAGCAAACAAGTTGGTTGATATAACAAAGGGATCCATTCTTTATTAAATGTCACTAAACCTTGGTAATTTCCAAGGTGTAAATTACTTTTGGTGTAATCAGTAAGATAAATGATGGCTCATTGTGAAGTCTCTGTTAGGAAAAAGAAAATAAATAAGTAAGGGAATTATGGAGTGAGTTAATCACTGATAAAGATCCCTCTGGTTTTTAGCTGGAGGAAGAAATATGGTAAGTTGTAGTCAATGTTTGTTAATTTTGTAAGTTTGCCTTTTACCTGGGAACAGTTGTTTTGTTAATGTGATGACTGTGATTTAAAATACACAGCTTGACATGAAATAGTATACATAATGAAATGTTTCCATTGAATACAAAAGATCAAATCAAGTGATAACTCTAAATAGCTTTTCTCAGAAACAACACTTTTCTTGGCTATTTTTGCATTATTGTTTGATTAACTCGACTCAAGGTCATTTTTAGTAGATGGTTGAAGTCAGTTTTCTCACAGGTGTTTTAGCACCTTGTTAAAATGATGTATTAAAAAATGTTTTTTCAAAAATATTTTACTTAAAGTATGCACATGCTATTTTTATTTTATTAAATAAATGCCACTTCATTTGGTATTTTGCAATCTAATGCAATTACATTATTATACATTTTTAAAGAATGGCTTAAGTGTCCAAATACATTTTGGTGCCACTGTATATCAGAGCAGTATTTTATTTATTGTTTTACCGTATTGTCTAAGTATTATTTATATGCTATTAAAGTATTTATTCATGTTTTGCTTTTATTTTTAGCTTTTATTTTTCATTTTAGATTTAGTCATTGTATGTGCTTTTTATCATTTGTACTACTTAAAAATTTTTTTGTTTAGCTTTTTTTTAATTAGTTTAAGTAATTATAGCAATTCAGCTTTAACTGATATTAGATAAAGATTTAAACTTAAAAAAATGAAAAACTGATTTATTTTAGATTTATTAACTATAACAACAATTAAATTTAGTTAACTACATTTTACATACCAAATAAGAAAAGCATGCCACATACTGCTTGGCTTAAATCTTAAAAAAAAAAAATGGCTTAAAAAAAAAACAAAGCAAAACACTCTTTAGTTTACGAATAAACAATCTCATACTATGATGTTTACTTCCTTTGCTCTGATGTCCTTCTTGCCTTTTCATCTTTGTATAGCCAAATATGGGTTGTTTTGCATGAATATGTTTGATACAATTTATCCTATTTTACAGTCTTTGCCTCTATTCATTTGTAAAGCATTGGGAGCCAAATAGCACCTTGTCAGCTCAGATACACGTCTTAGTCAGTTCCTTGATAACCCCAAAGAAAACTATTTTGTTCAATTGTTCAGTTTGTTACCTGCTATACAGATGTAATTGTTTTCATGCAACACAAATGTTTACGCAAATTACAAAGGGATGAAATCATTCGGACTTGGAGCTCTTGTGTTTCTATCAGTGTTGTAGCAGCTAGTCAGAATGATAAGGTATTTGTGCAAGGAACAGATCAAAATATAAGATTATGAGAGAAGTAGCAATGTCTGATTTGTGAAAGAATAATTCTTTTAAATCAGATCCTTTCAATGAATCAGTTGATCCAGTTTACAAAAGTGATCTGAATGATTCCTTCTTGACACAGATTGATATGGTGCTCAACTGATGCAATAGGTCTCAGCTGTTAACAGCTGACTGGACAGAGATATCAATGAATAAAAACATAAATATCCATCTGTTTGTCATACAAAGCTATCACATGGCTTCAGAAGACTTGCAATATGGTGCATAAAACACTACAATCCCTTTTCATTGTAACTGCATGGAAAACTGCTGTGCAGGTTTGGAATGACATGAGGGTGAGTAAATGATGACACAGTTTTCATTTTCAGGTGAACTATCCCTTTAAAGCTTTCTTGATGTCGGATCTTGAAGCTCTATGATGCTTTACAAAAGACTTGGTAAAAACACACCCCTCCTAAAGCCTCTCCATCCTCCTTTTTTTGCATCGCTCTCCGTGCTTTTTTTTATTCTGTGGGGGTTTTGCTGAGTCAGAGGCTTCTCATCCATATGCCAGTGCAGGATTTACCTCTCTGTACCATGAGAAAGATTCACCTCACTGTAAAGTGGGATATAAATAGGTTTCACTGAGGAATATTACAATAAGGTTGGATCCTGGTCTGGGGAATCTGGGGAGGTTTTTAGTCCAATAGAAGCGTGGCAGCCCCACGCTGTGCTATATTGCCTCTCATTACTCAAGGACCTCAAGTCATATTTGTCATATTGGCACAGTTCTTATTTCCTCACAGTTTTTGACTCCAATAATATTCCTCCCTGTGTGAATCAGGCTCACTGGGGAGATGCTTCCCACTGGATGTCTAGCCAACAAAGCAATTATGTGCCTTAATAAAGCTTTTTTCAGGTTTTTGGGTGCACTTGGGCATCTTTTACTGGTTGTTGAGACTCAGTAGTGTTTGTACCTTTACGCATTAACCATTAATTAATACATGCCTGCAGAAGGACGTTTCTGAAGGATTGTGCTTGTTTATTTTCTTACATTCACAGCCAGGAAGTACGAAAGCGGGGAGTACTTAAATATCACAGGCATCACTCGGGATCAAGCAGGGGACTATGAGTGCGGCGCCGAAAACGACATCGCTTCACCCGACACCAAGACCGTGAGAGTAACAGTCAACTGTGAGTACCATATACTACTTTTGTTTCTGTTTGTTTACTGTCAGACAGAATCACATGCACAATGACACCGAGTCTTTTTTCCCCTCTTACTGGAGATACCAGCTCTGTTCCGTAACCTACTGAGGCTGTCAACGGTCTACTGCATCCTAACTGAAATGGGACTTTCTAAGTGACCGATTTGGAAAGCTCTACATAGGCAGCAACTCCATGCATCATATAAATAGAAGTCCTCTTGGAAAGCACATAGGAAACTTGCCTCGCAGGTGATTTAAATAGAATGCGGTGTTAGCATGTTGCTAAGCTAACAGCACAGTACTCTAATAAAATGTGTTCAAGTCGTTTTTAAATTACTGAACTATTTTATCGATGGTGAATGGAATGTACGAGTTTATAATTTTATATTATATAATTCTAATATTAATAATGTAATGATAAATATTATTATACTGGTCAAACTTTAGTTTAGGGACCAATTCTCACCATTAACTAACTTTTAACTATAATTTTGTCTCAATAAACTCCTAATTTGCTGCTTATTAAGTTTAGGTATCGGGTAGGATTAAGGGATCTAAAATCAGGTAATGCAGAATAAGGCATCAATATGTGCTTTATAAGTACTAATAAACAGCCAATATGATAGTTAATTAGAAATTAACTAATAGTGAGAACTGATCCTTAAAATAAATTGCTACCAAACTTGGTCTCACTTTATTTTAAGGTCCAATTCTCACTATTAACAAACCATTAACTACGACTTTTGCCTCACTATACTCCTAATTTGCTGCTTATTAATAATAAGGTTAATAGTAAGGTAATTGTTAAGTTTAGGTATTGGGTAGGATTATGGATGTAGAATATGGTCATGCTGAATATGTGCTTTGTAAGTACTAATAAACAGCCAATATGTTAATAACAGGCATGCTAATTAGCAACTAGTCAATAGTGAGAATTGGTCCCTATAATAAAGTGTTACCAAAACCTTTAATAGGATCTTAAGTATATATCAAGTATGAAAATAACGCTGATTTATATATAATTATATAACATATATCGTATTAGAATTTATAATCCATATTTCTGTCATCCATCTTGAATTCAGTTTCAGCTCATCACATTATATTCTGGAACTGTTGCCTTCACAAATAATACATGCAGTTCTGCTTTCGAATTTGCCCTTCGTAGGCTGCTCACTAGAATTTGAAACAGAATTACAGTCTTCTGTACTCCAAGGTAGGCTGGGGTGGAAATTAGAATAGAATTCATGGTACTGGAGTTTCTTAATATTTAACGAGAGAATTCCCTTTTTTGTCTGGGATGGGATGATTAATTTTCAGTGAGGAATGGTCTCAATGTTATACGGAGTCTTCTATTATGCAGGTAATGAGTCTCTCAAAGTGTGAAAAGACAGTAATGAGCACTCCAAGCATTAATGAATTATACTGACTTTACCCATCATGCTCATAGTGAGGATCTGCCTCCTACCAAATACAAGGGGAAGGACACCTGACAGTTTCTCTTCCTCCTCTTTTCTCTTTTAAGTCATTTTGTCTCATCTGCGGTCACAGGGATCATTAATCTCTTTGTCTCGGTATATACCATATGCTGAATCACGGCACAGCGAAAGCACATAAATCAGATAGGCCGACACTCACACCAGAATAAATGTGGCGTTCAGACCATCAAATGCCAGCTCCCTTTACTATCATGCAAACACAGACTAATGGCCAGATAACCACTTGGAAATGTCAAGATTTGAGCGGGAATGGCCAGATGACAAGGATGAAGTCATAAGTCATATCACATCTCCTCCCCGTCGATTGTATTGACACTCTCTAATGAGGAGTGAAGCTGAGAAGATAGAGGAATGGCTCAGTGCTGAGTCTGCTGGGCCGCAATCTTGCAGCTTAATGACCATTTTCAATGAGCAATCCATTTATTTTATAGCCGGGTCATTGACGTATAAGGATTTTCGACAGGCAAATTTTAAAATACAAAAAATAATAATATCTTTTGTAGTTGTTCAAACATTAAGAAGGTTGTGTACACATAAATTCATATTAAAATTTTAATATTTTAAGTTTTTTCATCTAGATGAATCAGCCGTAGCCTTAAAAAATGTCATGTGGTGCGACCATGATTTACATTAAAATTAATTAATTTCCTTAACATGCTTAACATTTTTTTAGATGTTCTCAGTAATTGAAGTGTTTAGAAACAAAGTATTTGCATTTCTTTTGAATTTTTTTACATAATGATCTCATATTTTTGTTCTATAATTTCAGAGTTGCCTTCTTAATTGTAGTTAGCAGACTTATTTTTTTCTGTAAATTGCATAAAACTGAGAAAAATATTTTGTAAATACCATTCACTTAAGCATACTATAGCAGGGATTCATATTTCAGCCACAGAAATTAGATCATTTATTTTAAATTTAATACAGTTATTGCTGTTATCGGTCGCACCGCATGATGAGTGGTCGCTCCAAATGACACAAAAACCTAACATCATTAAAAATCTATTTAAAGAAGCATGTATGAAAAGTTCAGCATATGACATTAACTGCAGTCATTTTTTTTAGACCAAGTTATTTCTAAACTTTGCCCAACCTTGGCTGCTCAACTGACCCTTCGCCAGGAGTTTGATTAACAGGCAATCTGAGCAATCATAATGCCAAATCTGCCATTTTTGTCCAACAAACAAACCAGACAGGAGAGTAGATTACGTTGGTGGACTTGAACTTGAAAAATAGTGTTTATTGACATCTTTTCACAGTTGAAATAAGATACCTTCTGATGTTCATTCATGTTTATTTTGTGCTATAACTTGTAAGAGATGATTGGTCACATGTCGCTTGAACTGAGGTGCTACAGTGATCTGTCACGACACAAAACAATATTTGTTGTTTGAATTTCTTTAAAAAAATGACAAAATTTGAACTCTGAGACTTTGTGTAATACCGAAAGTAACCTACTCTGTCTTGTATGTCGGCGTGTTGTCAGTGTCTTCTTTGCTCCGTGATGTATTTTTCACTGCTTGAGAACATGATGTGTGGTATAAAAGTGCCATGGTTTGTCTGATGCAGCAACAGTAACTAAGGGCGGGTCTTTGCTAAGGGTCAATTTAGAGTTGCTGGCTCAGGTTCTGAGATGAAATCATAAACATCTTTCTTACAGCAGAAAATTACATCTGGAGTTTGTGCTTGACTGCAGGGTCAGAATTAACATGTTGCCTATGGTGAGCGTTTATTTTACTTTGCTAGGCAGTGGAATCTGGTAAAATAGATTAAAATAGTTATTAATAAATATATAATAAATTACTAATAAATGCATAATTACCAAGCTAAAATTAGATGCTCTAAATTCCTATTTTTTGCATTTTTTCTCATATTCTACAAAGATTACACATAAACCACTCGAAATGACCCAAACTGCATAAAACTCTATTCCAAATGATATTAAAATAAAGTATTTTGTGTATATAAACCATTAATTGAATATAAAAGCACAAAAACTGTGAATCTGGGACATATATCTATAATGGAAAACACGTACCACATGATATTTGGTCACACCACATGATATTTTCAAATTCAGTCAAAATTTACAAGCACAGAATTAACCACCTAAACAAAACAAGCTAGCTTCCCATGAAAGGTCACTATGAAATTTATAATAAAAATAAATGCTTGTATTTAAAAATAAATGCTTGAAGTTTATAATAAAAATAAATAACTTAATATTCATTGTTTTTTTTTTGAGGTCATACCACATGATATCCAAATGTGGTAACTACATACCAGCCATTAAAAAGGTTAAAAATCTTCCAGATTTGAAAGAGAGTTACAAACCTGCTTGATGCTTCTATGGGTCCTTGGAAAATTGTTATATGATGCAACGTCCTATCTTTGAATGGATTTCAACATAAAAGTACCAAAATGGTAGTTTCTTGATGGTCGCACCACATGATATTTCATAAAATGGAGATTATTGGACAAAGTTTGTTTGAATATTATGATGGAAATATAAATACAAATGCTTTGCAATTTTATACAGGATTACAAAACACTTTGGAAAACATGCCAAATAGTGCAGAAAATTAATCTGAGTAAATTTAGGATAATTTCAAAGATGTTTCCAAAACAACAGTTATGGCTAGACGGTCGCACCACATGATGTTTTGACACTTTGAATAACAGAAAAATTACAAATAACTTATGTTTTTTGAAAAATTAAAGTTGGTACATATGTGGGAGAGGTACTTCTTATAAATGGCATCTTTTTTATGCATTCAAACCAATTGTTAACTGAAAAAATGCAACTGGACAGAAAATTTAGGCGTCACGTCATTGACCCAGCCACTGTTTTTGCTCTATTCTGCATATGTTTGAGTTTATCGGGTGGGATGGAGGCAAAGAGTCAGGGTTTGTTTGGTTAGCATGGCCCAGTTAGCCCATGCGAGTAGATGTCGTATCTACACCATTTGGGGGCATCTTTCTCCACTGGCAGCCATTCAGATGTAGCCATGTATTCTGATGATATGGCATTTTTACATCCAAAATTTATTTTTATATATATATATATATATATTATGTATGTATGTATGTATATGTATATAGATATATAGATATGTGTGTGTGTGTGTGTGTGTGTATATGTGTGTATATATATAATTATTAATTATTTAATGTTTTTAAAAGAAGTCTCTTAAACTCACCAAGGCTATATTTATTTGATGAAATATAATTTGATGAACAGAAAAAAACAGCAATATTGTGAAATATTATTACAGTTAAAATAACGGTTATCTATTTTAATATATTTTAAAATGTAATTTATTCCTGTGATGACAGCTGAATGTTCAGCATCCTTACTCCAGTCTTCAGTGTCACATAATCCTTCAGAAATCACCTAATTTGATGATTGGCTGTTTGGTTATTATCAGTTATTATTGGTGCTCAATTATCAATGATGATTGTTATTATCAATGTTGAACACAGTTTGTGCTGCTTAATATTTTTGTGTAAACCATGATACACTTTTTTTGGGATTCATTTTTAATGAATGAACAGCATTTATTTGAAAAAAAAAAAAATCTTTTGTAACAGTACAAATGTCTTTTCTGTCACTTTTGATCAATTTAATGCATCCTTTTTAAATAAAATTCTTTTAGTATTTTTTTATATATATTACTTACCACAAAGTTTTGAATGATAGTGTATTACAGTTTCCACAAAAATATGAAGCAGCACAACTATTTTCAACATTTGATGGTAGTAAGAAATGTTTCTTGAGCACCAAATAAGCATATTACAGTGATTTCTGAAGGATCATGTGACACTTGAAAACTGAAAATGCAGCTTTGCCATCAATTACAAAAATTAAGATTACATTTTAAAATATATAAACATAGAAAACAATAATTTTAAAGTGGAGTAATTATTTACAATATTACTGTTTTATTGTATTTTTCATCAAATAAATGCAGCCATTGTGAGCATTAGAGACTTCTTTCAAAAACACTACACAGATTGTGATTATTCCAAATTTTTGGCCGGTAGAGTGTTCAGGGAAAAAAAGGAAATTCCCTATTTCTTCAGCACAGACCGACAGCATGACAAAACCAGAAGTCAAAACTGACGTTCTTAAAAAAATAATAATTATTCCAGACTTATTTTAGACTTATTTTAGACTTACCAAATGTCTAAAATATAAAATATTTTGTATTTGTTATTTTATTTAGTTTACTTTTTGGGACTGTGTTTTGTGGTGCCATCAGCCAATCAGCATTGTCATGACATTTTCCTCTGGCTCTGAAGTGATTAGTCACATGGCATTTACACTAGCGGATGGCTTTCTCCAGGTATTATAGACCACCCTAGAACCAGGAGGTGGAGGTTCCGGTTGATTCACAGTGATTTACAGTGACAGCTAATGGAAGCAGTAACAGCAGATCCTGTTCCCTTCTCAACATTCTGTTTTAGAGCAGGAAAAGGGATAGACATAATCCCAATGTATCAATCAAAGCACTTTTACCCACTACAGCTGGGTGAAAAATTAGCTGGAATGGAGGTGCCAATGCTGGATTTAGAAGAGAAGTGTTATCTCACCATTATGTCCCAAAATAAAAGTGAGAAGGATGCAAGAGGACTACTCTGCCAGTGCTCATTGCCTTGCGCAAAGAAATCCTCGATGTGAAATGTGCAGAGCTAATAGGATTTTATTCAACCGCTTGACAGTCCAAAAAATAAATAAATAAATAAATACATAAATTCTCTGCATTATAGTGTAGTAATATATGCTGTACTGTATTTCAGGATATTACCAGTGTAATGTGGTGGATATGGTTACATTGTGTTTTTCAAGTTGTATTATTCTGAGTTTGGGTTGCTAATTAATTTCAAACAAGCTAGTTTTAAATAAAGTCTTACACAAAATCATGTAAAATGTTGTATGGGCAGATGTGACAGCTTTGACACTTTCTTTGTATGTGTCGTTTTATTAGCCTTACACGAATGCAGATAGTGTGACTCGACTCTGACATTTCAAGGGTAATCAACATAATTAAATACGCGCTAAAATAATCCGGTTTGAAAATAATTACAGCTTTTAGGTATGTGCGGAACTGACCTTCAGGTTAATTGCAGATTATGACCACTAATTGAAATAAGCTAATTTATTTGATGAAAACTAATTCTGTGCATGTGTTTTAATGCATTTAACGCATGTATGTGTAAGTCGTAACTTTATTAAAGCCACAAGGACTTGTGCCAGTTACTGCACTCCTTTTTGCACCAGTACAGTATTTATCTCTGAAATAAATTGTAGAAAACTCTGAATAGGATGGGTTTTTTTTTTTTTTGCTTTTCGGGTATTTACACCATAATGATTTCTAAATGAAGACCTACAGGTCAGTGACAGAATCTTTGTAGGTATTGTAACTGTAGACTTACGGTAAATAATAGCCCAACGGACCTATGTGTGACAAACACCTTGAATCATTTACTGTTATTGTTGCTACTCGTTCCCTAGTGAGTGCTAAGATAGTCTTCTGTCAGCATTCTGTGAAAGTCATGTAGATCACTCAGCTAGCTGAAATAGTGTTAACACTTTAAATGCACATTATGACCTTTAAATGCACATTATGACCTAGGAGTTTATAACCTTCATATGTAACCTCCATTCATGCAAAAAAAACAAAAAACGTTATTGTTCTGGTCGGTGTGCAGCGATTGTATCTCTGGGTAAGCATGCTAATTCCTAACATGCTGAAATTCGGCCTTTCGTAAACATTAGCCAGACCTGGTGCTCAATTCCACCCAAATCAAACACTTAGAAAAAATAAAATGGAAAAAAAAAAAAAAAAAAAAGCATTTGGCATACCAGGGTTGTGCTGCATTGAGAGTTGAATTGAGAATGCCTTTTAAATTCCAGAATTAGAACTGAATTAATTAGCTGAGGAACTGGAATTGTTACTTGGATATTTATAAGGTATATTTATATATATTCATAATGCAATTGTTTATATATTATAAATATATAATGTAAAATAGTATACAAAAATGTAAAATATTTCTATGTGTGGCTCTTTAAACAATACATTTTAACAGAAAATGTAATTGTAATTTTCTGTCAAGACATTATCTATTATTTTTACAACACACAATGCAGTACAGAATTCAAAATACAGGTAAAAAAAAAACTGTTAAAAAATATAAATAAAAAGATATGGAAAATTATATTCATATTAAAACAGTAATACATACAGTAGAAATATTTTCCAACTCATAAATTGAAAAGTAATTTAATTTTGTTCAATCCTGCATACAGTTATACAATATACCATGACTTTGTTTTTGCAACAACTCTTGCATTTAAAATCTGCACTGTTCTGATGTGAAATTAGTTGTCGTGAAGCTCAATTTATCTTGTCTGTTGTGACTATATGCCACAGCGTTCTTATTTTCCTGTTGGAATTCGCACCAGATGTTTAGTTTTAAGTTCCACATTCATACAGGCGCTGCCTCAAAAGACATCAAGGAAAAGAAATATATAAAAAGACAGATTAGGTGATGTCACGTAGCTCACAGACGTTAGAATGTTTATGCAAAATGCAATTTTGTTCTGCAAATTACATAGAAAGACATAGTCTGTTTACATTCAGATTTCACCTTCCTTTAAACCTCCCAGTGGTTTATAAAGGAATTAGTAGTCAGAGAGGGATTGGTGTTATTGTGTTGCGTAAGAGGCTGATTTAAGCTCTATAGCTGCATGAATGATTAGTAAAATACTTATCTTTAATGGGTGTTTAATCTTGAGCTGGATAAGGTCATGTATTTTTATGCATACATTTGTTTAGTACATTTTAAACATGATGCTATGCATTCAATTTCTGTAAAGAATTGCAAATCTGTAATTTGTGTGCTATTAGCACCAATAAACCAAATTGCAAAAACAATGACAGGTACCTGTGCACTCCTCCTGTCTGCCATTGATTGACCAAACAAATAGCCCCACCCCAAACTCCCGATTGAGGTATTGTTGCTGTATTCAGTCTCCATTCATTGTAGATGCATTGAAAACAGCAACTAAGTGTGTAGGCTATGTATTTTCAGTAATGTGGCAAAACTTGTAATTGTCCATGTCTCAAATAGATGTGTTTACATGGCGGTTTCCTGTTATTGTCCTAATGAGGCCAAGAGTCCACTTCTGCACAGTGTGTAAACATAGTCATTGACTAAGAGGTTATAGTGCATCTTAAACTTCAGCTTTAATTTGAGGTTATTTAAACAATCTGTGAACAATGTCGCAATTACTGTCCCTTTTTCATTCATTCTTTCCATTTTAAATTGGCTGTTCAGCTACTTGTTTTTGGCCAAGTGTGTGTTGTTGCATTTTTCATGCACAAGAAAGCTGTCAGAAAGTCGTGAGTTAATTTTAGGCATTTGCATTTCGAGTCTGTTGCTGGAGTTTCTCAACATGAGGACCAAAGACATGCCAGTTCTGATAAAGCATGTTGTCATTAAACCGAGCAGCAGGATAAACTGATCAGAGGCAAAGCAGGTATGTTCAAATCACCTGTTTGAAAAACACAGAACACGGAAAAAAGAAGTGATTGTGATCCAAAGCATACCACCCTATTTGTGAGACATGGCTGTGTGCTATGCCCCAGGCATGTACGGCTAATTTTGTCTCCCTTGACTTTAGTGATGTGATTGCTTATTAATGTAATGTGAGCTGTAATGAAGATGAATGCTGCTAATGCAACCAAGGACTTTTTCAGAGCCCAGTAGACGATTGGTCTTGACCAACCAAGTCATTCCCTTGCTTAATCCAATTGAGCCTGCTTTTCACTCACTGAAGACAATTGAACATGCCTTTCAAAAGCCCAAAACAAATTTCAGTCACTCACTGAATGCTTGGGGATTTACTACTAAGTATATAATAAGGTGACTTCGCTTAAGGGCTTTAGTTATTGTAGTTAGCTAAAACCATTACAAATGTTTCTGAAAATAAACATTAACTGAAATAAAATATTTTTGAAAAATGTTTTATTTCAGCTAGTTGCCAAGGCAACATTTCTCATTTTTATTTACTTTATTTGCTAAATAATAATAATAATTTTAAATAATAATTTTAAAAATACATATAAAAAACTAATAAAGATGACAAAAAAACACATTAAAATTACTAAAGCTCTAACTAAAATGAAAATGGAAAATATAAAAATAAACTTATTCAAAATTGTAATAATATGTCAATTATACTAAAATAACTGCACATTCTCTTTCTTTTGGTTCCCTAAGTGGACAGCTTGTGTATATTAAGGTTTGTAATTTCTACAAGATTCAGCTTTTATGGAAATAAATACTCTCAAATGAAAGCTGACTGTTTTCTCTTTACAATCTCATGGTGATTGTAGACGGGTTATAAAAACAGTCAATAGTTTAATTTGCACATGGTCTTTGCTGCAGTGATAAACCAACATCAAAATGGCCCTGTTTGTCCCTAATTGGACATAATTTTGAGCTGCAATGTAAGCATCAACTTTTTTTATTTTAGGTTCATGTGTAGTTTGTAACATCTCCATATGCATTTTCTAATATTAGCATAATGCATTTGTATACATTACATTGTAATTTCCATTCACTGTGCATTTTTTTCTCTTTCATAGCTATTATTGCCTGAACATTGTATATTTAAAAAGTCAAGACTTCATCAGGGTTGTCCTGATTTGTATTCACCTTATTTATGGTATTTGTAAATGCAATTAAAGACTTTATGTGGTTACTGGCTTGACATTTTACTCTAATGATTATATCCATGCACGGACACATGCATTTATGATTTGACATATTCATATCACTGAAAGAATTTTCAACTTGTACAGCTGTATTCATTGGATTATCCAGTACATTGCAGCCAACCAAGCATATGTTAAAAGCAAGGCCCGATTTTATGGAACATTGAGATTTATCAGAGAAGAAATGCACTGTTACTTGGCACAGTCCGATAGTGACCCATCATTTCTTTATGATTTGAAGTGTGACTGAAATTGTGGAAGGTTTCCCAGTCAAGAAATGGCAAATGTAGATTTGTGAAAATTCCTGAATGTTGTAAAGCAATGAAAGGGCCTTTTTGTCTGGAAGACTGGATAAGAAGGATATGGGGGAGGCCTCTGGATGGCATTCAGTGTAATTTTACTTCAGTAGAAACCTAGCATAAAAAAACTAGCAAGAAGAAGTCAATCTTAACAGTTGTCCAGGGCTTACAATAGGCTTTTGAAATCAATGAATGTCATTACCTCTGTTCCAAAGCCTACTGAACTGCCTTGCTGCCTGCTGCCTACATAGGCAGCAATTGATTTCAATAGAGCTGCTGTTAAGATGTTGCTAAGCTAATGGCACAACACTATAATAAGCATAAAAACACAAATTTTGAGTAAAATAATATACAGTGTTTTCATTTTTATTTCTTTTTTTTATGTGTGATACTTGTACTGTAAAGTTGTAAATAAAACTGAAATGTGTTTTACAAGAAAATATTATTCAGTCTTTCTCCTTTCTCTTTCTAAAATTTGATGTTTAATCTCTTTTTTTGTTTGTTTGCCTACAATATCACATATTTTAGTAATCGTCCTAAATTGGATATCATTTGAAAGCTTAAATAATTAAAATTCATCCTGTGAAAACCATTTTGAGATCAGACATTGTCTTACCATGGAAATAGTACTTATGATTTAAATGTCTTTTTAATTTTATATTCCAAAAAATAATTTTCTTTCTTTATTTATTTATTTAAGAAGTTTATTCAGTGTTACTTGCTGTTCCTTTGTAATTAATTTTTGTAAATTTTGTACTTTTTTGTTTTCTGTGTAGTTCTCAATAGACACAAACTAAAGGTCTGTCTTTAATATAGTTCAGGCATGCACTGGTCACACATATTGCTTTGTCCTTCTCCATTTGCTGTGATGTAAATGTGGTTTTTGAAACCAGAATTTAAAAGTAATGAAAGGCCTTACTGATTGAACCACTCGCCCTCCAAAACTGCGAACTATGTACCTCTGACGCACATACAAACCAAAGACCGTAATGCATTTCCATAGATGACTCTATGAATTATGCCTCTTTGATATTATAAGGCTTCACAGACAAATAACGGCTTGTCTGGAGTGCCCATCTTCACTGCACAGTACAATATGGCTCCTATTCTTCAGCATGATAGGCTAAAGGCCAATTTGTCTATTTACATAGATTTGTGACACTGTGGTTAATGATTTCATTCAACTCAATGCTTTTCTCCACAGTGCATATTCTCTGTGGGACATACAAAGCCTGTGTTCCCTTAGCATGAGTGTTATTTATAAGGATTGGATATGTTAGAGAAAGAACATGATGTTATTCTTGAATTTTAAATGGAAAACTTAATGAATTAATAAATCTTGGCTGCTAAACCCAGTGCTGGCGAACAGAATAGGACAATGAGGTGGAGACAGCAATTGAAGCAGTCTCTCTGTTTATAAGCTGATAAGTCATGGACTGATGAGCCCATTCCTTAATTGTGAAGAAAACTCATTTTAGCCTCTGGCTGAAGAGGTGGGTTATTAATTGATCTCGTAATTAAAATAAGATGTTATACTTGTTGGGAGGATAAAGGTGCAAGACTGTATAAATCATCTCTTCCTCCAAAGCGTCATGTGATAAATTAATTATTTTTGTTTGGGAGATGTGCCAGTTAGTCATTCTGTACATCCACCCGACACCAGCATCAGCGAACTTTAAAGTCAGACATGCTGTGATGCTATGAAACTTATTAAGAGGAAAAATAATAAACTGGATTAACATGCAGTTTCAGTTCAAGCCACTAACCTCTGGCTTCAGTGTGATAATAGAAAATCCTATTTAACTTGATTGAACTGGTGCTCCTATTCAATTTTTTCCCTTGAAAGATCGGGTTATACCAAGCCTAGATTTATCCCAACAATAAAAATATCATTCAATAGCAGTCTATTTTGAATTAGTCAACCTGCGTTTCTATACTTGTCAAATCTGTGCATGAAAGACGAATCACAAAGGCGCCGAACCCTAGGGAACCTTGTTTGGCATATATTGACGTATTCACAGATTTGTGAGTTGCTGTGTTCACAGGTATTCTAAAACATAATCTCTGCCTTGTCATTTTAATTTGCGTTTGTGATCAAGTCGTAACTGGCAAATTTGTCAAACAGTAAGCCCCGCAGCATTCATTTTTCATGCCAACTTTGCTATTTTCAGACCCTCCCATCTGGTACGAGCTTAGAAACTCACCAATGATTTACAGTTGCACTCTTTTGTTATGAAGCCTGTAAGTGACTGGGATTGTAGGGCTTTCGTGGTTTTTACACCACGATTCTGCATCAGCCAGTGCTGATGTGTGATTGCTATAATGAGAACTCCTTAAAAGACTCATGTAATTGAATCTTAGAAGCCGTGCATATGGGTTTTACTGGGATTTTTTTCTTCATGATTCATTGTGTGGATTATTACATTAGGACTTGTGCTGTCTTAACACAAATATTTAAGAGTACAGTTCACCAGTAATGAATATTCTGTCATCATTGTGCTGAAATTCTTTATCAAAAAATGTTCTTTTGTGATCTGCAAAAGAAAGACAGTCATACAGTTGTGGAACGAGATGACAGAATTTAAATTTTTGGGTGAACTGCCCCTTTAATTCTTGATAAATAATCTGCTTTATTTACAGTATTATAAACTGCACTTTGCAGATGGTTTTTGTTGTGTATGCTCTGCTGATTCTTGTTATGAAAACTAAAAATTGTTTTTATTCAAAATCAGCCAGGTGAGAATTTTGTCATTTGGCACATCAGTTCTGAAGCTTTATTTATTTGATTTTTTTTTTTTTTTTTTTGCCAAAATATTTTTTTTAAGATGTATCCAAAGACTAGCTGATACATTCACCACTGCTCTGCTTTAAAATATTTTTTTTTATGTTTAAAATTGGATGGCTTGGATGAATTCTCTCTCTCTGGACCCTTTATCACTGCAGTATATGTGCTCAAACGATTTTAATTAATGTGAAAAGTTGTGGTTGCAGTTGTGGCTGATGCTTTGTTTTCCTCCCTGGGTAGTTCTTGCTAATGCAGCTTTATAATGAACTGGATCATCCCTCAGTGAGGACAGATGCAGTGGTTTGTTAGATAGGAGAAGTTAGCCGTGTGGATATATATCAGAGCCAGCTTCTCTTGTGCTATTAGGCAGCCTGCCAAGGCATGCCAATAGCTTACAATACAGCACAAATCTCAGTGATGAATGACACAGACAGATACATACCATATCTCACCCTCAGCAGATTTCAGCCACTCTCAAATCTCTTGTTTTTATGTGCAAAACACATAAGCTGAATTAACTTGAAATCCACTTGTGTAACCTCCAATATGGAGGTGTTTTTGCAGATTTGAAACATGTACACACATATAACAGACGCATAGATGTTTCAAGTAAATGCACCCTTGGATTCTCTCACGTTGGCTCTATATGCAGAGAATTTTCTGGTTCTGCCTCTCAATGCCATATTATGGCATCCAAATCCATTTAAAGTAAGCTCACACTGATTAATGGGCCAGAGAAGGTGTGAAATATTTTGACTGCATCCCAACTGAAATGTCAGGTAGTGTGGCAAATGTTTGAAGTGAATGGGGCTAGAGATTCAGTTCTCTGTTAAAGGCTGATCTTGGCATCACAAATCCATACGCTTTCATATCACCTGACACCTGATTTGAATTGCCAGAATCTTTTTCTCTGCAGAAACTGATGGTTCTAAATATGCGTTGGCATGCATTTTCAATTGCTTTTAACACCTGATGTCAAGTTATAGAGCATGCTTGTTAATGAAGAATATATTGACTTATTTGAATCATCAGCATGGAGATCTGTGTATAATTGAATTCCATTGTCATCTCGATGCATAAACATATTATGGTGTGTGGATCCTGTGTGTCCTGTGTCTTTTAGTCAACATGGAATCAAAATTGATTTTTATATTATTTTTTGTGTCTCGTACACAAGTTTATACATACATACATGCACTACTCAAAAGTTTGGAATAATTTAGTTTTAGGAATATAGTTAATATAGTTTAATTAATATCTTTTAATATACTATTTATATAATATACTTTATAAATGCTTTTCAAAGAAATGTCTTATGCTTATCAAGGCTGCATTTATTTTATGAAAGTACAGTAAAAAATACATATTGTAAAGTATTATTATATTGTAAGCTGTTTTCTATTTAAATATATAAAATGTAATTTATTCCTGTGGTGGCAAAGCTGAATTTTCAGCAGTTCTTAGTCTTCATTGTCACATGATGCTGATTTGGTGGGGGTGGGGTTAATAAAATTAATAATGATTTTATTAAGCAAAGATGCATTAAATTGATCAGAAGTGAAAATAAAACCATTCATAATGTTACATATAGAGTTGAAGGTTTCCTGAAAAAAACATGGTTTCCACAAAAAACTCTGAAGCTGCATTACTGTTTTCAACATTAAAAATAAGATTTTGTAATTATTTATACCATGTGCTCATTTTCACAATCTAACCCCATTTTTTCCTATTTTCTCATGTTTCACTCATACTCACTGGCATACATCAGATTACTGCAGTAAAAGGGGTTGCAAACAGCAGTTCTTATTGATTTTAAATTCTCTACACTTTCAGCCTTGTCCTTTCTGCACCCATATATTATAGGCTCAGCAGTCATTTGTCCTCGCCTTTGTCATCAGCAATGTGTTCCTTTAATCTCTTATTTTATGTTATCCTTAAATCTTATGCTAGCCTGCTTCTGTGATGCTCAGGTTATGTAATGCTCCCTTGGCATTTTCATGGGTTGATGTCTGTACTGTAAATGCATGATCCAGCCAAAGCAGAAGATTCATCCATTGCCTCTTTTTTTGGATCAGACAGACTTCTCTTCCAACATATGCCAAAACTCTGCATTCAAGCTGCGTTGATGTGTCACACTGCTATTTTCATACCTTCCCAGGAGATTGTGCAGTGAAGAAATGATGAGCAGCACAATATCACAGAACTAAATTTCTCAACACAGTGATTACAATGATGGATATCCATATTCTTTATGCACTGTTCTCACAGCCTTGGAAAACATTGTAACAATTGGATTTCTAGGAGTAAAAAGAGTCATAGAAATTTCTGTAGTGAAGATAATTATTATTTCATTCAAGTGATTGGTACCTGACATGCAGATGGTAATCCATCTAGCAAATACTATATACGTTTTTTTTTTTTTTCTGATCTCAGTGAATGTTTCTGCTTCGCATTCAGAAAAACAGTGAGATTTTTTTTCCTCACACTTACTGTTAGATGCTTTGATTTCCAAATGCTGCAAATTAGTTTTTCCTGATACGTGAAATGAGAGAAACTCTCACTTCCGTGTACAATGTGGGGAAGCTCATGCCTTCACATTTGTTAATGCTGTAACATATCTATGTGACATAACTATGGAGCCCAAAGTCTGAAAACATCATTCTCAAAAATCTGTAACTGTTCTCACCACAATGGTGGAAATTTCTTTTCAGCCCTCAGATAACATGAAACGTATTACATTGAAGGCCTGGAGAACTTCATACCTTCAACTGTGGGGTTATAGAAGAGAATGTCAAAAATTCAATCAGGAAAAAATAGTCTGAACACAGACCTCAATAACTTGCAAGTGATTTTCAAAGAACGGGTTGCCTGGAATATAAATGTCCCCCACGCAAATTCAGACATAGCAAATAATTTAACGCTAGCTAGAAAGACATAAGTGGATCACCTGCTTGAAGGGAGTTATTTTCTGATTTTTTTTATATATATATCGTGTTCAACTTAGTATTCTGTACATGCCTGCTTTATTTGTGTGTATATTAAGTACGGTGTTATTTCTTTCATAGCCTTTTTCTATGTGTCGTTTTGTATTTGAAAGCACGCCATTCTAGTAGCTTACTCTGTTTACTCCTGCTATAAGAAATAATATACAATGAAGATTTATGTATGATAAACATTTCTTTTTTTCC
The DNA here is from genome assembly GCA_039654775.1 of Spinibarbus caldwelli. NCBI lineage: Eukaryota > Metazoa > Chordata > Actinopteri > Cypriniformes > Cyprinidae > Spinibarbus > Spinibarbus caldwelli. Next base: position 21,911,152 of record CM077237.1, read on the forward strand.
CATTGAGAGAGGATTGTTGCTTCTTGACGAGCTGGAAAATAAAAATTCAGCCTGTAGTTAAAGCTCTCTCACTGACACCGCTAGAGAGATTTACACTGCATTTGTGAACATGAAAGGGTCCTCATTTTACATGCACATATTCAGAGAACCTTCCTCAGCTCCCTAGCCTTTGAACAGCCATTAAACAATTTATCACTGAGCAGTTCATTTCATTTCTCCAACCCTTGGGACGAATGCTATTTCTCAGCATTGCACCCATAAGATTTACACGTGTTGACCACTCTGAATCTTGTTGCTCATTCATTTCTACCTCATTCACACGACTGTAAATGAAAACTTTGCGTTTCAGAAAGATTTTCCCACTCCGGTTCGGAGGGTTAGTTTATTTGAATTAGTTTGCTATGTGTGTTCACTCTTTCCCTAAATCGTGTTGGTTTTTATTTTCTTTCTGCAGTTCCTCCAGCAATCCATGAGATGAGAAGTCAGGGGGTCCGACCCGGTCAGATGGCCCTGCTGAGATGTGAGGCAGCAGCTGTCCCCTCTCCAGTCTTTGAGTGGTACAAGGGAGAGAAAAGGTAAAAACCAAGAGTGATAAATGATAAAAGCCTTCATTTCATTAGCTTAGCTGTACAGTGATCATTTATCATACATTATGCATGTTAAGTGAGTTTATTTGTGATTCAGAATGCTCACTACAGAGAATCAGTCGAGGCCGCTTTTTGTGGCAAGTGTGTCTGCGTAAAAACCAATATTTTGATCAGTATTCATTTGCAGTCACTACTTTTGTTGAATCCACTGAATAATTACAGTACAATCAAACTGTACAGTAGTTTTTGAGAATTTTGCCTAAGGTTTAATTGCTGAACGTTGATCTAAAGCTGTATTACAGTCTTTAGTAGTATTAGTTTAATAGCTATGGATCTGCAGCTTATCAAATATTACAAAGTGTCTTATTAAAGAGTCTTAATTTCGAAAGATAGTGACTCTTGCCACAGCATAAGCTCATGAAAATCACTTTTGCAATTTAACCGTCATTTTTAACTTTTAATTAAAGTCATACACTTCTAGCAAAAATACTCTCTAAAAGCAAACTGCACCATTTGAGTCATTGGAGTAACACAAAACGATGTCTTAATTTTAAGCATTAGTTTAAACACATTATGTTTTTTAGGGAGGAGCGAAATTTATTTTTAGTGCCCAAAAAGTGCTAAATTGATGACTTTCTAGAAGGAAATGCTAGTGTGTGCAAGGCAGTGAAGGAATAGTTTTAGGGCTGCTTCGGTTGTGTGGAAATGAAATGTCAAATCAGATCCATCTTTAACTCTGCCATCGTCATGGCACTCAGTACGCTTCTAGTTTTCTGTCAGCTGTGTACAAGTATCAGCACATAATGTGGCTTTCACTCTTTGCCGCTCAAAGTTGGCTACAGATGGTTAAGTAGATGTAAGAGAGATAAGACCAATCACAATTCAATATGCAAATGAATGCAAGAAAGAACGCCAATATGCAAATATTCATCACTGTCAACACAATGAAAAACACTGGCTCACTGCTAGTTGTTCCAATTTATTGACAACATTTCGACCTCTTTCTGGGGCTGTTGATTTTTTTTTTTTTTTTTTTAAGGATTTTTTGTTATTTTCTGTGAACATTAATTTGTGGCTGTGCACCAGCATTTTTTTCTAGATGTGTATATATTATTTTTAGGTTTCTACATTTTCAATAAAAAAATATTCTTTCACAATGTCAGTGGGAGATTTTCAGAATTTATTTACAAATTTCATTAAGTATTCATCAAATTTAATGAAGTTTTATAAAAACTAAAAATAGAGAGCACACTTAAGGCTGAAATTATCAACAGACATATTTCTAGCTGAATAAATCACTGTGTAGGTTAAAAAAAAAACTGTTAACAGCATTTGATTGTTTTAAAACAGCCAAATTAATGAAACATTATGGAATGTGATAATAAAATAAGAAAATAAATCAGAGGTATACTAAAGTCTACTTCTAAAGTTACTTTAAAGTAATAATACATACAAACCTTTGTATGTTAGGAGGATCTGTCTTACTATCTTAACCCTGCATTTTAATTGTATGTTTGTATAACCTCATCACTAGTAAAGAGCATTCCAAGTCTTTGCATCAATCAGCGTTGACTCAAGTGGTGGTTCTTGAATTTAAATACCAAATTACCCCATTACCCGTCATTTACCCACTCTTGCTGAGTACGATCTGAATCAGCAGTTCACACTGTGCTAATTGTAATTATAGGCTTCACTCAATTTATTCAAATAGCAAAGGAGGCTTATTGGCATTGGGTCTGTACTCTGCTTAATCTAAGGCTTTACATTGAACATTGTTGCTAAACTGTCTGTTTTAATGTATTTGTCTGAATGTGCCGACTCAATGCTGAACTAACAGCAGGAAACAATAGTGAAAGAGAAACTGTTTTTAAAGAAACAGACAGGAATGATGCAGAGTCATGAACTAGTTTTGTTTTTATAAGATAAAATAATCATGAACAGTGATAATCACGTATTTTTCATGAGCTAAATTTATGTACATTTTTGTAAATGTAAAGATAGTTGGGTCTGCAAATTAGATACTTTTGCAATGGAAAGCACTTGTGAAATTGTGACTCCCTAAAACATTCTTGCTTGCTAATAACAGAGGCTGAACAGAATGTTATACTGTATAAGCAAGGTGATTCTGATAAGATTATTTAAATATTTTTGTGTATAATGCCCTATAACACTCAGATACAGTGGTAGCAGTGGTCTTTTGTTTTAAGAAAAGTTTTTGTTCTTATTTAAGCAAGTGTCAGCAGGAGACAAGCTACTTGAGTGTTAGGGGACAAAAGGTCGGTGCATCGCTCTACCTGTGAGAGTAACACGGATGACCCAAAGTCAAGACTCTCGAGCAACTGTAGCTGAACTTTAGACCTTGACAAAGCTACAAGCCATGTGCAGATTTTTCTGCTTCTGATTTTCCCTTTGGCTGTTCCCTCAGGACTAGGGACAATTGTAACATTTTTTACATTTTCCTTCATAACTCACAGACTACCATCTACCTGCCATCTTTTGGTGTAAGAAACATTAATATGTGTCCAAAACATTATTATGTACCAATCTTAGATGAAGAAAGAAATCAGTGCATTATCATCCTCCATAACAGTGTGACACGACCTCAGAGGAACAATATTACTGTTCTAATATTTATTCATATCTTTGAATAGTTTTCACATTTATTTGGTGCTAATTCCTTTACTTTGCGGGAATTATTCATGTTTAACACTCATGTTCAGACTTTATTGTCTTTATGTTTGGGGTTCGAGACTGGGAGAAAATAGTCATTTTGGAATAATCAACTTATAAGTTATTTAAGATATTTACTTAATTAAAACCCAGTAGGCAGATGTTATTGAAACACTCATCATCAGTTCTATCATAAAGTAGCCATGTACCATTCAAAAACTGTTATCCAGAATAATAATAGTTTAGTCAAATAGTAAAATAGTTTTGACCACAGCAAAAAACGGTAAAAAAAAAGTATAAAACCAAAATACATGTTAAAGCAAAGTAGAAAATATGCAATTAAACAAATGAAAATAGGCAAATAGTTTACATCTTGACATATATAATTCAAAAATTGAAATTTGTTCAGTTCATCAGTTTATATATTAAAATATACACTACTTTTAAATTTTTATTTATTTATTTTTTAATTTTTTGCTTGTAAAGTCTGCATGTATCAATAATACAATAAAACAGTAAAATATTAAAATTACTGCTTTCTATTTTAATGTATTTTAAAATGCATTTTTTCCCTTCTGTAACGGCAAAGCTGACTTTTCAGCAGCCATTACTCTAGTCTTTAGTGTCACATGATGATTCAGAAATCATGCTAAGGTCTATTTGATGCTCAAGAAACATTTATTATTATTATCAATGTTGAAAATTTTGTGGAAACCATGATATATTTTATTCCAAACCTTTAGTAACTATGTAAAAGTCTTTGCAGTCATTTTTAAAAAAAAATAGTAATTGATACTGTACTTGCTGAATAAAAGTATTGAAAAATATTCTGATATTTGAAAAATATTGTGTTTTGCACCTTTCAATAATTTTCTCCAGTTGACGTCAATAGTGTGACCAAATGAATTTTTAAAAGCTCCATGTAGCCTCTCTGCATGTATAAATGAGAAGTGCAGCTAAAAATAGTTTTTGATTGATGGATTTATAGCATGCCATACTGCAGCAGTTGTCAGTGCTTGACGTGTCATGTCAACTCATGGTCCTATTTTCAGGATTAACATGGGCCAAGGAATAGATATCAAGAACCTCAGCTCCAGATCAGTTCTCACAATGAAGAACATGACACAGGATCGCTATGGCAACTACACCTGTGTGGCCGTCAACAAGTTGGGAACAGCCAACGCCAGTGTGCCTCTGATTCGTAAGTAACAAGCATTACTCTCCCCTGGCTAACTCTTGTTGTGCTGGTAGTTGCTTTTTCACATATGCTGTTACAGTCGTCGCAGAGCTCCTCGGAGAAAACACAGTGTTTTCCCCCATCTTTAATGCATATGTTGCAGAGGAAATGAGAGAAGATGCTACTCAAATAGGTCATTGTTTTGGAGCATGATGTTTTCTGTGAAGCATTTTCAAAGAGCTCTTAAAATGAGATGCAATTTCTTTGAGCAGTCTGTTTGAAGTGCTTAGTGTTTTTCTGATTCAGTGGTCACTGAGTCAATAATAAAAGTAAGTGGGCTAACAAGATAAACAAATGAAAATAAATAAAAAAATAGCGATAGTCTTAAAAGTGGCAGATGGAAAAGTTGAGTCCCCTGCTTTTAAATGAAGCATATCAAAGGCCCAGCTGAGATGAAAAATTCCAGTATCTTTCACGTTCTACTGAAGACCGACAGTCTGTGATGCGAGAAACCCGGAATAGACCAGAAAGCTGCATCTTCTCCTCCCACCAGAGTTACTCGGTACCTGTTATTTTCCTCATCGCTAATGAAAAGGAAACCTACCCTACTGTGCTCCTAATGAGAAATGGCAAGCAATTCCTCCACAACACACACATCTCCACATCTGTAGAGATTGCAAATGCAAGCGCTGGTCATCGTTGCCTGGGACTAAATTGCTGTTATAATATTGGTCAATAAGTATTGATGAAGCAAAGGTGGATTCAGGGACACATTAATATTTAATGGAGGACCTCAACCTCAGAGACAAGGTGTGGAGTACTAATCAAAGTGCAGTGTTTGATTTTCTCCTCAGCATGAAGAAACCTATCATTTCGCTCTATTTTTAGCCCAGCGTATGATTTCCGCCCTCATATTTTATATCTTGTATTGATTGAATGTGTTTCTTAGATTATTCCCACACATTTGTTTTGTTGTCTCCTCATCCCAGACATACAGTATCCCCAGCCGAACACTGTAGACGCAGAATTAACTATTTTCCCCCTATGGAACCAACCTGGGTCATTTATTGTACTGTTCGCCTGCCAACATCAACGTGATTGAGTGCTTTTGGCATCTACAAAGAGTATTTAGCATAGTGAAAAGCTCTTTAATGGCATGAGCTTCCATTAAAGGTCTTCGGTGACAAGGTGAAAGTAAAGGGGGTAAAGGCCATTATTCCATTCCGCTAAGAATTTTAGGTAGGACTTGAATGTCAAGATTCAGTGTTTTTGGATAAAAGGGAGATTTGACCTTTTTTACCCAAGTTCACCCAAAACCAAAGATTTGGTCATCATTTATTCACCTCATGTCGTTTCAAACCTGTATGCATTTCTTTTTTCTGTGGAACATAAGAAGATATTTTGAAAAAGTAGAAAGTGTCCACTCCACTGCTGGATCCGATGTTGTTTTGGACCACTTAAACATACTTCAGAATATCTTCTTTTGTATTCCACTGATGAACAATATTTGGAACAATATGAGGATGAGTAAATATTGACAGAATTTTCCATTTTTTGGTAAGCTATGCTCAAAATGAACCCTCGAAAACAGACGTTTTTAGTATCATTATCTACACTGGCCCAGTATTACCACTAAAAGAGAGCTGGCGCACGAGTCTAAACTCCATTAGGTCCTCATTGGCCTGAATATTTTATTCCTCATTGTTTTATGCTTCACATAATGTACATTTTTGAATGGAATTCTTAACAGCAGAATTAGAATATTAACTGACATTATGTTTAAGAGATTAAATTTTCATTAAGAAAAAGTGCACTTTCATGAAACGTTGGCGTTGGCATGCACTCTTGCTAATGACGTTACAGTCAGATACACTCAGAGATCAAACCACATGTTTAAAAGTGCATTATTTAAGCATTTACCAATTGCCAAATGACCCCAATATAGCTAATGGCCTTGGTTGCAATAGTCAAAGACAGATTCTCTTCTGTAGATATAAAAAATGCATGTCAAAGCAACACAGTCAGTCTTTCTTTTCCACAACGTCTCAATGGGAATTCATTAGTGTGAAAGATATTAACTCTCAAGGATGAGTTTAGCACTACTAATAATTGACTATAATGAAAATAATCTCACAGAATGCTGATTGCATAAATTGATAAACAACCACAAATTTCGCAGCGTCATACGATGCTGTGACAATATTGTAGTTATGCTGTATTTCATTTGATGTTTTTTCTTCAGCAAGCACACATTTCCAAATGTGACAAAAAATGGTTTTGTGAGGTAACAAATGGCTGGCAGTTAGTGTGTCTCTTTTGTTTAATTTCTAAAACCTTCCTGACCATTGTCTGTGAACACCAGTTCACTGAACAGGCTCTTTTTGAAAACGAAAATCTGCAGGCATTGGGCAAAGGTGATGAATTTAACAAATGGATGTTTTTAAAAGTCTTTTTAATGTTGTATTGAGAAAAATGGGTGATGCGTTGCACGTGGTGCGAATTAGAGTAACTTGACATTTACATGGCTCTTTCTCCATTACTCACTGTCATCACATTTGATTGGACTTTTGGCCCTTTTTGCATCTGGCATTAAAGTGCGTTTTTGGTGATCGGATCACAGTCAGATAGCATTTAACCACAGGGCACATTGTGATCAGATCACAGTGTTCAGGAACAGCTATAACTACATATGAAATATGTAGGTTGTGTGAGGTTGTTTTTAATATAACAATATCTTATTTCAAGAACTTCTGTGGCAAAAGCTCTTTTTGGCTTACCAAGCACCTGTGTTGTGATCGTTTTTATTCAGTTTTACACTGTGGTTTTAGGATCTGGTCACCCAATTTAATGAACAATATCCCATGAATTGTTCCACTGCACTACACTTGAAATCTCTCATTTCTCTCCTCAAACCCTCACTCTCGTCTCTCTCCCGGTCTGTTTTCGCATGGGCGCTTTAAAACTTTATTTTCCACCCTTTTCTTCACTTCTAATCCCTATTAGCATCCTTTACTGCGGGAATGTTTCTAAAGCAGCCAAACGCAATGGACCAAATGGCTTTTTTAAATCTGCGAGCGCTTTGAATTATCCATGTTTTACAAATTCAGTGAACGATGGAAAATTTTGGGTTAACGCAACCTCTGATGTAAGCTCCAAGTGTAAAGAGGGCCAACATGTCCTTTCATTTTCGTTCATGAGGGTTAATCTAGATGGACAGTTGATGCTTAACTTTGAATTTGGTGTTTGCTGTTTGCTTTGCTTTGTTTTCAGATTGTTGATCTGAAAAGTGAGCATGTGAGGATTTTCATGTTATGCATATTGCTAAATGCTGCATATTTTTAATAGAAACAGTGAAATGTAAATGTGTTAACACAGCCTAGCTTTTTCTTTTTATGTCTTGCATAACATAAACAAGTTTGTATGTTTGAGGAGGTAAATGTGTCTCGCACGTTGTAGCAAGGTACATCGCGAACCTGCTGTTTTCCGTACCTGGCGTGTTTTCCTGTCTGAGATTTTCTGCAACTCTTTCTTCTACAATTTGCTGTCCTGGCTGTAAGGCGCAACGCTAAGGAGCAAAGATTTTGTTGTCCTTAATTGGCAGATTTCATCTGCTCTGTAATCCAAGCTATCTTTCCCCCCTCATTTTTGCTTATAGCACAGTGTAGGCTTTGCCAAATAATCTCCTCCAACCTGTCATTGGAGTATGACTAAAACAGACTAGAAACACTTATAGCCTGAAGAAGCTTTCAGCCTCCCTTGATAAAACCTCCACATCTTCTGCAGGCACCAGCTAATGGAAGCCTTGTTCATTTGCCATGCCTATCAATCACAACCTCAGTGTCATCTTTTCATATCTCGCTGTTTCTTCTTGTCCTGGTTTTTCTTTACCGCTCTTACTGAGTTGTGCTGGATGTTGTTGCTGTTGTGGTTACCATACTGTGACCCTGTATGAGTCACAGGGTGGAGGCATAAAAGAAGGGATGAAATGGAAGGTGAACTAGAACAGAAGATATTATGTCAATTTATTCTCATGAATATCGTTTTTCTCCAAGCTGGGAAACTCATGCATTCATCTTGCCATTCAGCCAGCCCTCCTGATCCTATTCTTATTTTCCCATCAATCATATATCAGGCTGCCTTCCCCCCTGAGCACCTCTACTTGCACTGTAAAGAACTGCCAAATACAGACTGTGCACAATTTATGCTGATACGTTTAAATGCTGTGTTAAGTGCCCATGGATTATGAATCTGATTGGCTGGTATATGCACTACAATTTTCCAGTTCTTACAAGCACAATTCAAACAAACTTATGGATAAAATAAAGTAGTCTTGTAGTCTTGCATAGCCATGTAAAGACTGGCCTACATTGCAACTATTCTGGAGAACTGTCCATATAGATGTATGACCGGCATTTAAAGTGACTGACCACGTTTTGTTTCTTTCAGGGTTCACCATTGTTCACATTAGTCTTCGTAAACAAAAAAGCTAAAAATGGATGTAAATAATGTGATCAGCCTGGCCAAATATAATAAGCAATGATTATTTCACAGACATACCTGTACAGTGTTACTCATGGATATCAAGTTTACTTTCTTCTAAGTGCCTCAAACAAAACTCTGGAATATCTTTCAAATTTAATGCCAGTGACTTTGCAAACTTTGGCAAATCTGGTGATTTGATCTTACTGAAAAGCGCTTATTGTATTAGCCGTGTAAACTCGACTTTATGCCCTTAGTCCCAGAAGCTGTATAAAACCAGCCAATCAGATTAAAGCTTGCCAGCCTGAGAAAGTGCTTTCCGGTTTTTTGCGCTTACGCATCAGACAGCCGGTGAAAAAAAAAGTGGTCTGTGGACGTGCCGTCTGAGGCTGAGATTGCAAATGCTATTACATTAACCCATTTCGTTGCTGTTCTTTTGATGCGCATACTCTAAGAGAGATTGGTATTATACTGAATTTTCTTGTTGAGGTTGCATTTTGTTGTCTTCATTTGCAGTGGTTTTGAAGCTCTAATCAAATTCAGTCCAGCGCTGAAAAGGACAGCCAAACAGATGGACTGACATTTATCTTTCTCATTGACTTTTATCTTGTATTACAACAGTCATCATTTTGACGTCTTAAAGGGTGCCGTCTCGCCGCTTGTAGACTGAATGTGCGCCGAGCAGGTCCTTGAAAAAGAAGGTGTTTGTGATGCAGAGAGTCTGTTTTGGCTATAAAACACCTCCTGTCCAATCATTAACGGAGACGGCGGTTAAAACCGCCTGGAGAAATATGCAATCCTTGCGATGCGTCTGACCATGCATGAAAGATAGAAGGTTTAGCCGTTCAAGGATGCAGCTAAAGTTTTTCTTCATCAGTACTGTGCATTGTGCTTATGAAGATTAGAGAAAATTAGCCCCTTCAAATAATTCATTTTGACCTTCAAGTTTTAAAATCCATCGTTAAGGGGTTGCCGTGAAATAAATGAATTTGTAGTCTCGTTTTTAATTCTAATTCTCACAGTCTCAGAGTGGTCTAAAAATGCACAGCAGATAGCACTCCTCGTATCTTGGCAATTTACATTTCTGTAAATTGTATAGAAGCTGGATGTTCCTTTCTTTGTAAAGAGAAAAGGGAAAAAATGAGATGTTATTATAGAATGAAATGCAATTCCTCCCACCATGATGGTGATTTTTTTTTTCCTTGCAAGTGAGAACAGAGGTCATCCAGTGTACAAATCAATCTGCTTTTTTTACGTGGATGCAATGTAGGCTACTCCATTGCTCTATACAGTACCTGAATATTACACGTCATGCAATACTGTAATATAAAGACTGAGAGTTCCACATGGAAAGAAATTTCACAAATCACATTGCGGTGTTCATCTGATATTAACCGAGGGAGAAGAAACCTTCTTAGAGCTGCATGAAGATCATCAAAAACTAAAACTAAGAGTAACATGATCTTTGTTTTAGAAGAACTATAGTTTTAGCAGAATTGCAATGTAGGCCAAATTTGCTAAGAATGAGAAACATAAATATTAATAATTAAAACTCTGAAAGGAAGCCAAAGATTTGTACCCATATGGTAAAGTATCATCACTAAAGATTTATGAATTTTAAGGAAGCAATGAATTTCTTGATTTTATTTATTTATTTATTTTTGCCTGAACATATTAATCTTTCTCCAGTTATAGGTTGTATTGTTTTTTGAACCAGGAATTAATTTTTATTAAAACTAGCAGATTTTTGCAGAGCTTTTCTTGTCCTTGTATGAAGGTCAAAATTAAACCATCTTGGAAACATCTTTTTGCTGTGTTTTATGTGTAGAGTCAATTTACTACTGACTCAGACTCAGATTCTGATTTAAATCTTAAACCATGAAAACATAACTTTGATAATCTAACCAAAATGTGAAGTAATCATAAACCATTTAAATATGTGTTCAGTTTATTTATATGAATTTTCACAAAATTGAAGTTAATGTGCTTGTTTACTGTACCACAACAGTGTCAGTGAAGAGCATGCTTGAGGTATGCTTAAATTATGCATAAAATAATTGTAATTGTATGTATGTAGGAAACATAAAAAGCTAACTATTAAATTAACCTTAGCAAAAATATCCATTCATCCATTTTCTTGTCTAAATAGCAAAAATATTTAAAATGCAATTTCCAATGCATAATAAATGCTTGATAATGCTTGAGGTATACTTAAATTATGCAGAAAGTAATTGTAATTGTGTGCATAGTATGTTGGAAACACAAAATGCTAGCTAGCTATGAAGCCTAGACAACCATTTTAAAGAAAAAGTATCCATCCATTTTCTTGTGTAGATAGCAAAAATATTTAAAATTCAATTTCCAATACAGAATAAATTGTGATTTGAGATGTGGTGGAAATAACATTCATGGATGGGGGAAAACAAAATTACTGAATTTTCCTGTCATATATACAATGTTGAACATTTAAGCAAAGTAGATAAACTAGTGAAAGTTTGTTTGATTTCTGAAATTCCACAGGCCAAAAGTATCCATAGTTTAACAAACAGACCAAGAATATATGCATCTATGTACATCTATGAATAAATATAAGAATGTTTTATTATTATGATTATTAAAGCTTTACAAAATCTTTCAACGAAAAAGTGCTTTCAGTGCTTTTGCCTCCTTCACTAAATTTGCTTTTATACCCTTTTTCTGATTTACAGAGAAATGTCAGTTTATTCCCAAAGCGTGCAGTGCTGTCAGTGGTGATGATTGCTCCAGGTTGCATGCCTGTGCGCTTAGCATGAACGGCAGCTGACAGCAGCAACACACATCACCTGTGTTTTGGCTTCACACACACACTTGCTCAACCCTGCCCTTGAACCTGCGAACAGTAATGATGTGAACTGTCTCTAGGCGCTGTGATTTCAGCTCCAGGGCTCTCAATTTAGCAAAGGGCTTACCAGAGAGATGCCTCTGTTGAGGTCATTACACCCCTTAATCATAAAGTCACTCTTACTGTACGGAGTCACTGTAATGTTGATTTGAACAATAAAAGAGAAAACACAGATTCTGACTTTTTTCTTTCTTGTTCAGTTCATCTGTACTGTCACAACGGATTTTGAAAGCGAAGGATAATACTTTTGACAAATGTCCAGATGGTTTGATTGTGGCCTGAGTCCTTTTTTCCTTAAAAAAAAATGACCAGTGTCTGTCACGCAACCACTTGTATGTTTTCATAGTAACATGTTCGTGTGATTTTATTGATACAGGTTCATTAAATTAGATTTTATATATATATATATGTGTGTGTGTGTGTGTGTGTGTGTGTGTGTGTGTAAATTGTCTGTTTTTAGTGTTTGAATGCCACTGCATTTCCATTACACTGCAAGTGGAATTTTGTTTAAAAGAAAATAGCAGAAAGACCTCTTTGAATAAGACATTTCAAGTAAGTTTGCTTGGTTTTAATTTATGGATAATAGACTGTTCAAAATTAAGATAGAGTAGGACACTTCCTGGTGATATAAAGGGATACTTCTTCCAAAAATGCAACTTTTGTCATCATTTATTCATTGTTCCAAAACTTTTATGCATTCATTTCCTCTGTACAACACAAAAGAATAGATTTTGAAGAACATTGTCCAAATAACATTGGACCCCAATGACTTTCATTATATGCACAAAAAAGAGAGAGAGATAAATATCTTCTTTTGTGTTCCAAAAAATGAAAATTCTGTCATTTATTTACCCTCATGTCATTACAAACCTGTATGACTTTTTGTTTGCGGCATAAAAGGAGATACATTTTGAGAAATGGGATTTTTATGTTCTTTCTCCATACAATTTCAATTGGACAGCAGTAACCAAAACTGTTAGGTTACCAACATTCTTCAACATATCTTCTTTTGTATTGTGCAGATGAAAGAAAGTCAGGTTTAGAACAACATGAGTGTGAGTAAACGATGACAGAATTTCCATTTTTGAGTGAACTGTCCCATTAAGGTGCGGTTTGTTTCATTCACTTCCATTCAAACGCATGTGAATGTGGGAGACTGGAAACACACAAGCAGAGAGTTTCACCTTTCAGTGTGTGCCAAAATCCAACTCAGAACTGTGATCTGCAAGTTCACAAAACGGAAAGATGTTTGGCCAGTAAAGCATCTAAACAGATTTACTGACCTCTTGGTTCAATACAAACCATATGAATTGTAAAGCTGAATGTTGTGCATTGTTGTGGGAAAGTGGAGTAAATGGCATATTTTAACAATAGAATTTATTATTATTTGAAGTGTATTATTTATTAGATGCTTACAACCTTGTGTGACCTTCAGTGTGTTTCTACACCTGTAGTTACTCTACAAGGGCACTTAAATAAATTCATACATCTACAAAAATGACCTTGAGACATGTGGTTAACAGTAATGGCGAGGAAAAATGAAGTTAGCCACTTTTGTTTGCAGATGCCACTTGGTTTAATATTTTGCATCGAATGCAATGACAGCCTGACCTTTTTAAGTGTCCAAATACTTTTGCTTTGGCTGTTGGATTCATTTTCTATTTTTTATATTTTACTCTTTTATGTATATGTATCAGCAGATGGAAAATGTGAAGACATTAATGTTTCTGTATATCTCCCTCAGATTTAGACGTATCCCCCCAGTTAAGTTTTAATTACCATAAGTTAAGTAACTCACTGGAAAATATTGAGCCTATATGAGATTAAAAATGGATTGACATTAAAGTCCTGCTTTTAACATTTCACAAAAAGGGAGCTGGGGCAATTGAGAGGGTATGATATCTATTAATAATATGAAAACTATATTACATCGTCATGATTAAATGACTGTCTGCTAGGTGCAAATTTAATTTCACGTGTTAATTGAGCTGAGCTACATTCTGGTCTGTTGAATTGAGTGATGCTCAGAAGCTTCTAATTTGGAGTATCAAAGATCAGCGCTCATAATATGATTTGAAACCGACTCCGTTGAACGAACAAAACCCGATTGAACACTACATTTTGATCAAGATGATCAAGCTCAGCAGGGATTTGTTTTATTTTGCGATGTAAAGAGCCCTTTTATTGGCCACTGACAACAGAAGCAAAATTTTCACACCCTTTTTTTCCAGTCTTTACATGTTTTTGTTCTCTTTTCCCTTCTTTTGGGTCTTCATTATGTTAATAATATATAAATGTCCTCTTTTCCCTCTCCCCTTCTTTTCCTGTAGCAATTATTGAACCCACAACAACTAGTGCTGTCTCAAGTCCAGGTCAGTATATGTCACACGCTGTACGCAGCTCAGTAAGGGATCCGAAATGCTGCACTAACCAAAAATGACCTCTTCTTCATTGCAATTTCTCCTTCTCTCGATTGGCCAGGATGCCTGCTGGCGTTCAGCTTTTTGTGTCGTCACTTTACTTTTATTTATTTTTTTCTAGGGCTGTCAATCAGTTATTTTTAAATCAAATAAATTACATTATACATCAGTTAATTCATACCTTATCACTGTTTGCTGAGAAAGTAGTTGTAGCCATGACTCAGCTCCTAAAAATGTCATTTAGAACCTAAATATAAATTTGCATTTACAATACAAAATACAATAATTTATTTACATATATACAAAAAATGTATTTGCATATTTTAACATGCTATTCGTTGAAACAAACTCTTTTTGATATGTGTGCTGATAAAACTAATCATATTTCTAGTATGTGTTATTTGTTACAATTTATGGCTGTCAAAATCAGTCAAATCTTTGGTTCACTCTCATTCTCAGTGGTTTACATTTTGAGTCTGACATTTCTAAAAGAGATGGTTCTCGGTTCAGTTAATCATTGAGTTGTAGTCTCAAGAACCATAGGCTGATTCAGTCCGAGTCTTAAACGAATCAATTGAATCATTTAAAGATCCAAATCAAAAGAATAATTTGTTAGCAAATAGACATCAGTAAAAAAGAAGATCAGCTTGTTAGGGCATTACTTTTGTTTCTTTAATTGCGTTATTTTCTTTATAACTGATCACTTTGAATTAAAAACGGAGTTAAATTGACAGCCCTAATTTTTTCACTTGATTTCTTTGTGTTTCATTTCTTTAACTTGTGGCATTGCACAGTACAGCACTGACACCCCTCTGAGCGAGCACTGTGGCGTTATGGTGGGCACTGTCATGTGTAGCGCTGGGGCGAGTGGCTTTCCTAAACGCTGACTGCTTCTCTCTGGCTTCCTCATTCTCTGCTTTAGTGCGGGCTGCATGAAGGGCGGGATATTGATAATACGCCTCCTCGACTTCTCTTTTATTTATTGTCTGCCATTTTCTCTTCTCCTGAGCAGCAACTGATTCCGCCGTCTCTGAACATCTCTCACTATCTATGGGGGGGGGGGGGGGGGGGGGTCTGTGTGTATTAAAGGGATAGTTCACCCAAAAATTTAAATTCCGTCATTATTTACTCACCTTCATGTTGTTTCAAACACATTTTTTTTTTTCATTCTTTTAACACAAAAATAACAATTTTATGGAACTGCATTGGTCGTTGTTGGATATATAGCTCTCGTTTTTGGATATTTAATTGTGCATCAGTGTTAATTTCGTCTACGAAGACGAAAAATATTCGTTAACGAACATTTTTTTCTGTGACTAAGACGAGACGTTGACGAGCTAAAAATAATATCTGATGATAAAAACTATGACGAAATGTATGCCGCGTCTTCGTTAACGAGACGAGACGGACTAGAATGTTATTTGAGGACTACGGGACATTCAAAACACATCCTATAGGTTAAATTAACTGTCTTGTCTTTCAAAATGTGCGTCTCTGTTATTGGATTGCGATCGGATAAGAGCGTTTGCATATCAAGTCTCAGTATGGCAGCCGCAGTGGATGGACAGGATCTGAAACAATGGCCTCAGGTTAGAGATAGGGTGACCAGACGTCCCGTTTTTCCCGGGAGTCACAATTGTTTGTCGATTAACTTAAAGTTAGCGAAGGCGGGAGAGACGGAATCGCACTGATAGAAGTGCTCTTTCTCGCGCACGCTCCACTTCTTCAGTTCTCATATACGGCGCGCGATCAGTTCTCGGTGCTCAAATACACACACAGCAGTCCAAATGTGCATCGTGTAGAGTATCTCACATAAATACAGTCAGGTATGGCTTAAGTGAACGTAAACAGGTGGGTGAAAACTGAATGTGTTTCAGTATTACATGCATGCCTTCCGTCTTAAAGGGACAGCATTCCTAATTAAATACCTATCTGTGTCATTAATGTTAAAAAACAAAAGAATTTAAATAAATGTAAACATATTAAGTAAACCTACTGTATCTTAAAAATTAGTTTAATTTGTATCTCAACCCAAAAATGAAAATTGTCATCATTTATTCCAGTTTTTCCAAATTCAATCCTTGATTCAAATTTCTCATGAGCTTAATTGATTTGGTCTAAAGAGAGAAGAATTAATGACTATTTCTGTTAGAAGACTACATATAAAATAGCTACCTAAATAAATGTTGGTAACTGCAGTTTGACTAAAAGTAATGACTAAAAGTTGACAAAAAAATGTAATGACTTTTCGTCGACTAAAACTATGAAAGACTCAAATGACTAAAATGTGACTAAGACTATTAAGCATTTTCGTCTCAAGACTAAGACTAAGACTAAATCAAAAATGCCTGTCAAAATTAACACTGTACATGCTCATTTTTTTCTATTTTTACATTTAGAGTACCTTTACCATCTTTAAAAAAAACACTAATAATTTACTAATTTATTAATTTACTAATTAAATTTACTCTCTAACAAAAATCTCAAAATGAATATCCATGTAATTCGCTTGTAGCATTTAAAACAACTAATTTTATTTTTTTTGTGTTTTATATTTAATTTATTTAGGCAAAATAGCATATAATTTTAATATTTTAATATCCCATTTAAGTTATTGGAGCAAAACATGAAAATAATTATTGGCTTATTGGAATCTGTTACTGGAATAATAAATTACAGAGTGCACTATTATTTAAAGTGTTTTCTTTTTATTCATGTGTTTAAAAAAGTCTCTTTTTTTTTCTTTTGGAAAATGCCACAATAGGGTTACAGAATAAAGTAGCTGCCTATGTCTAGAGGGTTTTTTTTTTTTTTTTTTCAGTTTTTCAGTTCAAATGTGTTTTTTTTTTCCAAACGGATACATTTTTGAACATTTCATTTTGGTCAAAATGATGTCAAATAAATATAATAGTAATTGTTGTGCTTGTGTTATTTGCTATTGTTAATTAAGTTAAATGGTATGATTTCATATATAACAGTCACTGGCGACCATGCTCTTTAAGATGTTGCCATCAAAAAAATCCATATCTGTCGACCACTAATCATAAGACTTGTGCGCTATATTGCAAGTCTTCTGAAGCCTACAATAGCTTTGTGAATTAAAAATCTTTTTGTGCCCAGAATGACCAGTAGATTCTTCAAAATTTCTCCTTTTGTGTTCCATAAAATAGAGTAATTCGGATTTGGACTAATATGATTGTGAATAAACGATAACAGAGTTCATATTTTTTTGGTTGAACTATTCTTTTAAAATATGTCTTTTAAAAGCCAGTGTGAAAATGTAATCCCTCAAATGGGATACATTACTTCCCCTAATGCTTTCTCTTTAGCACATATACGGACACAATGCACACACTAACAATGTGTGAGTGATGTGTTGTATTGCATGACCGTTTTTAGTAACCACGATGAGTATCATTCAGCGTTACAGATCTTAATGCATTTTCATACTCCATTTTACAGATATGCCACTGTATTAGTAGGTATACCATTTGTATGTAATGGATATAATTAGCCATGGGGTCCTCTCACTGCCAGAGTTTAGACCTTTGCTAGTGTGTAGCCCTTAACTTTCATTTGATGCAACGCTTGCAGAACAAATGACAATTTCATGGTCCACTGCAGTAGCGGCAGTATCAATCGCTGAGATAAACTGTCTCGACGTCCCACTGTTCTTTTGTTCCAAGTTCCAAATTGTATTTCTAGTTAATTTTGTGCTGTCCTAGTTGAGCGACTTGGCCGAGAGAGGATAGTTTGAATTCCTCGCAACAGGTGCACTACTTATTTGACAAACAATATAAATGAATTAATAAATGCTAATTATGTTTTGACATCTCTTCACAGGAGGGTTGGATTATGTGTATTCAGAAAGAAGCAATACATACGGTATGCAAACGCAATGATGTATAGAAATGTATATGAGCATGTATAAGGGGAGACCGAGGCTAGTTGTCACACAGGGAATTAAATTGGTTTTCGAGACAAGGGTCTTTTCTTGTAAATGTCAGGTGTCACGTGACTTTTGTACTGGATGTTGTAATTTTTTAATTACAGTATTTATCGACCATTTTGTTTCTCATAATTGTTTTATTGATTGAGTTGAGCTTTAAGAAACTATGTTAGAGCAGGTTCAGTTGTGACAACTTACTCTGCCTTTTATCCTGGACAATAACGGTGAAATTTAATTTAGATTTAATAGCTTTTTTGTAGTGAAGACTTAAATGCAAAAATGGAGGTTTGACTATCAGCCCCAGTCTCCCCTATATATGAATAAAATTAAAGCATTGCACAATAGCTATTAAATCCATTCATTACTTTGTATGTGTGAGATATGTTTGCTAGAATGGAAACAGTGGGGATGTTAGATCTTTACAAAACAGATGCTTGTCGATACCTACTCATAGTTTTTTTAACGTGATTTTACAACATTTTGGCCTTTCTTTACACATTTACAACTGAGCTAAAAATGGCTATAATTGACTGTGAAAATCAATCCCTAGTTCACACGCAGTGTGCACTTTTCTCCAAACATGCTGCCAATACTTTTGTGTTTCTCTGCATGTCGGTTGAAATAGCAGCTACATTCAGACATGCTTTTGATTCCACTGAAAACCAACCTGTCTCTTATTGGTAGTCCTTCTGACAAATAGTTCAGACAGCTTCCACACAAAGTGAGATTTATGAAGCATTTGTGCTATTGGGATTCATACAAGATTTATTCGGTGAAATAGAGTGTGTTTCATTAAAAAAAAAAAAAAATTCAAGGCTCAGGCCACAACACTGAAGTTATGATTTATGTTTCCCTTGATGTTTTGTCACATGGATTGTACTGAAGTTGTTTTTTAGAGAAAGTGCAACCATAAATGATTGGATTTCCTGTTTCTGTACCCTATAGTTATATACAGTATACAGTGCTAGGTAGATTACTTGAAAATTGTAGTCCGTTACTGATTACATGACGAAAATTGTAGTTAATAACGTAATCTAATAATTACTCATTTTAGATAATTCATTCAGAGTACTTTTTGATTACTTTTAAATTATTGTGTACCATATTGATATGAAAATAAAATATATTCTATTCTTTATCAACAACATGAAATGCATTAAACATTAAACTACACCAGGGTTTCCTAAAATGGGGTTAATGAAAGAACTCCAGGGGGTTTTTGAGCTGATGAAAAGCTATGATTAATGAAATCATAAAAATGTCAAATTACAATGAATACATTTTTTGAAAATCAGAACAATCAAAACAAAACAATTAAACACTAAAAATATAAATATTTATGACTGTGAACATGATACTGTGAACGTGTTGTTAAGACATTGGAAATTTTACTTAATATCTCAGGGGTCTTCAATTAAATATTTTGGCCAAAGTTTAAAGTTTTCCAGGTTTGAAATATTTTTGTCCAGATCAGTAATTAGTGAAGATCACATTACATGGCCATTCTATATTGTAAATATAGTCAAAGCTAAATAGTATGACACCTGGTTGGATTTTTAGAAAGAAAAATTCAAAAGAAAAGAAAAAAAAAAGAATTAGGGAGAATCAATAAATTATGAATAATTTACTGCCATTGTGTAAATAATATGTAATCATGTAATCCATAAAAAAGTAACTGTAATCTGGTTCTAAAATAGCATTTTAAAACATTTATAGCATTAGCATTTTAAAACATAATATAATTTACTTAATATTTGGAATGTGATTACGTAATCCAGATTAATTACATCTCAGCACTGACAGTGTACCATAACCTTATTTTTGGTTGGTAGATTTACTGTATTTTATGTTGTGACTTTTACAAAAGAGAAATTATTCAAGGAAATATCCAAAGTGAAATATTTTAAAATTAATCTTTTCACAGGGAGCTTTTTGAGGATCTCAATTTGACACTTTGTCCACATTCAATTGTCTTCTCTTGATCCCATTCTTCATACCTCCAAATGAGCTTAGTTACAGGGCTTAATCGTGTTTAAGAGCATAACTATAGCTCTGATATCCTGCCCAACTGTGTCTCATTCACCATATCAACAAACGAGGTTATTAGTTGGATGTCATTAGTTTGACATTGCTTTTTCTTCCTCCTCTGAGACTCACATCCCTAATTTTTCGTGTCTACAAAACAAAGCAATTACCGCTGTCAGCAGATCAAGATACTCGCCTTTTTTGTTCTCTCAGCATCACAAATGAAACTTTCACTT
Source organism: Spinibarbus caldwelli (assembly GCA_039654775.1). NCBI lineage: Eukaryota > Metazoa > Chordata > Actinopteri > Cypriniformes > Cyprinidae > Spinibarbus > Spinibarbus caldwelli. The sequence continues at coordinate 21,931,576 of CM077237.1, forward strand.
TTTATCTCCAATGTGAACTAATCTGGCAAACTTGATGGAATAGTGTTGTCAGTTTTTTTCTTGTGAACTGTTACAACGCTGTGTACTAAATCCTTGCGGTGGATTTCAAGCATATGGGAGAACATATGCCAAGCATGCATGGTGCATGAATACTGATTATTATTGCAAACACAGGGCTTTTTTGACCAAAATGAGCATCAGCGTGAGAGAGAGTTATTGCCCATGGACATGTGCTTGCTTAGAATGGAGATGTGGTTGTAATTAGGTTCTTTACCTCGGATATGGTCTGCAATGGAATAGTGAGAATATAATATTCTTCTAATCTATATTTAGGTTTGATTTTTAGTTCCTTGTTGCCTGCATGTTTATGTCAGGGCTATGTTTTCAAAATAAATGCACTCTGTCATTTCAATTTTAGTTCATTTTTCTGTATTATTTCATTAAAATGTGGTTGTGCTGTTACAGGCCAACATGTCAACAATTCTAGCATGAGATACTGGTGTTCTGGTGTCCTCAGAATATTTCTTAACCTGCTTGACCAGCTAATCATCCAGTCAACCAATGAAGAATATTTCTGCTATTTTATGGGTTTTTTTTTTTAAAGAAGTCTTTTATGCTAACCAAGGCTACTTTCATTTGTTTAGAAATACAGTGAAAATGGTAATATTGTGAAATATTATTACAATTTAAAATAATTTTCAGCAGTCATTACTCCAGTCTTCAGTGTCATATGATTCTTCAGAAATAATTTTAATATGCTGATTTGGTGCCCAAGAAAAAAATATATATTATCATCAATGTTGAACAGACTTGTGCTGTATTTATGTAAAAACCTAATAATTTTTTTAAATTTTAGGAATTTTTGACGAATGAAAAATTCATAAGCCCAGCCTTTATTAGAAATCTTTTGTAACACTGTAAATGTCTTTGCTGTCAATTTAACATGTCCTTGCTGAATAAAAATATTAATTCCTTTAAAAAAATATATATATGACTGCCTTTTGGAAGGTAGTGTGTTATATTTATGCATCTAGGGCTCTTGAGCTCAATTTAATCTACAGTTTTTTATTTATTTACTTGCTTTAATACTCTTAAACTTCCTAAAGAGTTTTTCTTAACTCAAGCATTAAAACCCAAGTCATTTTCCCTCCCATTTTATCTCTGCCTTGCAGAAATGTGCTATTTTTGTGAAGAGGTCCCACACATGTGGAATCTCCTCTTGTAGTGTTTTATACTGTGCCAGATTTGAATAGAACACATTAAATGAGACTTTTACTTACAGCCATTAAAACATTTTGAAATCACCTACTCATCTTCATGTTGCATGTGTAATGGAATACAAAAGGAGTTGCTAAATAAGTTGCTTTTTTTCCATAGACCTTTTCCATACAAAAGTGGATCAGTGACAGTCAAGCTTCTAAAAGACAAATCATGATTGTCAGTGAATGACATTTTACATTCAAATCTGTTCCTCGCACAAAACTATCATATGCCTCAAAACAATCTGGAATGCAGCACATGAGTAACATAGTACTTATTGGTACTTTTTGGAGAATGTGAGCAGATGATTGACAATTTTCATTTTTGAATAATCTTTCCCTTTATCATGTTTTAATTACATTGGTAAATGTGGTTGAAAATGTTGAATTGATAATGTGCTTATGAAAGACGACATGTTGAGGCAACTCCTCCTTTCAAAACTAATTGTCCAGCATCACATAATTTATTCCCATGTGTGAATTATTTTGAAATAAGTGAATAATTATCATTGTCACTCTAATATAACCCTTTAATGAGAATAAAGTCAAGAATGTACAATATTCATGTCAGCTCTGGTTTGTCAATATGGACAGTCATTTCAGTCTAGTAATGTTATCATTTGGTAACTTCAGTGTAGGATCAGGATTTGGTTTTTTAAATTTACGCCCTTATACCTGTATTATTATTTTTTTTTTTTAATTAACACTTTCATTCAACAAGGACACATAAATTGATTAAAATTAACAGACTCCTACATTTTTTTTTACTTTTTTTTTTTACTTTCTATGCTCCAAAGAATCCATAAAAAAGTATCACAGTTTCTACTGTTTACAACGTTGATAATAATAAAAAATGTTTCTTGAGCACCAAATAAGCATATTAGAATGATTTTTGAAGGATCATGTGACAATGATGATTGGAGTAATGTCTGCTAAAAATTGTGTTGTGTTAAAAGAAAAAAATACATTTAAAATATATTAAAATGTTATTTCATCAAATTAGTTATTTTAAATTGTAATAATATTACTATATAATACTGTTTTTAGTGTATTTTTTATTAAATAAATGCAGCCTTGATGAGCATAAGAGACTTCTTTCAAAAACATTTAAAAAAATTTGGACTGACCCTAAACTTTGATCAGTAATGTGTGTGTGTGTGTGTGTGTGTGTGTGTGTATACATATATCCAAGTATTCTAGTTAAAAATCAAGTGAAATGGTTGGACCTGATACATCCCACAAGAAGGGCACAGTATGCTTCAGGCTTGTTGTGGAATTTGGCATTATATTTGGTATTAAAATTCACTTTGTCACTCTAAAGTTCAATATTAATGAGTTCAGAATTTTTAGCTTGCCTGGCTGTCGTTCTGCCATTATCCACATATCTGTCTTTTTTATATGTTTAATCCTTCAGGCTTGTGGTCTCCTGGCACTCCGTGAACTCTCTCAGAATGGACCGCATAGGGCATAGTGGCCTATCGGGGAATAATCCTGTTTAGCGATTCTTTCAGGTGCGCTTATCAGATTTATGCTGCATCAGGAAGGGCGAGATCAGCAGAGGGAGAGACCCCTTGTAAAGACGTGATGTGGGGCTACCTGACCTTCATTTTGCTTCACGTTATAAAAAAAAGGCCACCATTTCTGGTTGTGGATGATAAGCGCGTGGCATGTCATAAATCTTTCTTGACCTCTAGATTCTTAACAGGCATGGCTAGCCCAATAATGCTTGCATTCAATATGGTTCAACTGGAGTCTCATGTGTGCTTTTGTGGAAGACATCCCCAGTCTAAATGATCCTGTGTTTACATGAGCCCTCAGAATAGCTCAAAAATCAATACTGTGCCCTGCTCTGCATACTGATGCTCTTTGCTTTGATCTCGCATTCAGGGGCATACAGTGAATCGGTTTAATTGTACAACACAGAAAAGCTTTCTGCTGTGTTTCACTATGTTGCTTTCCTTTTAATGCTTATGCACCAGTGGATGAACTCCCTGATCAGATTTTGTTGCAGTAATACTCGGTGGAAGATTTCTTGTAAAATCGATAACTCTCAGCCTTAATTATTTAAATTTCAATGTATGTATGCGTGTTTTAGAATCTGAATGAATTTTGTTTGAGGTTCACCCACACAAGAAATTTGAATTGGAAACAAAGCTTGTGGTACAGAAATAAAACAGCTGGATTACAGAAGAAAAATATATTTACAGGGTAACACGAACAAGATTATACGAATACAAGTGCTATGTGTACAGAGAGTGGTTATATATAGATATGTGAAGCAGAAAATGAATATGCGCAGGGCAGATGGATCTGTACAGCTAGAATTAATAAAAAAGTAAAACAAAAGCATCTGAACAATTTGATTCAGTAACAATCTGATTCAAACCAATAACTCATTCTTTTGAACTATTCATCCAAAGAACGAGCTCATAGGAGTCATTAGTTCAGGAAATTGGACTACATTGGTCAGACGCATTCTATGTTTATTTTTGTGTGCAGCCCACAAGGACAACTCAATATAAAGACGTTTCCTGCTATTATTTCATGGAACACAGATTTGATTGCATCACATTCAATACTGACTACGAGCTTGCATTCACAACTCAGGTAAGATATGATTTCCTTTGCCGTGGCGCTGATGATTTAGTTCTCTTTGTCACAAATATGCAAGGAAAGAAACTGCTAAAAACTTTATTAAGAGCAAAAATACGCCTGTACATTAATAAAACAATAATGCAAATTCCAGTATTGTGACCGGTAAGCAATGTTTACGAGCATACATTTTCTTTCATTGCCAGGTGTGGCAATAAAAAATAAAAAAATATTTTGGACCCTGGTTCTGCTTATGTGTGTGTTGTTTTGCCACTAATGTTGCTTTCATCGTTTTCCACATGCATAAATTAGCATCTAAGCACACATAAACACACTGGAACTGTCCTCGCCAAAGTATTCAGAGTTCTGTGAGCCAGCGCTGTCTCTTTTTTCTACCTACACTAAACACAAACGAAAACATGCATTTTTCATGGCCTGAAATCTCCTACCAGGGGCAAAAATGCACTCTTCCTCTTGTGAAGATTAATCTTTAGCCTTGAGCTCTGTACCCTCTCTGAGATGTCATGTTCCGCCATAAATGGGCAATAGCAAAGGATCACTCGCATCCAGTCCATTCTTCTATACTGAATCACCCCCACCTTTCCTTCCCATCTCTCTCGTTCCCTCTCCTACGCTCAATTATTTGTGCTTCTCCTACATGCACTCTCGGCCTGATTATCGCACCCACTCTGGGGCTCCTTCACTGGGCTGTCCATTAAATGGTATCCGTAGCTTCTCTCTCCCTTCCCCCCACACACACCAGCACCAGCTCTGCACAAAAGCATCACGGCCCAAACAAGTGCCTGGGTGCAAAGGATGAGCAGGTTAATGTTCAGGTATAAATGCAAAAGCTTTGCAAAAAAGTCAGCAGAGAGAAAATTTTTCTGTGAAATCTCATCTGTATTTAGTTTGTAATACCAGGACAACATATGCCAGTAGAGCTGAAAACATTGCATTTTGGGGGGCTTCGGAGGAAAATGTATATGCGAGCACCTGCTCGGGATTGACGAGATGTTGCATGGAACTTCCTTTGTTTTGACAGGGTCCCATCTCCTCTTATCGGTTATTTCTCCTCCCTCCTCTCCTTTCTGCTCTTGATCTCAAAGAAAAGCTGTTATCTTGTCAGTCCCATTTCAGTCCCATCTTGAATATTACCTATCGTCCTTTCTGTCTATGTAAATACATAATACATATGCACATATACAGACTCACATAAATGTGCTATATATGTACTGCTGTATATGTGCATTTTTACGTATTTATTTTTTATTTTATTTTATTTTTTTTTCCTTTGGGCACTTGTAGTCCAAATTAATTGATTGATTGATTGATTGATTTATTGATTGATTGATTGATTGATTGATTGATTGACTGACTGACTGACTGACTGACTGACTGACTGACTGACTGAATAAAATGGCCAACTCCAAAATAGCTTGTTTGGAAATGCAATAAAACACATACACAAAAAAAAAAAAATAGTTTGTGTAAAGATAGATAGATAGATAGATAGATAGATAGATAGATATACTACAGACAGATATATAGTGTATAGATAAATAGATAGATAGATAGATAGATAGATAGATAGATAGATAGATAGATAGATAGATAGATAGATAGACAGACAGATATTTGTTTTATATTTCATCTCTTCACTCCTTGGTAACCAGCTTATGAAACTGAACTATATTAGAGACAGATGATTCCACAGCTGAATCTTAATTTGTGTAAAAAAAAAAAAAAAAAATGTATATAAATTGGTTTTTATGGTGGATTTTGATCTTTTAAAATTTAAAGAAATAAGTCTTTGTTAACCAACTTCTGAAAATGAACTTTATTAGATACAGATGATTCCACAACTGAGTCCTAATTTGTGTAAAAATGTATATAAATATGCTTTCATATTGGATTTTCATATTTTAACATTGAAAGAAATATGTAATGGATGAACTGAATTTTTGTGCCCAAATTTTAATGAGATCTTCAGAACAAAACTGAAATCTGTTTGTTTTACCAAAAAAAAAAAAAAAAACAATTCTTGCACATAAATGTGCCAGAAGTTGAAGAAACACTCATTATTATACTACATGCCTACAGCAAAAGGCCATGGTCTGTGTTCCTTCCTTCTCAACATTTGAACGTTATTCAAATTTATACTAACGATTGCCTACTAATTTAAGATGCATATGGGATTGTATTTAAATGATAATGTCATAGGGAGTGTCATTAGGAAGTTGGTTTTCAGTGCTCTCTCATGTGGCTAAGCTGAAGGGGGAAATAATGTTCTTTCAGCGTGATTTCAAGCCGCAAACTAATGGATCTCACTTGGAGAGTGTTTTACATTTTTTTTTTCTTTTTTTTTTTTCCCAGAGTGCAAAAACCCCTGATGAGTCAATAACTCTCAATCTGTTTCTCACTGACGCAGTTTACAATATGTGTGGAATGGTTTTTATGACATGAGAATGATAGTGTCAGTGGATAGCTCTTTGTTGATGATACAGTAGTTACACTGTGAAGATGCATAATCACTCCTGTCATTCTTGCCAGAAAGTATTTTTTGTTCAGCCATCTAAATGCAGCCCAGATTTACTGGGCTTTAGCTGAGAACAAACTTTGTTTTTATGCAAAAGATTATTCCTTTAGCCACTAATGGTGATGGCGTTCTTAGAGAACAAATGCTTGTAGCTATTTTAAGGTTTTGTGGATGAACAATTCACAGTTCTCATGTTGGTGAGGTTAGCGGAGACAACTTGTAGCCGAGAGATTAATTCAGACTTTCAAGTTGTCACACCAACAGGGCTCTTGTTATCTTACTGTGTCTAAAATGGCCTCTGAACCTCAGGGCTTGTATTTATAAGGATATATTTCCTACCTTATTCACATGTTTGAGGGATTGAAATTCTTTGCCTCAGAATGATGAAATGGGAAAATTGCATCATAAAGCCATTGTCCTCCTTACTACAATCACAGCTGCTCCTCACAGGGCCTCATTAAATGACCGTTTCACTGCATGGAAAATGGCAGCTAAAGCGTTGAAGAGCATTTGATTGAAAGGAAATTCTAAACTGACCTCTGTGAAATGGCATGAATAAGTTGCTTCGTTTGAGGAAATACACAGTTGTGCGCCAGCAGCCGGTGAAAATGGCTGTTTTAGATGCAGTAACAAAACAAAAATCCACAAACCAGCTTCTGAGAATTAGGAGAAATTGATGTGAAAGTAAAATGCAATATTATTGGAAATAAGTGGCTGTTCACTGTGGCATTTGTTTGTTTCTAATGTTACTAATGAGCTGTTTTGCTAAAACAAAGATAATTTATCACAAAGAAGTGATATATGCAATCTACTAGCTACATCTAGATCAGGGGTCGGAAACCTTTTCAGCATGACCTGCCATTTTATTTTTTTTCTGGTCAGCATCTTTGATTTGATTGGCCATCTCAGTCATTTTGACATTGACGAGCGCTGTTCAGCAGTCGCACGCGCATCCGTAGACTAGCAATTCTCACACGTTAATAGTATTTATAGCTCCTAAAAGGCTGTGTGACTATGAGAAGTTATTACCTCACAATGTACATCAGTATGCAGTTTACCCTATTGCTCGCGTGCCAGCGATTATAACTCTGCATGCCACTGTTGGCACGCGTGCTGTAGGTTGCCGACTCCTGATCTAGATCATTCTTCACTGACATGACTTGCATTAAAACGGTGTATACTTTCATTTCGCTGACTTTTACAGTCTTATTAAAGTCAAACTTCTTTCCAGTCATTATAGTCGGAGAATCTCACTTTCCTCTAGAAAAATCTCTGACGAGATTTTTTTCTTATTCTGCCATCCAATTATCTCTGAAGCCCGGTGAGGCAGGTTGTGCTCTCTCCTGAACATGGCAAAACCTCTGTCACTCTTCACCTTTTCCCCATCTCTCTCTGTCTTTCATTTCGTCTGTCTACCAGCTGCTCCGCTCATCCCCAGCCTTTTCTGCTCACTCACCATTGCAGAACTGAAATCCTGCTCACTTTACCTGAACCATAAACAAGCCTTTTTAAGACAAGCTTTACAGCCATGTTGTGCCAAGGCTAGGTTTAGTTAAAGCAATAGTTCACCCAAAAATGAAATTTTGGTCATTATTTTCTCACCCTCATGTTGCTCCAAAACGTGTATAACTTTCGTTCTTTGTTGAAAAAACATACAGTGAAAGTTAATAAGTCCTAAACAACTCTGAACTCCACTAACTTTCTATCACAGACAGACATTCTCTCAGAAAAAATACATTTTACATTTTGCCTTAGTTATTCCTTCAAATTTCAATCTATTGCTCATACAATGTTATGTTAATGAGCTATTTTGGTAAAACAAAGATCATTTATCACAAAGAAGTGATATATGTAATAGCTAGATCTAGATCATTCTTCACTGGCATGACTTGCATTAAAACGGTGTATACTTTCATTATGCTGACTTTTACAGTCTTATTAAAGTCAAACTTCTTTCCAGTCAGTATAGTCAGAGAATCTCACTCTCCTTTAGAATAATCACAGAGAGACATTCTCTCAGAAAAATTTAATTTTAATTTTTGCCTTAGCTATTCCTTCACATTTCGATCTGCTCCTCATACAATGTTACTGAAGACAGAAAGTTGTTTTATTTTTGGTTTAACTGTTCATTTTTAAACTGTATATATTAATGCATATGCATAGGTATGTGTACAGTGCATGTGGTGTTAATTTTGTCATCGGCATAGTATGCGCACAGCTATATATATATATATATTTTTATTTTTTTTGCTTTGCACTAATCAATTGGTTCACAAGGTTACAACACTGTGCCTGTGCATTGTTTCACAGTCTGAACTACAATAAAACTGCTGGATCAATGGACAATCGCATTGAAAAGTGAAGATGAAGGGGTTAAAAGATAGACAAAGACATTTTTATTAGACATAACCTCTGGAGAGAAGTTGCAGACATGGTTCATGGATGAAACTTTCTAGTGTGTTTACGTCAAGTGCCTGTTTTTGAAAGGTTTTGCGTTTGGCTGTACACATACACTAAGCATTTGTGTTAACACTGCAGTGTACTTTGAGCTTAAGATTGTGTCATAGTGATGACAAATACAATATTCTTCATTTCAGATATATATATATATATATATATATATATATATATATATATATTCAAAAAGTCAAGACATTTATGTACACCCTTTATTTTTATTCCTTTCTTTGCCTTTTAACATGGAGAACCACAGAAAAATGGATAGAGCTGGAATGACATTTGTACATATTGCACGCCAGATTCGAACCTGCATTTCTGTGAGCACAACTGTTTTTAAATGTCATGAGCACAGCCAGGCACAAAAGCTTTTTTTCACATGATTATGAAAGTTAATGTAATTTTACAGACAGCTGTTCCCGTGTAAAAAGTGGTGTGTAATTGTTTTGATGTTAAAATACTTTCTTCTATCCCAGCTTAATATGCAGAGACAACTATAAGTAGGCCATTTATCGGCTGATTTCCTTGAAAAGTTTAAACACTTTGGCATTATCAAACCATTGCTCTGCTTGTTTGAGCAGCCCGACAACGGCTACACTGGCTCAACCAATGACGTGAGTTTGGGGCGTGGCTATATTTTTGACTGACCAATGGCATACGGGGGGTTGTTTGGGTAGCCAGTAAGTTTTTTTTACAACTCTACGGATGAGGATCTTCAAAATGCAGATGAAATTAGCACTATAATATTCTTGAGTAACACGTATTGGAAGATGTTTTTTGTTATAAGCTTTATCACTGTAGTTACATATCTAATTCCTTCATCAAACCAATCACCTCGCGCTCTTTCTCTCTCGCTTTCGCTCGGCTGGAATGGGTACTTCTTTAATCAGATCTCTTTAATCACAGATATCGTGCGCTCCATCATCATAAGCTCTAAACATTTTTTTTTTTAACTTCAAATTAAGAAATATGCCTTGAGGCCTCAGCTCTCCCAAGGGCTCAACATTTTCATAACACCTCAGATAACATCAAGACTACACACAGGCATGCAAAACTCTTCTTGGGACGTGTCATTTTCTCTTTCTGCGCTGTGTGAAAGATTAAGGTCAGTAAGCAGTGTGATCTCTTTGACAAGAGATCTTAAGGTGCGATTCCCAAGACCTTGTTGCCACCAAAGTTTGAAACGCTTTTTGGAGGATCCCGCCAGAATGAGACTAGTCAAATAGTCAACATTAATAAGTCCCGTCTTTCATCCTGTCCACACTGACAATGCTAATTTTATGCGAAGGATTGGCAGACACTTTTGTCTGAGCTACTTTGAGAAAAGAGGATTAGTGAGTTTGCTTTGCTTTCATTTTTATAGTGTTTTACTGTCACAGAACCTTTTGAGCGTTACAGCGTTACCCCGGTGGTTCTTTCTCTCGTGCGCCATCGTCAAAGTGAAACGGAGGAGTATTAAAACCTTGACTTCCCTCACCCAAGTGTTTTGCGGTTCTAACGGCTGTACATGTTTTCCATGAGATTAGTTTTTGATATTGTGTCCTTTCTTTTCTTTGTTGACATTTGGATGACTGAAGTGGGTTTATTCTTTAGATGAATAGCAGGTCTTATGGAGCACAGAGACTGAGGTGTTGCTCACTGTCTGGGGAAAGAAGAGGGAAAACAGTTTCACTTAAGAGACATTATTTTACAAGCAGATGTCAGATATTGAGTATAAACTAGTATAAACTCGCAATCTATTGATACACAGAGCGTGGCATTTTGACTGTGCTCGTATTTGGCTCCTTCAAGGGTTAATCTCAATCACAGTTATTCAAATAACTATAATTGGATTTTTCGATCATCCTGAGAGAAGAGCATAATTTGTTTTTGTCTTGTATTGGTTTCTTTCTATGTCTTTAATGAAGGACCCTGTGGGTGGTTGGTTTTGTTTGGATGCCACATTCATGTACTCTCTCAGCGGCAAAGCTAGATATGAAGCTATTAGCTGAGTTTTGCTTTATGGCCATGCCACAAATAAGACCAACAAACAGCCTAATTGTCTCACAATTAGCAAAATTTCTCTTTTGATTTCTCAAAATACTTTTGATTTTTTGAATTGATTTTTTATGGTTTAGTTGGTGAGAAGGATCATATTAATTCCTGTCTGTAGAGAATGTGTGGTTTGAAGTATTCTGCAGGACAAATTATTAGATATTAGTCAATGTTATTGTTATTTAGTCCATGTTATACAGCTAAAGAAAAGGTAAGATCTATGAAAGTACCTAACTTTTTAATTCAGATTTTCTTTTTGTAGAAAATGAGTAATGTATAATTTAATAATTGGTATGCATTGAATAAATCAGCAATCATTGTTAAGGAAATACATTGTGTATGTACAATATTTCTGACATCTTGGCTGTTTATATATATACACTACATGCATTCATACAGCACTTAGAGCTTTGCCCTCTTATAATTTTTATGTCAAGAAAGCAATTTTCACACATACGTCTTTGAACAAGCCACAAAGAAAAAGGAAAAAAAAAAAAAAATGTAGACTAGTCTGTAATTTTTGAAACGATAGTGAGGAAGATTCTGTCAGTATAAACTGAACTTTGTTTTGTGTAGAAATTTTAAACTCAATCAAGGGTTGGCTAAAGATTATTTATGTTACTTCTTGACTTTGGTTTATTTGTATATTTAATTATTCTTAAATGTTATTCAAAGCACTTAGTGGTTTGACTCATACTATTTACTTTTCTAATTATCTGCTCTTACCACCAACAATGTAGACTTCATGTCAAATACGAAAAGTTTGGAAAGTAAATGTTGAAGCAACTGTATAAATAATTACTGAAATGAAAATAAACCAAATTCTTCTTTCTTTTTCCTTCTTAAGAACTGATTTTTTTTTATTATTTTTTTTATTTTACACAATAGTCTGCGGTGCAAAAGAAAGGTACTGTAGAATATCTAGAAGGTTTACCTCCCTGTTTTGAAAGAGCATATTAATTGACAGTGAACCACCAAAAAATTGGATTTTCATTATGATGGGAAAACTGACACTTTCAAAAATGCTTGTGAACATATTATCATTAGCTTCTTGGCAGAAGGCAATTTGGCTGTTCCCTGGAGATTAACAATACCTCAAACACCACAAATCTTATTCATGAACATAACTTATTCGAAGGGCTTTATCAGCTCCATAATGTGGGAATAGGACTCAGAGAGGAGTGGTACAAGCAGATGAATACTGGAAAACACTGAATTTCATGACTGCACTCATAACAGAATCTGTTGTCATGCACAAGAAGTGCCCTAAAGGTACTTGTCGCTGTGATCAAGGGGTCAGGGTTTGTCTGGTTAGCATGGCCCTCTTAGCCCCTGCTGATAGATGGCATAACCGTCTGGCAGCGAAAAGCATTACAAAATAGCTGTGTATTCTGACTGAATAAAAACAGATAAAGTATATTGAGTTATGTTGTAATATTGTGTTTTATGTTATGTAGGATCGGAAATTAATGTGTCTATTGGGGGCAATATTTGCCCCCGTAACTGATTTCCTGGGGAATTTTTTACTAGTGTATTTTTAAAATTACCTTATTAAATGTATCTTTGTAGTTTTTTATAACAGATATTTACATGTAATCAATTCATTAAATAAATCAGAATACTATAATCCTGTTATAAAAAAAAAATGTGTTGTAATTAATGTAATTTTAAATTGCCTACATAAAGTATATAAATAAAATTTGAAATCAGGAGCTCATTACAGGGTACAGCTGCAATATGACAAAAAAATCATTAGAGTTGATTATTGCACTTAATATTGTAATAATGATTATTAATGTCCATTCACGGAGTACATTACACACATTTTTGTGTGTGGGGAAAAGGTACGTCATATTCTTGTAGTGGGCTACACAGGCAAAACAAATTAGTTTATTGCTTTTTACTTATTTTTATTTTATTCATTTTCACATTTCATTTTAAAGGGATAGTTCACCCAAAAATTACTTTTGTCATCATTTACTCACCTTCAAGTGTTTCCAAACCTCTATGAGTGTCTTTCTTCTGTTGAACATTAAAGATATTTTGAAGTATGCGAATAACCAAACAGTTTCTAGTAATTTATGGGCAAACTATCCCTGTAATCACAATAGAAGTAATTGTTTTAGCATCTTGAATTTTGGGGGAATTTTTTTCATCAACTATTCTCATACTATTAAGAGATCCTGCACTAGCTGAGCAACAGCTTTTTTAAGTATTTATGTATTCTTGACACATGTTTGAGTTCTTTCCAAGCATTCATGCAATGTTTATGTACACCTTGTGAGCTTAAATGTTACTTTCAACCACAGAATACCTAGAGTAAAGGGTCTCTGTGTTGTTTCTCCAGCTCTAGTCTTGATTTTTCCCAGCGGTGGATGTATTTCTGACAGGGCTGCAAAGTAATTTGCACCACGGCTGCCAGAGGGGGTCGTAGAAAGGGTCAATATCCCAGCCTAATTTGTCAGGAATCATCAAGTAAGGCTGATCAATAATTTTTGACCCCTTCCAGAAAGACTCAAACACAAAGGTATAAAGCACTTCCTGGCCTGAAGCGATGGGAGTTTGACAGCATCCATATCAAGCTAAAGTGCATGTGTCACTGTGGGGAGTTTGGTATTTATGCAGTGCTGTAAGTCCCACAGATAGTGTCAGAGTGCCTGAAAGGATAGAGCAACGGAAGAAAGGATAGACTGGATTTGATGGTGATAACATTTGAAGGTTTGTGTGCGCGGAAGTGCTTGTTTGTGAGAGTCATTGTAGTTGTTGTAGAGACTGTCTGGTGCTAGCAGTCCTGTCAATCAATATGGCCTACAGGCCCGGCTACATGAATTTTGAATTAAAACAAACAGCAACAGAAATGGATAACTCTGAGGTATCACGTTTCATCTTTCATGAGATACAGCGGCTGACCCAAAAGCTTTGAGAGTCCAAACAATCTAATGGTCCGATATCAGATAAAAACGTGAGAAAACCACTAGGCAAATGTTCAGCAAATAATGTAACTTCAATCTTATCTTGAGAATACACTTTGTTTGCCTGTGGTAATGGTTTGTTGCATTACATGGCTAAAAGCACCATTTCCCCCATCCTTGTAGCTGTGAGAATTGTTTGCAAAAAAACCCATCCTGAGCGGAGAAGAAAAGAAAGGAATAATACATATATTAAATAGATTTTTAGTATTCAGTAGGTGATCTTTGCGCTCTTAGAAGTGCATAACACAAATAGTGCGCTGAATGAATATAGCTCACTCGTTGACACTATAGCTTTCATCCGTGTTTTCCCTGGGCTTTGCACAATAGAGTCCCGAGATTCATCCTCATGCAATTGACTCATATTTCATGCGTTGGAGTTTGAAGTATCTGATGATAAGAAAGCAGTGATCACAGATAAAAGCTTAAAGTGGCTGTTGCTGTTTAAAACATGTAGATTTTGTACATATGCTAATTAGTGAATCCCCTCCCAACACTGCATATTTTAACTTCATTCTCCATAAAACATAACTACTCTTATTATCCAGGCTTAGTGCATGACTGTGCTTAGGGAAATTTTATATTGCATATTAAATTCTACAGTTGGTGGTATTATATTCTGTATTACATGCTACGTTTAATGTTATGCTTCTTTTACTTTTATATAAAGCAATAAATTCTTTATGTAAATGGGTAGTTAAAATGTCAAGCAGTGACAAGAGTGTCCTTATATGGTGACATGCTGTCTGATGTTAATAAATATTTACACTACCATTTAAAAGTTTGATGTTGGTCGGATTTTGTAATCCAATACAGATATAAAATTAAAGGTGGTTACAACTGGCAATACAACTGCTCCCCCCCAAAAAAGCATATTTATACCAATCTCACAGCATGATTGAGAAGTAAAGATGCCATACAGGGAATTTCAAACAGTTGCATTTCAGTGCAGAGTTTTTCATTAGTCGTCTCACGTGATGAGGAGGGGAAGGAATGGACAAATGGCCAGATTATACTAGCACTGGCTGATTCAGCAATGAAGCCTTGCGTTACTGCTCCAATTCATGGTACTCATTATTTACGCCACCCATGGGACGCTTGTTGATGAAGGAGGCAAAGACACCGAATCTCCCATGTTTACTCCACAGCAGATGTTTCCTTTTTGTTTTTCCAGAGGATTCTCAAAGAGCTCTGTGACGTCTTTAGCACACTGCGATCTAATCAAAACCCAGTAGGCATAATTATGTGCTGGAAATAGTGGCGTTTAAAATGCAGCGCAATGATCAATCGATACATTGGGTCAATTACAGGCAATAGCTTCACGCTTCCTCGCTCTGAACAGACAAGCCTGCGGATGAGACGTGCTTTGGGGGGAAAGAATGTTTGGTGAAATTTAAAAAGTGACTAGACCGCAGATGGTTATCACACAAAATATGTCTCTAAGGAAGTCCAGTACGTAAGTGCCACCTGTGCTGAAAAGTGCATATAATAAGGGAAGTGAAATGAAATGTCTTTTTGCTGTTTTTACGTTGTCTGTTGCAGTCTCGTATCAAAAAGAGTTCCTGCTGTGTTGGTGTTCAGGTGAAGCTCAAGGCCAGGCAGAGACGCAGTCGAGTCTTATTCAATACCAGCATGTCAGGTGAACTCCTTCTGTGTACAATATTGAAATGAGCTTTTACTCAGCGCTGAATCAGAAATTAGCTCATTTTTATCTCATCAGACCATCGCACATAGTGTTAGGCTCTATTTATGATAATGCATTCCTAGGATTTCGAATCCATTATCATTATCGCAGCAGAAACATAATAAACATTTGTGTCAAAAATAACAACCTCTTTCAGTGCCCCAAGTTGTAGAAAGGTGGTTAACTCAAAACTGATCAGACAGTTACACAGACACTTGACTTTCTCCAAGTGCTATTCAATTTTGACTCATAGTGGCGGCTTGTTCACCATGTGTTTGTTCTGTCAATTGCTATTCAGATTGTAATTGCAGGCGTAGTTTTTGTTTTATGTACTAAATCATTTATTCTTATTGTTACAAACTCTTTGTGCAGTTTTTATTGTTTCTTTGTTTCACATTCACATTGTTTTATGGACATGGAATTCTTTTAAGTACCACATACATTTCAGCATATAAATATTAGGGAGATGAACATTTTTAAACAAATGAATTAAATGATATTCTGACTAATTAATTAAACTACATAACAGTATAATACATGGATGAGTGTTTGCTGAGAAAAGCCAAAAACAGTTTACATTACATTACTTTAGAAGTGATTGTATTGTTTGCTTTTTCTATGTGCTTGAACATCAGCCTATCACAGGCCTGCAGTCCACAGCAATCAATTTTTGCACGTTCCCGCTGTGTTATTTTTTAATTGTAGGTCTACATAAATCATTCAGACTGGCATCTTTTTCCATCATGTCATGTCTTGTTGTTCAGCCTGACGTCTTTGGTTGTGTTAAGTTTGAAGTAATTCAATATAGAAAAACGTCTCGAAACCCCTGCGCTCTGTTCCATTTTGTTTGTGCTCCATCCAGCTGTTTTTGAATTCAATAACGGTGTGAACAGCCCCGTACTCATTCTGTGCTGCTTAATTATACTAAATTAATGTGTTAAATTGACAGCCCTAATGAATAAATTAAGAAATCTTTCTTTCTGAAACTGTTTCATTGCAGAATTCTGATTTCACGGATAAGGAAAGAACTTCATTATGGTTTTTCTATTGCATTCTTTAAATTAGTCCATTATCATGTAAATAACAAGTAATATTAGAACTTTCACACAATTCTTTTTTTAAATCAAATTAATTCCATGATAGTCATATTAATTAATCAGATTATATAAAGGCATATCGACGTGATAAAATCACATGTATCAGTATTTGCTGAAAAAGCAAGAGTAGCGTGAACAGAGCCATAATGGTCTGCTTAATTGGGCTAAATGAATGTGTTAAATTGGCAGCCCTAATGAGTATATAAAGCTTTCTTTCTGATGCTGTTTCGTTGCAGATTTAAGATAAGGAAAGTACTCCAAGCGAAGTTTTCTAACCTCCAACTACATGCAACGCAATAATGATACCAACCGGCTGGTTGTTTGTGTGAAAGGAAAACAAAATGTTTTTCATGTTTGTTCTATTATGAGGCAGGGAATTAGGTACTTTATCATATGGAGAGCAGAAACACTGAAAGAAGACTTAAAGGGAATATTTGTCAAATCCAAGATTGGAGATGTGGGATTTACGCCAGTTTGCCAAGGACTCGGCAGAAGCTTAGGCCCCTTTCTCTGGAGGCAGTAGAGGGAACAATAGGCCACTGATTGATGGTCAAGGACATTGAACCCTTCTCTCAAAGCCAGAGAAGACTAGCCTCCAGGGAGAAGGGCTGCAGCCAGCCGTCGTCTGTGCAGATTACCTGGAGATACGGCCACCCTCACATGACCGCCATTGAGATGATTGCTTTCATTTAATTATGTAAACTGCTGTTTCGTTTGCCACTGCTGTACTGCATGTGTTTTAGAAAGGAATGATTCTGAATTTGCACAACAGTACACATTTAAAAGAGTTTAGTTTACGTATATCAAATATGATTTATTTTATTAGATACTAAACCAACATAAATGATGCTAAGGGCCATCAGCGTTGTGCAAAATTCAGAATTAAAAGACTACTTCCCTTTCAGTTCATGGTTTGAAAGAAATTGACCATCCCACACACGAAGTTGAAGTGGAATTTCAATTGAAATGTCAGGAAGTGGAATTTAATAAATGGCTATTTAAAGAAATTCACCGTAATGGCATTCTGAGAAATTAAATGTTTTTCACTTGGTTAATAATTTGGCCTATTGGGTTTATATGAATTTCTTTCAATTTACATTTAACTCCACTAATATTCAAAAGGAAAAGTGAAAACAGTAATATTGTGAAATTGTATAAAATAAAAAATAAAAAAACACTGTTTTCTATTTTATAATTTCTAATCTGTTCCTGTGATGGCAAAGCTAAATTTTCAGCAGCCATTACTGGAGTCTTCAGTGTTACATGACAATCATAAATCATCCTAAAATGCTGATTTGGTTTTCAAGAAACATTTCTTATTATCAGTGTTGAAAACAGTTGTGTTGCATAATATTTTTGTCGAAACCATGATACATTTTTTCCCCCAAACTTCTTAGATGAATATATAGTTAAAAAAAGAATTTATTTAAAATAGAAATATTTGTAACATTATCTATGTCTTTACTATTACTTTTGGTCAATTTAATGTCTCCTTGCTGAATAAAAGTATTAATTTCTTCTTCTTTTTTTTTTTAATTATTCCTGACCTCAAACATTAAAACAGTAGTGTACTTTTCATCATTCAAATTTCAATACTAGTTCTTCAGATTCAATTCAGGAATTGACTAATCAGAACCAAAACTATCCATTTTATAGTAATACAATAAAAATGGGAACTGCGGAAGTAGTCTTATTATAACTGTAACTTGTTTTATCACAGCATAAGAGCGGCACAAAGTGGGAGAGCATTGAATGGAAGGATGAAATTCATTAAGCAGCTTAACGATGGGTCTTGTGCCAGTTAAAATGAATGGTGGGACTCGAACTAGCAGTTGATTATAGGGTGGCAGCCCCTCTTTTTATTCTGCGCTGTGTCACACCAACAACATTATGCCTAAAAAAACTTAAGCTGTTAACTAAATCAACCAAAACAAATACACAAAGTAGAACAGAGCGAGAGCTCTCATTTGCTTTAATTGGAGTCTTGTACTTATATATAGGCAATGCAGAAACTTATGTCTGTGGCCTGTGGCGATCATTATGCAGAATTATAATACGTGTCCTCTTCATAATCATATGAAGGGAAGGTTTTGCATGCTTTAGATAGAGTGCAAAACTATGATCACACATGACCGATTACTCCCTGATCCAAACTTAATGAGGAAATTGATGCTCTTGCATCTCAAGATATGCCATCTTTAGACGTTAGAATGTCATGGCGTTCCTAACTTCACTCTGTAGGACCGCCATGTTGTTGCAAAAGCCAGTGCAATAACCTCTTTTCTCACTGTATTTACACACTTTAGATTTAAAGCAGAGTAATCACAAGGCAGCCACTGTCTGGATGGGGAGGGGTTGAGTTAATTAAAATGGCAAGTGCAGTAACAACCTGCACCGTCACAACAACAGACTGATTTAGACGCAGTGGGATATTAAACAGCTCCCTAACTCACACAACGCAGCCAGGCAGGTAATATTGGTGCTTTCCTTAATTGCTTCTATAGTGCCAGATGATAGGATGTTTCTGGCACGACCCTGAATCATCGCCGACGTTCCAGTAGCTATTAGTCCGATGGGGCACCAGAAAGAAATATACTTTAGGGACAGAGCTTTTTGTCCTTTTACCTTTCACAGGCCATATGGCATTGTTTGTTTTTGATGAAGAGCCCTTATAGTTAGATACTGCAGCAGGTGCCTATAGCCTAAATGATTCTGTTCCATTGGTAGCGCCGTGCACACTCTGTGGCTCTGGCAAAGGGGCCAGCGCAGGATGTGAGCTGTTTCCATGGTTACCGGCTCCACTCTCTCTGCCTAGCAAAAACTGTGTCATTATCCGGTGCTTTGGATGGAGGCAGAATGAAGCCGCAGTGTACAGGGCAGTTTGCTCTCCTCGTTTTCTGACCATGCATCTCGCGCACATCATCACAATTTGCATCATTTTCTATCTCAAATACCCATTTCTGATATTCCGGGCTTCCCATTGCAGGTGGCTGTAATTTTTTGGTATAAAGATTTTTAAGCAACACTGGTAATTTAAAGCCGTAAAAGCTAGAATGGAAGCGAAAATGGATGTGCAGCTTTTCATCTCCCATTTTTTGCAATTCGTGAGAGGACTTGTCACAAAGCAATTATTTTATCAACCTTCCATGCACAAACATACTTATTACTGTCAGATGTGATATTTGATGCTGTGATTCAGTCTCATTGTGGTTTTCGGTGTGGGAAAACAGTTCAAGCAAATGAATCTATATCATAATGACTCCATTAGATACTGCAATCACATGTATTTGCAAATAACGTACACAACAAAAATTTGCTGGATGGATGTAAAAGAAAGTCAGTGGTGCCAGCCAGGACACATGATCTCCTGAGTGTGTGTGTGTGTGTGTGTGTGTGTGTGTGTGTGTGTGTGATGTACTAATCTCCTTAGGTAGGCCAGTGTCTGTCATTAACAGAGCTGTGAAACAAAAACTCTCATGAAGATAAATGCCTGTACACTCTCACACCTGTTCTGAAGCGCCTCTCCTGAGTACTACACTCAAGTTTTTTTGCTTCGGGGACAGACCTGAAGGCTTTCAGCCACTGAGATCTGTGTTGGCTGGGAAAATATGAGCATACCTAGTATCAGCACAGGCTTATCAGTGGGTTTGCTAAGGCAAGGATCACTATTGCTCATGTTTGAAGATTAAACTTTGCCTCATACCATGCTACAGACATGAATAATACTTTTTTGACTATCGACCACCGAGCAACGGCACAGCAACATACAAAGAACCGCTCAGTGCACTTAGCAACCACAAAGCAGTATGTGCATCTCAGTTTGCATACTACTCTATTCTGTTTTGTAGTCTAAATAGTGCGAGTAGTGTGTTAACACTGAAAATTCAAAAAAGAAAAAGTGCTCTTTAAATACCCGGATGATGCACTTAAACCACAGAAAAAATGAAGTGTGGAATGTTGGACACTTCATGCACTCAGCTGTTGCATCTTTTATTATGTAGCAGAGGAGGAGGAGCTATCAGACTCTGATTATGAGTGACAGAATAACCTTATAGAATTCATACATTACACGGTTGAGTACATAGTGAATAAGTACATTGTGTGTAAATGCGTGTATTGCGTCATTTGGGATGCAGCTAGTGTGCTAATAAGAACTCAGAGCATCTGCATAGCAACTTCTTGGCAACCACCCAGAACACCCTTGCAAAGAACATAACAATGTGCTGATAACCAATCTGAGCATCTAAGCAACCTTCCAGAACACCTTAGTAACTGCATAGCAACACCCTTGCAATCACATACTTTAGCATTGTATTAAAAGGATATTCACCCAAAAATGAAAATTTTGTCATTAATTACTCACCCTCATGTCGTTCCAAACCCGTAAGACCTACTTTCATCTTTGGAACACAAATTAAGATATTTTTGATTAAATCCGAGATGTTTTGATGAAATCCAAGAACTGACACATTCAAGGCCCAGATAGGTAGTAAGGACATCGTTAAAATGTGACATCAGTGGTTCAACCGTAATTTTATGAATTTTATGAAAACAAAAATGTCTTTATTCAACAATTTCTTCTCTTCTGTGTCAGTCGTTTTTTTTGTTCCAAAGATGAATGAAGGTCTTACAGGTTTGAAATGACATGAGGGTGAGTAATTAATGACAGAATTTTCATTTTTGGGTGAACTATCCCTTTTTAAGAATCATTCAAAGTTCCTCAGTTCCTTAGCAACTGCATAGCAGTGCCCCTGGCGACCATCCAGAACACCCTAGCAAAGGACAGAGCAATGTGCTCAAAACATCTTAACAGCTGCATAGCAACTCCTTGGCAACCACTCAGAACACCCTAGCAACTGCATAGATATGTGCCAGTACTGGCAGCCTCCCAGAACAGCCTAGATTGTCAGCAAGTTTTTGCATATATTTTAAAATATATTTTATGCAAATATATTTTCATCAGGCATGAAACATATAGGATGTGTTCTAGCAGGTTCAACTGTAAGCAGAGAACATAACATGATCACATCTTTGAGACGAATTGTTATGCCCTCTTATTTTGAATACCCAGCACGGGTTTAAAACAAGGCGTCTTATTGAAGGACTCCTTCCGGCATGCGAGCCCGTCTTGATTTGAGAGCATGAAGGCAGGCAGCGTGAGCTCGGCTCATATGAAAAGGGAGGAGGTACTGCTTGACTGAGACTATGACTCGCTGCCAGGAGAGAGGGAGAATCTGCTAATCAGCGTGTGTCTCTGCTCTGTTGTTTACAGCACCCAACACTGCTCCGTATGGAAGTACAGGAGGCGCTGAAGTCCTGCTGGCCTGCCGGTACCTGATCCTGGCTCTCTCTTCTCTCGTCAGCGTTTACTAGCCCTGGGGACGGCCATACACAATGACTGTAAAGAACCCTTTTGAGCATTTACAGATCCTTTGACATTGCTGATGGCTGGATCCAATCTGGTACAGTGTGTTTGGAAAGCAGCGAGGGATTTTAATCAGCATTGCTTATGTTGGGATGGTAATTTTCTTCTGTGGTGTTTGTCATCATGTAAATACATACGGTTTTAGGGGGTTGGTTTTCTTTCTCTTGTCTTCTTTTCTATTCTTTTCTTATTTTCTTTTCCTGATTTCCCACTTTGTGAATCAGCACACACTGTCCCCTTTGAACGCTCACAAATTAGCCGAAATCACGCTTTGGAAAAGTGAGGGTGTGTGACGTTAGTGTCTTTGTTATTGAAAAAGGAAAGACGCCCTAGTGTGCCACCTTGCTCTCCGTGCTGGTACATCATTCACATAGCCACAAAGTGTTTAAATAGTATGGCTTTTGCCAAGCTCATTTAAATCCAGTGAACCAAGAAACACTGTTTAAGATTTCACAAAGGGAGAGATATTGAAATTGATATCAAACCTAATACATTCAAAGGCGAAGTGAACAACTGAAGAGCGGCTTATGCGAGTGGTTTTTCCACTGACGGTGAAATATGATTATTCATTTTCTGGACCAAAACTACAGCCATACCTCAACGGTTTAGACCTCTGGGCTATAGACCCCAATTGCATATAACTGAATTATGCAGAGTACGATCATAAACCTTTCTAGTTATTCTAAAAATACATGAATTAGTTGTTTTACTGCAGGAAAAGATCCTCGATTGCACTGGAGATAAAAAATATGTAAACGTATGAGATAAATTTGCCTCTTGTAAATCTATTTGTGAGGCTAATTGTAAAATAAAAATGAGCCTCATGCAGTGGTCAAAAGGTTATAAAACAGCAAAGCAGAGTTGCAGAGCTGTCCTTTCTGCCCTGGGGGTCTTTAAAATGAGAGCTCTAATGTGGAAAAGGAATAGAGAAAATGTCTGTGTTGCATTTGATGTTATATTAAATAAGATATCAAATAAAAATAGCACATAAAAGACGTTCTTTAGTTGGCAGCATGCAAAATAATGTAACAGGCCAATCCAAAGTAAAAAGTGGAGGAAAAGTGGGTCATACTTGATGTGCACTTTGATTAAATGAGGAAATTACGAACAGTGTCTAATGGAACTTATCTGACGATCATTCAAATCATTACTGGCTTTTTTTCCTTTAATTTTATGGAGTATGTTTTATGGTTGTAATCATTTGAACAGGATTTTTATAATATATTAACATATTACCTGCTTTGCTTCTGTCAGTGTGAAATAGTTTTGAATAGGGAAGCAGGAAAAAAAAAGAATATGCACTTCCCTTGTGGGGACAATATGAAACTTTCAAGTGTGGATCCAAACATGTGAATGAATATTCTTTCAAAATACGTATGCAGTATGGCATAGTTTACAGTGTTGTCTTTCATTTTAGATGCCACAACTGTTGTTGATTCTTGTCAAACGAGTAGAAGTTGGATAAAAGAACCGTTTGTAATCAAATAATCTATTTTTAACTCAGAGGGTGTGAACCAGTCATACGGTATAATAGAAAACGAGTCACGTGTGTGTATATTCGAAGAAAGTAGAATTCATTTTATCTTATTGGTAGAGCCAGTGTCTAGGTTTAGTTGAACTTCTACCCTAGTTCCCACACACTTGTTGTATACTAAGATGTGCAGAAATTATAAATGTGCTGCATGTCAAATTAATATGTATGTTAAGGTGGCCACTTACCATAAATCGATAATTTGAGAACAAAACCAGTTTCGAGGCTGCTTTGACTTAATGAGATGTGTTCCACACTACTGAACATCACTAGGCCTGTCTGTTGAGCTATGATGAAATGTTCTTTTCATGTGAAAGTCATCACAGAATCGTTTCCGCTCAGTGTGCAATACTGGGTCCTTTCCTATGGACTGTATTTAGGCTATTTGGTTAACGCGTGACAAGTTTGCATTCTTTTTGTATGTTATTTCTTGCACAAAATGCATTTTCAGTGACAGGAAGAGTCGGAATATATCACGTACGCTTACAATAGATATATTCGGACGTGAGATTTTCTTTCGAAGAATCGGTCACAGAATCGTACAGGTCTCACCTATATGTCCCTTTGCTTATTACAGACCTGAAAGCCTCAAAGATCAAATGGAGGGATGTTTAAATATTCATCGCTGTGAAGGCCTGGCTCTTGCCGTCGTGGTGTAAAAAGTACCATTGCACTTGCTTATCATTACCACAAACCTTCATAATTGCAGATCAACACCAATAGCTTTGACAGTTAAATAACGCTGCATTTCAACATTTTGAGTCCACTCTAGAAGCAAGTACTGTATAAAATGTGCCTTTAAAAGTATTAATTGATATGATCTGTTGCCATTCCATATCAAATGCCTTGTCTAAGCCTCATGCATTTGCCATTCATAGCTAGCATACCAGACGAATCAGTGTTGCGCAGTATTTCTAGCTTCTTTCAGTCCAAACTAATAGCTGATAAAAGGGGCATTTTTTTAAAACGTCTGCCAATTTTGAGTTCTGTAAAGATAGAAAAGTAGCACATGCTCTTTTAATAAATATTGTGAATGAATCCTTAACAAAGAGCTCATTAAAGCATCATTAAAACTGTGTAAGTGGATATCAAGATAAAATGCAGACGAGCATTCATGCATGTATAATTCTCCTGAAAGTTACAGCCTTTCAAAAGAGTCAGTAAATAACAGGCAAATGTGCTGCAAATTTTCACTCTGAGCATCTAATGACTTGATAATCACATTCCTGGACATACATTAATATTCAACGTCGAATTTCAAAATTTCTCACGTCAGCCAAGCGACAGATAGACAGAACTCGCGTGGTGCCGGTGGTCACGAAAACCCGAAAGGCCGGTGCTATTTTCTAATGAGTTCAAATTTCTGCAAGCAGCACGGTATGTTGTGGCCCGAGGAGACCCCTTGGGTTCCAGCGCCTTCATGGAGTCCTCGCTGTCTGGTGTGAGGTAGCAATTTCTGTACTTTTTTTTTTCTTGAAATCCTATGAGCACGTATCGGTATAAAAAAAAGTCTTCTGTGGATGTGTAACCACACATGTACGGTCCAAAAAACCAAACATTTAAGATACTTCATCTCCTATCTCGAGCGAAGCTGCTGGCGAGACAGAATGAGGGTGGTAGGCGGTATTTCAATGATTAAAAACTTGTCAGCTCCATCTCTGTCTTGGCCAGACTCTTTTGAAAGTCGGTTTGAGAGTGCTGTGTGTGCGGCCAGGGGAGGTGATTCTTCTGACCTGGCAGTTAATAAAATTCTTCCTGTGCCTTTGTCAGTTTCTGGAGGATGATTTTGTGGAGTGCTGGAGGGTGCTGCATTAACCAGCTGTGAGCGCTCACTCTCCCAGCAGCACTCTGGCAGGGCTGACAGTAATCTACATAAACCTCTGTCCTTTTCAAAACGCTTGCCAGTAATTGCAGTTTTGCAGTATTCTAATTGACTTCACGGTGCACCGTAAAGAACAAAAACCTATAATCCTTTGTGAAGCCCATTTGGTTTGTGGCTATTGTGTTAAACCTTCGAATGATACGAAACTGATGACAAATGAAGCGACCGCCACGACTGTACTTAGCCGGTAGAGACATTCATTGGCAAAATATTTGTCTGGATAATAAAGTAGCTGCCAAAACGAGAATGAGTGAATTCTAAACCTTTTTTTTTTTTTTTTTTGTTCCTTGCCATCAAGTGTTTGTCGGCCCCCTCGCTCATTATTTTCACTGAGCTGGAAAATAAGTTAGCCAAGCACTGATGCAGTGGTTTTGATAATGTTTTAGCAGAGCTGTCTTTCGCCAAGCTCTTTTTGAAACAGCCGATTGCGTCTCATCAGAAGAAATGCTTTACCTGAAAAGCAAGGGATCAATTTAGGTACTCAAGTCCAGGGTTTTAGAAAAACACGCTGTTCTCTTTTATTCACCGTTATGTCTCATTAGATGTTGGTTGGCCTGGTAATTGTTGCTAGCTGTTTTGAATGGCATGGGCTATTTGTGTTGGCACCGTTCATATCTTAAACAGTTATTTTGTGAAGTGGAATAAGTCCACCAGTGAAACCACCCATCTGCTACTGAATAACTGAGCACAGAGGACACCCGCCAGAACGATCCAAATTTACACTAATGCTTTTGGGAAACATTTGGTGAGCTTTTGTTACTTTTGTATATACATGTTTATTTGATTTCGGTACCTTTTATTTTGGTGACTTAAGTAAAATGGACATTGTAACCATATTGGGATGGCTGTACTTTAATTTCCTCAACTCTTGAAGCTGAAATTTCTGTGATGAGAAATTTGAAATGGTCATCTTTACTTACATGTGTATGGAGATACTTTAGCCACCAGGGATATAGTTGTATATTTTAGGCTCTAGATCACTGGAATGACATATATGGCTTTAAGTGGCATTGATATATATTGATATTTGTCAATAAAAAAAAGAATCATATACTTTAATTACTTTAAAGCTTACATTGTGTATAGCACGTATGCAAGTTCATTTTCATCATGTTTGATGTAATTTTGTAGCAGTGGTTTGATACTAATAAAGTTGGAAGTTGGTGATGGAACTGTGAAATGTGCTTTACATGATACTTAATGAAATGTTATTATTTTAAAATACTGTACCTGAAAAAGTCATCTGCATTTGATATCATTCGGCAAGAACACAAGATGGTGTGTTTTATTGCATTTCAAATAAATATGAATACATTTAAATTAATTTCCAGTAATTAAGACTACAGATTCTTATGCCGGAATACTACTTCCCACGTAAGTGAACAATGTTGCACTAATAAAATGAAAACAGCTCATTTGTTAGCTCATTTGTTAGTTAATTTGCTTATTTTGTCTGTCCCTTTCAATCAAGTGCCATAGAGAGACCCGTTTAAAGTGCATTTACACTACAATGCTCATCATGTAGGTGACAGTGACAGCAGGATTTTTTCTGCTGTTTGGTTCCTCGTTTTGTTTCTCATCAGGAACATAATGTACTGGTGGGTCTGTTGAAGTCTAAAGAGTTAATCCCCGTCTATTTGAATTTCCATGTCAGTGGTGCATGGCCTGCTACGCTAGGATCCAAGCTAGGATGACGTTTTATGTGTGCTGGAAAAAAGCTGACCTCCTGCGGCACTGGATGAAAAACCTAAATTGCCAAAAAAGACCATTCCCCAGTGACTACATTTGGTTACATCTTGTGCAGTTCATGTTTATAGAGTTCATTCTACACTAAAAACCTTTCACCTCTCCTGGTGAAAAACATGTTGTGTAAGCGCGGTCACAAAGTGAATCATACCCAGAGTTTAGTGTGGAAATGATTTAGTACTCCGAGTCTGTCAGCCTCCTCCCACATCCCCATGACAGATGTCCACACTGCAGCATATTTATCTTTCATTTGGAGATCAGGCCAGGTCATTTTCAATGGCCCTCTTAAAGCCTCAGTTAATGGCCCACATCACAGTGTTCCTTCAGCTTCAAGAAAAGGCTGCACTGAATAAAGAACACCAGTTAGAGGAGGTGGAACTTCACAGTGTTTTTTGTTTTCTTTTTGTTTATTTTTTGCACTTGCATCTCAATTTTTGATATAAAATTTCTATATTTATCTGCTACAAATGAAAGTAGAAATATACTACTCAATTTTTCTCCAAGTGGACTAAGTTGTAACATTAAATGAAAACATGGACATCAGTTTAAATTGTGTACACTGAAAAAAATCATGTAGACACAATTTTCACTCAGCAATTGCTAGTAAATTTCACAATTAATTACAAAGAAATGGAAAGTAACACTGAATTAAACATGAATTTTTGTAGTAGAAAGACTAAAATAATATTCTATAATAAACACTCCACTAATCTTTGTTTAATTTTAGTTAACATTTTTATAGTGTACATGAATTGTATGGTAATCAAATAATATATATATATATATATATATATATATATATATATATATATATATATATATATATATATATATATATATATTATTTCAAATAATAATTTAAATTAGCTAATTATAATTACTTAAAATCTAAATGGTAAAGCAAATAAAATTGTCCCAATTTGTGCCATCTTTGTGGGTGCTATAGAAACACACTGGAAAGAAACAACTTTTCTTCTGTGATACAATCTTCTGTGATATTGCATTTTTTTTTTTTTTTTCATTTTGTCTTAATTATTATTTTTATTACTTGAAAAGCTTGGATGCTATATATTAAATTAGAAACCCAGATGTAAGAATTTACTTCACATACAGTCTTCCAACTGCTGCTCTCACCTCAGGAGGGTGGTGGTCATGTGTGATAGTGGTTTCGCCCCTGTAGCTCAATTCTAATTGGTTAAACCAATGGTGTTGCAAATCACTCAGTGTGACAACACTCCCCAGTCTCCCCTACTAAGTACAGCTCCAAACCAACAGTAGTCATAGATCAGTGATCCTCCCTGCTGTATTTACAATCAATAATGGATTTTTTTATTTTTTTTTATTATTTTTTTATTTTTTTTTATGTTGAGTATGAAATTGTGTTCAACTCATTGCTTGTGTTTGATCAATGTGGATTTTTTAATTTTTAATTTTTTTTTTTTTTTTGGCTTAGCTTCCAATTATTATTTAGTTTAAACTTGTTTGATCTAATGTGTTGATAAGAGAAAATTATAATGTGATTTGTATGGAAACATATGATTTTTAGAAAAAAAGTTCCACCCCACTCCTAAACATAACCATCAGTTGCATGAAAATGTACAAATTCAACAATTCCCCAGAAAGTAAAAAAAAAAAAGGTACAAATTGCCATGAAAGTGTGTTGCTTTAACTATAAATTTATATGTAAATGTCAAATGTTAGCAGAAACAATACATTTGTTATTTATTTTATTTAATTAGCATTTATTTAGTTTGTTTTATTTTTTTTATTTAATGTAATTTACAATTATTATATAATATATACAATTGTTGTATATACAATTTATATGAATTGCATATTTTTTCCAAAATTAAAATATATTTTAGATAGTCTTGTTGATTTGAAAATCAAATGATCCTAGTCTTGATTTTAAAAAATCTGTTTACCCTATTTCATGCATGAGCAAAACTGACATAAGCATAATATCAGCCTAATTTAGAATTTGGGTTGCACCTCAAATTTTAGTCCCATTATAAATAATGACAAAAATATTACATTATGCTGTTTTGACCTGGAGCTTGGAGAAAATGTGCTGAAAACAACCCTAAAAAAGTCTCTCAGATACATCATTCATTGGTCTCTCAGCACAGAAGATACCACCTTTACACAAAAGTTCTCCCAGTTTGCACAATTTCCTCAATTCTTTGTGTTTCAGAGTCTCGTGCTTCTCTTATCTACAGCTGTCCTCCACTGGAGGTTCTTTCAGGGATGTGATTTCTGTGGTGGACTAATAAGATTGTATTGGTGTGAGTTGGCTTCTCGTCGATCTTCTCCATGTGCAGACGGAGGGGGAGAGAGTGGCAGGAGAACACCTGCAAGCGGATTAATGAGGGAGAGACTGCTCTCCAAGCTGCCCATCCTACTCGCGCTAATTAATCCTGCTGGTCATTAGCAATAACGGTTAGCTTCATTCAAATAGCAGGCATTTTATGTTATCTCCATATTGAAACTTGCGCAGTAACTGTGCCCTGATTAACATACAGGCTGAGGTGATGAGGGCAGAGGTTATATATAAATTCTGTTATTATTTACTTACTCATTTTAACTGTTTCACTCTGCTATATTCTAAACTTGCATGCTCCTATTTTTCCATTAAAAAAAATAAAAAATCCTAGTGACCATTTCAGCTAAAGGAATCTTTGACCCCAAAATTAAAATGTACTCACCCTCAGGCCAACCAGATGAGTTTGTTTCTTTATCAGAACAGGTTTGGAGAAATTTAGCATTACATCACTTGCTCACCAATGGATCTTCTGCAGTGAATGGGTGCCGTCAGAATGAGAGCCAAACAGCTGATAAAAACATCACAATAATCCACAAGAAATCCACACGACTCAAGTTCATCAATTAACATCTTGTGAAGTGAAAAGTCACATGTTTGTAACAAACAAATCCATCAAGATGTTTTTAACTTCAAATCGTCACTTCAGCCTAAAATACAAGAGCTTTGTGTGAGAAATAGACCAAATGTAAGTCACTAATTAACTTCCAGTGAGCTGTGAACTCCAGAACCACATCAAACTAATCATTGATTCAGTGAGTTGACTTAAGAACTGAATCAGCAAAGGAATCATTCTTTTGAGCTATACTTCTGAATGAACTGGTTGACATGGTTCACAAATTGGATGGAACAGTTCATCAATGAATCGCTGGACTGATTCATTCATGAATCAGCATTTACTTATTCAATTATCTGGCCTCTGCAGTTCTCAAGTTACCAACTCACTGCATAAAAAAAAGATCAGTTAAGAATGGATTAAGTTGTATTCTATTCCACAATATGACAATATTTATTTTTTTGGAGTTTTTGGGGGGTTTTTTGGAGTATGGAAATTTTGGTTTGTATGGAAAAGATGCTAAGATTCTTCAAAAGACCAAATTTTTGTTCCAAAAAAAAGGGGGGAAAAATTCATATGGGTTTAGAAAAACACAACAGTGAGGAATGAATCTCCATAGTTTGAAAAGAGATTTGTGGGAGTCGTACGGATGGGAAAAACATGGCTATTTCCATTTGTGAGCATGTGTGTGTGTGCACGATAGGATTTAAATAGATCTCTTAACACCTCCCTACACACAGACACATACACACTTTCTGTCTTTCTCTATATGCTTGCCTTATTGCTATGCTCATGGCAGATGAGAAGAACTCCACACAGAGAAGAGGAAGAATGAGAAAGGACGTGTGAGGGAGAGACTGAAGCGGTGAGGGAGGGAGCCGTCACACAGAGCACTTCCTAAAATCATGTTACTGTGTCATTATCCCACCTCTGCTCTCTTCCCAGCAATCATATTTGGAGTACATCTTTCAGGAGCTCTCAGTGCCACAACAACTGGTAAGCATGGCTAATGGAAATTTAATCAGTGACAAGAGTGGAGAATCAGTCATAATGCATGTCAAACTGAATGCACCCCGATAAGGAATAACAGAGAGATGCAAATAGTGGTTAAGGGAAGCTTCGCTGACAGACTGATAATGCCCTCGTACTTCCTGTGGCAAGCGCCGAAGGCTGTTTTATGTTTGTGAGTGTTTTATCTAGAGCGTGGTTTATGAATGTTTTTTCTTTTTTCTCATTGATTTTAATGCTGCAAATATGAGCACTCCAGCAAAACCAGAAGGCACAAGGATGCAAATAGCCCTCTGTTTATGTTTTTTCATTAAAGCAATAAGAGCCAATCTAATTAGAACGTCAAGATTTCAAGCAGTTGTTCCTTGGCTGCTTGTTTGTTTGGTTGGTTTTCATTTTTCATACTTTCTCCTGGCAGAACCTTGTAAGATTAAACCAATAAATTGCTTGCAAAACTTGGGGTTAAATTGACTACACATGACAAAACCTAAACAAATCCCTCTTATCCCATTTCAACTTCCCCACTGGTAAACAGAGCGCTATCTTGTTCCACCAAAGAACTGCCATGAGCAAGACGGCGCACAAAAACCCAATCTACAAAGGAACAAAACTGGGATGCTCCACCAGCACACCACGCATCTTCCGTGTCTCAACTTACCCATGAAGCATGTTTCTTAAGGCTAAAATCGTGCAAGTGCTCAACGAGAGTTTCAAGTCAAGCTTGCAGGAACATGAATGGTATTTAACCCTTTCTGTCATCATGCTTTGATCCTGTGAGCCGTGGCCTGAAACAGGTTTCATTTGAACATTGCTAAAACATTGTAGAACAGGACTTCATGGTAACACTTTAGAATAATGGTCCGTTGTTAACAAGTAGCTGTGCAGGAAGTAATATGTAGTGCTACATTAGCATTGAAATTAATACTCTTAACTAATATGGAAGCAATATTAACTAAGCAGTAAGTAATAGCAAATTTAGGACAAAGGTAGTTCCTTATTAGGTATTCAATAATTACTAAATAAAAATATCCTCATTGAGAACTACTTGCTAACTCTGACCAGTTAATAAAGAATAACCAATTATTTATCACAACAGTCTAAAAAGTAAACTATTGTCTTTTTTAATACTTAACATGGTCATAAAATGTCTTTTTCAGAGTCTTGGACCTCAAATGGGTTCTTTGTGGAAACTAATTTATGAATATTATATCCCCCCAAATACAAATAATTACTCAAGCATTACCATGTCAGCCTACAGGAACCACTAGTGATCTGAACCATTATTTTAAAGTGAAAAACACTTTAACAAATTAAACAACTAATACTCAAATATTACCTTGTCAGCCTGCAGGAACTACTAGTGATCTGGACCATTATTTTAAAAACACATTATCCCCTCACTAACTACTAATTACTCCGATATACTTTTTTCCAGATCCACTTGTTACAAAAAAAAATATAGCAGGAAAGTAGCAGTGGTAGTGAAATTCAATTTGCAAATGATTCATTTGAATCGCATCTTTTGATCAAGTTGAGTCTTTTGAATCTGTAAAACCAGTTTGCAAAGATGTTTAAATGATTCATTTCAAAAGCCTGAATCTAAATCTCAAGAGAAGCACACCGGACAATGCATCACACAACAGATCTTCCAGGCCAATCTCATGAAAAAATGTAACTATTTTAACTACAAATTTGTAAGATGTGAATCTTAGAAAAAAGTCAGCAAAAATGTGTGTTTGTAGCTTAACAATTATGAACATTGTGAAATGCTGAACTCTCCCACGTTTCCTAGAACTGTTTGTATTAAAAAATAGCATGTTCATTAGTAAAATAATAAAATGTCCTTACCCTTTATGTTTAATCAGTGTCATGCATGAATCAGAAATGATCAGATGCAGAGAGACTTAACAAATCCTGCCGCTCACATTTTACTTGTGTGAAGCATGGAGGAAATCAGCATGATTTGTTTTTCCACTGAAGATTAAAAAATGATTATGAAAAGTATGAAAAATTTAACTACATGTACACAGCAAGAAGCAACACTGTTGCTATGAACTCTTGAGAGAAAAAGAAAATGCTGCTGAAGAAAATTGATATAGCCTATTAAGCTGTAAATAAATATATATATAGGTCTGTAACTCCACAACAAGAATAATATAGCCTACACTCTTAAAAATAAAGGTTCTTACTTGGTTTTGATTGTTCCATGAAGAACCTTTTAACATCCATGGAATCTTTTCATCATACAAAAGGTTCTTTATAGTGGAAAAGAGTACTTCAGATTATTAAAATGCTTTTCACACTGAGAAAAAAATGGTTCTTTTAAGGACTGTTTACTGTAAGGTTCTTTGAGGAACCCAAAATTAATCTTCTATGGCATCACTGCAAAAATTATTATTATTAATCTAATTTTTAAAACATAATTGTTCATGTGTAATGCTCCACCCCTCACAGCACTATCAATAATGCTCAAGTAGCCCTTAATCAGCATCGGACTAGAAGTGTGTTCCTCTTAACTGATATCATACTGGATATCATTCGCCATTGTCTTTATATCATTCAATTTTCTTTGAGTAGCCATTATTACAATTATTCAACCTTTAAACTTAAAGCAGTCAAAACAGTGGGTATGGGTTGATTCCTCTTCTTTTAATGAGACACCTGAGCTCATATGTCTATCACAAGCTTTGTCAGTTCTGGGGGCAATCACTTTCATTGGAAAGACCCAACAACCTGTTAAGTACTCTCTGGGGTACGTGTACCTCTGATTGGGGATCACAGCTTAAGCCTGAAAAAAGAGTTTGCAGACTATACACTTGATCTTCATTATAATTAGATGCTACCCCAACCCATAAGGAGGGCAAACTGTGCTGTGTAAATTATCACACACAAATCATCTGCAGCAAATAGGAAAATATGAATTGAAGAAAATGGGAAGAGGGTCTCCTCCTTCTGCACTGTGGCAGAGGAGGAGACCCATTATGGATGAGATCCAGGAAGGTTTATTTTCCGGTTTTGGCTCCTTCAGACAAAGCTCTTTGATGCAGGGTATGCTTGTGTGAGTTCATATTTATTAATTGAGCATATGGCTGACTGTATGAGTGTTATCTGCAGTTCAGGAACTGATGTGATGTTGGTGGCAGTACACGCACATTATAGGTTCCACAAACTGAGGTGAGTGGCTGGCCAGCAGACAATACACAATGAGTGAATCATAACTTGCTATTGGCAGTATTTTAATTGCATGGCCTTATTTTGTTATTAGGCTGACCTTGTATATTTTTCCAGCAATGTGAAAAGCAATGAAGACTTAATTGCTATACCAATGTGGTTTTATTGAACTTTAAGTGTAATACTATATGATGATGGCACCTCTAACAGCTGCGCCAGTTGGGTTTCAGGGGCTAATGGGATCAGCCAATGTCTGGATGTCAGATTAGTCAAAGACAAATTAGCTGTACATACGCCTACCTCTACATTGAGATTGTAAATGGCTGCAAGTTTCTGTTAACATAATCATCACTGATAGCCAGTGTATTAATCCACTTTACCAGGTATTTCCAAGTACTTTATTGAAGCCCACATTTACTTGCTTAACTTACTTTTAAATTAATTGAAGCCAACCTTTACTTAACTTACTTTTGAATCGATATATCATTGGTTCAAAAGCTTATGGGGCCAGTAAGATTGATTGGTAACACTTTAGTATAGGGACCAGTTCTCACTATTTGCTTATTAGCATGCCTATTAATAACATATTGACTGTATATTAGTACTTATAAAGCACATATTCTGCATGACCATATTCTACATCTCTAATTCTACCCAATACCTATAGTTAACAACTACCTTACTAACTATTAATAAGCAGCAAATTAGGAGTTTATTGAGGCAAAAGTCGTAGTTAATGGTTTGTTAATAGCGAGAATTGGACCTTAAAGTGTGACCAATTGATTGATTGATTGAAAGAAATTGATACATTGATTCCTTTACAGTGGTGTTTACATTGAAACACCACTGGAGATTTCTATTTCATAGGAGATTTCTATTTCAATTAAATGTTGTTATATTAAACTTTATATCAAAGAATCACAATTTGAATCACAGTCTCTGCAAACATATCAACCAGCAGAACTGTTAACAATGATGATAATAAGAAATGTTACTTGAGCACCAAATCAGCATATAGAGTGATTTCTGAAGGATCATGTCACACTGAAGACATTTTAAAATATATTAAAATAGAAAACAGTTATTTTAAATTGTAACAATATTTCACAAAATTATTCCTTTCACTGTAAATTTAATCAAACAATACCATTAAAAATCTTACCAACCCCAAACTTTTCAATAATAGTGCACAATTATATATTAATGGTATATGTTTTTGGCAGAATTTACATTTTTACATGTTTTGGAGTGAGACATTATTAGATATGGCACTTTGCTTACCATTAAACATATCATCTTTCATCACACTAAAAATCCAGGGCTGACTCAAGCTAAACTCAACCTTACCCAGGTAGCCACTTAAACCTGTTTCATGACAATGTGTTTGAATAGACACCAGAAGTTTCACCCTGCACTCTAACCGAAATGAGCCTCTATTTCAGGTTGATTATGTCTCTTCTCTTGATATATGCAGAGTCTTCCCATGCAGTCCCCGTATGGCCATTGAGCAGGGATGCCCTCCACATTAGAAGTAATTCACACTTCAACTTCAGTCAAGCACCATCAGCGGCTAAAACCCTGGATTGCCTGTGAATAAAATCATAGTCATGACAACTGTGCAAAATGTCGCCTCAGTAACGTTAAGCGGTATTCATAATTCTTCCAACCAAGTGCTTACAGATTCAATGAATATGTTTAACACAACTCTGTAAACTGTCAGCGGCCGGATTGCAACAGATCCACAAAGTTTAGTTGTTGTGTGTGGAAATAGGACAGCATTAAACAACACAATATTATAATGTATTTAAAGGGTTTTTATAATCAGGATTATGGAGTCTGGATCAAACCAAATGTGTCCTGTTTGATTTATCCATGTCCCTCGCTGTGACTTAATCTAGGTTGATTCATTAAAGGTAACATGGTATTTTCTAACATAATCTTCTGGCCTTTTGTTTAACCACAGTCTGTGGGGAGAAGGTCATAATGTAGGATAAATCTGATAGCTCCTGAGAGGCTCTGATCAGTAGCATTTTTGTGCCAATAACCTGAGCTATAAATGCCATGTGAATCACTCAGGAGAAGCAGGAAAATACATAATATAATATATAGGGTGATATGAGTTCCACAATTTCATATGATAAAACTACCGCCAGATACACATAGAAACTCAAAGGTCTTCAGTTCAACTCGCCAAAATAAATGTTTGGTTGGTAACATTTTATTTTAAGGTCAAATTCTCACTATTAACAAACCTTTAAAGGTGATATATCATGAAAATCTGACTTTTCCAGGTTTTAAGTGCTATAATCAGGTCCCCGGTGTATCTACCAACCAAGGAAACGTGAAAAAGATTAACCCAGCAACTTTGTTTTGGTAAGCCTTTTTCTGCAAGCGTCTGAAAAAACGAGCGCATCTGATCTCGCTCCACTAGTGACGTTGCAAAGGGATCTCATTATAATATTACTGCCCCTTAATCTGTACGTTTCCACCCACGGCGCTATCATTTTGATTTCGCAAGCGACAACGGTGTACCAGTTCTAATGCCATGGAGAAAGTTTGAGCAAAACATGCTAACTGTTCTATCTTTAGCTGCACAGACAAGCACAGAACACTATTTACATTCAGAATAATAGAACTATTAATATCATTATAAAACATTTCTATAATATCAATGACATTATTCCCAAACCCAAAAACTTTCAGAGAGTGAAGTAAGAAGCCATGTTCAATTGTATCGAAGGCTTTACAAAAATCTAAAAATAAAATTAGAGCCCCTGACTCTATCTGGTCAGAATAGTCTAAAAGGTCAAAAATAACACGAATATTGTTACTAATATGTCTATTTTTCATAAAGCCTGTTTGAGATTCATTAATAATTTGATCTAGTCCTGATTTTAATCTTCTAGCATATATTAATGCAATCAATTTGTAATCTGTATTCAAGAGAGTGATAGGTCTCCAGTTATCAATTTCCAAGGGATCCTTATCTGGCTTAGGGATCAGGGAGATTAAGCCTTGTTTCATAGTTGTCGCCAATTCCTTCTTTTTAATACAATCATTGAACATTAAGAAAAGTGGCTCTTCTAAAATATACCAGAAATGTTGGTAAAATTCAGTCGAAAGCCCATCAGGTCCTGGACTACCTTTTTTCATACGTCGGAGAGCTAACTGTAATTCTTCTTTTTTAAGATCTTTTTTAAGATCAGATTTTTAAAGTCATTATTTATCAATGGAATAACATTTTGAATATTATCAGTAAACGCTTTGCAGATGTCATAATTAAAGTCAGATTGGTATAATTTTTCATAAAAAGAGCTAACAAATTCTGAAATTAATTTAGGGTCCTCACATATGGAGTTATTAATACATAATGCTGACAATGATTTCCTCTTAAAATTCCTTTTTTCAAGGGCAAAAAGATATGCTGTATTTCTCTCGCCCTTTTCTATCCACTTAGCTCTTGAGCGCACGAAAGCTCCATTCACCTTTTTGGTATACAAGTCATTAAGTTTTGCTTGTGAAGAATGGAGCTCACTATCCTGTATTGGGGAGAGAGTCTGAGCTTTCCAAAGATGATCAATTTTATCCAACAATTCTGTTTCCATGTGGTCTCTATCCTTTTTTATTTCCTTACTTCGTTTAATAGCCAAATGTCTGGATTTAAATTTAAATATTTCCCATTTAGAAACAAAATCTGTCATCTCTGAATTAAATATATCAGTGGCTAAAGCTTCAATATTTTTTATGAAAATTCTATCTTCTAAAAGAGAGTTATTAAATTTCCAATAGCCACGGAGGCTATTAGAATTCTGAACAGTCCGCAAGGACATTTCAATTAAGAGATGATCTGTAAAAGGAGCATAATGATCCAAAACAGATGTTTTCAGCAGGTAGGAGTTGTAATGATGCAGCTCTCTTCTGGAAAAGGGGGCGGGGAGCAGCAGCTCATTTGCATTTAAAGACACATGCTCTAATATAGAGTGTTTCTGCTTCCACTCAAAATAAGCATTTTCAAAATGATATAATAAATGATTTGTGGGGTATTTTGAGCTGAAACTTCACAGTTACATTCTGGGGACCCCTGAGACTTATATTACATATTGTAAAAAGGGGTATAATATGTCACCTTTAACTATAACTTTTGCCTCAATAAACTCCTAATTTGCTGCTTAAAACGGTCATGCAGAAAATGTGCTTCATAAGCACTAATAAACAGCCAATATGTTAATAACAGTCATGCTAATAAGCAACTAGTTAATAGTGAGAATTGGTTCCTATACTAAAGTGTTACCGTTTGGTTTAATTTGAAGAGATTATAACAGAAATATATTACTCAAAGTATTCTCAAAGTAAAATAACAACAATATAATAATATAGTTGATTAAAACATAATTTTTAAGAAATATCACACAATATCTCCTCCATGTTTTAATTGAATTTGATTAGATCTTAAAAGTGTAATTAAGCTGTTAAATTGCTTTCATTTGATTCATTTTGATAATACATTTCTATCAAATCATAAAACTCAGAATTCAAAAACATTAAAATAGTCAAAATAGAATTTCTGGAAAAATAAACACATTTATAGGTAATTGTTATTGTTACAATTTTAGTAGATTATTAAATTAAAGTTTTAAACATTTTAAAAGTTAAACTTTTATGAATTCAATTGATTAGACGTAATTTTTGATTATTAAAAATGAATTAAATTATTAATTAATAGGCCCTATATATAGTATTGCACAACATATTTCAGTATTATATTATATTATATTATATTATATTATATTATATTATATTATATTATACAATCTACAAATACTTCTGAATGACTGTCAATACAAAAAGACACCTTTTAGTCCTGATGGTGTTGCTAACTGGGCCATGCTATAACCAGACAAACCCTGAACCCTGAAGCACACCACAAAAGAGCACATTGCAGGAAATTATATGTTGCATCATGTAAAACCGCCATGAGAAGTCTAATGAAGTATGCCCATTCAGAATCAAATGCTCTTCAGATGCAGCTGTTGATGTTATTTCCCAGGTATAGTTGTTTCAGGGAGTATCACACACTGTCATTAACACTAATGGAGCTGTCACACTGACTGCAAAAGTGCCCTGGAGTCAGCTGGTTGTTCAATGCATACCTCTAAGGCCTGTCTGACTTTTATTGTCTGTTTTGTTGCTGACATACAATTACTTACTGACTTCCCGTCAAGTGATGTGTACATGTTTACAGAATTACGTCTGTAGTGTCACAATGGCATCAATAATCTATAGAGTTGCTTTCTTCCTCCCAACAGCGACAATAGCTTGGTTGCTCTTATGTTGAATTTACCAACCTTTCCTTTAACACAAACTGTTTTTTTATTTTTTCTTTATTTCTTTCCTACCTTCCGGCACTAAACAAATATCAACCTCAATGCAGACCAAATTGATTTATGTCAACAATATGGATGGGGATTCTCTAGTCATAATCCTGCCCTCTTTCTGAGGAAAACTCAAGGTTTCCCTCATTCTAGGAAGTCTTGTAACAGATTTGATTCATAACTTTGCTCATCTGATTTGCCAACATGCACTCGTTTATCTCCCTTTATTAATATAAGGACAGAGATACGGCCACTGTAACATGGAAATATTTAAATAAGATGAATATTCCAGCAACCAGTGATTTGAACATTATTCAGCTAGAAACAATATCACTCCCATATGGAGTCCTGCTAAAATGAGCTAAAATGAATGTTTTTGATGTTTTCTTGTACTGACATATGTTTTTCTGTTTTCTGTAAAATGACCTCAGTCACTAATCACATGACGTTCTTCATCTAAAAACAAATACGAGGGATAAAAATATTGTGTTGGCTTCAAAACAGCTATTTTAAAGATGTTTTGACGCCAACATTTTATATGTATAATATTACATATAAATATATAGTTTTAGTGTTATTTTTATGTATACTTTTTTATGTATATTTATATATTTAGAGAATTTTTAAATAATTTTATTACAGATTTATTAAGTAGTTTTGATGGTTAAAAAAAGTGTTTTTTTTGTTTTTTGTTTTTTTTGTTTTTTTTTTGCTAGTTGTCTTTTACATTTTACATTTTTACATCATTTAATGAATTGTTTTAATGTTTAAATTACCTGAAAACCTGTTTAATGGCAGTCTCTGTTGTAACAACATACCCCATAAGGTGTCAACAAAAGGTCAAAATGTGTTCAATGATCTTTTTCTGGGTGGAAATCAATAGTTCAATACAAAAGTTCAATAGTTGTTTTGTTTTGTTTTGTTTTGTTTTGTTTTGTTTTGTTTTGTTTTGTTTTGTTTTGTTTTTTTGTTTGTTTGTTTGTTTGTTTGTTTGTTTGTTTGTTTGTTTGTTTGTTTTTTTTGCAGCCTAGACTTTAAAGTATGGGCCTTTACAGAAATTGATTTTCACAGAGAAATATTCAGAGTAAAAAGTGTGACAATTAGCCCTGCTCTCCTCTACTTTATGAGGTAAAGATGTGTAAAAGCATAAATTCTCAACACTTTAAATAATTGTAAGGATGTAGAGAATTTAAATTAGCCAGCATAATAAATACACCTGATAAAATATGCTCAGTTTTGCAGTCTCAAGACACAATTATTATAATGATATTTAAATTTTTGTGACAGAATTTTTCAGTCATGCCTTCGGGGACATCTACCATCCGTTTCAGCAACAATGCAAAAAAAAAAAAAAAAAAAACATATTTTCTAATTTATTTCAGGAATGTCTCCAGGGAGATTTGAAAATGACTACATTTCCTCTTTGCTTCCAAAGGCTCTGTGTATTGGAAAGTCATCCATTTCAATGGCTTTATTTTCCCAGTGTTAACTCAGGCCATCCGAATGCAGAAAAACACTCTGTGAAATAAATGTCACACTTTAATGAAAGATAAAGGCTTAAAGTAGTGAAACAATAAGATCCATCATTGTGACAGATGAGAGACAGAGAGATTAACATTCTTCGCCAAGAGATTACATCACAATGAATGAACCCACAGCGGTGTTTTTTTTTTTTTTTTTAGCCGCACAATAAAAAAAAAATGTGAGTAGGGACTAGTGCATAGAGAAAAGAGTTTAGGCCAGGCTCTGTCACATAGCAAACATTGATTTGTGGTGAGTTCAATACTGTTATCATTTTGCTCTGTTTTAATCTCGGTCTGGAGTGGCCGATAGCCATCTGAAACACTTTCAAACAAATCCGAATGCATCCTCCCATCGCTATGGATATTTCCCAAGGTCATCGTTCCTCAGACGCCACACGGCATTTCAGAAAACACCTGCTGTTGAAAATATTAATGCAGCCGCACTATAATAAAAGTAAATTCAAATCTGCTGGCTGTCCATTCTTATTCAACAGTAATGGGTTTGACTTGTTATCTTCGTGAAACTGTACCACCTGATCCAATTACTCGCAGAGACCCTGCTTTTCCTTTTTATCCATTTCGGAAAACCGTATTGTCAAAGACTAACCCCAACGTTTAAAAAAAAATAAAAATACACTAGTCTAAGAGCAAGACTGAGCACAGACGACGGCGACCACAACAATCCTAATATTCACACTGCATCATCTGGACTATAAATGATACTTGTGGGAATAAATTGGATTTCAGCTCTGCTAACACAAACGAGAAGTAATTTATTGCCATTGCACATAGTTTTTGCAATTTACACAGTTTGTGTAGACATTACATCAGATACATAATGTCTGTCTAGCCTTAACTTTAATATTAGCAATGCATAGGTAGTACAGAGGATATAAATCAAACATACAACACTTCCTGAAATAGTCTGTTTATCTAATCCAGCTTCTGCTGCCCTCATAGGGAAAGCTTGGCATTTAACTCATCAGATATAGGCCCATATGCATGTTATGTAACTGATGTTATGGTCTCAAAATTCACTTTATCCTGTGACCCTAACCGCAAAAGCCCATGTGCTTACTCAGCACGGATGAGTCATGATTCTTCAACCTCCATTATCATGAAAAGAGGATTTGCTGTTGCATGTGTAGCATGTGTATTTCTTCCCAGGCACTGCTAGGCACTTTTAACGAGGACAGCAGAAAAATGGCTTGATTTTTTTACTTTTTTAAAAAACAAATGGTCAGTTAAAAGGGTGCTTAACCTTTAGAAAATGATCGTCAATCTCAGGAGGTCAAATTAAATATTGTATAAGATTGTTTTAATTTGTTTTTAAATTAGATTTGCTGTATTGGCAGCACTGTTATCAAAAATTGGGACTAAATGCAGTCTAAATGCAAATTAGAAACATAATTTTTGTGATTTTGTGTGAACAGTTCATAGTTATCAAAATTAAATAAACAAAATATAAACAATATATTATAAATGAGAAAATGACACACATTGTGTTGAATAAAGGGATTTTTTTCTTCTCTTTCTAAAGCCAAGATCATGTTTTCTTTCACTTCCTGTGGCTAATGTTAAATGCTCATGCTATTTGTGCTATCTTATTCTATCTTGCATGTTGCAGTCTTCATGTGGCTAACTGGTTAATATAAATTGATCTCATAGATGAAGCCATACACGTGTAAATGTGACCAGAAGTATCAATACTTTACAACACTGACATCATATAATACAGAGATAATCAAACCTTGTATAAAAATATCAAGACTAAACATTTTAATTAGTAATTTTATAACTTATTTAGCATTAAAATTGTGTGAAAAACACTGACATCTTATGAGCATGTCTCAAAAATCAATTTAAATGAGAATTATAAATGAACTGTTATTAATAAAAAACAATAGTTATAAATAAAAACAATAGTTTGATAATTTGCAGTTAATTAAATCTTATAAATGATTCTTGGATGATTATAATTGGTAATTTAATCCTCAAAATTTAAGATAAAAAATATATTTATCAAATGTATTTATAGAAAAAATGCCATTAAACAAGTATGTAAAATATAATTACTTTTGTTGATCCTACATTAATTTAGAGATTCAGTGTGTAATTACTGTATATTTATGATTACAAAATTTAGTGTTAGGTGTGATGGTCACACTTTATTTTAAGGTCCAATTCTTGCTATTAACAAACCCTTAACTATGAATTTTGCCTCAATAAACTCCTAATTTTCTTCTTATTAATAGTTAGTAAGCATAGGTATTGGGTAGGATTAGGGATGTAGAATATGATTATGCAGAATATGTGCTTTATAAGTACTAATAAACAGCCAATATGTTAATAGGCATGCTAATAAGCAACTAGTTAACTGTGAGAATTGGTCCCTATACTAAAGTGTTACCGGTGTGATTGATCGTGATTATTCACAGAAACCTATGCGAATAATTAGTTTGTTAAATCTCTTCACAGCCCTAGCTGAAAACTACATACTTTCCATGCTAAGTTCATTTTATGTTACATAATAGTATAATAGTTAATACACATTTTATAGTCCTCACAAAACAGTTCAAACAAAAAAAATATGGTATTTGTGCCTCTAATGCTTTTTTATAAAGGTCAAGTGGCACCAAAATGTACCGTATCTGTGGAAAGTGCCTCCAGCTGCGACTTAGATCTAGTGAAACGTATTAAAAATGACAAAGATCTTGAAAAGATAAAATTGTATACAGTTTGTGCATCTTTTCTGATGGCGTTTCGTCATGTATTCAGAGCGGATAAGCAGAGCC
Source organism: Spinibarbus caldwelli (assembly GCA_039654775.1). Classification (NCBI taxonomy): domain Eukaryota; kingdom Metazoa; phylum Chordata; class Actinopteri; order Cypriniformes; family Cyprinidae; genus Spinibarbus; species Spinibarbus caldwelli. The sequence continues at coordinate 21,975,533 of CM077237.1, forward strand.
GTACTACCCCTACAAATGAGCTCTATCTAGATGTATAAAAATGCCCCTTGAGGAAATAAACATGCTAAACAGGATTGCATTTCAAGTGCAGTTGATGCTATTGTTTTGGCCTCTCTTGACTGAAATTATCTAGACAGTGCAGTGCACCTTTCAAGACATAGCCCGTCTAAAATTTACTGACAGAGAGGCAAGCCCTAAGGCTAACACACCATCACTAAACAAGCCAAACCTTCAGTCCACTTTTCAGCTGACTCTTGTCCTTTCTTCCATTTTCCCCAGCTGTGTCATCTCGACATCACAGAACTTGACATTTGCACAGGTAATATAATGAGACCTGTTCCTGTTATTGGGAAACTAATGCATTTTGAGCTTGGGCTATTTTTCACTTGACATTTACATACATTAATACCTGATTAGCTCTCGTTTTCAATGCCAGCTTGCATTTTGAGCCTGTATGGAAATAGCATTATATTTCTTCAGATGCTTCTACACTTTTTTTTAATTACTCGAGCACTAAATCTAATGCAAAGTGTTTACGGCATGAGTATTTAGAAGGTTCCTCTTGCAGGGGGAGATTAGCTTTGCCGAATTACTGATCAAGCAATCTGAACCCTGATCTCTGTTTATGAGCTAGCAGCGCTGTACGTCTGACGTTTTTTAAGATGGAGTGGCCGATAGAGATCAGATTCTTCCTCTGTCATGCCGGCTCTTAAGAACATCAAGGCCATATCAGCTATCATATCACCTCATATTTTTAAAACCAATTTCATTTCAAAAGAAGTGCGTCAGCGCTGCATTTTTGTCAGATCTGTGCCAAATTCCTTCATTCTCGTACGGTATAATAAGGTCATGTTTGCCAAATGTTTTAAGAAAAAGCATCTTCTATTGAAATCTGTCAAAGTCTGTTAAATGTCAGGCTCTTTAGTGTTGTTTCCGTTTTTTGCATTTCTTCAGTAAAATTTTGCAAATATTTTCCCATTTGAGATCAATTAGCCATCAAACCCTGAGTGCACCTTCATTGATAATTGAATACATTTTCAATAATCTCTGAGGCATCTAATCCTATCAAATGTATTAATTTGCTCCTTGTACAAGCCCAATGCGCTGATCTTTTTTAATTAGTGAGTAATTGGTGCTTAATGTGATGTAGTAAGAGAGCCATTGAATGTGGCGCCGTGAGGGGACGGCAGCATAGATTCCATTGTGCATGAATGAATAACTCCATTGATCCGTCAGGCTTGTGACAGGCAGTCAGCTTGGGCAAGGGAGTCAAAAGCATGTTAGTATGCCAGTCGTCTGTACATAAGCGTGGCTTGTAATCAGGTGGAATCTAATTAACCTTTTCTCCATAATGATTGTTAAAGTGACTCTCGCCACAAAGGATACTCACTGACGACAGCGTGGCCACTTTTGAACTGTGAAGGTCCCAGTGAAGTATCTGAGGGCTGTGAAACGTATATGAGCCAGTGACTGTGAACTCTCTAGGCACTTGGAAAGTGGTGAGTGAAAATCATTGACTTAAATGCTAATTTACTGCTTCAAATGATTCATTCGGTTCACGAACGGAGCGTAGAGACACTCTGCGATCATCAGTCATGCTTAGTTCTTTTAGTCAGTCTGAGTTTATCTACACAAACGACTTGTAATGACATCTAATGGAATAGAATAACGCTGGGGTAAGAGGAGTATTATTGATCCAATTTCACTGATTCATTTCATAAGTATAGATTATAGCTTGTAAACTCCTGCTTTGCGATATCCCCTTATTCATATTCGCAATAACTGGGGCAAATTCTCAAAGCCTTCAATAATGATTTGGACATGAGAAGAGGATAATGAAGGCCTGTGGCAGATGATCTGACTACCTTAGGGTGATTTCCTTTAATAAGAAGCAAATCTGTGTTTCTCACTTCCACTCTCTCTTGGAAAGTACATGACCTGTCGAATCGCTCAGCTCCCGCAGTCTGACAATATAATTTATACCTTGGAACAGTAATTTCTTTGATGCAGTCGCGGGTCTGAAATACAAATTAGGAGCAGGCGTGCGATTAACTCCAATCACAAACACTTGTGGTAGGCCAGCTGAAGTAAAAAAATACTTCCCTCGGTAATCAAACCAAATAATCCACACGGCACAATAGCCAGCTTCTTGCTTTCGTTAACCCTAAACAGCAACAAAATGACAGGTGAAATCGGAAAGCGCTAACTAGTCATTAGCATACGCCGAGGGTGGATTTGCAAAGCCTCTCTTGTGTGCTGTTGGTTCGCCTGCTCCATCTGCCCGCTTCCATCTCGGCTGCTTTAATGGCTGTATAAAAGTATGAAAAAGAGCACAGTGACAGTTCCAAAGTAGATCCCCCACCCTCCTTTCCCCCTCAGAGCGATTAAAGAGCCAATGTGAGGTGGTGACAGTTCTGGCTTTTGATCATGTTGCCTGTCAGTGGAGTGTCGACTGGTGGGGAGTCTGGCCAGGTAGTAGTCTTATAAAGGGGCACATCATGAGGAGAAAGAAAGACTTTGGCAAATCAATGCTTGCAGCTCTTGAGAGTAAAGACAAAGGGTACTCTTTGAGTTTTGGTTTATGTTCGACTGGATTGTGTTCGTTTAGCTAATATTCAGCACATTTTAACATCCGGGTTGAAAGCAGCGTAATGTAATATATAATGATATATATTGTTTGTGGTACGGGTTTGGAATACCTAGTAGTTGTGTTCGGTTTCATGAATTGGAAGACATAAATCATACCTAATCCTTTCATAATATGTGACACTAAGCTGAGAAAGTAAATGCAAATGAGAGGATGTAGCCAGCATGGGTGGCTGCTGGATTCAGGTACTCATTATAATATCAATGTGAAAGGAAATTCAATGTGGTAATAAAAAGTAGACAGAGAAAAATAATAGTATTCCAGAATGAATAATTGATGTGGGCTATACGAAGATGCTGTAATGCGTTTGCTTATTTCAACACCAGGTCTGCACTATGGGAGAAACTGCAATGAGAGAAATATCTGATGTGGCAATGTGGCTATTAATTGTCTTGTTTCTAATAACACTGGCGTCTGCATGTAAACAATAACATGTGAATAACATACTCTGAGCTATGTGAAGTGTGCATGAAACGTGATGAATTATTACTCATCTCATTTTGGAATATCTAGATCAGTGACTCTGAAGTGGTGGGTTGTGACCCAAAAATGGGTCACAAGTGGGTTCTAATAGTATACAGCAAGAGAAAAACAATGCTATGTGCTAATATTACAATTCAATTAACTCTAAAGTAATGCTCAGAAAGATTTCTCATTCCATTTTGTTGTTGACCAATCAAATTCTACAGCATTTGGCTGCAAAATCATCTGTAACTTCATATTAGCTCAAATTAGGCAGATGCCAACACGGACCGGTTGGTTGGTAAGCCCTCATCAAGTAAAATACAACCCAGACCACATTAACCCAGCTCATAACATTAAAACTTAAGATTTTAAGGTTGTTTACTTCTTTACAATTATAATTCCAGTGTAAAATCTGTATCCTGAACGTATGAAGATATATTCTTTTTTATACTCTTTCTTCTTTTAGGTTAATAGAAATCATCAGGTGAAAGACCTTTTGTGCTTTCGCCATTAAAAAAGAAGCTTTCTCGTAGAATCTCATCTCTTATTATTTTGAAGAAAGCGCCCAAACAAAATTACATCTCACATAAAAGCTCAGATATAAAATGCTGGCCTCCTATTCTGACTGCTTTTTCCTCCCATTCATCAGGGTTTTTAATGTAATCTGCAGAAATCAGCTACGGTGTGTCTGGAATTCACACTTTTTTTCACCGAGGTTGAGAAAACCTCCACAAAAAAACACGGGGAAAGAGTCTCTGGTCATGTCTAAACGAGCTAAATGCATGTATTTAATTTCCCTCTGAAATGAAAGAAAGCGAGAAGTAAAAGACTGTCTCCAAAGGTCAGATTTGTTTTAGCAATTTTCAGAGAGATTAAAACTATGTCACTTATTGTACTAAAACTCCATTATATTATGCCATCATTGCAACACCCCATTAATCTCAAGCATTAGGCTCCCTATAAATGCAAGATGTTGTACTGTTAGTCTGAGAGCGTCTTTACCACAGCACAAGTTACTTTACAGCTCTTGTCTGAACATGTTCCTCCATAACTATCAAGGCATGAAAGAGACAATAAACCTGAACATCACAAGTTGAATGAAGATGATAAAACGCCACTGTTTAGCATGATGGGATTTAAAAATTGCATTCTGACACAAGCCCCTTTGTGCTCCGGTGGATAATTAGAAAGTGTGCACTACAGTCATGCAAATTAAAAAATAAATAAATAAGTGAAGGGTAGAAGCTTGGCATGGTTCCCCAGGGTATCCATTAAAGGATGTTTTCTTGAATTGAGGTTAGGTGCATTGATCTCTGTTGAGACTGGCGAAGCTGGGAATTAACGTTCCTGGCTACAAGCATGACTCATTTCATACATTATTCCAATTAAATCGCTGTGAATCATGGCCTCTTGGGCTGGGAATGTACCGAACTCATCATGATGGCCCCTGTCACTTTCCGGTCATATTTCTCACATTCGACATAAAAGACAGTCGAGTATATTAAAATGAACAGAAAGAATAATGCTCTCCATATTCTTTTTTATAAAACATCTTTGACGTCTTATCATATCTCACCACCAGAAAATGTCTGCTTGGATTTTGTACAAGTATCAGTTTTGTCTTGATGGATGGTATTCGGTGTAAAACAGACATGTAATTTGTAATGTGTGATGCAACAAGGTTATTTAGCTAGTAATACTATGTGCTGTGTTGTTGGAAGAACTCGGTCGGTTATTAGGTGAAGGACATTCAAGACATGTTCTCAGGCTATTCACGGAGATATCATTCATCTTTTTTCAGTTACGCAGTTACATATTAAATCATCTGAGGCAATTGTATATAAATGTCTCTTAAACAACAATCTGATTGCCTTCTGGAGGCCTCAACCTGGTTAAAATCAATTGTTTTATGGCATATTTTCAGTGCTATGCCAAACATGTGCCAATTTCACAGAAAACTGCCTTGGGTAGCATTTATTTACTGCAAACCTGAGCACCTGTCCTCTGGAGATAAGTTCCAATATGTATTTTTTTAAAAATCCTTAAGCATTTGTAAAACATGTCGGACCAGATTTTTCTATTTTCTTCAGTGTAGTTGAACAAACTATTTGCCCTTTCACCCTAGTTTTTCTTATCTTTAAGTGAAATATGATGACTCAATATGGGAACTTCGTTCTCAGAGGGTTTTTCCACTTTAAATAAATTCACGATCATTTGTTTAACCTGAACACTTTTGCAGCTGCTGCTGCTTAGCATATCCTGGTCTGACAACAAGCATCAATTTGATAATTGATCCAGTTTAAATTATTAAAGAATCTACATAAGACTGATAAACAACATAAAGACTGCTGCAATGGATATGAAATAAAATAAGCAAAATCAAATGATCATATCAAATGCGTATATATTCATAAACTGCACATATACATATATGCATAGAATGTGTATCATTTGTCTGAGGAAATATACATTAGGTATCGACATTCTGTACTGAGATAAATCTGCCCAGCATCATGTCAATACTCCAGAAGGTTTTGCATTTTCATTCAGTTCACTTAATCAGGTCATTTTCTGAACATAAGTCCTCAGTTAAACTGAATCTTTAGAGGGCAATTTATTATGTTAACTTGTCATGTAACATGACATTAAGACATCAAACTTGCTCTCTTGAAAGCTGCCAATTTTGTCTTCCTCTTAAGAAGTGATAATCAGACAGCCACAGTAGTATGCACAGAAAAAACGATGACATTTAAAATGCTAGTTTTAGTGCTGAGGTGCTATAATTTTGTCATCCAGACCACTCTGACACTGATTACACTAACAGTGAACAGAAACCTGAAAACCACATTGTAATTCTCTTTATTTAGCCTGGTTAAAATATGGGACACATTATATTTTAGCGTTTCCATTCAGTTTTATTTGCCTTTAGGATTCTGTGACATTAAAACCCAACGTATCATTACTCACAAAAAGGCTTTACAAATGTTTACACCAAGAGCATTTACAAAGTAATCCAATCAATCCTTCTAATGTGCAAATAATGCCCTGTAATTAGTGAACTTTTATCAAATAGTCTCCATTTTATTTCCACCAAAACAAAGACAAGTCGCCACCCACTCCAGTGAATATATCTCTGGGTAACTTTATTTTTGAAGGTCAGTTTTCTATTGCCACATACATTGTCTATAAAAAAACTATTGAACATTTCCACTGTTGTTGCTCAGGAAAACAGATAGAGTTCATTGAACATTTTATGAAAGCATTCCTCAATAGAAGAGAATGTCACACTGTATGGGGTAAGTCGTCACAGCGGAACTTGCTATTAAACTGTCAGTTATAAGCGTTTCGGCTAAATTTAAACACTAAAACAATTATGAAACACTAAATAATTAATGCGTAGCATACAGAAATATCAAACCATTGTTAAGACCAACAAAAAGAACAATAAACTCTAAAATGTTTTTGAGGTCATAACGTTTTTGGGGAGTTTCTCTCTTTTATATTAACCTTGTTACTTATAATTCTTGTGACAGCCCTGTCTATTTGAATGAACTAATGATCTCTTTTAATGAAGCCCTTTATCGTTTAAAATGTGTTAATATTATGAATGAAAGTGTTACCAATTTCAATCATCTCAGAATGATTCGAATTTTAAGCCTATAGATGATTCCATTTGTCTTGGGTTAGAAGGGTCACTGCATTTTGCATGGGAAATCGGAGAGCCTCCTACAAAACATCATCTGGGAAAATCTCACGGGTATATTTATGCATTCCAAAATGCAAATGGCCTCTGCTAATTTAGTAGAACTGAAGATTATTCGACATGGCTGTAATTTTGTGAGCTCATCTCATCAGCTAAAACTCTCTTTTTTTTTTAATGTAGCAGAGGGCGAAATGTGTTTTACTAACAAGCTGTTTTAAATGCTCTTTGCCAGGTCTCAGTTCCTCAGATCTATCGATTATCTGGCTGACGAAGACATCAAGATCAGGGTGTGTGAGGAGGCCATCCTGTTTTCTGTCAGCATAAGCAGGTCTTTGCATTCTCAGCCAGCGCTCATGTGTGCAAGTTCCCTAATGATGCCCCGCTCCTGTCACACAAACATTTAAAACAAACCACTCAGAGCAAGGGAGTGCAACTCAACACAGCTGCTCTCCTCATCTCTGATTGGCCCTGTTGCTGTTACTTGGGGAGAAACTAAATGTCATGGCCGAAAGGTGGAGAATAAATGATACTGAAGTGTCAGGAGCACCTGCACTCCAGAAGAACCTTCAAACTGTCCACGGGGATACCAAAGATTGATTCGCCAAGGCATGTTTCACCACACTTTCTTTTTTCATTCCACATTTATTTTTATTAATAAGAAGATAACAGCTCCCATATGAGGCCCTAGAACTGTTTAACCATTTGAATAATTTCAATGGCAGAATGTTTAAATTCATCACCTAAACTGCCTTTCTGTTTTAATTATCCATTCAAGGACCTTGCAACCAGGCTGTCTCGTAAAATTCACAATGGATCTCTAAAGGACGACAATCCATTTTAATCCTACATGTAATTAAGACAAGGGGTTATGGGGTCAGAGCTGTTGTTGACAGGCAGACAGAAAGCTATTTCAGTACAGCTGCCTAAGCAAAGCTTATGTGTCATACCTTCAAACTGACAAAAAATAAATAAACCTAATAATAAACTTGTATATTTTTACATAGACTGTTTCACTTATGAAAATGTAAGATCTATAAAATTTCCACAGAATCTGTCGAACAATCACGACAGTGAGCGTATAATAAAAAATAGCAACTCGACTGTTTAACAGATTTTGTGGATATTTGATAGACATCACAATTTCATTTTTTAACTCAATTATGATTGATCAATAGTGCCGTCCAGCTCACTGATATGTCCTAAATGTGTGGTCATATTTACCGCTGCTCAGCAAAGCCAGTCATTTCAATCTGTGTGATCAGGAAAGAAATTTCCACACGTAGATTAAAAAATTGACCCTTTTTTGAGCTGTGAAATTTCAGCAAAATTTTGATAATGTGATGCACCTTAAAGGGACAGTTCACCCAAAAATGAAAATTACCTCATGATTTACTCACCCTCATGCCACCCTAGGTGTATATGACTTTCTTCTTTCAGACAAATACAATTGGAGATATATTAAAAAATGTCCTTGCTTTTCCAAGCTTTATAATGGCAGTGAACGGGGGTCGAGATTTTGAACCCCAAAAAAGTGCATCCATCCATCCATCCATCATAAAAGTATTCCACATGGCTTCAGGAGGTTAATAAAGGTCCTCTGAAGAGAAGCAATGCATTTGTGTAAGAAAAATATCCACATTTGAAAAATTTTATAAACTATAATCTCTAGCTTCCGCTAACTGTCATACGCATGTTCATGAGAAAATATGCTAGTCTTGTAAGAACCAACAAAGGAAAACCACGTGAAAATGTGAATTGTTTTTATTAGTCTTACAATGGTGCCTTCATGTGTATATCTGGGATGATTCAACATAGCTAAAGTCACGTTTGTCACTTCTCACTGGAGCTTATGCTACGCTTACGTCCTACATCATCCGCTGGAATGCCACTCTCTCGTAAACGAAGAAACTAGAGATTACAGTTTATAAAGTTTTAAATATGGATATTTTTTCTTACACAAATGCATCGCTTTGCTTCAGAAGGTCTTTATTAACCCACCCGGAGCAGTGTGGAGCAATTTTATGATGTTGTATGATGTTTTGTTTATCATGTTATAATTTTATGATGATTCACTGCCATTATAAAGCTTGGAAAAGCCAGGACCTTTTTTAATATACTGTAACTCCGATTGTATTCGTCTGAAAGAAGAAAGTCATATACACCTAGGATGGCTTGAGGCAGGGCCGTGCACAAGGGGGTGGCCCGGTGGCTAGAGCCACTGCCCCTCTGCCCTCATCAGCTGAGATGCCCCTCTCACCAAACCCACCCCCCGTTATCACCCCAGCTCAAAGCGTTCAGTTCTGCTCCGCTAAAGATCCACTGATTCCGAGAATCCGCTCACAATCTGTGTGCCCGCTGTGTTCACAAAGGTCATTGCATTTACAGGTAGATGCATTGCAATCCACATTACAGTGAGTGGTTGATCCGCTGAATTAGTAATTTGGAACTTTGTTTTTGTATTTCTGTCGGTAATGATTTGCTCTCGGTCGTCTAAAAATCCTAACAACTTGTACAGAATATCCACGTTCTTAGCATGTCTAATCAAATTATTGTACCTGCTCAGATCTAATACAAAGAACACAAAATTTGCTGTTGTTGGCACACTTTGTAGAAAAAACAAACAAACAAAAAAAAATGCCGTCACAAAAAGGAGAAAGAGAGAAAGAGCAAAGGGAGGCTGCTAAAGGCAGCTCAACACTGCAGACATGAATTCAAAGCTCTAGCAAGCCATCAGGTAAATCATATAGAATATTTAGCAGTTTGTCACACTTTATTCTTGCTATTAAGTATATTTCCCATTATAATCACTTGTCTTAGTTCATACTAGTAATCTAACACTTATATTTTATTAAAACCATATTAATAGGCCTATAATACTTAAAAGGGTAATATAAATGTTCTAAATGAGCTGTTTATTAGTATATAATATAGATTTATGCTGTATAATATCAAATTAAATGCCTAATACTTCTACTTCCATTGAAGATGAGGTAGAAGCGGGCTCAGAGAGTGAGGGAGAGCTCACTCTCAAAAGATCTACAATAAAGTCTGAAATTATTACAGAGTGTGCTGTCTTCTCTTTTAATTGTACACTACCAGTCAAAAGTTTTTGAACAGTAAGATTTTTAATGTTTTTTAAAGAACTCTCTTCTGCTCACCAAGTCTGCATTTATTTGATCCAAAGTACAGCAAAAACAGTAACATTCTGAAATATTTTTTACTATTTAACTCTATTTAATATTCTATTTGAATATATTTTAAAATGTAATTTATTCCTGTGATTTCAGAGCTGAATTTTTAGCATTACTCCAGTCACATGATCCCTCGGAAATCATTCTAATATTCTGTATTGCTGCTCAAAAACATTTATTATTAGTATTATGTTGAAAACAGCTGAGTAAAATAGTTTTAATAATAATAATAATAATTTTTATTTATATAGCGCCTTTCCAACACCCAAGGTCACTTTACAAGTCAGGCTTAAGGAACAGAAACAAATAAACATCAGTACCAGAAGACAGAACATACCAGGAGCTGAGAGTAATATACAGAGACCACTGACAAGGTTAGATTACAGATACAGAGAGAGTGTAGATAAACGTCCATAACAGGGTACAATTCACAGACTATGAACTGAAGAGTAATACTCAGAGAAAAAAAATGTGTTTTTAAGAGGTTTTTAAAGGAGAGAAGGGAGGATGCTTGACGGATGTTTTGGGGAAGAGCATTCCACAATCTGGGAGCAACAACACTGAAAGCCCTAGCTCCCATAGTCACCAGACGAAACTTAGGGGTGACTAACAATCCCTCACTAGAAGATCTTAAGGAGCGGGCAGGTACATAAGGCAGGAGTAAATCAGATAAATATGTAGGACCAAGGTTATGGAGAGCTTTATAAGTGAAAATTAGTATCTTGTAGTTTATACGCAAGGAAACCGGGAGCCAGTGAAGGTGATAGAGGATAGGGGTAATGTAATCGTTCTTTCTTGTGTCGGTGATCAAGCGAGCTGCAGAGTTTTGAACATATTGTAGTCGTTTGATATTATTAGCTGACAGGCCATAAAGAAGTGAATTACAGTAATCTAGTTGAGACATAACAAAGGCATGTGTAACAGTTTCAACATCCTGCTGACTGAGAGAGGATCGAATACGAGCGATATTACACAGGTGGAAAAAAGCTGTCTTTACCACTTTACCAATGTGATCGTTGAATGAAAGAGTGGAATCAATGAGAACACCAAGATTGCGAACTTTGGTGGAGGGCATTATCAGATCACCATCCAAATCCATCAGTTGACCAGAAAACTTAGATACAACAGCTTTAGAGCCAATCAGAATTACCTCAGTTTTATCAGAGTTAAATTTAAAGTAATTTGCCTCTAGCCAAAGCTTGAGGTTTTTAAGGTTTTTAAGGTTTCTTCGTTTATCAGAAATAGAAATCTTTTGTAACATTATAAATGTCTTTATCATCACTTTTGATCAATTTAAAGCATCCTTGCTAAATAATAGTATTACTTTCTATAATTTCTTTCCAATATATGTATCCTGACTCCACGCTTTTGAATGGTTATAGTGTATAAATGCTGATCTTTGGATATTTCTATTCATCAAAGAATCCTGAAAAAAAATCTACTCAACTGTTTTAAATATTGATAATAATGGTAATAATAATAATAATAATAAATGTTTCTTGAGCAGCAAATCAGCATATTAGAATGATTTCTGAAAGATCATGTGACACTGAAGAGTAATGGTGCTGAAAATGTAACTTTGATCACAGGAATAAATTACATTTTAAAATATATTCAAATAGAAATCAGTTATATGAAATAGTAAAAAGATTTCAAAATTTTACTGTATTTTCTGTACTTTGGATCAAATAAATGCAGGCTTGGTGAGCAGAAGAGGCTTCTTTAACAAAACATAAAAAAATCTTACTGTTCAAAAACTTTTTACTGGTAGTGCATATTTGTAACAAGTGGATAATTTGTATTAACAAGCACCCACCCCCTTAGTGCCCCTTTTTTGGATTGGGCCACTGCCCCTCAAAATGTCTGTTTATTCCTTATTCCTTACATTATTCCTTACATATAATATAACTTTAGTGTTTAAAGCAGACAAAAGCAGTAGCTCCTGTTTATAGTGTTTGTTATTGCCTCCTATGTTGTGTTTTGTTGGTCAGAAAGAGAGCGAGTTCAACAAAAAATAAACCAGTATAGTTATGTGTAATTATTTCCATTGATCAGCTCTATTTCAAAATTCATTGAAAAGCCATTAGTTTAAAAAAAAATCTCTCTTTCCAATTCTCTCCATTCTTCAGCGCTCCCTTTAAGGAGCCATGCTCTGTATCCTAGCAACAAGGCTCACTCTCTCATAGATCTGCAGTGTCTGTGGCAAAGGGTAAGTGCATAGTTACCATCTCATTTTACTGGCATGTCACTTGCATGCTTATGTACAGTTCCCAACAAACTTATCCTTGCACTGTAATTGTTCAGTACCTCAAAGATGGCTAGTAATTGATGAATAAGTGCCTTTTCTTCAGGTGCTCTTACAAACCCATTGGAGTTGCCATTTCATAGAAGGCACTGTTTGGTTTAAAATGGTATTTTGTAATAGCGCAATAAAATGTCATTTTTGAGAGTTAAGGGAACTGAAATAATACATAATAAGTAATCATTATAGAACGACTGCCAGAAGTAATGAATATGAGAAGTATTGCTCTAGAGAATATTAATCCTGAAACTGTTTCACAGAGACAACCCCTATAACCACAATCAAAATTAATTATGGGATTGAGGTATGATTTGTACAAATATGAAATTCATTCAGTCATCAAGAGTGGCATAAAAGGTCTTATGTTGCCATTTCAATAAGATAACTTGTGTTGTGGAATAATTCTCTGTGGTTTCCACCAACAAATGAGTTTTCAGCCCTTCCTTCCCTTAGTGCTCTAAGAAAAGCTCATCAGGCCATGCGGTGTAACGGCAAACCCCTCCAGGCAAGGAACTGACCCTTCACTGCAGGCTTTTGTGTTCACACTCCTGCTGAACTCACCGGGGAAGAAAGACCAAGTCAGTCTGAAAGTGCAAATGACACTTTAGTCTCTGTTGATTGCAACACTGAAAAAAAAAATTATTGAGGATTAATGATATCTCCCAGTGAGACAAGAGTAGCCTAGATTAGCATATGGAGTGGAAAAATCATGGTCAGTCTCATTCATGTTTTAAAGAGGTATTGCTTTACTAAGAAAAAAGTAGCTATAAATATCATGATTCCAGACTTGGGTAAAATGTAGAATGTATAATTTGACTCCTCCTCAGTTTAGAACTTAGAATTCTATTTGAACAGGCCACACCCCATATGATGTTGAATTAAAGGGATAATTCATCTAAAAATGAGCATTCTGTCACCCTCATGTCGTTCCAAACTCATATGACTTTACTTCTTCTGTGGAGCACAAAAGTAGAATTGTACTGGTTGCTCTTTCCTTGCAATTATTCCCCATGGGACGGAAGCTTTCAAGTCTCAGAAAAGGACTCAGAAGCACCATGAAAGTGGTCCATAAGTCTCTTGCTCTATATTCCAAGCCTTCTGAAGTCTGAATTTACTGAACTGCAATCCAAACAAACCTTGTAAGCCTGCTTCCTTTTGTTTGGCTCTGCATTTTGAAGAGTTTGGGGTAAATTAAAGCATCTATCTAAATGATGTTTGTCCACCATAGTCCAAGTGAAAGTTGATTTATGAAAATACCCTTTACGTTTTATGTATGCGTTTTACAATTTTGCATATACAAGTTTGTTGCATCAATTCAAAACAAATTTAAACAGCATTTTAATCTCAATTCAATTCTGAATGGTTTGTTGTTATGAAATGGTAATCATTTATATAAATATGGTAATCCTTCAGCAAAGTACTAAGGTATTACTATAGATATGTCATTGTATGGCAACACAAAAGATAAAAGGTTACTTTCATTTCAGAAATAGCCTTTGTGTGACATTGTCTTTTTTCCTGTATTCCCTTTATTGAAATAAAAAACATGCATTTTACCAAGGGCCAAAACAACAATTTGTAACATGCTGCAGTGGCAAATACCAAAGCAGCAATGGACCTCCTTATTGGATTTGTTCTTTGTTTATGCAAAAAGCTTTGTTTAATCCTGCATATTATTCTCTTTCATCGTTGTGTTTGCAATGACATGAGGCACCATGTTTTTTCTGAACACAAAGAATTATTTGCTTTTCTGGTTTTATTTTTTTTCTTGCCACGCAATCATGGCTAGTTGTAACTTCAGGACTGACTTCATAGCATTTATATTTAGAGCAGAATTAGCATTTCCAACACTTGTTTTCAGTATTAAAGCTTTCAGGTGCATTGTGAAGACAATAGTATTGTAGCCAAGAAACAAATGCAATCACCTTAAACTACCTTCAGGCTGTTTTGAATGCTGTGGGTGGTGTTTTCCGCAAGAAATTACTGTTGCTATATATACGTATATTGTTGTAAGTGTTGTTTCTGTCTAAGTTTACATAGACGATATTCTTTAATTGTCTTTTTTTTTTTTTGCTGGTGACAGTGACAAAATAACCTTGGTTATTAACTCAATATGTCAATGGTTAGAGGAAGAAAATGGATTTGTGATGACTGAGTCGGTATCTTAGTGTTTGAATTACGCTGTGTGAAGCGGTGTGCGCCTAGGGCAGGAAACAGCTGCCCTCCCTCTGGCTTCATTGATCTGAAATTTCACCCCTGGATTGAAGAGCAACTTTTATTATTTAGTTTTAATTACCCCCTCAACCCTCTCTCACACAGGTTAGTGTAGAGACATAATCTCCCAGAGGGTCAGCAGCCAACTGGAGCTCCCGGGACCCGCACATACTGACTGTGAAGGACAGCGAAATAGACCTGTCAGGCACGGCTTAAAGCTTGCCAAAGCTTTGAAAGAAGGAGGAATAGTAGAGAATGAACGTGAACTGGGTGCTCGAGATTATACGGTGCTCTTTCCGCGGGTGAACGGAGGCATTTGACAACGGCCGAAATTTATCTGATGTACATGATGTTACTTCAGCTCTGAAGACAACAGTACCTCTTCCTGGCTTTCCAGTCCTCCAGGTACTCTTTCAGGGACAGAGGCTAGTAAATGGCCTAATGGAGTACAATTATAACTCTGGAATTATGCATCCATTAGCGGTTGAAATAGCTATTTGAATTTAATTTATAGGCGAGACATTAAGACCATTGCCGCCTCCTTTTTTACACACACCGGGGCAAATTTCGCCATTGCTCAAACACCAGTTGCAGCCTTATTTACTCTTTCACAGACTCTTATGTGGAATGAAAAGGCACAATAATTCCCCTAACATTAGTGACAGAGTACTGCGGTTCTTTGTGATTGCAATTGTAGACGTTTTTAAGCGAGAAATACATAAGGTGCATCCCTTGTCAGAAAATCAGAGCTCAGTCAGTTTATTAGATTACAATTTTAAGGAATTTGTTCATTTGAATCGAAGGGTGTGATCCTTGCAACGTACAATCGCTCTGTTATTAAATTGAACATTTGCTGCTTATTTTGCAGCAGGCATTATCCCCATGAAGGAAATCTAGGAAAGTATTAAAGGGTGGAGAGAGAAAAATTGCTGCACACAATCCTGGCTGCATCTCCAAACAGTAATAATTTGGCAATAATGGGCAATTCATTGCTTGATTCTTTGATGTATTTCCGACTTAATAATCTCAAAGCAAGGCCGAACCTCAAAGGATTTTGCAGACTGCATAGAAAAGCACTGAAGCCAGCCTTTTATGGCTGCCTACTCATATCAGCAAGCTCTCTTTGTTTCCTTCCCTGACATAAAAGATCATATTGAATTCAATTATAGCCAACCGCTATGGCCAAAGTTGCCTGTTTACTTGTGGCTCAATAATTCCACTGTGCGGTCACATTGTCCGTCTGATTAAAAATGTCAGCGGAGTCTCATAAGTGACAGATGGACTTAGATATTGTTCCTTGATATTTTTAGTGCAGAAACAGGTGTGTGTTTCCAGGGAGCGCTGCGAGATTCGGTCGTGATCTGTTAGCAATGAGGCGCACTTGTAAGCAACCGGAGCCTTGCCCTCCTTGTCAAAAACAGGCTGGCGTCCGCCGGTCATTTTTGTCAGAGAACAGCCTGATTTGCCAGCCGTGATTGTCGAAAGCTGCTGTCGACACAAGTGCAAGGTGTTATGGAGGCACCAATCAGGCTGACAGATCTGAGCGTGGTGAGGGAACTGCCTGAGCTCATTTTCAAACATCAGGAGAATGAGCAGACGAGGGTGTCTTTGACTTTGCCAAACCCCTCAGTGAGGTGAAACGGCTTTGCGGCTGAAGTGTTTCTGAAACCCCCTGAAGACCTTGTCCATCTGTTCCCCCCGGCCTCTCTACTCCCACTTGTCATTCACAGAGTAAACAAACAATCTAGTGCTTATTTATCCTGGACACTGCAGGCCACCAGATACTGAAATCTTACACTGCCTCCATGCCATTTGATTGGCCTGTAAGGAGTTCCAGATCAGTGACAGACACAGATTTCATAGGTCCATGTGGTGAAATGGAGTATTTAAGAGTCTTCCAAAAAAAACATCATGAATATTCAAACTGATTTTTAAGCCAAGTACATTTCAATGCAACTGCCAACAATAAAAAATATTCACTGGCTGTCAAATTCCCTAAAAAGTATTATTAATAATATATACTATTTATACCAAAATCTATCCTTTTTAATATATTGTTGTTATAATATAACAATAATATTATATAATATAATTAGTATAATATATTATTGTTATAATCTGCATAGTTTGGGCCCGTTAAGATGGGGGGGGGGGTGGGGGGGGTGGGGGGGGTTGTTGAACGAAATTTATTCTTTTATTTAGCAAGGATGCATTAAATTGATCAAAACTGACAGTAAAGGCATTCATAATGATACAAAATACTTTTAATACATACGTTTAAATAAATGCTGTTCTTTTGAACTTTCTATTCATCAAATCATCCTTATAATAATTGTGTTTCCACAAATATATTAAGCATATTCATAATATCCAGCTTTACCATCACATGAATAAATTATATGTTAAAATACATTTCAATATATGTGTGTGTGTGTGTGTGTGTGTGTGTGTGTGTGTGTGTGTGTGTGTGTGTGTGTTACATGTATAATTATTATAACATAATAATAATGTTATGTTGTATGTAATATATATTATTAGCTATTTTTTGATGTATGTGAAATACAAAAAAGATATATTTTACAATATTACTGTTTTTACAGTATTTTATGATCAGAAAAACAATATATGATGCCCCCCTGTTCTTCCACACTGTAAGCTTTGTAGCCTAAAACAAGAGAATACAATTTCAGATTTATCTGTCAGAAGTTTGAGAGAGCGTGAAGAGTTGGAATTTTAACAGGCCTTTGGCTGTGTTTTAATATAGATGTGCAAGTGTAGTCGCACTGTCTACCTTAGGCAAATGTTTCTATTCCAGAAAAGTGTTGTCACAGTATTCAGAGATTAAATTAAAGGTTTTCCTGTTTTCCTAATCTCATCAGATGTATAGCCTACAGTATATGATTGTCCTGCAACAATGTTTGATATTATTAAAGCTCAGTGCAAAATGACATTTAATTTGTTATTATGATGAATCTTAAAGAAAAAAAAAGAGAGAGAAAAAAAAAAACAGGCAGTGTGTTCAAGAAGGAATGATGGCAACCATGCATTAGGCAATTACTTTAAATCAATTGGATGTAAATTGAAAAAGAAGAGCTTGTTTCCACACACCAGTTCCTTGTAATTTCCTGCCTGTCTGTCTGTCTGTCTGTCTGTCTATCTACCTATTATTTGATTTGTGGTTCAGCACCTCAGCCCATCAGTTGTTGTGTTGTGAAATTCTCCACCATCTGAGTCGACTCCCACCCACGGACTCGCAGTCTCACCCTTAAATCCTCTCGCTAATGTTTGTTTTTTGTGATCCCTGCATCCTCTTCCCCCTAAGGCCGTTGCCAATCCTCTAGCACTTCATCAAGGATTGATATCAACACTCAATTGGTACTTGGAGAGGTGTGCTTGTAGGATAGTGAAGCTGAGTGCCTTAAGGACTCCACAGCTGAAAGTACAGAGAAAGCCTGAGGGGGTTTCAGTACATCTGTAAAACATGTTTCTATCTGAGCTTAGAAGGACATCAGGGACAATGATTGGCCGAGATTACTCAAAACCCGCTTGTTCTTCATAGGCTGGAATCTTGTAAAACCATAGGTGGGGGCTGTTATTCTATTCCTGAGTAAAATGAAGGCCAAGAGTAAAAACAAACATGCAAGCATTTATTCAGCGCACTGCGATATTTCCAGCATAGCGGTGTCTTGTTTTTCCGAAAGAGAGTCTGCTGTCCTTAATCATAAAGAGAGCCTGCTGACAAAAACAGATGCTATCCAGACAAAAAAGATGACCTAGTCATTTCACTGTAGGAATGGGGTTGCACTTGTTTTGGGAAATCCGTTTTGAAAATGTGGAGCATCAGAGGGGAAGGATAATCTCAGATTATTTCCGCATGGATTGCTTGAAGTGCAAGCAGTCAAATCTGCAGATTGAACTGGAACACAAATAACTTGAATTAATATTCTTGTGAAGGAATACCCCTTGGACTGAGGCCTGGACTCTATCCCATTTCAAAGTGCTTAAGGAAAAATGAGCTCACAAATACTTAGAACTCACTTTCATAGCACCTCAGTTAATTTATTTGCTGCTTTTTGCAGAATCAGCAAAAAACTACAGCATCCATTTTCAGCACAAACAGTTCAGCATCACTCAATGTCAGAGTGCTGGTGAAACTGAATAATCAAGAACAAAAAAAATAAATTAAGCAATATCACATAAGCAGGAATGCTGTTGTACTAAATATCAGACACATCAGTGCTGATATTTCAGAAAAAAATGCATTGTTACTGCTTTTATACAGCAATAAATTGTAAATATTGAGTAACTTACATTTTAGACACAATAGGTACCAGTCTGTCTGTTCTTGCCCTGTTAACAAAAGTAGTTTCCAAACAAAGCCAAAGCAGAATTAAATGCTGTGCATCTCCATGCAACACATCAGCAGCATTGCTAAATGAATTGTTTGAGTGAATAATTCAGTGACTTACTCATAAACACAGTGGATTTATCTGACATTGCAAACTCTCTTTTGAGTTTCTAATTACTTTTCAACTGTTGTTCTGGTTGTTCTATATAGTATGAATGTGTGTAATATAAATATATTTAGGACGTGCTACATTCATTTACAAATCCTCTCCCATTGCCTCATGGGATAGTAAAGTCTCCAGTGGCACCACAGAATCTGGCTGGTTATACTGCTGTTTCATGAATACTGTGGACACACTACTCTTTCACATAATGTTTTTCACTGAAGTATCCATATTTGTATGCAGCTCGTCACCTGTGCTGATTCCTGAATGAATCAGCTTTTTCGAATGAATCAGTTGAATGAATAGTTCAAAGACTCACTCGTAAAGAATCGCATTTGGTGTCACCTACTGACGCACCAACGTAACTTGCAGAAAGAGTAATTGAAAAAATCCCCACCTTTAATGCTCAGACTAACAGCATATCTGGAAACAGCAAACACAAGGAAACAAAGTCACAGTCTACAAGGGAATAAAGATATTAAACTGTAATATTAAATATCAGCGCTCTTGGAAAGCTAATCTTGGCCAATCAAATGAGACCGGAACTAACTGTTCTATAAGCTAAATCATTACTTTCTTCACATCAAGGGAGGAAACAGCATCAATGAAAAGCTCCTGTCAAATTAGATGAGTTCACATCACTTCTGAGTGACACCACAGGAAGCACCGAGGCTCTTGTAGCTGACACGATCGTTTGAAAACTTGAGCGTGACATCCTCATCAAAGGATGGAGCTCTCAAAATTGGTGTGAGAGCATCTTCTTTTTTCTTTTATTATATTTTTATGTCTTGTTATCACAGAAACAAACATGCACCAAGTACCAACGCCCTGCTCGTCCTGAAAAAAATGGGAGCTTTTTCCTCCAAGTTGGTGTCTCTCAAAGTCACCAGGGATATCTGTGGTAGCCACGATAGCTTTGTAGTTGCTGGGAGTTCTTTACCATAGTGACGGCATATCAAGTGCTCTTCTCTGCACTAAGGCACTTGGGGTAGAGAGCATTCACGAGGTCTTTTTTCTCTTATGAAGTGAGCATGACAACAAAAGAGAAATGGCTTGCCATTAGAACAGGGTGAGAAGTGGGTCACTGGCCTATTATACAGAGGTTGGTGCACAATCTGGGATGAGTGAACTCGTTCCATTGTACAAAGAAATAGCAACATATTTAGATGTTTTCTTAAAGAGGGCTAGCATTATTTAGCAGTCTAACTGAAGTCACTGAACAGCTTCATAAAATAAAGACCCACATTCACTGTAACTCACATTGTACTCACAAATATATTGTTTTACGTGATTTTTTTTTTTCCTAAGACTGACTGGAATGACAGTACTGAAAATAAATAGTGCATAAAGATTGATGTCATCATCAAACCTGCTGAGGATAGAGTGTCTGTGTGTGTCTTTCTCAAATTAACACTCACACATTATCAAATAAGATATTAAAGCTTAGTTGGAGATGAAAAGGGGTGGTTCCCCCCAGTAGAGAGGGGATGATCAGCAATACTGGGTGCATCAATAGTGCCCCCTAGTGCAACCAATCCTTTTTGGACTGGGGTCTGCATTTATTAAAGGAATATTCTGTCATTTACTCACCCTCTTCCAAACTTTGTAAATTATTTCTGTGAAACACGAAAGCTGAATTTTTAAATAATATCTGGCTATTGTGACTATCAAGCTCTTAAAATACAAAACAAAAAAAAAACAAACAAAAATTATCGTAAAAGTGGTCCATATGAATCAAGCACTATATTACAAGTTCTCTGAATCCATTCAACAGCTTTATGTCAAACAGACATTTAGACAGACCGACATTTAACACGCATTTCATCTGCAAATTGTTACATCCATCTTAACTCTGCTTGACACATTCTTGAGAATTCATAGAAAAACTAGATAACCTATTCATGAACAAATCATTCTTTTGAATCAGATCTTTTCAATGAATCAGTTTATTCAGACCTTTGATCTGGTTCTCAAGTTCAACTCACTGATTCAATGATCCATTTACAATGGCTAACAGACCACTGGAAAATTATCAGTGAATTATTTAGGTTTGTTCATCACACAAAGTTATCATATGACTTTGAAAGACTTGAAACGTAGAGCATGAGTCATACAGACCTTTGAATTCTTTTTAAACCTTAAAAGCTCCAGCCCCCATAACTGTAATTACATGGAAAACATGAACCTCGCATTTAAAATGTCTCCTTTTGTGAAGAAAGAATATCATGCAGGTTTGGGGTTTTTTTATATTTTTGTGTGAACTCATCCTTTAACATAAAAAATACTTTTTGTATTACAAACATTGGGATTTAAATGGAGGCTGTAAAGAGTCAAACCTGTACCTGTGAGGTTCATTAAGTCAGGATGTTATTGGTATCTGTGGGTTTTGATGTTTTCCATCATCACCTCGAGCAGTCACTCTAATGGAACGTGGGTTGAAGGCTTCGTCATCAAAAACGACCTTGCGTCCTCATTACACGTTGCACCACAGACTGTGTGACTGAAGGTCTGAAGACTCTTTCTGGTTCAGAAAGAGGAATTAATTTTTCCAGCGGGGGAGTTTTGTCATGCAGAAGAAAACCTCAAAGCAAGACACAAAACTGCAACTTCCAACACAGTTGCAGCAACACAGTCTTCATTGATTTTTAAATGACACAAAAAGCATGTGCTTTCTGCTCTGTGAACTTGCCTTTGAATAAAACACCCATTCTGCTAATGACAAGAATTGCTTCTTATGAAAAGAATGTCTATGAATTTTTAAAATGGTTCCTATTAAGAACTTTACAGTAGAAGATGTTACTGAGGATAAATGCATAATATTAATACATAATACATATTTTACATACCAGACAGCAGCCTTTTTATGCATATTATATCTATATCTATTTTGAAGTAACAGACCAAGATAAGATTATTTAGATATTGCTGAAATATCAAACTTTCTTAAAATATGATTATTTTTTAGACAAAATGCATTTATCAACATCATGATCATATTTTGAATCACCTTCCTTATACTGCTTTCATTTTTGCATTCAGCTGTATTGGAAAAATTGATTTTTCTTTTCTGATGATGATACTCTTGCATTGTACAAACATTCATGGCAGCTTTTATGTTATCCATGGTTTTCAAAAGGTGAACAAGAAGAACAAACACAGGATTCTAGATAGGTCACCACATGTTCTTTACTTCAGTGCAACCATGTATGTGTCATTCCTCTTTACCTAGAGCTGCAAATCACAGGAAAAATGACCTTTACATAATCACCTGCCATTTAAGGATTGCTTTTCCCCCTGCTCATCTGGTTGCTTTGATCAAGGTAACTTATGTTTCAGACACCCATGTAAAACATCTATCTAATTCTTAAAGACTCCTACATTGCATGTCAGGACAAACATGTCTGTATACTTATGCACTGACAAGGAAGGAGGCACCTACGGGTCGTGTTGGGTGCATTCTGGGACATCAAGTGTTGAATAATTATTATGCCTTATCTAAAGATTCTGTCATATATTATTCAATAGATTCACAAGATTACCATTACTGTGTTGGTAGATTACTAATTAGTCCAGAACTATGCATTTTTAATGGGAAATGTGTATGACGCTGAACACTGGTGATGCTCAGTTCAACAATTTTCATTGTTCAGTAGTATTGTTCAATAACAGGTGCGGAATCCGGATTATGATGGAGCTTGTTCAAAAATCCATGTATATAAATCCATATGTATAAATAAATATATATATATAAATGTTGTGCTTTATTAGCATTCTTTAAATATGTTTTTTCATATAGATTTTTATTGTGATGTCCCAATGTGTGCCCAAATCAGCATATAAGTTCATTCATCTCTTGGCTGAAAGGATTTTTGCTTGTTTTAATAAAAAGTTATGAAAACCAACTTTCTGCTTACTCAACGCTTCTTGGGTTATTAACAGAGACTGTTCTCGGTTCAATGAGTCGCTGGGTGCTTCTCAAACAGAAGGCTGCATCTTTTCAAGTCCAGTCCTTCTGAGGCTTCAAGACTAGAGTCCTGCTCAGCATTAAACACTAGAATGAGACTGTCTAGTAAATGTGCATTGTTTCTGCCCCCGCGGTCATGGCACGAAAATGCTATTAAAATAATTTATTAAAATAAACATTTTTATATTAACTGAATATCTGTTAATGCAGTACATGTGATGACAACCATCTGAAGTTTCCCAGTGGTTTACATTATGCACATTTTAGCATTATGTTAATGCAAATCTTTTTTTTTTTTTCTTACGTTACAAAACGAAATTGAATGGGCACAGTGCAGATTAATTTTCAGCAAATTTTTTTTGTGTGAATTGTAATGTGTGCAAAGCATTGTTGGTGATCGAAGGACGTAAAGTCTACATCTGATTTATTGCTCAAAACAGGCCGAGTGAAGGACGTGAACAGGGCCAGACTGGATGCAATTTCAGGCCGGGAAATCTCACACTCATCCAGGCCACACAGAAAAAAGGGGCCAAAATTGTACCTTTTGGGGTACAACAGCTTGACACTGTAGCAGTACTCTTAAAAGGACATCTTTGTACCTTTTTTACCCCTAACAGGAACATATTAGTACCTTAGAGTAGTAATTCGTACCCTTAAATTACTAATTTGTAGGCCTACCTATTAGGGGTAAAAAAGGAACAAATATGTCCTTTTAAGGGTACTGCTCCAGTGAGAAGTTGTTGTACCCTAAAAGGTGCAATTTTCACCCCTTTTTTTTTCTGTGTGGCCTGGATGAGTATGAGATTTCCCGGCCTGAAATTGCGTCCCAGTCTGTTTTTTTCTGTATAAAGCCTATACATCCACAACAATTTCTGAAACCACAGACAACCCTATTATTCGTATGGCCATCACATAAAAAGTTCTAAATCCTTAGTCTGGGGCCGTGGAAAATAATAAATAGAAATTATTAGTTATAGAAATTATTTTATTTAGCAAGGATGCTTTAAATTGATCAAAAGTGATGATAAAGACGTTTATAATGTTACAAAAGATTTATATTTCAGATAAATGCTGTTCTTCTGAACTTTCTATTCATCAAAGAAACCTGAAAAAAAAAATCTAATCTGTTTTCAACATAATAATAATAATTATAATAATAATAATAATAATAATAATAACTAAAAAATAAAAAAATAAAAAAAAACAGGGCAGCGGGCCAAATCAGATGCCAGGCCACTGGGAATTCTCCCGGTGCTCCCGATGGCCAGTCCGGGCCTGGACGTGAAGCTACAAAGACTTGACGTGGCAGCCGAGATATTCAGCCTTACTAGGAACAAAGCCTTCTGATTGAAAATCACCCATTGACTCGACAACTGAGTTGAGTTATAAATTGGATATTGCTCTCTCTCTCTCTCTCTCTCTCTCTCTCTCTCTCGCTCTCTCTCTCTCACTCTCTCTCTCTCTCTCCGTTAACTCATGCTCTTTCTCATGGTCAGAATGTCCAGTCAAAATGAAATATTTTTATTTTATGTATTGTTACTCAGAAATTATGGTAACACCTTAAAATAAGGTTTCATTTGTTAACACTAGTTAAAGGGTATAGACAGTTTCTGCACTACTAGTGTCCACTAGTAGAACCATAAAAATAAAGCATGTTTTCGAATGCCTCCCCTAAGTCAAACATCACAAACACAGTTCTTATGGGTCTATAAATGTGAATGCATGTCTCAACTGGTAAAAGTAGGCTACTTTCAATAAAAGGACCAAAATATTAAGAATACCTTTAACTTGAAGTTTAGCTTACCTGTTAAGAAGAAATTCAGGAAGTTTGTCATATCAATTGAAACATTCATACTGAAAGATTGGACAAAGATTTTACAGTCCTGAGACTTCCACAGAATATATATATATATATATATATATATATATATATATATATATATATATATATATATATATATATATATATATATATATATATATATATGAACAGGCTTTCAACCAGTATAACAAAAAATTTCTGGAAAAAGTAGTCTACCCTTTAATTATGTTAGTTAAAATGAACTAACAATGATCAGTACTTCTATAACATGTATTAATCGCATTAACTAACTTCAACAAATGAGACCTTATTAGCTGTGTCTCATTTCAAAAGTTGCACCCTATGGAGGTTGCATATATGTCATTGCGACTGCCTCATTTAAAAACAGTAACCATTACATTCCAAAGTATTTACAATGAAATCACAGTAATTTACATCTCACAAGGAATAACAGTTTTTAATGATTACGTTTCTGAAATGAGACATCCTCGATTATGTATGTGGTCGATAAATGTGACCTCTAGGGGCAACAGCCTTTGAAATGAGACAGTGATTTAAAGTGTTGACAAAATAATCAGTGCTTATGTGATGTAGCTTAGTTATTCCATTTTCAATTATATATTGTTTTTTTTTGTTTTTGTTTTTTTAATTTTCCTAACAAATCATTTGTCTATAATACCACTGGCACTATGGGATTTTTGTGTATGTTTTGATATGAAATTTTAGTGCAGATTAATAAATAAAACTTGATCAACCAGTATCACCATTCAAGATTTGCTAGTGAATATCTTACCTATATTGGTCCACCAGCTAGACCAAAACTAACCTGTGTGGTCCAGTATGGGAATTCATGACCTTGTCAGCAGGGTAGAGCTGTACACGGTTTAATGCAGTGTCATTGCATACATACAGTGGTGGCACTGATGCCGTTAACCATGCAGGCATTGTGTATGTGTCATATGTCTTCCACATCCAGGAGCTACAGTATGTGTCGAGGACAGAAGATCTCTTAACAACAGCTGTATGAGATGACAAGGAACAGAACACTGATGGCTCTATCGTGAGCCAGCTGTCCCTCAAAATCTTCCAGCATCAATCACAGTGTCACTGATGTGCTGTTATAAATCCTCTGCCGTGGCGTCTTAAGGGGTCAACACACTCAACTGCACCAGCGGGGCTTTATCCAGCTTAGGAAGGCTAACATAATGTTTTCACTGTTTAACAGTCTACAAAATTGATGATGTTATCGCTAAGAAGCTCTCAGGGAATATTAATTAGATATATAAAGATATTTATCAAAAGTTTAAAAAGTGTTTTTATTCCGTGATGTTCTTCAAAGCAATTACCCGACACTATCCAAGTATGATACCGATAAGCATCTAGGTTGTTGAATGTATTAACTCTATGAGTGTCTTGCATTCAAAGCAGCAGTGAAGGATTTATTCTACTGACACAAGGGAATCAATTTGCTGCCAGTTTCATCCATTACGTTAATATGTTAAAGTGGTCATTTGGTCTTCAGTAGCAATAGCGTTCAAGGAGGAGACTAGCAGACTGACGCCATTGCTGGATAACCAGACCGTTGTCTGCCTCCATGCCCCATCCACAGGGTAAAAGCTGCTGGATACGGGGGAAGGTGGCTAAACTGGCTCCAATTTAACGCCTCATTATGCAAATTGATCATCTCAATTGACCATCGCTCTGATAATGGCAGGGCCAGACTGCAGGGGAGTTGAGATATTCCTCCAGAAAACATCAGTTAAATGTCCTGAGAGCTAAAAATAAGATTTGGATGTGAATTGAAGGAGACACTCGGGATGGTTTTCAATGGGGCATGACTATGCAGAGTGGCAGTGAAGCTAAGAGTTACCTCAGCGACCCGATGGTCAGACACCCTGAAATGTCACCTGTAATTTGATTTTAAAGGACAGCTTTGGCAGAAACTCTGGCGGCATGTCTCAGCGCTGTTAAAATGGTATTTTGTGGTGCTAACCTGTTGCAGCGAATTAAGATGACGTGCAATTGCGATTGTTTGCATGCGATCGCAAGCACCATGTGGATGAGCTGGCTCTGTCAAGGCTTAATTGCATTGATCGGCCTGGCCAGCTCTTCCTAATCTAGGATTATTATGATACATTAACAGCTGTGACTTGTTGTTTACAAGGCATTTATCAAGTGTTGTCAGTATAATGGGACAAATTCCCACCTATCACGTTTATCACTGACTGAATCAGCCCTGTCGGATCCAGATGATGAACCAATCTGGTAAAAAAGGCTTAACTGAGAGCCTTCAGAAGATGCTGCTTCGCCCTGAAATGATCTGTTCTAAATTAGGAAAACAATGAAATTGTTTTCCTAATTTAATTTCCTAATTTCCTAATGTTTTCCTAATTGTTTACCAGACAGAGCGATGGATGAAGAGAGGAGAGAAGGAGGTTGCGATGCATCAATTTGTTCCCCTAGTTGTCTGAGTGAGGATGCTTCATATTCCACCGTATCGATTTTCACTTCTTTTTGAAGTGGTTCCTGAAAGTGAATCATTCCAATTACACAAGAACTTGTGTGACAGCTCTGACAGAAACATTTGAATTATGACTGCAGTCGATCCATTGGCCTTGTTTGGGAACGAGGGCTTTGGATATTGCATTTTGCTCAGTCTCACCGGTACGAGGGCACATGTTGTCATAGGAGATTGCTTCTCAATCTGTAAAATGCTTTATCTGTGTGACACTAGATCTGATTGTAGAACAATAGCTTTATACAGGTGGGAGTGTTCTCTTCACATTATATTTTTCTAGTCATAAAATGAGGATTGATTTTTCAAGTGGGTGTCATGAAAAAAAAATTGACACACAATCAAAAAATATTATAATAGAAAATTGTAGTTTTGTGTTTTCAGACATTTTGAGATAAAAATAACTTTGTCTATTTGTCATCTAGAAGATGTTTTTTTAATAAAAATTAAATATATAATATAAATTAAATAAATAAATGTGTGTGTACATATATATTAAAGCTGCAGTATGTAACTTTTGCCTCTCTATCGCCATCTCTGTTTGAAATAAATCAAAGTTACTTGCGGATTTATTTTTATATGTGGGTTGTGCTTCGGCACTGCGCCTCTGTGTGGATGAATCTGTGTTCACCACATCAGAGCGAATCTGTCATTGTACTTCCCATACTAGGCATAGCCTATATCCCAAAAAATGTCATCTGAACAAGTAACATATCTGATGCTTTTGTTCTGACCAAATAAATGTTTTAAAATAAATCACGTTACTGGCGTTTAGTTCTAACGATTGCTCAGTCAGATCACACAAATCACAGAGCAGAATTGCTCTCTCACACACACATAGCTAGCAGAAGATAAGTGTAATTTACTTCACTTGTCATAGCAAAACGAGAAAAAACAACAACAAAGGAAACTCAATACTTATCTGAATCCAGCAAAGGAGCGCGCAAGTGATAGCTAACTACCTATTGAGCCACTGAAATGTCTTTCCTGTTCAGCTGAATTCCTTCCTTAGTTGTCGCCACCTTTTAAAAGCCATATTTATTCTCGTTTTAGCACAGGTTTCTGTCGCTTTCTTTTTTTGACTGCTGACTCCACAGTTTGAGGTTTCTTCGTTTTGACAACAGGCGTCCTAAATGTTAATGATGACTACCATTTAGAAACAGACATCCATCCACATACGAGTCCTCACTCTCCATTGCGTCAGCTACCGTGTGAATATGCGTCTGCACATATGTCATTACACGACAGGAAGTTCATGCTCAATCAGACCTCAATGTATCATCAGGAGCCACAAATATTAATTTTGGTCTTGTCTTAAATGTTTTATTGACTCTCAAAAACCGGCAGCCACAGACGTGCAGTGTATGAATCTCCAAGAACAACGGTTTCACCTAAAAATCTTCTTTACTATTCTACTGAAGAAAAAACGTCACCTACATCTCGGATTGCCTGAGAGTGAGTAAAGTAACAGCAAATTTTCATTTTTTTGGTGAACTATCCCTTTAAATTCTAAGCAACTGTTGTAAGAATAAGCTACAAACGCTCCACACACATTCCATAGTAGCCTTGTCTTCTTCTTTCTATGTATGGATGTGATGTAACAACGAAAAGTCTAATGGCATTAAACTGAGGAGTGATGTCAATTTCCCATAAAATCATACCTGACACCTCAAATTATAAATCAAGTATCTTCAAGTAAGGTAAGAAGTTTTGAACACTGATGTACTTGCTCAATGTACTTGTGTACTTTTTTTTAATCTATATGTATATAAATTATATTTACAGTATACAGGTGCATCTCAATAAATTAGAATGTCGTGGAAAAGTTAATTTATTTCAGTAATTCAACTCAAATTGTGAAACTCGTGTATTAAACAAATTCAATCCACACAGACTGAAGTAGTTTAAGTCTTTGGTTCTTTTAATTGTGATGATTTTGGCTCACATTTAACAAAAACCCACCAATTCACTATCTCAACAAATTAGAATACGGTGACATGCCAATCAGCTAATCAACTCAAAACACCTGCAAAGGTTTCCTGAGCCTTCAAAATGGTCTCTCAGTTTGGTTCACTAGGCTACACAATCATGGGGAAGACTGCTGATCTGACAGTTGTCCAGAAGACAATCATTGACACCCTTCACAAGGAGGATAAGCCACAAACATTCACTGCCAAAGAAGCTGGCTGTTCACAGAGTGCTGTATCCAAGCATGTTAACAGAAAGTTGAATGGAAGGAAAAAGTGTGGAAGAAAAAGATGCACAACCAACCGAGAAAACCACAGCCTTATGAGGATTGTCAAGCAAAATCGATTCAAGAATTTGGGTGAACTTCACAAGGAATGGACTGAGGCTGGGGTCAAGGCATTAAGAGCCACCACACACAGACGTGTCAAGGAATTTGGCTACAGTTGTCGTATTCCTCTTGTTAAGCCACTCCTGAACCACAGACAACATCAGAGGCGTCTTACCTGGGCTAAGGAGAAGAAGAACTGAACTGTTGCCCAGTGGTCCAAAGTCCTCTTTTCAGATGAGAGCAAGTTTTGTATTTCATTTGGAAACCAAGGTCCTAGAGTCTGGAGGAAGGGTGGAGAAGCTCATAGCCCAAGTTGCTTGAAGTCCAGTGTTAAGTTTCCACAGTCTGTGATGATTTGGGGTGCAATGTCATCTGCTGGTGTTGGTCCATTGTGTTTTTTGAAAACCAAAGTCACTGCACCCGTTTACCAAGAAATTTTGGAGCACTTCATGCTTCTTTCTGCTGACCAGCTTTTTAAAGATGCTGATTTCATTTTCCAGCAGGATTTGGCACCTGCCCACACTGCCAAAAGCACCAAAAGTTGGTTAAATGACCGTGGTGTTGGTGTGCTTGACTGGCCAGCAAACTCACCAGACCTGAACCCCATAGAGAATCTATGGGGTACTGTCAAGAGGAAAATGAGAAACGAGACCAAAAAATGCAGATGAGCTGAAGGCCACTGTCAAAGAAACCTGGGCTTCCATACCACCTCAGCAGTGCCACAAACTGATCACCTCCATGTCACGCCGAATTGAGGCAGTAATTAAAGCAAAAGGAACCCCAACCAAGTATTGAGTACATATACAGTAAATGAACATACTTTCCAGAAGGCCAACAATTCACTAAAAATGTTTTTTTATTGGTCTTATGAAGTATTCTAATTTGTTGAGATAGTGAATTGGTGGGTTTTTGTTAAATGTGAGCCAAAATCATCACAATTAAAAGAACCAAAGATTGAGTTGAATTATTGAAATAAATTAACTTTTCCACGACATTCTAATTTATTGAGATGCACTTGTATATTATTTACAACAGTAAGTCAAGTTTAGTGATGAATATGTTTGTCAAAACCCTTATGATTTTTTACCCCACATGACAAAAAAATTGAATTTCTAGCCATTATCTAGCCATTGTCTATTGTTAATGACTTGGACTGTCAAGCTCCAAAATGACATTAAGATATTTGAATGACAATAAGCTTTCCTGTAGCTCAAATAGTAGAGCATGGCACTAGCAATGCCAAGATCATGGGTTCGGTTCCCAGGGAAAGCAAGAGTTGATCAAATGTAAAAACTGTAACTTGAATGCTATGTAAGTCGCTTTGGATAAAAGCGTCTGCTAAATGCATAAATGTAAATGTAAATCTCTTAATAAATGGTAGATCCCCCTTTTTTCCACCTCCCTGTATAATGTACTGTTATGACATGGGACATGCAATTTTCTCACCTCACAAGCATTACGTTAAAGCAGGATGCCTTATGTTATGCTATGTCACTTTACGTTACACTGTACATGACATTATTATCCATTCAGCTTTCGAGCATGAGGTCACCTCTGAGAAGAGAAATGAAGACATGATAGCACTCATCTAGATGAGAATATTTATCCAGTTTTGCTGTCTTCCCTCTGACTTATTCAACACAGAAAAATCCATTGCAATAGAGCCCCACTGCGGATGACCTTCTGAATGAGAAGTGCTCCCATGCATTGACAATGAATATGCATTAGAGAGATTACAATGAGGTGACAAGGCAGGAGCTCTCATCCAAATACCAGCACAGCTGGCAGCCAGCTTTCCTGAGCTACTCCTCACCTCTTACATAAGAGCACAGCAAGCTGACAGCACCTCACCGTCCACTCATGCAAACCAAAAGATCTATGTTGCTGTTCTCAGCTGTCTCGCCTTTGATTCGACAAGAGCAGCTGCATGTAGAACTTCCTTGAATTGCACAGGGAGGGAATCATTTCCTGAATCTGTGCGTGTTCCGTTATTAGCTTATTATGATGATGTTAAACCAAAGTGTCAAAGTAATACAACCCCCCTTCTATCGGGAATAGCTTCCACCATCTGTCAGACCCAGAAATCCCAGGTGGCTTCATATAGGGATTCAAACCTCCCTTGGTTACCCTTCACTGTCAAAAAGGCACCTGAGTGGAACATGCCAAGGATGACCAAGCACTAGACTGGACAGTGACATTCGCAGGCCCAAAGACTCATTTGCACCCATAATCGATTATGGCTGTTAGTTGTGTTGACAACACATTATCATTGATTGTTTAAAAGCACTAGGTGAGGGGAGGCACGAGGATGCCAAAAAGCGTAGCAGGAGTATTTTATGCTATTAAATAGTAAAAAAAAAAAAAAAAAAAGAAAGAAAAAAAAAAAGCACTCTCAGAAGAGTGTGTTCTTTCTTATGATTCTACTGATAAAGAAATGTATTATTCATAGTCCAAGTTCTTGTTTTCATTTCAATGAGCTCCTGCAGAAATGTGTATTTGTCCTTTTTAAGCACACATTCACAAATATGGTAGAAAGGAAAGCTAATCTTAATACATTTACATATCTTTTCTTGGCTGGTGCTGTTTTACGAAGTCGATTTGATATAAGGGTGTGAGCTAAAAAGGCGTAAATCCTAAATAAAGTCTGCCATTAAGGCTTTGTCATTTACATCACTTTTGCATTCAGTTATTTAACATTTATAGGTAACATTCATCAAAAAACTGTCCATCCAAAAACGTGTTTATGTAAATGGCCACGGTAAAATAGGGGCATCAGATATTTTTAAACACCTCCACTTGAAAAATAATGTGGGCATTCTGACTCATAAGCAATGCACCAGCTGTGCGAGAGACCTCTGAAACAGCATGAGTTTGGCAGAGAATGGAGGACAGGCTTTTAGATTGGTGAGCACCAGCAAGGATGGGTCCTATCTAAGTCCCTGCAGGACTGAGAACTCACAGTGGGAGGGATGTCTCAACTCCATCTGGCCCAGCAACGCGTGTGCCTTCATGCCGAACCGAACCAAGGTCTGCAAAATGTTGGCACAACATGTGAGGCATAAGGGTAACATTTCATAAGGGTAGCATTTGAAAAGAAAAATGCAGATATGTCACCATATGTCTGTGGATATCTGCATGTTCCTCACATATGGCAATGGCATATAGGTCTGTGATTTTTACTCTTTTCTGTGATGTAAATGTTAACATGGGAACAAGCCTGTAGTGAGCACAGAAGTAGATGCTGCCAAATGTACCAATTCTCCAGACTGTTGTGTGATGAACAAAATCTGCCATCTAGTGGACACATTTAAAGCACAACAAGTCAGAAAATGAAAACTTAAAGAGATTAAATAATGTCTATATTTATCCAATATGTTTTGGAAAGATTTAGGCTGAACATTTTATACCTGTGAATTTCATGCACAGGAAATAGAAACAATTTTGTGTTTGTTTTATCATTGTATTTACTCAAGATTATTTTGGATGAATTTAGAAAGCTATAATAATAGAAAACTGTGTGTATGATCGACATTTGTGTCTTTGTTGTGGTTTTGACATTTTAGACAGTAAAAATACAATCATTTATTTTGTTAGGAAAATACCACAAAAGAAGTGTAGTATTTGCTTATTTCTTATTTTATAAAGATTTATACATAAATCTTATGGAAGAAACTAGTGCTGAAAACGTAATGTTTTAAAACTACTGTATGTAAGGTTTTTGGCAGCTAATGTCATGTTACTATTATGTAATAACAAAGTCTCTTTAAGGTATTCTACAGTCTTTGGTAATACCTAATAATAGGCTATACCTTCTTATGGCATTGAATTATAAATTATGTCTAATTATGAACTAATTGAGAATAATATCTAAATAGGTTTTATTTATGGTTTTATTTTATTTTATCATAGTAGCTTATTATGTCGTCGATGTAATAATCAGTCTTTAGTTTTACTTAGCATGTGCATATACATATCATTATACTGCATTTGGGCAAAATATTATTATATTGACTTATTTTATTATTATTTGAGGCCTCTGAAAAACAAATGGCTCATAATGAAATTAAAATTAATGTGTATGATCTGTTTTCACCATCTGTTTGAACTGTCAACGTAGTTTAGATAAATTGAATCCTTTTAGAAATAAATCTAATTAGATTTCATTGCACGTATGTAATGATAATTGGAGATAGTACTGGTCAAGTTTGTGGCTGTGGTTCAAAACCTAGCGAGCTATTTAGACAGCATCACTCGACGTCTATATTCCGCCTATCAAGTGCAAATCTTGCCTAGGTAGGGAGCCAGTTAGATTATGAGACGCAGCCCGTGTGTCTTTCAGTGTAGCACACATATTCCTGCATACGCTCTTTCACACTCTGTAGAGTGTTGTTTTTGCTGTGCTTTTAGGTTCATACGCTAGTATTGGTGTAATAAATACATATCAATACTCATAAGGAGTTCTTCATTTCTCTGGTGGGGGCAGCTGAAAGGACGAACATGTCGGGAAAGAGTTTTCGCGTTAGCGACGGAGACTGGATTTGTCCTGATAAAAAGTAAGACTTGTTGTACAACGGTTTATTTAAAAGCCCAATAATTAATATAAGCATGAATTTGCATTACTTAGAAGGTAAACCTTCTGGGAAAATTAATGTTGGTTGAGAGAAGAGAACACGTTTCTGTTAGCATAGCATTTGTTAGCTTTAGCGCGTGAGTAGGCCTGTAACCGCTATTAAACGCGTCCTTTTCTTTTTCTTTAACAAACTTAAACAGTCGGTATATTCATTTACTTCCACTGAAGCACTGGTAATCAAATAATTTTTAGAATTACACTCTCATAATTCTTAGGTTAAGCGATCAGCTAGTCAGTAGCTATGTGCACGAGTCTGCTAACTTAACTAACTTCATTAGTAGTTGCATTGCCTTGGGCTATGTGAAATGTTTTTTTGTTTGTTTTTTTAAGTTGTATTATAAATATGTTTCAGTGTGTGCTCCAATGGAACGTCTCTCTATTGTTTGAAAATGTCAGCGAGTTGGCCTTTTCTTTGTGTGCGTGAATGATGTTTATAACGTTAATGTCTAACCAGTTTTGCTTTTGTAATATCTTAGGTGTGGAAATGTCAACTTTGCCAGAAGAACGAGTTGTAACAGATGTGGCAGGGGTAAGTGAACTATAATTATTTGTATAATTATTACGTTTTGTATGTTAGGGGTGTGTCACAAAAAGGAGTATCAATACATGCACCTTGCTTACAGTACTTTATAGTGATTAGTCTAAACTAATTAGCCAATTTTCCTTAAACAGAAAAGACAACTGAAGCAAAGATGATGAAAGCAGGGGGAACAGAGATTGGAAAGACCCTGGCTGAGAAGAGCAGAGGTCTCTTCAGTGCCAACGATTGGCAGTGCAAAACGTGGGTATTGCTGTAAAATTACACGTCCAATGTGCGTTATAAACGCATTCAAAATTATTAATATCTCAAGAAGTATCTGTTGATTTCAGTGTCAGGAAGTGACACGTTTCAGCCATTCTTACCCTTCTACATCAACAGCATTTCTTTTAAATTTATTTCAGTGACATTAAAAGAAACCATTCCTTTCGACTTCATATTTTACTTCTCATTTGAATCCCACACTGTTCAACCTGCTTAATGGAGCAGAATAAATATACACAGTGTAATGATATCCTGTCATGAAGAGCAATGAATGGGGTCGGTTCACTTGAAAATGTTGAAGTAAAAAAAAAAAAGTGACATGTCACAAGTCTTTTTGTGCAGTGCTGCTTATAATTCAACCACTTTTTCGTGTTTAGCATTGAAGGTGTGGATGTGAAGTTGTGGTTTTGCTGGGCCTGGTTCTGCAGAGTTTAGCTCCATCCCTAATCACACTCACTAGAGAAATCGAACATAAATGCTGCCTTCAAGAGCAAACCAAAGTTCAAGTTTGGTGAACTCTGCCCCGCGAATTTGTATCATGTAATGAAGTGACCAATAGAAGATTGCAGTACTGTGGAGTAGATTGCATATTTTTACATTTTGGATGTATTATATGTTGAATTATCTTTCTAAAAAGACAGCTAAGTAGGATGTCTTATTACAACGCAGCATCCACAACAATTTTGCATGCTCAGTCTAGTGTGACCACATTTCATTAATACAACTTCATGCATTCAATTTGGAAACAACACGGAAGAAGCCTGACCAAAATAAAAAAAGAATTATATAATGAACAATACACCCAAGTAACTACATCTGATTTCATTATGTATCCATTGTATCACAACTACAGTGCCTTGCGAAAGTATTCATACCCCTTCATTTTTTTTCACGTTTTATTTTGTTGCTGCCTTATGTTAAACTGCTTTAAATTACTTTTTTCCCCACATCAATCTACACTCCATACACCATGATAGTGAAGCAAAAAAACAGGTTTTTAACATCTTTGCAAATTTATTAAAAATAAAAAACTAAAATGATTCCATTGCATAAGTATTCATACCCTTATCTGGGACAGTTGACATTTAACTCAGGAGCATTCATATTACTTGTATGTTACTACACTTCAAGTGAAGTTAACCTGTGGCAAATTCACTTGAATGGGTATGATTTGGAAAGGCACACACGTGTTAATAAAATGTCTAAGAGCTGATAATGCATATCAGAGCAAAAACCAAGCCCTGAAGTCCAAAGAACTGCCTGTAGAGCTCAGAAACAGGTTTGCGTCAAGCCACAGATCTGAGGAAAAGTTCAGAAAAAATTCTGCTTCATTGAAGTTTCACAGAAGCATGCAGTCTCTGTTACCTTTAACGGAAGAAGTTTGAAACAACCAGGACTCTTCCTAGAGCTGGACTCCTGGCCAAACTGAGCAACTGATGGAGAAGGGCTTTGGTTAGACTGGTGACCAAGAATATGATGGTCACTCTAGTTGAGCTCCATGATCATATGTGGAGACAGGAGAAATCTACAGAAGGACAAACATCACTGCAACACTCCACTGATCTGGGCTTTATGGCAGTGTGGCCAAACTCAATCCTCTCTTCAGTTAAGACACATGAAAACACAATTGGAATTTACAAAAAAGCAACTAAAGGACCCTCAGACTGAGAAATAAGATTCTCTGGTTTGATGAACCTCAATTCCAAGCATCATGTTTGAAGGAATCCAGCTCTGCTCATCACCTGCAGAGTACCATCCCAAAAGTAAAGTGTGCTGGTAGCAGCCTCATGCTGTGGGGCTGTTTTTCAGTGGCAGGGACTAAGGGACTCGTCAAAGTAGAAGAAAAGCTCAATGCACCAAAATATAGAGATAGCCTTAATGAAAACCCACTCCAGAGCATTCAGAACCTCAGACTGGACAGAAGGTTCACCATCCAACAGGACAACGACCCTAAGCACAGCAAGAGTGGCTTATAGACAACTCTGTGAATGTCCTTGAGTGACCCGGCCCGGCCACAGCCTGGGCTTGAACCCAATCAAATATTTCTAGAGAAACCTGAGAATGTGCGTCTGCCCCCATCCAACCTGACAGATCTTGAGAGGTGAAGAGGTGAGGAGAAGAATGACAGATAATTGCCTAATGATGATGTGCAAAGCTTGTCGCATCAAACAAAAAAAGACTTGAGACTTTAAAGGTGCTTCAGCTAAATATTTAGTTCAGGGTATGAATACTTATGCAATGTACTTATTTCAGTTTAAAAATAAAAATAAAAAATGTGGGAAAAAGGTAATTTGATGTGGGAAAAAGGTCATTTAAAACAGTTTAACATAAGGCAGCAGCCTAACAAAATGTGAAAAAAAAAATGAAGGGGTATGAATACTTTCGCAAGGCACTGTAAATGTTGTTACATAAAGCAAACTGTTAAAGTTTGAGTAATTAACTTTCTGCGCCATTCTCTACAGGCTCACTGAGCTTTATATTTGGATTACAGATATTTGATATTATATGTCAGTGTTTCTGACTTGTAAGAATGGTTTCACTTTGCCATTCATGTGCTTGGAGCGATATTATGATATTTTCAGCTCCCCTTGAAGGGCACAGAAGTCTTCAGGATTACTTAAAAATTAAAAGCAGGTGTGCAGCTAAACTCTGCAAGACAGTGGCCTTCCTGGGCTGGAGTTGCTTATTACTGGCTTACGTTTTTCCATATCCAACCCATATTGGACCAACTTAGGTTGATGATCACCACTTTCTTATTTAGTTTTAAAAGAACATCCAAACTAAAAGAAGGCCAATTTAGTTTGATACTCAGTAGTTCAAACCACTATTGAGAGTTGGTCCAATCTTGTAAACAACCCAGGGGCCCTCTTCTCAATTTCTTGCTTATGAATTTGAGACCCTAATATACCAGTGTTATTAATATCTGTACTTGTTCTTGCTTTAAATCTAGGTGTGGCAATGTAAACTGGGCCAGAAGATCAGAGTGCAACATGTGTAACACCCCTAAATATGCCAAACTGGAGGAAAGGACAGGTATAGCTTTGTCTATGTTCAAAATGGAATGTTAATGTGAACTTTTTTTGCATATTGACTGCAATGTTATGAATTTTTGTTTAATGTCATATGCTTGATGCATGTAACAGGATATGGTGGAGGGTTCAATGAGAGAGAGAATTTAGTCTACAATGAGCGAGAGGAGTCTGATGGCGAGTATGATGAGGTCGGTGTTTTTTTATTTATTTATTTATTTTGTTTTATTTTTATTTTTTTTAGTACACAGATGTGACAGTTCTTGATATTAACACGAAGATCAGATTTATTTATTTTGAATAGGATGATTTCAGATTACGTTTAATTTACGGATAAACTTGAATTTTAAGAATTATTTTATTGGTCTTATGGACAGTTTGGGCGCATAAAGAAGAAGTATCGTGGAAAAAGCAAGAAGGACGATGAAAAGAAAGTGGAACCCAAAAAAAATGATGATGATGAAGACGATGAGGATGAAGACGGAGATCTTTCGAAATACAAACTTGACGTAAGAAATTTTATTCTGTAGTTCTGTGTTAGTGGTCCTCTAATTTGTTGCTGTCAAAAACTAATTTTATTCGCAGTACTGACCACACTGTCGATTGTAAAATGACTGCAATAGTCAGTCATAAAGAACGGATTTGAAAAATCGCAATAGGGTGCAATGTAAAAAAAAAAAATCTTTGGAGCTTTAGCAGATACGAGTTTTTGATGTGCTTTTGATCTTTATCCTGTTAGGATGATGACGACGATGATGCAGATTTGTCCAAGTACGATTTGGATGCTGGTGATGAGAAGAAAGGGAGTCGCTCCGGCTCCTCGCAGTCATCATCTCGCTCGTCCAGTTCAAGTTCCCAGTCCAGGTCCAGGTAAAAGGGTACAGGTCAAGGGTAACTCCATGCAAATGTCAGTATCAGCTCAAATCTTTATTCAAATCTCATCGCATTAATCAGTTTTAATGTTTAATTTCTTTCTCTTTCCCTCTTTGCCTCTTTTTTTAATTGCCTATTTGATTGACATGACAGTATAAAACTTGTTCAATACGGTTCAATTTATTTATAAGTAATTCATGCCATCAATACAACCTGACACAAGGGTTTTAAAGTTTGTTTGTTTTTTAAAAAGCCAAAGCTGATCTTTTTAACACTTATCATTTGATAGTCACTTTTCTTGGGTTTTCATCAGAGGGTCTTTAACTTTCTTGGAAAAAATTGGAAATTTGTGGTGTTTTTTTGTTGTTGATGTCGGTGTTTTGCAGATCCCGGTCCAGGAGCTCATCCAGTTCCAGATCTCAATCTCGCTCTCGCTCCAGGTCCAACTCCAGGTGAATGAGGTCACATGCACTCTCCAGGAGAGAGTGTGTGTATAAACAGCCAGTGGTTGTAGTGAACTCTTTATCCTTCTGAGTCTGAACAGAAGTCGACTTTGATCACCATAAAACAAATGATTAATAAAATGAGGGTGCCGTGGGAAACCGTGAGATTTAGCTTGTTCTCTTTGGGGATGTATGAATGTTTGATTTTTTGTTCTCAGCCTAGGTGTCGAGAACTTTCTTGTGCTTGTATAAAATGTGCTCTTCTGGAGCTGGTGATTATTCAGTGTCCCAGATCTCAGTTTATCTGGTAACACTGTGACATCTAGCAGGCAATTAGGGCTGTAAGTTGTACTGATTCTCTCTGACGGGTTCAGCTTTGTTCTTCTGAAAGTTCAGTTGGTCCGACCTGCAGTTTTGGTCTTTTAAAGAAGTTTTAGCATTTACTGTAGTATTCAGAGAGATCTGGGTGGATGTTTTCCTCCCATTTCAGTTCCTTTGAGAATGTTATTATAGCATTCTGTGTAACGATATTTGTTGACTTCATGTGATTGCTTATTTATCCCCTTTGAAAGATCCAGCTCCAGATCAGGAAAGGGCTCTGCTTCCTCAAAGAAGAGGTCTCGCTCCCCTTCGTCATCGCCTGAGGGAGGCCAGAAGAGGAGTCGTTCCAGGTCCTCCTCTGGTGGCCGCAAAAAAAGACGCACACGATCGCACTCGTCTGAAAGGTTTGGTGTAACACATGGTGTCCTGCATACCAGGCGTCCTTCTGCATTATACACAGGGTTCAGTGACATAGCAGTACATTTTTGAAACAATGTGACAAAATTGTGCTTTTCTCTGTACAATACATTTTATATGCTTTGTTTTGATTTCAAGAACCAAATCACTTAATCGTCATGGTCTTTCTCTTTGTCTCTTTCATTCTATCTCTTTGTAGGCGCAGAGGCTCATCTGGATCATCCCACTCTGGCTCAAGCTCAAAACAGAAATGATTAACAAAAGAAACAAATCTTTCTAAAACTGCATGGGTTTTTTTTTTTTGTTTGTTTTTGTTTTTTTTTTTTCAAACTCCAGTTTTTTTGGGCAATTGCAACTACCCAACTGTTTGAATTCACATTGATTTCTATGGAAAAAAAATACTTGCGCACCTTAAATACTTGTTCACGTAACCTCTTCTCAAAAGTTTTCTGCCTATTTTTTATTTATTTATTTTTTTAAACATCTAGCCAAATCTCTCAACAGTATAACTCGAGGTGTAAAGTCTGTAGTGTCAGTGGGTTTATAGAGAAATAACATCAAGTCTGTAACTCTAAATGGCGCATATATTCCGGACATCAACCATTTTGATGGGAAATTATGCTAATTATATTGCAGAAGTAGATTTATTCATCCATTGTCAGACATTGCTGCCATCAGAATAACCAGTTCATTAACAACATTTATGCTGTTTTAAAAAGTACTCAGATGCTGGTTTTCTAGTTCTTTATACGAAACTCCTGACAAGAAATGTTGATGGCTTAAACATTACTTAACCACATCAGCAATGCCAGCATCTTATAGAGAGCTTTTCCTCTGAGGCATAACATTGCCTTGTCTAATTGTGTGCGTTAAAGGTAAGTATGTTTTTTCTATACTTGTAGAGATTTATTTTCTTTTGGCAAGACAAATGAAATGTGAAATTTGTGTCCTTTTTGTCAGGGGTTTTTTTGTTTTGTTTTGTTTTTTGTTGTTTGTTTTGTTATCTATCATTTGTGAAACTTAGAAACTGTAGATAAACTCAAATGGACAAACTCAAATTACTGATAACATAAATTACTGGTTTGGTTTTCTCTTCTGTGATCAAATCAGATTTGGAACATGTAAAATAATCACCCTCCCTCTTCTAACATACAAAATATGAAAATGTTTTACTGTTCATTAAAATTACATAAGTGTAACCAACATGAATAAACACTTGTTAATCTGAAACATTTGTACTGTTTTATCTTTCCATGATACTGCACTGGGTGATTTCTTGTTTGACCTCTTTTTCACCTAAATATGCACTCATTCTGTTAATGAACGAAGACTTTTATAGGTTTTTCATTGTTTTTAATGATCCCACACTGCTACTTGTGGGGAATTCTAGTGATGTTTGTGAAATTATACATTAATCAGAAACTTGTTCAGTTTGTTTCTTTCCTTGTCTACTTTATAAAATAGCATTTTATTAGTCGTGTATGAATTACTATCCACTGCTGATGAACAAAAATACACCTACACTGCAAATTGGTGATAGCGTTTTGAAAAGGTCATTTTTCGTGCACTAGGTGGCACTTGTTGCGTTCAAAACCATCTGTGAGCTGGTGGTTTGGGGGATTATCTTAGAATAAAACATTAACCGTTATTATTTATCCGTTCTTTTAAGATTTGCCTATGAACAAAATCATTAGTGTTTTCTTTTATACGTTTAGCGATAGTTTAGTTAATCCTAAAATCTTCAAAAAAAAAAAAAAAAGTTTAACTACTGAAAGTTATAGTAGGTTGAATTTCACACTCGCTACAACGCTTGTCATAACTAAATTTGGTCAAAAGTGTGTCCTTTTTTTAATATTCCTACAGTCATACAGAAACGAACGTGGTCCATCAGTTTGGGAATGAAAGTCAAAGTCATATTCACTATTTTGTGAGATACTGCAACGTACAGCAGAAAAAAAAAAAAAAAACACTTGTCAATCTACATATAACAATTTTTTTTCTTTGCGTTGAAGTAAAGACATTCTTTGTGTATCTTGCACTATTTTTCAGTTGTTTTTCTGAGCACGTTTTATATTTCCATAAGGGTCCCGCCTCTGTGTTTATAGCGCGCTCTCGGACAGCAGAGCGCACAAAGTGAGACAGAAGTCAAGCAGACTTCACTGAGGACTCCACCTGTTTCAAAGGCTGCTGTGGCCATGAACACTCTTCCTGAAAAAGGATGACATCTAAATGTCAGTCTTCAGATGTCCTGCCGCAAAACCTGACTGCTGGAACCATGATGTGGGAGTCGAACCTCTCCAAATCTTCACAGGACGGCACGGGCGAGAGCGCCAGCTGCGTCTCTGTGTCCGTGTTTTTTCCCATCACCATGATGGTCACTGGAATGGTCGGAAACTCTCTGGCGATGCTGCTAGTTTATAGTGCATACAGAAAAAAGGAAAATAAAAGGAAGAAATCGTTTCTGCTTTGCATCGGCTCGTTGGCGTTAACTGATCTTTTCGGCCAGCTGCTCACAAGTCCGATTGTCATTTCTGTGTACAGAGCAGATCTGAAATGGAAACGCGTGGACCCTTCGGGAACTCTGTGCGCTTTCTTTGGGGTGTGCATGACCACTTTTGGCTTGTGTCCTCTCTTTTTAGCCAGTGCCATGGCCATTGAGAGGGCCTTGGCCATCACTGCTCCTCACTGGTACTCACATTACATGAAAACCAACGTGACCAAGCAGGTTCTGGTCATCATCTGGGGCCTGGTTTTGCTTTTTGCTTTATTGCCCATTGCTGGAGTTGGAAAGTACACTTTGCAGTGGCCAGGCACTTGGTGCTTCATAAGTACAGGTGACAAGGACGTAACGGGAAATACGTTTTTTGCCACTACCTTTGCGGCTTTGGGGATATTTTCTTTGCTGGTCACGTTGTCGTGTAATGTTGTGACCATCCGTGCTTTGGTTACACGCTGCAGAACGAAGGCAACATCGACCCAGTCATCAAAGCAATGGGAGAGGTTAACAACAGAGACTGTTATTCAGTTGATGGGCATTATGTGTGTGCTGTTGACATGCTGGTCACCTCTACTGGTATGTATCATATCAGCTTTTGCCAGATAGACTTACTGTAGTTATCAGATGAAAGCATGCATGGTGTCATTCCTGCTCAAACCTAAGTGTGCCCAGCTACAAAATGCTGCTATTTATATTGGATTAAACAGAATATATGAATTCCTGTGTGAGGGTGAACTCAACAGGCCAGCTGTTTTACTATTACTGTGCATATTGGAGAGACACTACTTGTTATATTTTTATGTTTTTGAGCAGTTATTTTAGATTAGTTACTGTTTACACTGGGATTTTTCCCTAGACTCTATCCAAAAGACTCTTTTGTCAGTCTTGAGTCTTGTCATTTCTTCCAAGTTATGTAATTTCAAAACTAGGCCCACATGGAATATGCAAATTCATATTTTCTGACTGAAAAAATTAAGGCAGTGGCTATTTGCACTAAGTGTAAAGAGAGATATATGCTTTTTACACTGTGTAAATAGCAATTAGATGTTATTTACACTAAGTGAAAATAGCATATTTTCTTAGCAATGCTTGCTATTTATGTGCAAGCAATGGATTGTATTTACACTAAGTGAAAATAGCAGTATTTTTAACGATATGCTATTTACATTTATATCTATAGATTCTATTTACACTGTTAAAATAGCAAGATTTTCTGCTATTTACTACTTATTGCAAATAGTGGCAATGATCTGCAACT
The DNA here is from genome assembly GCA_039654775.1 of Spinibarbus caldwelli. Lineage (NCBI taxonomy): Eukaryota > Metazoa > Chordata > Actinopteri > Cypriniformes > Cyprinidae > Spinibarbus > Spinibarbus caldwelli. The sequence continues at coordinate 22,019,433 of CM077237.1, forward strand.
CAGTACATTATAAAACAATATGCAATAATAACGTATTGAGTGTAAATTATCATTTTAATTTAAATTATTAAAAGTGGTCACCTTATTGGGACAATAAAGCCCTCACTACACCTACCCTAACCCTACCCATGCTTTATTTTCAACATTTTGATTAGTTCCTTAATTTTTATTGAAAATAAATGCCTTTCCGATGTGATATGAGATTTGAAAAGTGAGAAAAAAAAAGTAAGGGAAAAAGTGGGCTCGAACTCGGGTCGACTGCGTCAAAAAAAACACCATCTACGCCACTGGAACTGATATTTGACGAGCGTCTTTTGTGGTGTTGATTACCCCAGTCACACGTTGGTGGACGGAGTTAGTGTAAATAGCCTCTGCCAACAAAGGCGGACTATTTGCACTTAGTGTAAATAGACACTCCGTAAAAGTAAACTGGGAAAAAAAACTGAATTTTGTGGAATGGGTTGATAACGATAAATGGTAGATATTAATTCTGTACAATGCATAAATAAGTTAGAAAAAAAATAACAAAAAATGAGTAATCGGTAATTTTAAGCATTAACGTTACCATGCAGAGTATGAAAAATGAAAATCCATTTGAAATATATTTTAAAGATAAAATATAAGTTATTAAATTACATGATTTTAAATATTAGGTGCTAGATGATGACAAAGGTCATCTAAATGTACAAATAGGAGAAATACATTATACTGCACAATTAAAATGTCCAATTTTAGTCAATATATATCCAGTATAAACTGATATCAATAGACTTTGGAAGTCTATAAGCACATGCATATTTTTCTAAATGTTAAAGAAAACAATATTCATATAATATAGCCATTGTGGTGTGTCTCCTCCCATTCTGCAGGTCCTTATGTTGAAGATGATCTCTACCCACACATCCTCCCATCAATGCAATTCTGCTGCTGTATCTCTCTCATCCCAGGACTTACAGATGGACTGTAACTTTTTTCTCACAGCCATACGTCTGGCCTCGCTCAATCAGATTCTGGATCCATGGGTTTACCTGCTCCTGAGAGAGATTCTCCTGAGGAAGTTCTGCCAGGTGGCCAGCGCAGTATCTAAGTGTTCTCTGGACGTGCAGAAGGAAACTCAGTGTCCTCTAGACACCCTAAATAAAAAGGCCATTCAGAATGATAGTGTTCACAAACAGTCCCTGGACATGGAGAACGGTAACCTGAATGGGGGGAATGAGGAACAGTGACTTGACAGTGGTACAAATACTGAGTAATTTTCCAAAATGAGGATAAAATGGCAGAGGGTATAATCACCCACGGCCAGAATAATAATGAGCTTGAAATTTTCAGATGTATTTGTGGATTGTTGTATTGATGTAGGGTGATGTCAGTATGCTACCATGCAAACACGTCACTCTTGTGTTGTCACAGTCAAAGAGATTTTGTTCATGGTTACTCAGCAACCTTTGAAATGAAACAAAATGGCAAGACCTTAAAATAATTACATATGCAGGGTTCCCCACTGTCATGGAATAATTTGAAAATATCACGCATGTTACAAACAGAAATGAATTGTTCAAAAGGTGTGGGAATCCTGCATATATAGCAGCAATATTAACAAATTAGATTTGGATAAAAAAAAATCATAAACTGATATTTGCCAGCTCCCATGGAGACTGATTATTTTAAACTACATTCAGTGTTGGTACTATATAGCAAAATCCTTTTATTCACCTGCCAACTGCAAGAAAAAATTGAAGGAATATTTCTTGATGCTAATTTATGGTCTGTTTATATAACATTTCAGAGTTATTTATTGTGCAGTAACGCACTGGATGGTCTCAAATACTTTTCTCTAAACTCCTCATCCTCATGGCTCATTTTAAAACCTCTCATAAACTCTAAACTTCTGTTTAGACTTATTGTGTGCATTTCTCAATGCCAAGCCTGCAGAGCTCTTTTTGATGCTGATGATTAACCGTGGGCAAATTTAATTGAATTCCATGCTTGAGTTTTTGAGTTGGATTTTTGAGTGAAGTAAATGTAAAAGTGCAAACTAATTCAATAGTTTAGTGAGATACTTTCTGGCGGCCTTGGAACAGTCCATTAAGAGTGTTCATTTTAATAGCCAAAAGCCGAGTGCCTCAAGGTGCTGCATCTTTTTATGTGCAATATTCTTGATCATATCAATTGCCATCATAAACCAAAAGACTTTAAGATTCAAACTGAAGGCAATTTCATCAGATTATGGTTAGTCATTCATGGAAATTGCTTTTTTATACCAGTTGTTGTCAGGAGGCCATTAAAGCTTTGTTCTGTTCTTATTTTGCATCCTTTTAGTGGTAAATTATATAACATTTGAGGTAGTTTGACTTGAGAAATATTTAATGAGCGGTATGGTTGGTGCAGCTGTTTTATACTATTATTAGCTGATAAGACTGCATGCAGTAATCTTTGTTTGTTGAATTTTAATTGAACATACATAAATTATTGACAAGGATTATTGAAGCTGTTCTTCTAATTGGGCCCTTTAATTGCACACCTATAATTATGCATCTTACCAAGTGTGACTGAACATCATCTTAGCATATTATATGTTTGCACTGTGCAGTTGGTTATTGTTATAGAGAGGACCCATGGATCATCCGTTATGTTAAACAGCAGGTTATATTCATGGCACTCTACAAATGTGATTTATTATACAATATTAGAAGGAAAAGGCGAATTGTTTTTAAAGAATAATTCCAATCAGTAATTTGTTAAAGGAAAATGTTGTCAAAAAATACTGTTTTATAAAGCACTGTCTTTGTGTTTCAAACTAAAAAATGATTTTACACCCTGCCGATAAAAAGAAAATGAGCGAGGAAGATGCAAACGCAGGCAATGTAATGTATTTTCCTGAAGGTCAGAGCTCTATGAAATTGGTGGATGTGAAAAGGTGCCATGACCAGTAAATACATTTGGAAGATTGCATAAGGGACTAAGAAATTGCTAGTTTTCTGTTTCCACCAAAAAGGGCTTTTGGCAAATCCAAATAATAACCTCAAAGAAATATCAGAGAAAACTGTGATTTCTGATTACTCTGGGAATTCTGGTATTTGCAAACGTGCAAAGTTGTCAGTGGGAACCGGAATACTTTTGTAAATGGATTTAACATTTGACATGCACTCAGACAATGATTACAGAGTAAAATTAATGAAACTGACATGGGACTTAATTAATAGTGAAATGAATGTGGCTCAGACTGCACTGTCAGACTCCTAGTCGTGCTTAACTTGCTGTTGTCTGCTTGGGTAGCTGCTGAATAGGGCAATAGAAAATAGAATGATTGCATAATATTTCATTGCCAAATTAAAAGTTCCAGTGTATCCATGAGTACAAAAGCAGGTCTCCTGTCAGCTCACCTGTGCATTGAGCTGATAAAGAACATCTGACTTGTGACCATTCAGTGCTTTCAGTGTATGAATGTGACTGATTCTTACTTAGTCCACAGTGGTACAGTGGTACAGTCTACACTAAAGCTGTTCAGAGCATTGTATTTATGTTGTTTTCTTTCATATAGAAAAGTTTATTCAGTATATTATTCTCTCATCATTTACTCACCCTTACAAATCCATTTGGTTTTATTTTTGAAGGAGAGCTTTTAAGGTTCAAGTAAAAGCACCATAAATGTAAAAAACACATCTGTTCATCACACAAAGCTAATGTATGTTTCAGAGGAAATATATCATTAATGCAAACTTTGTATGGACTACTTTCATGTTGCTTTTGAGTCCCTTTTGAAGCTCCAGTCACTCTTCTTTGTAATTTCATGGGAAAAAACATCCATTCATCCATTTTCCAAACTGCTGCTGCTATGTAGAGATGAGGAAAAAAATGTACCAAAGGAGAAAAAAAAAGTCATATGAGTTCAGAATTGATTCATTCTTGTTAATGTATTATTTAATGCAAAGATTTTCATGTGTTTTTTATGTGTAATTAAGTGTCAGTACTTCTCTAAGTGGAACTACAGAACACCATTCATAATATATGTACAGGCAATAAGAGCTGCCAGGTAATGTGTGCATGTGAAGCCACCAGCAAATCATATTAGATCATAACCCACCTGTGAATGTCCTAATGCCAGATGCCAAATCACGGATGCCACGAAGTGTGGTAAGTCTGCATTACAAACAACAGGGTTTCATGAATGTATTTGGAGTTTTACATTTATTTATCGTGTAAGACAACATGTAAAGCTCTGGGACTCCGTTCACAGCACGAGCTGTCATTAAGCTTGTATCAACAGATGGTCATGGCGCTGCTTGTGTGTTTTTGATAAGAAATGTTTGCATATGCTTGCAACTGTTTGACATGTCTACTAACTGCTCTGATGTGCTTGCCTTGTAATGGTGCTTCTAAAGTGTATCATTATTTGATTCTTTGCTGCTTGTGTTTTCCATTCACCGGGATGGACTGTGTTTCATGCCATTATCATAATTTAATCTGGTAGGGGGTTGGGGTATACCAAAGTGCTTCTGTAATAGTAAGCGCCCACATCCACATTTTGCACAAGTGATTTGAAATGGTTGCCACATTTTCCATCAGTTGTGTTACTGAGGAATTATTTCAAATGACTGTTTTGTTCAGGAAATTGTTCAAATCATTGTGTTCTCATTATACAACTAATACATAACCAATGATTGTTAGTGGATACATGAATAATCATAGTTGTTATTTGGCTAAAAAGGAGATGGCTTTCTCATTTCCAGTCCATCTATATATTAACATTGAAAAATGTTGTTAAAAAACATTGTAAAAAAATTGAGAGATAAAATAAAAAATAAAGAACTCCAATTGAATTTATTTATCAAAAGTGTCTAACTGAATGGAAAAGAGTTAATTTAAAAGGACCAAAACCCAACATTCTGTCATCGTTTATTCACCCTCATGTTGTTCTTGAAATCCTGCTAGGTAATTCCTTCGCTGTTTCACGCAAGAAAGAAAATCATGTGGGTTTCAAAAGACATGAGGGTGTGTAAATAATGACAGAATTTTCATTTTTGGACAAACTATTGCTTATAATTAACATTACAAATAAAACAAGCACTTATTTATAAAGAATTACATAAAAGTTGTATTTACATTAAAATCTCTTGCTTGAAGTTTTGCTAGAATCTGGGTTGAAGTCCATTGGTGGAGTTTTTCAAGGAGTCAAACAACTCCTTGACATTTGGTTCCCAGAGGTTCATAATCAGAAAAGAATTGTTGACCATGTCATGACCACTATTTGTGTAAAAACGTGTTGCATGTGCTAACAATTTTTTGTGTTGTGACACAAACGTTCATACATCTCTGCAGGCACAGATATTTATGTACTATTTATGCTTGGTTCCTTCTGTTTTTTTTTTTTTTGTTTGTTTTGTTTTTTTTTGTTTTTTTCTTCTGAACTGTTTAAACTGAGAGCATTTTCCATTAATTACAGAACTGTGATCAGCCTTGTAATCAGAATTGTCTTTTGTTTCAGTGTTAATGAGTTTGCCTTTGCTTCTGTAATTGAAAACACAAGACAACATGCCCTATGTTCATCTACCAATCAATTAGCAACTGTTTAATTTGTTCACTGCAATCTAAAATTAAAAGAGATTTAATGATATTAAAGGGGTCTCACGTGTTGTTTCCATAAATAATAACATAATTTGGATAATTATTATTAATCTTGTCTCTAAAAGCAGTGTAGCTGATATACTTGGATGTAATATAAAATTCTCAGTGTTGAACGCTTTTTAAAAATGTTAACATTATTTCTTGATTATTTTGTTATTTTAATTCAGTGCAAAGAGATACATCTCTACATGTTTCATAGGGACTTCATATGATCCTTTAGAAAAGGGAACAAAAATAGAGACTGCATCACAAGATAAGAGAACGAGAGGCTGTTCAATCCATTAGTGGCTATAGTGAAGCACAACCGGCTAATGTAGATAATTGCTATCTGGCAGTCTGGCCCTCTGCAGTTGTGCATGTGCCAAGATGCCTGCCAGACATTAATATCAATAAAATTCTAAGATTCCCTAATTTACATGTTAAAGAATTGAGAGTTGTAATGAGATTTTCAAATAAAAGATAGCACTTTTTCATTAAGGGTCAATCAGCATGCATCCATATTTTAATTCTTGTTAATATAAAGTATGAAATTATCTCTTTTTTTCCTTTTTTTTCAAAAAGTATATTTGTAATGATGATCCTGACTGCTCTCGCATGTTTCAGGATGCAGAGATGTAACACTGTATTCATAAGTGGAGACTCTAAAAAATATTATCTTAAATATTAATCTTGATTATTTGATTATGATGCCTCCTCGTCTTAGTAATATTTTTGCAACACTCTCTGAAGGTTAACATGTCCATGATTGCCTGACTTTCCCAGTACCTGAGTCTTTAATATGCTGTCCTCAGTAGTTTGTTTTTGTCCATTAAAAACTGTTAAGAGGTTGAGTCTGTTGCCCTGGGGATGGTAAAAGTCAGTTTTATAATTACATTCCATAAATAAGTTAATTTTATTTTATGCAATTTGTTTTTTGCCTTTGTATATTTCCAGTTTAGTAACTCTGTCATTCTCTCTCTCTCTCTCTCTCTCTCTCTCTCTCTCTCTCTCTCTCTCTCTCTCTCTCTCTCTCTCTCTCTCTTGCTCTCTCTCACGTAATCAGATTCCAAAAAACTTGTAATTAGATTAAATTGCATTTCAAAATACTAGCAATCAGACCGCAATTACCTTTTTATTGATTACATGATTATTCACACAATAGCAATAAATGATTCAGAATTTATTGATTCTCTGTAATTCTTCTTTTTAATCTTTTAAATTTTCCTTTCTAAAATAGCCTACCGCTTATATACATTCAGAAAGTCTTCCAGTTTTGTGGACATTCACACAAAGACCATTCACACAAAGACCAGTCACTAGTTCATATTTACATATAATGCAGGCATTCCCAAACTCTTTAAACTCTTTAACCTAATATATATACTTGAAGTACCCCTGATATTTTTAAATAAATATATTTTTTTAATAATGAAGTATCACATTTTGCATGTTCTCTGACATTGGTTAATGGTCACATGACACGCAGGAAAACTTTTTTTTTTTTTTTTGATGTTATTTTAAAATGATTTATTTCAATTTTACATTTTAATAATTTAATTATTACGCTTTCATTAAACTCACAAACCCCCTCCAGTTCCTTTACAAACCCCAGTTTGAAAACCTTGATGTAATGTAATGTTTAATGCACTTCAAGTTGTTAATTACAACAAATATAATATACTTACTCTTTGTATTTTTATATCAATATGGTACAAGATTATCCTATCTAAATCAATGTGATAAACGAATTTGGTCAAAAGTAATCAAAAAGTAGTCTGTTTCTACAGAATAAAACATAATAAACTTCTAAACTTCTTCAAAATGGGTGGTTGTTAAAGGTTTAGTATCCCATTTTTGACCTAAAACTGCCCATGACAAACCCTAAGCAACAAACCTAAAATGATTAAATGTTTTTCAAAGTGGTGAACATCATCATGCAGTTAGTGAGAGGAAAGACTGATTAAATTAACAAAAAGTCAATATTTTCCTTCTTTGGTAGCCTAAGAAAACCGCAGCCATCAGTTACACTCACTGCAGTGTCATCGATTGTCATGGTAACATCACTGGTCACTGATTAAAAACCACCTCTTTAGCTTCAGGAAACAACAGACTGGACCTCTTGAAAGTATTGCAAAGACAGTTACATATGTGTAGAATACAGAAAATGTTTATAGAGTCAAAATATACAATTAGCAAAAATCCCAGAGCACTTTCTAAAGATGAATAGTTCTGTTGTAAAGTAATACTCAACTCATTTTCTATTTTGCAGTACAATTGTTGACAGATTGGAAACGTGAAGACCACAGGGATCTGATTAAAGATTCGGTCACACTTTATATTAGGTGGCCTTAATTACTATGTACTTACATCAAAAAATAAGTACAATGTACTTATTGTGGTCATAATGTACTGCAAAACACTTTTGCTGCTATTGAGGTGGGATATGGGTACGGTTAGGCACAGGTTTGGTGGTATGGGTAGGTTTAAGGGTGGGTTAAGGTGTAAGGGATGGGTCAACAAATGTAATTACAGAAATTAATTACAAATGTTACTACATATAGGTATTTTTAAAAATATAAGTACAATGTAAAAACATGTATGTACACAATAAGTGCATTGTACCAAATGATTAATTTAAATGTAAGTACATAGTATACTAATATAAAGTGGGATCAAAGATTTTAACACTAGGTGGACTTATTTTTCAGAGGGTTGCCAGACACTCCAAAACAATCTGTTATATAACAGCACATCCTGTAAAGCTCTCTGTGGTTACTGAGCAACTTTTCCACAGCAAAGCTTATTTTTCAAATGGTTTTCCATGACTACACAAGATTTGACACTAAGTAGACTAAACAGTGCTAGCATGATAGTTAAACATGAATTTTTTTTGCACTTTTGCCTCTTCATTAAACAGACGATGATGAAAATACAGGACAGTTATTAATGAAACTCAAATGTATTCAGTATAATAATCTAACAAATGTACCCTTAATTGATGCTTGCTGGTTGTTGCAGCAGTGGCTTCAAAGCCACTGACCCTGTCTGAAATAATTACTTTCACGCTAACATTTTCTACATTTCAGCATGTTTTGCTTACACAGTTATGGATGTATGCAAAGGCATTTTCTATACATTATTTGCGGGGTATAAACACGCACAAAATGAGCCATTGATGTATAGCTGCTGTTCTCCCCACCTTCATAACGTCCATTTGACTAATATAACCACAAATCACATTACCATTTGTCTGACTTCATGGCTTGGAATATCATTATTACCCTCTCGCCTGCTCAAATGCTGGTCTGGCTTGGTATTCCAATTTCCATGCAATGTAATAATTGCCATTTGAAAAGAAAAACAAAGAACAAATAACATGTTTCATCATGCATTCAATTATAGTGTGTCTGATTACAACCTGAAAGATATGTGCCTGATGTTTGAGCATGAGTAATGAAAGTAATATAAAGCTATTAGACTCATGTGCTACGAGACCCAATGCAACTGAGCCATGAAGAGTCCATGCATCACTTTAATTTAATTGCTCATTGGTGGTTCCTATATCAAAATGCCAGCTATCTTACAGAGTATAATTGTATAAGTGATTTAGCTATTGATTGTTATATGACTCTCTGGAATACACAGTTGGTCAGTTGTGGCCAATCGAAGTTGTAAATAAAACAGAGAGTATATTTTACAAGAAAATACTATTTCAGTCAAAATTTACAAGCAATTTCTGAGTGAAAATTTGGTAACACTTCATTTTACAGTGACCTTGTTACATATGTTGCATGTACTTTCTATTATAATAACAACAAATTATACATAATTATATGCAAGTAACCCTAAGCCAAACCCTAATCCTAAACCTATCCATATAGTAAGTACATGTAGTTAATCAATATTACTCAATACTTAAATATATAATTACACTGTAACAAGGACACCTTAAAATAAAGTGTAACCGAAATTTGTTTAAAAAGTAAATCCTACACCACTTCTTCAGTGTACTCACTGATGTCCTTCCATGGCAATGCAATCAATTACACAGACCACTGGCACCATGAAATCAGAACAATCCAACAGCAACAATGGTCCAATCAGTTTGTAATGGACAAAATCAAGTCCTGCCCTACATTTATTCTCATTTGAGAAGCCAGTTCACTCAGATATAGTGAAGAAAATTTTATATCAATTTCCGCTTCATGCCGAATTTAATATTAAACTAATATTGTTTTAGGGTTTCTCTTGTTTTTTTGACTGATTATTTTGTACATCATCTAATGGACTTTTTTTCTTAGCAAAAGTTTTAATATAGCATACAGGTAAATTTAGAAAATAATTTTTCACATCAATATTTGATGCACACATATTTTATATATTTGGGAATCATCCAATGAGTGGGACAATGTCTACAGTTAACCAGTCATTATCACAAAATAAACCTAATCACAACCCAGAAGCAGAGTTGAAATTAAATTTTTTACAATTTTTCAGTATATTATATAATTTAACATTATAATTTGAGTTGAAATTATTTAAACTCACTATGAAATCCAAAAAAAAATAAACTTCACAAATAAATCACAACCCAGAAGCAGAGCTGAAATTTAATTATTTTATCATTTTAATTATATTATATAATTTAACATTATGATTTTACCTAAAATTGTTATAATTTGACATCTAAAATGCCTTTGTCCAAAAAAAAATCTATTTTATTGTTAATAATTGGCATACTTAAACTATAAACTATACAATGATATTCAGCTGCCAAAAGACCACATGTGAATGCTCCTCTTAAAACTCTTTAATTTCAGTCAAGGGAATAACAAAACCTGCAAAGAGCTATAAAAGTCCTTTAAAGTTGATCAAACTTGCATAATTTGTTGATCTTGCATCTATTCAATTTTCCATCACATGGAAAACATTGTAGGCACAGCCAGCTGACTTCAGGGGCACCTTAACAGGGAGGAAGATTAGGGGGATTCCAAGTGAATGTGTTTGTTTGAGCCAAGTTGTGCCAATCCACTGTTATTTTTTCACATCGGAGTAATACTGGACCTCCATTCTCCAGGAAGCTTACATGCAGCTCTGATTGCTTTTGTTTGTGTTTGTATTAATCTCTACAGTTTTAGACTTGTTGCTGAATGGCTGTACATTTCGGAGTTACGAGATTCTAAGCAAGTATGTTTTTGTGTGCATACTGCCATGTTAAATATCAGTGTCTTTGTTTTCTATCCAGAGATGGGTAATAAAATGGACAGCCACATATTTTAATCTCTACCCAACTGTGTGGTGTATAAAAGTAATGTAAGACAAAGGCCAGTTTTGCCAGTATTTGAATTGTACTTAACTTTTTACAACACCTCTTTCCAATTAGGCATATTGTTACATATAACAAGTTGCCAGAGGAGTATACATTCATCAGAGGAAACAGATCTAGCAATGCCTGCCTGTACTCAATCTTGTCCACATTCTAACTAAATCCAAAGACCTTCATAAGCTGGTTCAGGTGTTTGATATGCATTAGAACTAAACTCTGCAGGAAGGTGAACCCCTAGAAGAAGTACTTCTGTCCTATATCAACGCATGCAAACTGTAGAGTCAGCAAAATAATGGCACAGCATTTGTTTAAGTCAAGGCTACCTGCTGGCTAATGTTGTCTGTAATCTTGATTGTCACATTACTGTTTTTCCGCCTGATTGACAACTTTTCCAAAGAAGAAGACGTTGTCATTTTTTTGGTCAGTGATAAAGATCATGAATGGATGGTTAAAATGCAAATACATCATTGGGTCGTAGGAAAATGGGCTATCTGAAAGTCTTGTCACTGCTGCTGCGGTGGTTCCTTTCTCATCTATATCCAGAGTGGCCTTATGCAAAGCCTGAAAGTAAATCAAAGTGAGTCCTCTTAAAAATGGGTGTTTTTTATTAAATAGTACATTAAATATGTTCAGTTCATTTTAAATCAGAATTTAAAAAGTGATATGGAAACTTTACCTTTGAAATGAAGATCATTTCCTCTGAAATTCCTGTGAAGTTGGCTTTGTCTGTAAACATATCAGTCATTCCCAGTCCTTTCAAAATATCATTCAGGGGATATGATGTTTTCAGAGAGAGCTTGGGGACATAGTTGTTAACTTTTCTGAAAGACAAGAGAAATCATTGACTGGCTGGTCCATTTGGAGAACTTAAAAACATTTGAACATCTACAAGCGTTTATGAATCAGTCCGTAATTTTGATATACATGAAATAATCATTGCAACCAACCTATTTCTGACAGCTATCCTCCACTTTTCAGTGTGCTGTCTAGAGATGGCCATCTCCAGATCTTTTATGGTCTTAGGTTCAACAAATACGTCATTATGTGGGACAACTAGAAACATGGAGAAAGAGTCGTTGTAGTCTAGACAGAGGACTTTAGAAGTGAGTTCGACATCATAATAAACTTTGAGGGATGCGTACTGGTGCATCATTTGTACTGGAACTGTGGTTTCAGCGTCCACATGAAATGTACTTTGATGGGTCTTGCTTGGATCAAATGACATGTCCTATTTTCCTTTGTAAGAAAGAGTGAATTTTTTAAGGGATCTGAGACAATGGCATTACCAGACTATTGTATAGGGGTGTGTGTGCGTGTTTACCTTGAAAATATATATAAGTGAGAAGAAACATCAAAGTGTCAGATTCCAGATCATCAACAGCTTGGTCTATTTTCCCATGTGTTTTTTCCTTCACATACGTATTAATTTAATCAGTGTTTCTTTGACACTGAAATCCACAGTGAAGCCATCAGAGTGGTAAAACTTCATCTTCTCCAAGAACTCAGGAAGGGGCTTCAGTTTTATCACTTATATATAGAGCACTGCCGACGTCAATGTCTACCCCTGTCCTCTGCTCGATTTCTTCCAGGAGACTGTGGAGCATCTGGTGCATTTCTTCAGTGTTGAAGACTGAGCTGTTATGGCCGATGCCACTGAGAAGCTGCTTTTTGGTTTCACCACCAGCTCCTAAAGACAGCTCAGAAAGGGCCATGGACACACTGAAGGGAGAGAAGATATTCTTGGACTGATAATCGGGCATTTCTACAAGTTTCTTGTACAGGTGAAAAGCAAAATCATTGTTCATCTTTATCAATGACGGGATTTTATCGCTGATGGGACGTTGTGGTAAAGTCTCTTGATTCCCATGAACTACTGCAAAAGCACAAATCCACAAATATATGATGTTCCTTTCCATGGTCTCGTTTGAAGGCCCTGAGGAAAATGAACAGAAAGAGTTTTGCAACATTTTATTGACAGAAATCCAGCAAATTGTCGAGACAGTTTAACATATGACATAAGAAACACTGTTCCTAACTGTTACTGTTCCAAAAAATATCCTAAAGAGTTTGAAAATATATTTTAATAATTCTAAGATTCATCTAGTGAGCACAGAAATTTCCCACCTTTCCAGACTGCTGCTGTTTCTCTTTCCCCAAACTGGACAGAATTCTAAAGTATATGTCCTGAAGTTTGATCATCAAACAACCTTTACTCTGCTTACGATTTATTTTACGCTGCAAAGAAAAGCAATTAACTACTTAATTATTAACTACTAAGAATGGACTCAAATCAGTGCAGTCAATAAACTTTTGCAGTGTTTAACCACATTGATGAGATAACAGCTGATATATACTTGAAATATTTGCCATCGTTTTCAAACTGATTCCATATTCATTATATGTTTTTATATACTACAGTAGATTTTAAATTTATATTTTAATATATTCTAGTGACCTCCTTTACGTGACCCCCTGCATGATCTGAGATATCGATTCACTTGCTGTTGAAATACACACAGATAACTGTGTAGGCTGGGTAAAGAGAAGTCAAGCCGTTGACCTTAAATGTCAGCAAAATCCTTTACTGAAAAGATGTGACACATATGGGACATTATAATAAGACAGCCTTACAATGCTTACAACAATATTGTAATATTGATGACCTACTAAATCCCCAAGAAGTGCTGTCTGCACATTGAACAAATATAGCCAGACTGCAGAGGTCTATCAAAAATATGTCTTTTTATTACTCTTTGATTAGCATAGTGAAACACACACACACACACAAAATGCAGTGAACTAAAAACAGACCAGTGAGCAGACGTTTCAGCCCATAGCTTTCTTCGGACAATAAATCATCCTGCTTGTATGTATGATTACAAATTGAGACCAGCTGAGCTTATTCAGGAGGGATCTTTAGATTTACAGTTTAGGAATTTTGTTCTTGCTCCATGCAGCTGAGATCCTTTTTGAGCGCATACAACCCAGGAACGTGATTTGAGGGGGCCCTAGTCAATATGCTGTTCAGGGGGCCCAGAAACCAAACCATAATGGTGCCCCTGGCTGACCTTGTTAATCAGACCTCATGGCTAGCTCTCTCCTGCAGTGCTTGCTGCTGTGAGGTCGATCCACGTTTGCTCTGTGCACACGTTTATAATTTTTGCCAAGTCTCCATAATTCAACACTGTGTGTTACAATGCTTCCCCAGACATCCTGAGAGCTCATTTGCTAAACCCATGTTTTGTTGGAGGGTTCTCTGGAGGGACTAAAAGCCCTTCAGTTGCCAGTAAGTCTTACATAATTAGAAACTAACACTAATGAGAAGGAAAAGGACAAATGGAGTGGAATCAATGGCTCATGGGGTCAGAAAGAATTAATACCAGGCTGCTGAGAGGCCTGCAAGCAATTAGATGTGGACTACTGAGACACAAGTGCAGCTTCTTCGGATCAGTCAGGCAGCAAGTAATGCTGAAAGGTGTGATTTAGGACTGGAATAGTGTGAACTCAGCAAACCGCTGCTCTGACATAAGACCCCCTGGTCTTTCTGGTACTTCAGTCCACAAACAAAATGAACCAATAAACACAAGTTAAAGCAACTGTATGTACGTTTTTTTTACCTCAAAATATCAGTTTCCAAATCATTTTGATGGTACACTGACTTCTAATAAGACGAATGGCTTCTGTTTAGTTCCCACGCTCCCTCAAAACGTCGGTTCTGGGAGTATGTATGTTTGATGGATTGGTATGAAATTCCGTGAAAAGGGCCGATTGCTTTACGACAGCAACAAATGCACATGTACAGCTATTTACTGTAGTTATGACAGTGATATAATTACCACAATGAATTCCACTCACTTAAAGGGTTACTCCACTCCAAAATGAAATTTTTGTCATTAATTACACACCCTCATGTCGTTCCAAATCCGTAAGACCTCCATTCATTCAAAAGTTTTCACCCCCTGGCTCTTAATGCATTGTGTTTCCTTCTGGAGCATCAGTGAATGCTTGAACCTTTTTTAATAGTTGTGTTTGAGTCCCTCAGAAAAGATGGATCTCAAAATCATACAGTCACGGTTGAAAAGGGTTCAAATATGCAAAAGATGCTGGAAAACTGAAGAATCTGCAGGACATGGAGGATTTTTCTGAAGAACAGTGTTCAGTTTAACTGTTCAGAATAAACAAGGGACTCATGAACAACCATCACAAAACAAAAAAAAAACAGTCGTAGATCATCCAGGTAACCACACACAGTATTAAGAACCAAGGGTTCCTAATACTGAACTTTTGAAGGGGATTATTTTAATAATTTCAGGTATTTTTTTGTCTTGTGGACTATATGTAAAATATCTTACTCAGGACAGTACTAAATAAACAATAACATGCATTTTGCATTTTGTATGATCTCTCTTATTTTGTTAAAATTATTCACATTTTCACAGATTCTGCAAGGGGTTCCCAAACTTTCACAAACCACTGTAACTACATTGAATTGTTTTAAAGAAGGAAGGTGAAAGAATTTTACACTCTTATAATAACTCTTATCAACACTTTAAAAAAAAAAAAAGAAAAAGAAAAAGAAAAAAAGATTTTTCATAGTTTTACAAAATAAAGCAAAGATTATTGGAGTACAATTTGCAAGAAAATACAATTTCAAATCTTTCTACTTTTAATTCATTGTTTTATTACTTGCTGTTTCTTTGTAGGCCTAAATATTTACGAAATTTACTTGCAGTTTCTGAGTGAAATTGTTTGTACACCAAGTTTTCTTTCAGTGTAGCCTGCTCACAAATAGGGAAATTGACTGCAAACTTTTGTTCATGTTCAGTACATTTTCACAGGTTACTTCAAGGATGAACATTACTGTAGCAGCCATGATTAATAATTTAAAACCACTGTTGTGTATTCAAAGTTTTACCCACTTGTTCATTCCCTTGCTTGGCAACAAAAAACAAAAAACCCTACCTTTAATAATAAATGCCTTTTTGCTGTGGCTGGCAACGAGTACAAACAGACATCTTAAATAACAGTGTCCTGCCTAATGGCCTTGCATCTGTTTAATGATGCAATGAAGATCTATAAACAATGATGCCATAGATTACATAATATAATTAAGCAGACCAGCAGCCTTCCATTGCTTCTTAGATTCCCAATTGCAATATGTTATTTAAACACGTAGTATTGAGATGATGGGAAAAAAAACCCTCAAAACTTTCTCATCTCTTTTATAAATATTTAAAACTTCCAGGAATGAGGAAGCTGGTGAGCATTAAAATACAATGTCTAAATTGTGACTTGTGAGTGGGTGTGTATGAGAATGATGACCTTCTCAATGCCAAATACTGATCTGTTTCCTGACCACTGATAGAGTGAGATATTTAAAACGAGTATGACTGAAGGAACTTGATAGCAAATTTAACTCTACTGCATGTGAATTCCAGGGGAAGCGTTTGAGGTTGTTGTCTGAAATTAGTCAGAATGTTCTGCCAGTTTTTCAGTGGTTTGGGGGGACTGTTCCTTCATTTGCATTCCATTCCTGTCCTGTTATAACCTTGCTTGAAGTTGTTGCTCCGTTCTTCTTTGTAAGTTAGTAAGGATGTTGTTGTTAATACTTTCAGAAAATGAATTGTTCAGGTATAAATATTTCTAGTGTGTTTCAACCTTCAATGACGTGACAGTAATTAGTAAGGAAATCACTCTGAAAACATGCTGACGGACAGATGGTCTCTTTATCCCATCAAATTCACCATGGATTTTGTTTAGAACATTCTGGATAAAACACTTGACAATTTTATCTAATTTATCTATGTACTGTAAAATCATTGCTGTTTCTGTCATTTCAGTGACAAGCTGGGTGAGTTTGTTAATGAAGCACTTTAGTCTCCTGATCTCAGCAAGAGAATCAATGTCGGCAAGAGAGTCAGTATCACTCAGTTTGAAATGAATGCTTAAAATACAACTTAGTCTAGAAGAATTTCAGTTCTTACTATCAGTCTTGAGTAAATTGAGTGGTCTTTATTTAAATAGTTAAAAACAACAGACATTGTGCCGCCACAGAAGTAATACAACAAGAAAAGAAAGAAACTTTTGTGTCTTGAACTTTTCTATTTTTTAACAGTGCTCAGGGAATTGATATTATACTCAAAAGCAATCACGTTAAGGTTTTTTGGACAATTGTGTCTGCTTCAAGCAATTTAGCTAATGTTGATATGATCAATCTCAATTTCAGTGTCAGCCAAATGCTTGACCTAACATCCCGAGGTAATAAAGATCTTTTAGTAAATTTGATCCTCAGCAGGCAGCAGTTTCTCAGACATTAGTCATTAGCAGTTTTTTCAATTAGTAAATGAATTTGAAACAAATTTTCACACACAGTGTACGTCAAGACTGATTCAATTTAATTATCTGATGAAAACAAATAAAAATAGATCTTTGAGTTTTACCCAAAACAGATATGCTTTGCCAGAAAAGAAAAAGGCCATTTACAGAAAACCCCACTCTTGGCCTCTGAATACAAATATCCCGGAACTCATTCTTAACAAAAGGCTGCTCAGTTAAAGCTTTGTTTAGCTGCAGGATCTCTGTCACGCTTATTATTACACTGATTGCTTGCGGTTCTTGAGCACAGTTATCAAGCCTGCAGGGGGCAGCACTAATCTCAGTCAATTAAAACTCATTCAGCTTTATTAAAGGTTTATTAAGCATCAGAGGATGATGAGAGTTCATGTTAATGATATTTAACCTTGTTCAACTGTTATAACAGAGCATACTAATTATGTCATACAGGAAGTTGTTGTTCATCTAATGCTGTTTCCATCATGTAATGTTTACGCCTCAAGTCAGTAAACAGCTCGGTTTTATTTTTTTGCATTAACAGCAACACTATATTTGTATTATTAGTTCATAAATTTGAATTTTACCAGAATTAATTACATAATAGATTCAGTAGAAGAGGCTTGGTAACTTGTCATCTCAAGATCAGGTTCATAGTGAACATTTAGAAACAAATGTTTTATTTAATGTGATTGTAGTATAATGTATATATTTTCATAACTTTAAAAGCCACTTTAAAGCCATTTAAACCTTTAGTCATTTAAATTCATGTGGAGCTTTAAAGTTTATTTCCATATTTGTACCCACTTTACTTGAACATTGGGTTAAATTTAAACACTTTAGAGTGAAATTATTTTTGTCATTTGAAACACATTACATTATTTCATATGTGTACACAGTTGACATCATTATCTGTTGTTTTGTTTTCAGTAAATTAATCATTGAGTAATTAACCTCTACATTACCCCTTACATTTAAAGACAATTTTGGGATTAGTCAAACTCATTACCCCCTCTAGAGAATTGGAACTAGTTTACTCTTTTATTACAGAGACTCAATGTCATAGCAGCTGGGGGGTCTGCATCCTAATGTTTTCAGAACAAAGATGATCATCCTTTTCCAAGTTTCATTTTATGCATCAGACCCATGATTATCATACACACTTTCCTTCCACAAAAGCAAATTTTCACCTTTATTTAATTGTTCGCTAATACACACCAGATATTTATGAATATAAATGTCTTCAGTGTAGAGAGTTCGATGTGTTGTTGTCCCACTGGGCTTTTTGAGGGATGTGCACCTTTCCATATGCAAGTAATATATATATATATTTTAGAGAACAGGGCAATCTTCTGAAATACTTGGTGGAATGGCTTTGCACTTAATTTATGGCCCATACCATCCACTTTCCAAAATGCATCTTAAAGGAATAGTTTAAGATGGAGATTTGGAGAAATTTACCATTACATTAGTTGCTAATCACTGGATCCTCTGCACTGAATGAGTGCCGTCAGAATGAGAGTTTAAATCCACAAGTAATCCACACAACTCCAGCTGATCAATTAAAATCTTGTAAAGTGAAAAGCTGTGAGTTTAAACGAAACAAATCCATCAAGGTGTTTTAACTTCAAACTGTTGCTTCTGGCCAAAATATCCATAATCCATAATAATGCTGGGATTACTGTTTTCATAACTGTTTTGGACTGTTTTTCATTGTAAACAGTGCTTGATCTGTGCATATTTTTCTCTTGATTCAGAATAGACTAATTTTTCATTGAAGAATGCAATATTATGGATTGAGGACTTAATTATTTTAGCCAAAAGCAACAGTTTAAAAATGACTTGATGGATTTGTTTGTTACAAACCCGCAGCTTTTTGCTTCACAAGGTGTTAATTGATGGACTGGAGTCATCTGGATTACTTGTGGATTATTGTGATGTTTTTATCAGCTTTTTATTAACTCTCATTCTGACGGCACCCATTCACTGCAGAGGATCCACTGGTGAGTAAGTCATATAATACTAAATTTCTCCACATCTCTTATGATGATGAAACAAACTCATCTACATTTTGAGTCCCAGGGCAATTTTTCATTTTTGGGTGAATTATTTCTTTAACATTCTTGAACCTCAATTTATATAATATATAGTATGTTTTGCTTCTCTTCCTCACTGTCATTTTAAATGCCCCATTTTGCATAATGTTAAACATGGTGCAACATTTCCTACTCGGTCTTCTTAAATTACACCTCTCTGTCTCTTGGGTTCATAAAGTCTCTTGCACAGAAAAAGAAAGCTCAAGGCTTCAGTATAGCCAATATGCACATGTAAAGCAATCACTCACCAGTTAAATCAAGCAGATGCTCCAACCTGGTAAGCAATTCACAGAGTAATGAACTGAAAAACCCATTTTGTCTGACATGCTTTCCGGACATGTGACCATACTGAGAAACACACTGGTCCCCGGGTATCACATTTCTCTTGGGTTTATCCACAGAGACTATTCACTAATCTTGTTCTCACTCACTAGCCATACAAACAGGCCAAAAATCTGTCATGAAGGACTGTGACCAAAACACCAACCAGAGACATTAACCTCATACCGTCACAGACCTTGACTGGAAACTGTATGACTTTATCTGACAAGCAACATTCACATGACCTTCACTGGTGTCTGTTGTATTTTAAGCGAACAAAAGATGTTCGGTCTGTTTGCTGGAAGTCTTGTGACGATTGTTAAAATTCATCAAATGCATTGTATGAAATTGCTACCTCAGAAAAACACAGCTGCACGTCCTGCATGTCTTGAATACTGATAGAGTTTCATCAAAACCGTCTTTCCAAATAAACCATAGAGAAGCAAGTAAATAATGTTATTGTATAAATGCATGTCAAGTGTACTGTGATAACTAGGAATTAATTTAAAAACATGCGTTTATGAGTTTGTTATTTGATGTGTCACGTTCAGCCATCTCTATCTGTTTATGCAACATAGAGTGACTATTGTTTGCTGAGATGAGGAGGTGTTTCCTGGACAACTCCATTGCACCTCCAGAGACCAGTTTATCAACACCTGGCAAACGTCTGAGCACTGTCAGTGTGCCAGATGAAGATTGAGCAAATGTAATGAAACTTTTACTTCACTTGCCAACTGCCACCTCACTGACTGACAAACAAACAATCATAAAAAGCAATGCAATTTTCACTGCATGGTAAATTTATAATAACCATGCTTTATCATGCCAAAACAACAATAAACATTTTAAGGTATGTGATTAATATTGTAATTAAAAGTGCTGCATTTATGTGTCAAGGCAGAAAGTCTTTTTGAGTCCCACGTTCAGATGTCAGGCCTTGAAATTTATACCTCCTTAATTCATGACTAATCATGGCAGATGGATTTTCTCAGTCTCCATTTACTGTCATTGAGGTCATATTATTTATTTAACAGATACGCTGCAGGTCTCCAGAGAGATACATTCAAAACAAACAACTGCTGGAAAAGTAAATGAATTAAGTAGGAAGAAATAAGCACTGCATAAAATGAACAGCTTTTGAGATTTGTAAAATAATTTGAATGGGCTGTAATCTATAAAATACAAATACAATCTTCTGGCCCAAAAAATTTGTTTAGTTAAAATCATTCATTTATTCGCTTGTTTGTTCATTCATTCGTTTCCTGTGGCTATTAGTGCTACAGAAATAACCAGATGTTATTCTGTTGCTATGATTACTTTGCTGAGAAAATATCTTGCTCTGAAGACCAATTGTGAGCTTTGAAAGTGGAAATTAGGAAAAACAACAAAAAACACACAAAAAAAAATAATATTAATTATAACCTTTAGAATACCTGTATACTGCTGATATGCAAATCTATATATTATATAATATATATAACCTGTATATGTTATATGCAAATACCATGAAAAGTCATTAAAGGAACGAAATAAAGTGTGTGTAAAGTGTGTAAATTATTAATAGTTAATCTAACCCGTGGACTGTTCATCAATGTGTAACAGTGATTCATGTCAATCTGTCTGAATGACAAATGTAAGTTCTTTACGACAAGGCTCCTGCAATTTGGAATTTCAGTGGAGCTCAAACAAAAATGTGGAATACAATTTGAAATAGAACATAAAGAAAGGATTATATTAATTATACAAGCACCCTTTTAATTAATTTAATTAATATCATGTCAAAAAATGAATTTCAGCCTTTATTGTTGTTACATAACTTCCCATCTAGGGCTGGGAAGCCAGTAACAAAAAAAAAAAAAAAAAAGAAAAAAAAAAGTCAATAAAAATATCTAAAGAAAAAAGAAAACCCTGGAGAGAGAACCAGGGCATCCAACCTCCTGTCCCAGAATCAACACAAACACCAATTCAAATTAATATCTTTTTAATTTGAATAAAAATAAACAGAAACAATCTCACAGAAAATGTTATCAAACATATAGGGAACAAAGACTTCAGGGGAGAGCTAGGCCAAAATAACAAAACCAAACTAACCCCAAGATATAAAAAATTACCTAGAAAGAGATAACCCAAAAATAAAGTACACAAAACTTCCCTCTCTTCCTATCTACCCATAACCAGGAGAAAAGAAGAGAAGTACAAACAAAAGTGGCACCTTCCCCCTACGTTCCCTTAAATAAGACAAAACATAAAGGGAAACTATTGAAACCAGTTAACATGAAACAATAATAATCAAATAGTTTTAAACAACTTCAGTTCTCTTTCTACTTAAGAACACAACAAAGTCCTGAGTTCACGTACTCAGAGTTAAATCAACCAAAATCAAATAACAAATGAATCTGGGCAACCAGGAGAAAGAGTGGCCCTGGCGGAAAGAAGTCTCTCTCTTCCTCCTCCACAGATCCACCACTTCTTATATTTCCACTTCCTCCCGTCATCATTCAATCGCCCCAGGCATCACCGATTGAACACAGCTGATTGGAATTCCTATCTCGTGACGAGGGAAAGAGAGAGAAAAAGAGATAGAAAGAAAGCAAACAAAACCGCATCCAACACACACATGTACACAATTACAAAACACATTAAATACGTCCTCGGACGTAACACTGTTTGTGTTTAAGTTTGCAGATTTGCTGTCTTGTTTAAGAATAACCAACGCTATCTCACGACCAATTCATACATATTTTACGAGGTGGCAAATTCACACGACCTCACTCGTAAGATTTTGTATGATTTGTCTAGACCCCAGGTGTGGCGTTAGGTCAGTCGTATGAATTCATACGACCTCACTCGTGTGAATTCATGAGATTTTTGCTAAATCGTACGTATTTTATGAGTTCCCCAATTCGTATGAATTCGTACAAATGACCTACCCCTAACCATCTCGTAAAATATGTACAAATTGCTGTGAGATCGGGTTGGAATAACAACTAACATAGTTCACTAATAAATCAAGATCTACCTCAAGATACCATTTATCTGTGAAAATATTGTATTTTAAATTGCAACAGAGAATCAATCATTCTACCACTGAGATGTGCATAGATTTTTTTTTTTTTTTTAACCAGTATTAAAAAATAAAATGTATGTCCACAGCATCATGCATCCATGTATCATGTGGCAACCAGAGTGACCAGCAGCGAGGTTTCTTTATGTCACTGCAGAAGCAGAACAATGAACCAGCCGTAGCCATTTAATCAGGCTGTCAGATCTGTTCAAAGTCAATTTAGGGTCCATGTGTGAATTTCAACTTGAACGAAAAGATCCATGAATCTAACACAGGCTGGTTTCTGGATCTGAGTGGATCTGTTCAGGCCAGAATACAAACAATACCACCTGTTCAAGTTTACCACCATCAGATTACTTTCATGTACTACCTTTTTAAATTATGCAGCTTTGCAAAAGCTGCACACATGCCAAAGATAACTCTCAATTCTATTTTATTTTTGAAAAGGTTTTGATTCTAATGCTTTGTGGACCAGAAACGATCGATAATTGCTCTGACAATTTTTAATTGTAATAGAACAATGTTACAAGTTTGAACATAACAAAGCACAGAGATCAAAAGTTAATCTAAAAATCATTTATCAGTTATGCCCCCAGTAATTCTAATAGATACAGAATGATGCATGAGGCAATACAGGAAAGAAAAAAAGCAATACACATCTCTTCAGATGTCAGCTGTCTTCAAAGGACCCTGTTGTATAGACCCTTGGAAGTGAACTGAATTAAAATGAGTCAGTACTTGGATGTCTAGACTCATCATATGTGACTGAATGTCCAAAACATTACAAGAAGAGACTCATTGGAATGATGGCTGAGGTCCTCCAGGGTCTGAATCAAAGACTTCTTGCCAATCTAACTTGTATTAAATCCTGACAGGTTATCAAAATTACTATAATAGAGGTGGAACCCTGTCATTTGCTTCTAAGAGCCAAGAATCAACTGCATACTGATTAAGCAGGCAGACTGGATGAACTGGCATTGGTTTTGTCTCATTATAGCCTGTATTATATAAATACCGTCACAATAACTCTCACTTAAGATGTTTAAAAAGACCATATGGTTTGTTAATTGCTGATTATTCAGACCAGTTGTTAGCTGTCACGCACATATTTGCATTTTACAAAATCCAGCAGTGATTATGCTTCCTCTCCAGCTATAGAGACAGATGAAGCTGATGTTACCAGGAGCTCAGGGCTCTGCATAAATAAATTAGTGCTTGAGAAGACCTTCAAGATCTACCATCCGTGGCCTCCACTGCAACATAAACCATCACAGAATAATTTATATAAATGTTCAAGCAGCGGGATGAGCCACAAACACACCAGATGGCTGGAGTAATGTTGAACTTGAGTGTGACAGGGATGTTATTTAGCAGACTAATAGGATAAATAGTCATATTTCTAGGGTCCAGTAGCTACACTATCAGTATGAATATTCACAGTGCCATTTTATATATTTTTAATGTTTTTGTACTTCATTTTTACTAAACGATTTGCAAAACATTGTAAGTACATTGGAGATGGAGCGCATTGTGTCAGAAAAGGCTGATGTGTAATGGGCAGAAAATATAACTCTGGACATAATTGAATCAAACATAATCACAATGAAACAAACAGTAGTCCAATATGATTGCAGTGAGCTGCTTGTGCTGTACGCTATTGAGCTGTTTAGATCCAGTCTGCTGACTTCATAAATAATTCATTAGGACATTCAGCACAAATTAATCTACTGAGATTTAAATAGAGAAACGTAAGCACGATTCAAAACACAACCACGGTTTAAGGGTCCCTCAGTAGAAGATTGTGTACTCTTATGTAGCCCACTCCCTTAGAGAAATCATCTAGAAATAACTTTATGACAGCTTGATTATATGTGTTTATTCTTTTGCTCAAACAGTCGATTACAGTGTTTATATAACTTACGTATGACATTTTATTTGTGTATATTGTAGAATTTTTTGGGAAGTGTTGTGAAACAATTATAAAAAAGAGTAAAAAAGTGCCGTTTTTTAACGCCTTCCCTCTTGCCATATTTGGTTGACAAAAACTTTCTGTGACAGAATACTCTGGCTCTGCTAACACGTACTGTCATCTATTAATATCCAGCAGTGCAGTTTATCAATAGGGTGATATCTAGACACAATAAATATTTTTTGTTAGCTGTATTTGTCTTCTATCTCATTCAGATTCTCTTATAGGCCTGTCAAAGCCCTGATGTCTAAGTAAGATTAGTATTCACAGCCAGTTTTATTAAGAGGTAAGAGTAGTGGGCTTGTCAAACTCAAAGAAGAACTGTTCTCAAGAGAAAGTCTTCATCTGCAGAATGTCAAAATGAATTTCATTTAATCTGGTTCTTAGATGCTGGTCAATAATGCTTCCTAATAAGTTTTTTTACTAGGAAAAACATCTTACGGTTATGAGGTTTGAGAGTGTGATAAGGGCTGCCAGCTCTCATACATTCAGCATGAGACTCACGCAATTGACGCCACATTTTCTCACGCAGTCAAAAGCACCCTCAGTTAAAAGTGTAATTGTAGGATATTGACTAAACAGATGTGGTAAAGGCTCCAGTGCATATTTGTGTTTGCGCTCTGGAAACCGTCCAAAGTTTCTATTTACAACGTTTTTTGTAGCATTGATCAAAGTAACCAATCACAGACATCTTTTTTTTTTTTTTTTAAATGAACACCTGTGACTGGCCATTGTGTTCAAGTTAGTCAGAATTCAGTCACCTCTAAATGCCAGATTTTTTCCTGCACGTTTGCGAATCCTCTCTTTGTAATAAACTGTAGACCTGAAAAAGAGCCTCAACTTGTTATAACGGAACATTGTGAGATTGCGATAAACTGAAGTGAGTGACAGCTTTTTAGTGATTATATGGAAGTGCTATTTTCTCACTTTCTAGGCTACACATAATCTATTCAGAATTTGAATATTTGTTTTTTTGTACTGCTAACAGGACCAATGGCCACAAACCCTGCAGGCCTACATGCAGCAAAGTTTCAGGAGTGACATATATCCTGCATCCCTCATATAAATACAGGATTTAGCCTACTTTCGAAATTGCAGTGATTGACTGTAGTGACAAGCAATTGACTAAAAAAAAATGGTCAAATTTGTCAGAACTGGTGTGTATTATGCAATGTAAATCCAGACTAATATATTAATTGAAAAATATGTGAATTTTCATATAAAAATATTTTTGAAATTATATGCAAAAGTAATGAATTGTAAATCTTGCAGTTCTCTCACTGTGCATTTCTATTGTTGTTGTGATGAAAGGTTATTAGATTTGCTTTTTTTTTTTTTTTTTTTCAAAAACAACCCAACCAAAACTCCCACCCATCCTCAAGTTGAACTCGAAAGTGACTTATGAAAAAACATTGATTTCTCATTGATTTCTGTCTTTTTTTATTATTATTATTATTTAAGTGTATTGTAATGTTTCGTGTTTTGTATTGTTTGTTTTTTGCTAATGGACCTTGAATCTGGAAATAAAGCTGAATTAATGAAATGACAATACAAACTGTAGCTAAGCCATGTTTTAAAGCACTAAATACAGTTACATTCACGCACACCTGCAGGACTCTCAACCATATTATTGTAAACCTGTGCTGTGTGAACAGAATGAATTGTCTCTCATGCGTGTCTTCTGTGTGATGGATGTTTTCATGTGTGGTTTCAGTATCCTAACTTACAGATATTTGAACTGTGTGTCCTCTAAAGATTTTACACTCAATCACTGTTTAGCTGCCATTCGTTTTGTGGTGCATTTAGATCCGTTGTCCGATAATTAAGATTTGATGGATGAGGTTGCATTGATGTTATGGACACGGCACCATTTACATTTACTTTAGTCATTGTCACTATTGTTACATGTGATATTTGCAGCTATTGTGATTGTAAAAAAGTAGACTCACATGAATTTTTCATTCATACAGTAACGACTCATATGCTATATGCTAGTTGTTTTATGAATTGGACAGTTTGAAAATTATTTTTGATTTGTGCTAAATACAGTTGTCCAAACACTTTGTGAACATAGCGTAATAATACACTAAAGCTTGAGTCTCTGAAGCATTAATTGAATGGATTTTCTGGATAACATTAATAGGCCATCATCCTAAAGGCTGACTGCCAGTCTCAGTGTCAGTTTTTAGATGTGACAAAGGTCACAGAGAAATGCCATTAACTGTTAGTCGATTCTACTTTAATGTGTCCTGTCTGGAAAGATACAGCAGAGTACTTGGTAGGCCTGTATCATCTGCAGCAATCTGAAAAATCATTAAAAGTAGGAACCCTGATAAAAGCTATGAAAAGTTAAAGGAATTACTCATCCATAATTCAGATTTATTCACCATGATTATCTACACACTCTGATGTAATATCAAACCTGTGTGACTTTCACTGAAGGTGAATATCATATAGTTGAAAAAGATTGCAGAGTGAGACTGTGAAGGTTTAAAAGTCGATAAAAGCACCATAAAAGTAACATAAAAGTAGTTCAATTTGACTCACGTCTTCTGAAGCAATGTGATAACTTTGCATGAGAAACAGATGAAAATCAAACGCTAATATGTCAGGTTTGATGTCAAGGACAATGACAAATCTGACATAATGCATCATATTGGAACCAAATTTGATTTCAGAGCTTCAGAACAGGCAAACATTTTGAGTAAATCAGTTTTTATTTGTGGTATATGATAGTTTTATTTTTTCTGGACCATCGTGAAAGATACTTCCATATAAGCAAATTCAATAGCATTGTATAACAGATTAAAATACAGCATTATTGAAATACAGTATTTCGCAGGGAAACAAAAATCTCAGAAAGATAAAAAAAAAACAGTAGTCAGTATGTCTGCTCAGTTACGGTTTTTCTCAGTCGATTTGACACTTTTCTCCAATGTAATGTACTTGTTCTCAAAACAATTAGCACAGCCATCCAAATACAAAATTATCTTAACCAAACAGTTCAACTTTACTGCAAAATGAAGCAATGCAATTTTTTCTAGTAATGCATTTATTAAAAGTAAATATTAACATCAAATCTATAGGTGTGTTCTCTATTGATTATAAAACACGTTCAGTTGTAGATGCACAAATATGCAAATGAAAATACGTTTATTGCAATTCTTCAACAGGGAGTTTTGTTTTATATATATTGTGTATATCTAAAAGAAATAAAAACTGTTATCCAACACCTGCTGTCACCCATGAGAAAAACTAACTGCCCCTTTAAACTTATTTTTGTGCCACCTTTACCAGCAAGAACTGCAAACAAACTTTTCTGATAACAATAGATCAGCCTTTTAAAGCACAGTGGTGGATATATATATATATATATATATATATATACAGGTGGATCTCAATAAATTAGAATGTTGTGGAAAAGTTAATTTATTTCAGTAATTCAACTCAAATTGTGAAACTCGTGTATTAAATAAATTCAATGCACACAGACTGAAGTAGTTTAAGTCTTTGGTTCTTTTAATTGTGATAATTTGGGCTCACATTTAACAAAACCCAACCAATTCACTATCTCAACAAATTAGAATATAGTGATATGCCAATCAGCTAATCAACTCAAAACACCTGCAAAGGTTTCCTGAGCCTTCAAAATGGTCTCTCAGTTTGGTTCACTAGGCTACACAATCATGGGGAAGACTGCTGATCTGACAGTTTTCCAGAAGACAATCATTGACACCCTTCACAAGGAGGGTAACCCACAAACATTAATTGCCAAAGAAGCTGGCTGTTCACAGAGTGCTGTATCCAAGCATGTTAACAGAAAGTTGAGTGGAAGGAAAAAGTTTGGAAGAAAAAGATGCACAACCAACCGAGAGAACCACAGCCTTATGAGGATTGTCAAGCAAAATCGATTCAAGAATTTGGGTGAACTTCACAAGGAATGGACTGAGGCTGGGGTCAAGGCATCAAGAGCCACCACACACAGACGTGTCAAGGAATTTGGGTACAGTTGTCGTATTCCTCTTGTTAAGCCACTCCTGAACCACAGACAACGTCAGAGGCGTCTTACCTGGGCTAAGGAGAAGAAGAACTGGACTGTTGCCCAGTGGTCCAAAGTCCTCTTTTCAGATGAGAGCAAGTTTTGTATTTCATTTGGAAACCAAGGTCCTAGAGTCTGGAGGAAGGGTGGAGAAGCTCATAGCCCAAGTTGCTTGAAGTCCAGTGTTAAGTTTCCACAGTCTGTGATGATTTGGGGTGCAATGTCATCTGCTGGTGTTGGTCCATTGTGTTTTTTGAAAACCAAAGTCACTGCACCCGTTTACCAAGAAATTTTGGAGCACTTCATGCTTCCTTCTGCTGACCAGCTTTTTAAAGATGCTGATTTCATTTTCCAGCAGGATTTGGCACCTGCCCACACTGCCAAAAGCACCAAAAGTTGGTTAAATGACCATGGTGTTGGTGTGCTTGACTGGCCAGCAAACTCACCAGACCTGAACCCCATAGAGGGGTATTGTCAAGAGGAAAATGAGAAACAAGAGACCAAAAAAAAATGCAGATGAGCTGAAGGCCACTGTCAAAGAAACCTGGGCTTCCATACCACCTCAGCAGTGCCACAAACTGATCACCTCCATGCCACACCGAACTGAGGCAGTAATTAAAGCAAAAGGAGCCCCTACCAAGTATTGAGTACATATACAGTAAATGAACATACTTTCCAGAAGGCCAAAAATTCACTAAAAATGTTTTTTTTTTATTGGTCTTATGAAGTATTCTAATTTGTTGAGATAGTGAATTGGTGGGTTTTTGTTAAATGTGAGCCAAAATCATCACAATTAAAAGAACCAAAGACTTAAACTACTTCAGTCTGTGTGCATTGAATTTATTTAATACATGAGTTTCACAATTTGAGTTGAATTACTGAAATAAATGAACTTTTCCACGACATTCTAATTTATTGAGATGCACCTGTATATATACACACACACATGTGTGTATGTATATATCTATATGTATGTGTATGTGTGTGTGTGTGTGTGTGTGTGTGTGTGTGTGTTTCATTGCATTTTCATATTTGCTGCACTTGCATCATAAGAGAAAAAGTGTAAGGAGTGAATCCATGCTTGAAAAGCTCCTGTTTCAACATCTCCACAGGCCTCTTCCTTTGTGGCTGGTGATGTTGTTCTGGACCACCATGTCAACAATGCTGCTGTTCCATTCAAAATAATCTTGATTGTCCACCTGAATGATCTCAAACTTAAATTCTGTTTGGACATTAACAGTAAATACCAGAGGTTGTCCTAGGAGGACTAAAAATCTGTACTATCAACAATCATAGTACAACCCTTTATAAGTCTACCACACCCCACCCCCTCCCCCAGCTTCTCTAAAGGAGAGGCCATGATTTTTTACATGGTCAATTAGGGTAATTCTGATTTCATTTGAAATTCATCTTCTCCTTCCACCCTGTTGTCCACTTCCTCTATGTCCATGTCTTCTTACAGTTTCTCCTCTTGCTCTTCACACTACACCAGTGCCCTCCTCTCTACTCATCTCTTCTCCCTTTCCTTCTCCTCTCCTCTTTTCTCACATCCTCCTCTCTGCTCATCTCTTTCTACCTGTTCCTCTCTTCTTCTTTTCTCTCATTACACCCCTTTCTCTACCCACTCCACCAACTTATAGACTTAAATCTCTTTCTTTAACTTATACCATAAATATACCATGTTCATTTGATAGAATGGCAAATTACAGAGTTTTGTTTGTTGTGTTTGGACAAATGGTACATAAATGTTTGTGATTAGTGTAAAACCTTTTTTAAGATATTTTAAAGTATTGGTTGGTAGTATTAACTATTGTGAAAACATTTGAGAGTTTTGTGCACTTTGTTTTGAGAAAATTATTTCCATGATTTGTAATTTGTATGAAATGAATGAAAATGTACAATCTGTTTAGGAAAACTATAAAGTGTTCAGATCACTGTGTTAACTGTTTTGAGAGCAGTGACCTGGGTTTGGAGAAATGTCAAATCAATTGAGAAAAACTGTAATACCGCTATAATGTGTGGTTCCTCCTATTGTATTGGATTAAGGGCTGAATATAATGAAATTGCAATAGCTGGAGCTTATGTAAACATGGATCTGTTCGTGCTCATGGAAGCAAGTTCATTATTATGGATACAGTTTATCAGTATGTACCATCATGTAGCAATCCATAATGAAATAAAGGATCCTGGAAGTATAATTATATCATTGTAATTCTAAATGTAACCAAGGAGTGTTAAAGTGTTTCACAACAGCTATAAGAAAAATAACTTCACAGAGAGATCTTTTACCTTTGGCTCTCACTGGCTCTTTGAGATGAGGCTATATCTGATCAGCTCTGGGAATAATTACACAGCGAAACCAATTACTACAAATTGGTATTCGTGCAAATCATGACTCTATAAAGTTTTTTTTTTTTTTTATTTGCACATCACAGCATCAAGCTCTTCAAAGGTTGAGACTGTTTCCATGGCAAATTAGTTCCTTCTCTGCATGTATTCCAAAAAACTGGAAATGTGCTTCAAAAGCTGAAACATCTGGGAATTTCACTGTAGAATCCAGATGCAATGGGATTCAAATCCTTTCAAAAGTATGTTAGAATTAATGTAAAATGTGCTTTCTTTGTTGTGTAAATAAGTCTTGTTTTCTATTATCTCTCAGTGCACTCAAGCCAAGGGCATCATTATTTCTCTCAGCTTTGGACTTTTGAGGAAAACGGAGTATCACAAAAACTGATTTCGTGTCAGGAAGTGTAGCGATCTTGATCCCTGGAGTAAGTGCTGGACAGTTTAATCCTGAATCTGTGGGAAACTATGTAGTTAATAAATGTAACTGTAAACTGTTAGATGGTCTCTCGATTTGCTTTGCCATTTGACACTGTCAAGAGTCACTGTAAATGAGAATCTATTTCTGCCTCAGAGTTTAACAAGGCAAATTGCAACTCTATTTCTCCCATTTGCAATTTTATATGTAACTATTGTGACTTTTAGCCTTGCAATTTTATATCTCACAATGACACTTTTTGGCACAATTATCTTTTTATTTTTCAACCTTGGCTCAACCATTGTTGTGAGTTTTGAGGGACTATCTGTTTGTTTGCCCAATAGCAGATGAAAGATTGTCCATGGTACCTGTATAGAAATTCCATTTGGAAACACTAGAACTGCAGAAATCACACAGTAATTTTGTGAAAGGCGAATAAAGGACAAAGTGCTTACTCTGTGTGCAGCACAACATTTATTTCATAGTTTATGTTGCCTGTGTTAGACGTTATAAATCTATATATTTTATCCCCACTTGTACACTAAGATAAGAGACCTGTATTATAGTGTTTTGTAAACACCTCACATTTTCAGCTACTGTGGGTTGTTCTGACCTATGCAGAGGTGCAATATAGGCTGAACAACCTCAGCAGAGAGCTAAGCATTCCTGCAGTTGAGGTTGTAGAGTATAGTACATTAAATCTGTGTTTTATAAGGGCTTTAAATAACTGGCTGTGTTGGCCAGAATACTGCTCTAAAAGTATATTCAGAATTGATTAGGTTGTATGTTTAGTGCTTTGCATAATTATAAAGTGGTCTGTATTCTAAAGTAGCAGCTAATATCAGATTGCAGATAAAACTGACAATGTAAGAAAACATAAAATAGAGCAGTATAAAAGCAGTAGATCTTAATGTTCAGTAATTTATAGGACTTAAGGTATGTTCCAATTCATTTTGAAGGGTATATCATATCTGTAAACCTGTCAAACACATAGGAGTCATTTCTCATCAGTTCTCTTTCGCATTGATCCATGCAAATGGACACACCTCACCATAATCAATTCTACATCTGTTTACTAAGCATCTGGATTGGCTGACCATTTTCTCTTGCTACTACTAATTAAAATTTAAACAAATATAAAGTCACAGAAAACTAGACTGTTTTACTTTTTAAAGATTTAGCAACAGTTTTTCAAAGATATATAAAGGTAAATAACAATGAATGATTTTCACTGAGGGCAGAATAAATGTGGTTTGTTTGTTCATCATGTGCCGTCATGTTTCTTCAATCACAATTAAGCTAGAGTAATTTATTCAGTACATACTCAATAAACATCTGTCTGGAAAATAAAGACTGAAATTGATTCAGAGGATTAAATGTGCTTTTTGGTTTGTTTGTTTTGTTTTTTTAATTATAATTTTTTTTAAGAAAGAATGAAAGTAAAGTCTACATAAAAGAGGAAGATCTTTTATGTTAAGCTATTTAAGTGCATTTCTGCCTGACCTGTGGCGATGCTGCCTAAGTGAGTGAAGACCCTATAACTCAGACTGGACAGCCCTTTGCTCAGGCAAATTCACAGCATGTTGCTGAGTCAAACTCTATGGGTAAGAGCTGCCATCGTTTGGTGCTGTGGTGCAGCATTTTGATTTATGACCGCGCACTGAAAGTGCTGCTTATGGCTTTCCTAGGATACTGAGAAACCTATTAGTTTTAGAGCTATCTACAGTAATCGTATCACTGAATCTTGTACATATAAGTCAGAAATTGTACCCTCTGTTATACATGTATTATACACAAGTAAATTATACAGTGCACTCTTACTCGCAGGGGTAACATCAGGAAAAATTGGATTTCCCTTAACTGATCCTTTTAAAAGAGTTTAATAGTTAATGTACTATGAAAACATACTGTACCTAAGCGAGGGAACATACTGGGATAATACCAACAAAATACACCAAAATAAAACTAATTTTCTCTCTATTTCTCTCTCTCTCTCTCTATATATATAGGCGGTCAAAAGTTTGGAATAATAAAGATTTTTTCATGTTTTTAGAAGAAGTCACTTGTGCTCACCAAAGCCAATTTATTTGATCAAATACATTTTTTATTTGATCAAAAATTAATCGAAGAATTCTGAAAACAGGTATCACCATTTCTAGAAAAAGTAGTTATTTAGATTGTAATAATATCTCACAATATTGATCTTTTTTACTGTATTTTTAATCAAACAAATTCAGCCTTGGTGAGCATAAACGACTTCTTTTAAAAACATTAAAAAACATTTAACTATTCTAAACTTTTGACTGCCATTGTATATATGAAAATGTCAATCTGCAATTTCAAGAGAATTGTTATACGGTGAACTGTCTCATTCATTAAACATACCATGAGTTTGTGACCGGAATTCTCAGTTAGGGTTTAGATGATGAGCAGAGTGGGTTTGCAATTAAATCTCAGCAGGAATAAGAATATCCTATTAGGGCTTTCAAAGAGAGGCCATTCTCACTAGATGGAGGTCAAAGGTCATTCCAAATTGAGCCGGCCTGACCTCAGCTTTGTGCTGCACTGTTTTTGGCCATCATGTTTTTAGGAAATGTTTTTTTAGCTTTTGCATATCAATATTTTACAAGTTGATTATAAAAAACAAATTCTTGTTTTGCATTCCAATCTGTTTGGAACACAAATAGAAATATTACCATTAAAAATACAACATGTATCATGTTAAACAATTATTATTATTATTATTATTGTATTATTTTTTTTATTATTATTATGTGCCTATTTTATTATTATCATTTGCCTTGCATGACATTCTGTAACACGCTTCCACTTCTATATATGTGAACCAAAACTCAGTTTTGTTCTTCCGAAAAAGTCTGATTTATGAATCACAGCCTGTGAAATGACTGTTTGAGAGAACTCCATGTTCCATGAAGCCCTATCTAGATGTTTATGTTCTTTGACTGATTCATCTGGAAGTCAGTGTCACCTTTACATGGGAAAACAATGGACTAATGCCTGTCTAAGGACATGAAAGAGGCTCCATAAATTCCAAAGTCAACAGATTTCAAAAGAAGGGATCAATAACCTAAAAAAACTGAATAAAATAAAGGAAATAAATGAGAAATTTTGCAACTAAGCTACTTAATAGGAACTATACAAACTAGATTTTACAGTTATCCTTTAATTTACAGTAAGCATGTAGTGAAGAATGCAATTATTCGATATTCAGTTGTGTGTATAAAAAAATATTTTTAAGACTGTGGCATGCAGAAATGTGATGTGTCATATATTGTTATTAATAATTCTGTAACAAATTTCTGTAATATAGAAGAAAATGTGTTGTTTTTGCTTCTAAAAAGAGTCTAATGCATCCCAAAAAGAAAGAAAATATGACAAAATGCATACTCTTCATGTATGAAACTCAAAGCCTGAGTGCTATTGCACCATGATAAAGTTCAGCTTTTAGTGTACAGGTAAGTGGACCGTCTCCGTCCAGTGATGCATTTGATAATACTGTCTCTCACAAAGAAAAACAAAGTAATTTAGCACTGTGTTCCACTGAATACCCAGTAATCTTCATTCTAGCATGTGTCAGAGCAAAACACTAGTGAATCTTGTTCCTGTCAGAACTGAATGTTGCATAGATTCAGTCTGTGATCCAGCAGATGCTTCTGTGTCCTGTGTGATACAGGCAACTGATTTCACTGTTGAACAGCACAACATGTTCCTTCGAAAATGAGGAATTACAGAGCTGAACCTGGAGTGCTATTGTATTATTTTATTAATAAATAACAGATATAATTGAAGGTTTAAAAGAAAAAGTTAGCACATGAGCAGAGATGAAAGTTACACTTCCTGTCTCTTCATTGCAAGAATAAAGCAGGATTGCAATGGTTACTCTGTAAGGTTTCATAAGACATCAATATTAATTTATTTGAAATTACGCAGTTTATGCATCACTCATATTTTGAAGTACGCAAACAAGTAGCAGAGGAAACATTTTCCAAAGATAACATCACAAGACCCAAAACAATTACCTTGATTATGTTTCTCAGAGATGGATACATGACATGAGTCTATTAGGTGCAGTGCCACCAGCACAAATTAAAGAAGAACTAATGATGAGAGGTTCCATGTACACAACAGGACCTTATTGATTGTGAAGCTCTGAGCTGTTTTTGTTTTCTGTTTTTATCTATTGGAAATATAGTTTAGCATGATTTGGCAGACAGACACTTGAACACTATTATGATTAGAGCGCTTAAAGTTTAATAAAAGGAGGAAAGATTAGCATTGATGTTGACAAGGACAATATGAGCTGATCTTCAGCAACCTTTTTCCAAAAATGTACTCAAAGGCCCTTAGTTTGGGTGGTTTCTTTTACATTACCAGTGGCTTTGGGTGAAGTCCAAGATAAAATAATAATAATAAAATAGTATTTCTAAGAAGTGATCAGAATTATTCATAGCTACATTGTGTTCATCTGTGTGCCGCAATGGATCATGAAGAGAAGGTTAAGAGAAAGATTACTCATACAGTGTTTAAATAAACAGATGAACCGCAGTGAAACTACATGGGACAAAAGCTGCAACAAAAACCATTTCCAAATCCTTACAAGACCATAATTAAAATCATTGACCAGTTAGACTTTTTAAAAAATGTCTTATCTCTAAATCCAACTGCTTTCTTAAACGAAATGGATGGCTCAAAGTTTAACGAAGTAATTTTCCACTCGATCTATCTGAATGACCCTACAGGGCCAGAGCAGCATATGAACTGGCACATCTTCACAAAGACACTCTGAGGAACAAAATGTGTCATCATTCTATAATTACACACATAAAATTTCCAATATGACGCATAATACCAGCCAAAGTCACTTTTCATTATTTTGTACCTGCACCTACTAATGGAAAGAGACAGCTATTATCCATTTAAGTGAAAAGAAACTTTGCAAATCAAAGAAGGTATGAAAGCACAATAAATCTGAGGATGAAATTGCTATTTATAAGCACAACAGTTAGTCTGTACTGTTGCACCATGACTCATATAGTTAAAGCCTTTATTTTATTAAATTCTCAAAAGTAAGCTTTTACCAGGTTTTTAAAGCAGATTTTTATAAAGTTGCAAAGTAATGGAAGAAGCAAGAGTTCTGTTCTTTGAAATTGTAACAAAACT
Organism: Spinibarbus caldwelli; assembly: GCA_039654775.1. Lineage (NCBI taxonomy): Eukaryota > Metazoa > Chordata > Actinopteri > Cypriniformes > Cyprinidae > Spinibarbus > Spinibarbus caldwelli. The sequence continues at coordinate 22,056,124 of CM077237.1, forward strand.
GAGTGAAACAGATTTTAGAAAAAGATTATAGAAAAATCTAAGGCAGAGACTTGGTTCTATCCACTGGTTGTTGAATGGATGGAGGATTGGAGACAGATCTGGATGTGTTAAGTATTAGGAAACAAGTGTATATAAACTATTGAACAGGTTCATTTGTGTAAAATCTGTTATTACTATATATCAACTTCATTCAAGGCAACACCAAAAACATAAAAATGTCATTTTTATAATCCTTAATTATGACTACAGCTGACTGTTATTAGCACAGTGGACAACATCGGCAGCTAACTCTGGTCTGTATTTATTTTAGACTAAATTATGTGAATGTCCATTAAACCATTAATTCACTTATTAGTAATAGTTCTCAAATGACATACATTCAAGAAACTGTGTGCTGGAAAGGAAAAGTCAGTCGTGCAAACAATAACTGACTAAAAATATTTAGTCATATGATCAATCTTTCTGAACATCATTTTATATGGACAGAAAAATCATGCTAAGATTGTGACATTGTTAATAATCCATCATCTTTGCAACAGGCATGTGAGTGCGAATCAAGTAATATCTTCTCTTTTAGATATGTGAAAATTGGAAAACACAGCATGAAAAGAGCCTGGCAAGATCAAACATGCATTTTGATGAAGGAAAATAACATTGGGTCACATAAGTGGTGCAACATCAGCTTTGCTCATGTTCCCATTTGTTCTATTACTAGCCTGTAATACATGCACATTCTGCTCCCAAACTGTATGAACATCAAACATAGGTTTGACACCTATCTAGTATATACTTATAAATAAACATTAGAAATGAACTTTACACCCCTGACCACTGACATTTTGCATGCCTTATGTCAGGCTTAAATGAAAATGTCAATGGCTCCTATACTGGAGATATATGGTCAGTAATATGTAGAGTTAATGGTTCTGAGCAGAAACTTTGTCACCGCATACCTGGGTTAATGGTGTTGTGCTTCCTGTGTGTACAGTTTGCTAAACGGACATCCCTTGAGTCAGCAAATAACATAAATGAGGTGCTTTCCATTTGATACAGAATATATGCCTTGTGGGAAGATGATGGAAAATAGCCATTGAAATATAGTGACAAATAATAAGGCATTGAAATGCTTTCTGACAGTTTTATAACCTTGACGAGTTTAAACTGACTCCCACTAAAACGTCATTTATCAGTAAAACTGCATATAAAAAGGCAAAATGGCCTGTCAGGAATTGAAAAATATTTGACATCCCGTTTAAACACTTTTTACATAACATTTTCTTCATTAATTAGTTTCTTGCAGCATATCTTAAAAATCTTACATTTCTCAGGAAATGAAAAAAAAAAATAGCCTCGTCAGGACTAGAGGATTATCATGTCATAGAAATAAATTCAGGCTGTGGAGAAATAATTATTTCTCAATTCAAGCTGCCCTTATAGCATTATTGATGGTGTTGTTAGATCGGCTCATTAGATATGTCTTTTACCGTTCATCTTCCAATTACATGTGTGGTGCTTGTTGACTTCAAAGTGATTGCTTATGGTGTACCACCATCAAAGATGTTCAGGAAGAAGACAAAACAAAAGGAAAGAGTACAAATGGCTTTTAATGGGTCTGGTAGCACAGGCAAAGATCAGATGTGATCCCTTTAGAATTGAAAATGCTCAAGCCTCTAACCAATATCTAGTATTTAAAATACAAACTGATCAGTGAAGAGTGATTTGAAACATTATGAGGTGACTGTGCAGAAAATAAAAACTGATTGTGTAAACTGTCTTTTGTGCTGCTTGTACTTCTTGCTGAATTAACTTGAATCACAGTCCTTATAAAAAAAGATCATTTTCATTTGCATGATATTGGATTTCCCTTGCAGTCCTGGCTTTTTCCTGTATTAAAAGTTTAAATAGTGGAACCTGTTTAAAATCCAACTACCTTATCAATCTGTAATTACAAAAAAAGTAGAAAAACAAAAGCAGCAAATCTCCTGTACTTTGAATGAAAAGATGGCAAATGTGTTCCTTGAGGATATTTGTTCCCTGACAAATGCAATTCAAGTTTTTCAAACTGTCATATACTAAGTGAATTATAAATGTGCCACAGAAGAGTGTCCTTGTCTTGTCCAGATGTGGTACCACTGCTGTTGATTGAGCTTGATCAGCCTCTTACTTTTTTGGATGCTGTTAAAAAAAAGAAACCGGTTGTACAATATTAGATTAATAAAATATTGAACAGAAAAAAAACATATTGGTTTTGAATAAGATTTTATGAAAAACTCTATACACGCTACTTTTAAAAATTTGGGGTCTGTAAGTTATGTTTTTGAAAGTCAACAAGTTTGAAAGACTCACCAAGGCTGCATTTATTTGATCAAAAGTACAGTAAAATAATAATAGTGAAATTTTATTCCAAATTTATATCAACAATTTAAAATAATTGTTTTCTATTTTAATGTTTTAAAATGTAATTTATTGCTATGATAGCAACAATTTTAGTGTCACATGATACTTCAGAAATCATTCTAATATGCTGATTTGGTGCTCAAGAAACACTTATTATCAATGTTGAAAACAGTTATGCAGCTTAATATTTTTGTGGAAACTTTGATAGATATTTTTCAGGATTCTTTGAAATAGAAAGTTCAAAAATATTATGTAACAATCTAAAAGTCCTTGATGTCACTTTTAATCAATTTAATGAATCCTTGCCGAATAAAGTATGTTTAAAACGAAAAAGTGTGCATGTTATACATGTTATATAAATATTTTTACCACTGTAATATTTGTCCTCCTCAGTTCACTAGCTAGCGCCCCACAGTCTCTGCCAACTGGTTGAAACAGCACCGAGCCACAAAGGCAGCAATTTTAGACTCACCGCAGAGAGTGGTTCAATAAAAGCTGTTAACATTAGCATATTCTGCCATTTGTTTTTTTTGTTTTTTTTAATGACAGCTCTTAACCTCACAAAAGTGCAGATAATTAACCTACAGTTTTCTGAAAGAATGGAGGAGACTGAAGATCTATAACTCTCAAAGGAAAACTGCATGACAGGACCTAATGGAATTCACCCCCTCAGAACATATGTCATCAAATTAAAACACCGCAAATCACAAAAGCTCTTTTTGTAATGATCTCGGAGGGGTTTTGGATATCAGCTGGATACAAGTCATGATTTCATTCCCATTCTCTTCAGATGAGAAGCAAAGCACATCTAAAGGGATCACATATGGAACTGTAGGGCTGGCATTGAATTGCTGACAGAGGAAAAGGGCTCTCACCTAAGAGACCTTCACAATAATAGGGTGAATGGTGTAGCGATGTACAAATCTTATCAAACTATACTGTCACACCTTCGCTTTCTAATAAGCATCTGCTCACACATCTGCACTGCTGCGATATCACACTCAAAGACTCTGGCCAATAGAGCGAACAGGCTTCTCGAGAGACCGCACAGCACACAAACACCTAGCTTTCTCCTCACAAATACGTTTCTATGGGAATAATTCTCAGACTCTGACCTGATTTGTCTTTATTTCCTGGAACCTTATTTTGCAGTGCACTTTAGAGAGAGGGAAAATGGCTTGCGCACTCAGAGATGGTTTGCTGAACTTTATGGGCCGAAATGATCTCGGTGTTGACACAAGCTTAAAAAAATGCTATATATCAAGGAATAAAATCAGTTTACATGAGGATGCACCATTAAATGCATGAAAGCACCTTTGGTCCAAAAATGAGGCTCTACAAACAGAAATGCACACGATTTTATATAATGTCTTTAGTGTGGAGATAATAACATTGGTGTCATATACACATAATGCACTGGCCATCTGTAGATCTATTTGGGACTAGTGAGACTGAAAGTGTTTGTTTGGACTGTTATATTTACAAGATTCATTCAAAAATTTGGAGATGGTAATCTATGGAAATAGTGATATATTTGTTATGAGTCTTTAATGAATAGAAAGTTAAAATAAAATAGCATTTGTTTGAAATAAAAACAATTGTAATATCTTTGTATGTATATCTTTACTATCAATTTGAGCAAATAATGCTTCCTTGCTGAACAACAGTAAAAATTTCACTTAAAAACTCAAACTGTATTGACCCTGAATGTATGTGTGTGTGTATTTATTTACTTAGTTTCAGATGTTAAGGTCTTCTGAAATACTCACTGCAGCAGCGAGGGCTTGGTCTAGGTCTGCAATAATATCTTCCTCATCCTCCAGGCCCACAGACAAACGAATGAGCGTATCACTGATGCCCAGCTCTTTCCTCTCATCCTCAGACACTGAAGCATGAGTCATAATCGCTCTGGAAAACAAAAGGCGCACCATGGGAAATAGAGGTGGATGAAATGTTCCCTCAAAGGAAAGTGTTTTGACTGATTTTGATTTTATTTTCAAGGATAAATCATGGTAACACTGGACAAGGTACAATATCAAGAAGACTTAGTTATAAATAATTTTAGTGAATTACTAGTGAACCATAAATATCATAAACCTGTCACAATGATGTTCCAAAAGCCGTCTGATGATTAACCTCAACTTTGTTTTTATACTGAAATCCGACTACTATTGCATAAAGAAATGTTCCATTAGTTCCAGCTAAATAATGTTCTGCAACGAGGCATGTTCAGACAACAAGTGTTGTTTCTGCAATTTCTTTTTACAGTAACATTAAAGCTCTCACGCCCCCTGGTGGAAATCCAAAATAAGCCTCTCAGACTTTTAGAGGCACAAATGAAAAAAGGTAATATACTTAATGTTTATTTTGTGTATGCTCTGGATTTAAATCAGATTTTCCCTCAGAATAGTGTGCTGAGTACTTACGGGTGCTCTGCTAGACTTTCATAACCACCAAGACTTTCAGCAAGTGCAAACAACTGAAATGCAAAACATAATATAGTTTCATTAAAAATGTAAGATGTAAAAGATTTTCAAACAGTATGAAGCTTCAAAGCACCTTTAGATTACTGAGGAAAGTTGAGGCATGCTCCAGTTTTCCTTTAATGTAAAAAGTGATCATCCCAGGACAGCCTGTGCACTGTCTCTTTGTCAGTTCATGCTGAGGGTGGGATGGAAGACCTGAAGGAAAAAGACATTATCAATCAAGTCTCATTGGAATATTAGTTAATTTTGAACAACACCGTTGAAGGTTGCCCATAGGTGGTATTATACCTATGCTACTATCAAAAGTTTGGGATCAGTCAGAATTTTACTTTTAAACAAATTCTTTAAACATTTATTCAGCAAGGACACGTAAACCTATTCAAAAGTGACAGTAATGTCACTATTGGACTATTGGAGTCTATTGAACTCGTCCAAACATTTACCAATGTACCAAACATTTACCATTTTTATATTCAGATGAGTTATTTGAGAAATTACCTACATGTCAAAATCACCCAACATACATTCCTATATGAAGTGACAATAATATTATAAACACCTGGGAAGATGACTCTGTCCACTCTTGGGTCGGCCTCCAGAAACTGTGCCGCAGCCATTGCGTTCTTAAAGTGCTGCTTCATTCTCAGATGGAGTGTCTTCAGACCCCGATTGCACATATAACAGTCAAATGGAGAAGGCACAGCCCCAAGAGCTGAAGTAAATGGAGAGGAAAAGAGATTAAAACAAACCTTAAAAGTTCTATTTCTGCTATGCAGTTGACTCATTTTAAATGTTACATTTAGGGATAAATGTGCAATGTGATGTAATTGTAATGAGAACCTAACAGAAAGCACAATGTTTAATCATCACATCAGGACTGTAACAGTGTGACAGGTAATAGGTATGGAATGAAGTTGATAAAATTATAACTTGCTCAAATTATACATACAGTGATTAGACCCTTTAAAATTCACATTAAAATAAAGGATATAGCAATAATATGCAAAGAAAAAAGTTTTCCTGAAACTTCTACTGAGCTATGTACTTCGAAATCAAGAGGGAGTGAAATGAAAATTCTCTTTTTCAGTGAGACTACATGTAATAACAAAAGGGAAATACAGCCAGCAGATATTAATATAGGATATTACTTTCACCTGAAGACAAGTAACTTTCTTTTCAAGTGAATGAAGCACATTTTTCTTGTCTCTTACAAAAGACCCCCAATAGTGTAGATAAAAGAACATTATTCTTGCTAGAATTCCTAGTTCACAGTCATATCTGAACATTGCACTTGGTGCCTCTCTTGGGCATGTTAAAACACATCTTCAGCATATTTATGTACATTATAACATTGCGCTGAACCTTTAACACTCTTCAGTGATAAGCTCAATGGCCTATGATTCTTTGGCCTTGTGATTATCTGATTTAAAAAAAAAAAAAAAAGAAATAAAAGCTTATTGTACACCATCAATTAGGTTTAGCACATCATAAATGGTTGTTTTTTGTATACATTATGGTTTATTAAGATTATAGTTCACATCAGCATTAAAATCTGACAACAATGAAATATATAGAGACGCATCTGTTCACATAAATAGTCATCTATTGTAAATATGAACTGGGCCTGTGTGTGTGTGTGTGTGTGTGTGTGTGTGTGTGTGTTATAATCGTACAGCCCTTTTGATCTTGAGTCACAAAGTCATGCCATAAAGAGAAGAGCTGTTTGCAGAAAATAATGATGTCAATAGTCCAGGGTTCTTACACCTTTACCAAATTCAAATTCAAGCACTTTTCAAGCAGTTTCAAGGTGCATTTTCAAGCTTTTCCAGCACCGTAAACGGTGGTAAATTACGTTTACACACACACACTTGAGTTTTTCCACTTTAAATGAGATGTTATTGTGCCATAAAAAAACCACCGGACTGGATAGAATATAGCATTGCAAATTATAAATAGTCAACATACAGTATACAAGTTATAAAATAAGAAAGAAAGAAAGAAAGAAAGAAAGAAAGAAAGAAAGAAAGAAAGAAAGAAAGAAAGAAAGAAAGAAAGAATTTACAGGGTATCGGCAAGATTTTTTAAATAATATTTAAGGCATTTTTACCCTGCAAAAATAAATACTGTATGAGTGGGGTAGGGAAATGTCTATTGTAACATATTAAACCATAAAATTACTTCAAAAAACCTGTATTTGAACTGCAAATCATGTTTTCACAAATAGAAAGAGTTGTATAAAGTGACAAACCTCAAACTGACAAGCCCCAGCCTTTAAAATATATTTTTAAAAATTAAAGAAGGAACAAGTCAAAAGTATAAAGAATTTTCATTTTCAATAAGCCTGTCTGCTGTTTTTGTTTGGAACAAAAAGCTAATGTGCCTTCAAAAATAAAATAAAAAATTTGATAGTAAGATGTGTGCTTTAAAATAATTCTTTACACTTTTGACTAATCCCTTTTCTTTCTTTATTTTTTTAAATAGTTTAAAGGCTAAAATATGATGTTTTGTCTGCCACTGGGTGGCGCTTTTGGAACTGCATGAATACAGCTGTTTCCCGGTAATGGCTGTACACAAAGCAGCACTGGCTCACAAAAGCTACTTTATCAGACATTATACGACAGCGAGATGAAATGATAATGCCACTGAAACTTCTCTCAAGATAGTCGGTTCACTTCAGAGATGCATTAATATAAAAACACCCGCGCTGCGTTTTGACTTTGAAATGTTCATTTTATTATTTCACTTTAATCTCAACAGTCTTAACATAGTTTAACTGAGCATGGGCATTTTTGCTTCCCTTTTACACGGCTTGAAAGCGCAGACTCTTCCATAATAAAAGCAGACTTTACAGGAGACTTAACATTATTTTAACTATTATTCGTGTTTGTCATTTTCAAGGCAACGCTGACTGAAGCAGCAACCTCCCAACATGTTTTTATCTCCTGCTCTACTCCATCAGAGGGCGCGCGTCAGTAAAGACAGACTTTTTTTTTTTTTTTTGTCTATGGTCGAGCGGAGCCGTTTTCATTTTATGCAAAAAGCATTTTGTCTAGAAAGTGAACTAACGTTATTCAGTAATAAACCAAATTATTACAAAACCAATGCAACAGCAATTTCAAGCACTTTATCCAAAATTCAAGCACTTTTCAAACCTTGGAAACACTACATTAAAATTCAAGCATTTTCTAGGATTTCAAGCACCCATACGAAGCCTGATAGTCGGATTTTCACACTTAAATCTGAACGTTTTCAGTATAAATTAGTAGAGTCTTACCATTCTGCAAAAACTTCAGTCGTTCATAGATGTCATCACGGCTGAGAGAAATCAGTCCCATCACAACATCACTGTGACCTGGAATAACATTGATAATTGTAACTTTGATCAACAAACTTTCAGTTATATAAAAGGCTAACGTTTTTTTCTTTTTATTTGTTTTTACCATTCATGTACTTTGTTGCAGAGTACATGCAGATGTCCGCTCCAAGTGCAAGGGGGCGCTGTTCCAAAAATGAGTAAAATGGTGAAATATTTACAGCATCTAGTTTCTGTATAAGGAAACTCTGTCCCTGCACTGGAACCTTATGATACAACTCAACTGTACAAAATGTATTTTTAACTTTATTAACTCACTTTTTAATTAGTAGCACACTGAGAAACATTAAGGTTTTGCTCTCTGGACATGGTGATGTTGCGTTGAGTTCTCAGAATATATTCATACATCAAAAACCAGCAGCAATGGGATATGTATTAAAATAATGTTAATGTTCATACCTGGAAGTAGGCTGACATGAAAGTGTTGTCCACAACAACAATTATGTCCTTGTTGTGCTGATGGACAATATCTGCACAGCCTTGGATGTCCACAACCTTCATTGTAGGGTTTGTGGGTGTTTCAATCCATACCATCTGTAGAAATCAGAACGTTTAATTTGTCATTTCACTTAGAGTGGTACTTCTCAAAGCTAATTAATCATGTGAGCAAATAATTACTCATTCAACCCTCTTTCCCACAGTAATTTTCTAATGCTGTCTGCCAGGTGTACCTTAGTATTTGGTTTCAGAGCTGCGTTTAGCTGTTCTAGCTTTGTGAGGTCAACAAAAGAGACATCAAAACCAACTTCCGCAGCTATTTTTCTGAAATACCGGTTAGTTCCTGGTGAGAAGAACATGACAGACTCAGTAAGACTCTCAGCTAAATATCAGCTCTTCACTCTCTTTTCTCTTAAGCCCAACTATCATTTTATTCACTATTTGAAGCAGTAACTCACCTCCATAAACATCACTCATGCACAAAATTCCATCTCCAGCCTTAAAAAGATGTGTGATGGTCAAAGTTGCAGCCAATCCAGAGGCAAGAGCAAGACCTTTTAGCAAAATCAGAGAGAGCTTTAGTTTATGGCAATGTCATATAACATATCATATAAACGTGTTGGTGATGGACTCACAGTATTGTGCGCCATCCAAAGCAGCAACTGCTCTCTCAAGACAGTTTCTTGTGGGATTTCCACTCCTGCTGTACTCAAAACCCTGGCAGATAAAATATTAGAAAAAAGTGAAATTCAAAATGCTTTACTTAAACTAGTATTTTAAATTGTGCAAATAAAATGTAGAATCTGAGAGTGAACAGCAATAAAAAAATAAAAATAAAAAAAAAACACTTCAAGATGAAAATCCACAGTAAACTTTGAATTTAAAAAAAAAAAAAGTACTGTTAGCTTGTGGTGTCCTTGTGTCACATTACATTTATGCATTTAGCAGACGCTATTTTTTAACCACTCTTCTGAAAAGGTATCTTATGTATTATTATTTTTTGACTGGTTCCAGAGGGGTTTGGAGCTGAGAGACCACTTTAATCAGCTAAAACCAGCTTAAAACAACCAAAAACAACTAATTAATCTTTTTCCAGCAGGGCAATTGAGCATAATAATTAAGTACTTGACCTCAACCTGTGGTGTTGATTAAATGTCAAGTATATTTTGTTAAATCACCAAATTAAATAAATAGGCATGGTTGGGATCTTCCAACAAAGTCGACAAGTTCTGCATAAAGACACTTAAGCCAGCCTAAATAGTTTGCGGGTCTTTCAGCTTGGATATGCTGAAAAGTGCTCAAAGTCCCTCTAAAACCAGCCAGCAAGCTAGCCTGACAGACCACTTAAAACCAGTTTTAGGCTGGTTTTTCAGCAGGATATGAGATGCTTTGTGCTTAGTCACTGTTACATGCACCTACAGATTTAACTCAAAACTTATAAGTCTTTAATGTATTTACGCTTGGTATATTAGTTGGTATTCATAAATAAATTAATAATAAAAACTCTAAAAGTCATCAAATCCATTTAAATGGAAACTACACGTGAGAATCGCCAATCACTGAAACAGTCGCGGCTCTATTGTCACTCGATCAGTACACGCACCGACTGCGTTCATAACAACAAAATCACAATCTACATACTCAAACATTAGGCTAATACAAAACAACAATTAATATGTTCTCAATGTCAAACCCTTACTAAATACCTCAATGACTTACCGCATGTTTCCCCGGTCCGTGTTGTTTGAAGGTTGTGGACAATGAAATAGGAGGCACTACGGCCCTCGAGTTCCACTGCTCCGGCTCTGAACCAACGTGGACCGCATCTGTAGCGAATGACCTGAAGACCGGCTGATAGCCGTCTGAGCTGTCCTTCTGCCTGCGTGAAGCCATGCCTGCTCCGGATATGACTGACGATGAGATACCGGATCCCTGAGATCAGAGAAGAGTGAATGGCTCTCTCTTACATTAAACAGGAGGGCTGTGGCAACAAAACCTTTCTACGCCAATCACTGTATGTGTAGTATAAGAGAATGCAGTGGATTGGCGATCACACAGGGGCGTGCTGGGTCACGTTATCGGTGTTACGGGATGTTGTTTTTTTGTTTGTTTGTTTTCTGCAAAACTTGCACAAACAGGGAGCGAAACATGAACACATTCTAACAAAGAGCAACCACAAAAATGAGAACAGAAAACAATCTGGATTTGCGCGCGCCAAACCATGGCATTATCTATACATACAAGTAACGTTACAAAAATAAAATTACATCCTTTTAGAAAAGTTGTCATAATACATCAAAAATTTGATACTCTTTTTGTTATTTGTAAGTCTAAGAGATGAAACAAGAGAGTTCAACTCAACAAGAAAAAGGGGGAAAGATAAAGGTGATTTAAGCAATTTTTGTTTATGAATGAAGAATTGTGCATTCAATATAAGAAAATTAACTACATATTCAGCAAATAATAGATTTGGATTTTCATAATAAAAACATAACATCTTTGAGGACAAAAGTATGGGTCACATTTGTAAGGTTAGAAACATAGGTGCTTAAGTCAGCCCATAATTTATTGGTATGATGATAGTGTTCTGATGATGCAACGTTTACATGACAAACCTAACACTGAGTGCGTTCCCAACCATAAAATCCAAGTTTATTTTTTAGATAAGTCTATCTATCTATCTATCTATCTATCTGACAATCAGCAAGAAGTTAGAAAGTTAATGCTACATCCTAGGTACACTAAAATGTTAACCTAAAATGGTATCATCTAAGTTATCTGGTTTTATTCATGCCAAAAAATATAATTGCTGAATCAACCAAAATACAATAAGTTATAGCCTACCATCAAAACTAAATGTTATGGGTTAAATCAGGTTGAAATAGCGTTTTAAGGTAACTGTAGATCATCACTTTTTACAATTTACAGGTCTAGAAAGTTAGATCTGTACCTTTTGTTAATTTTTTATGAATGAACAGATTACCAAAAACCTTTGAACTCACAACATGTGTTTGTAATTCCCTATAGGCCTATATCAGACAAGAGTTTTACACCGATGTTGTATAACTATACTCTTCAGTCCTCAGTCCACTGTATGACAATATTTTTAAAAGTAAATGTGGAACTCTTTGTGTTGCATAATTGAATTGGTTATGATATAATTTGATAAGGATATTTAGGTGGGACTTTATAGGCCTAATAGTTACATAATCTCAGATAGCATTGTGCATCATTAAAAACAAGAAACATGCAGGGTTGCAGACATGTATTAATCAAATATTTAAAGAAATTAGATGCATTCTAAAATGTAGTATTTTTAGCATGTAATTTATAATTAACTGTAATGTACATTTTTAATTTTTAAACAGAGTAGATTAAATCGAATATTCATTTTTTGTATTCATTGTTATTAAGTGCTTTTAATCACCAGGAAGTTAAATTCATTTGATTAAATGCTCGCTAAACTAAACTACTTAGACAGGTCTTCCCATGTAGACAGTTTCACATTTCATTTTAGTTTATCAGCCCAAAAGTATGTTCTAGCAATGAACCGATGCGACAGCAGTTTGATATCAGTTTGCTGTATCTGTGTCCTTTATCTGAGGTGTGCTTTAGACAGAAATCACATGACACTCTTTATGCGATGAAAGATACTTGTTTTGGTGTTTTGCTGCTTAGCGTCTTAAGTGTTGTCTCAGTACAAGATAAAGTGATCTCTTACCATTTAGCTGATGAATGTAGGAGTGATTGGGGAGCATGCCTTCCTTCCCTGTGTTTATAATGGGGTGAAAAATCTAGATGGAGAAGAGGAATGGAAATAATTCACACAGCAGTCTGGATGGAGCAACAAGTGGAGGAGCAAAATGTGTCCAATATTATTTGGACTGTTGTGTCACCTTTGGCCCCAAACACTGGAGCTTTCTCCATGGAGTTACACGATATACATTTATCAGATGCACATAATAAGTTTTCATCTTAATCTTCAGGGTCAAGGAAGCAGCTCTTTGGTTTGCCCTGTCCGTTTCACTAGCAGGTAAGGATAAAATATTTAATGCATCCAGTCTACTTTAATGCATAAAGTCTACTTTGACTTTTTGTTCTGATGCCTATTTTGGTTTCAAGCATTCATTCTATGTATTTGCAGGTAATTTCAGCCTTCCTACTTTATTGAGAGAGAATAGAGTGGATGGTGAAGAATCCGGATTGTTTTGCAACTAGGGGGATTTCCAGCTCCATCCATCTACTGGCTTGTCAACCACACACAGCATCCTCCAGAAACATCAATCACAACATATATGAATACTCTACCTCAGTCTGAACTCTGCAATATCAAAAGTGTCCTATTTATCAACATCTCAGCAGACACTGCCATATCCTGTGTCATAGAAAACAACCTGTTGAACGAAACATTAACAGCATAGATCAGCATACATCCAATAATATGTAAAACAAGTTGATGTCCTATAACATGAGCAATATGGTAACATAAAATTGCTTTTCTTTTATTGAATATCCTCCTTTTCCCATACAAACACCTCCTGACATTTCTCAACTATTTTATTTATATGTTCATCCCAAGTACGTTTTGCATCAAAATATTTTAAGTCAAGGTGAACCCGTATAACTGTCTTGCATAAACGTCATACTGTCAACAGCCTTACCTATTTAACCATAACAACTAAAGAGCAACAGAAAATAATATACCCGCTCATACGTGTACTCGTGCCGCATTGCAACGCACTTCGGAAGAGGGAGCACTCATTTAAAGGGGCCACAACTCTATTTCACTCGTTACTTTGGTTCAGCGATAGCGAAGTTTATTATGAACGTCATGTTTAGTGATAGCTAAAAGATAATTAATCATGAATTCATTTAAAATATAAAGATACTACTACTAATAATAAATCATTTCCAAGCAGTAGCCCATGTACAATGTAGCAAATAGTAGGACACTTTAAACTGTAATTTACTATTTGTGTGTTCAGTTGCGCTTACAGCAATTATAGTACTTTCATGGAGTGTAGCAGCCGTATCATAGAATTCAGATTGCATTATTACTGAATTGTCAATAGCAGTATGCATAGCAATCAAGTCAAATTATTACTGTCGTTATAGCAGCAGCAGCAGGAAGTATCTGGTTGCATGAAATTTCTGTGGTAACACATGGGATAAGTAACTCTTTAAAATTGAAATAGGCTTTTATTACTTTATTTAACAGGGTGTACAGAGATTTCGTAAACTCTTCAAAGCGAAATAGACATTATTTGTTTGCGTTTGCTTGTTTAATAAAGTCATTTATAGTAATTCTAAGTACTTTCGTGCAGCTGTTCCAGCAGTATGCATAGCTATTCAGATCGCAACTTTTAGCGAATTTAATAGCAGCAGAATGGCATAGCAAATTCAGATGCAATGTTAGAAATAATATTAGCAGCAGTCTGCATAACAACCTATTATTACTGTTGCTAATACAGCAGGGGCAGCAGAAAGTACTTTAGTTGCATGAAATTTCAGTGATAATGCATGGATGGGCTTACTGCTGTTACAACCCTTTGTTTTGTATTCTCTCGTTTCTTTCTCTCTTGTGTTTTGAAAGTGTTTGTGTCCAGGTATGGTGCTGATTGGCTCCTGCAGGGTAATGACTGGCCCATCTTGATTGGTGCATTCGATTCCAGGCACACCTTAAAAGCACTGATGTCACTTCCTTTGGGAGAGCATTGCGTTGTTCTGAGGGGAGATTTGTTGGTTTGGTGGCTGTGTGCGCGCGTATTTAGATGAATTTTGACTGTTAAGAGTGATCATTGTTTGTTCTCTGAAAAGAATTACAGATTGTAAGTAGGAAACTGTTTGGTATTTTGACCCTATTGACTGTTACTGACACTGATTTGGATTCCCCTTTTAACACTGTTTGCTTGAGCTTGTAAATAGTTTGTATATCATTGTAAATCTTGAGGGTTTGGGAAAGTAAGGAGTTTGACGCCATTATTGTTTATTGTAAACCTTTTGATCTCTGTTTTTGGCTAGGAGGTATAGTATATTGTACTTTTATTTTATTTTCTTTTTGTTTAGGGTTTAGGAAAGAGGTTTTAAAGTAAGTTGTTTATTTTGGCCAGGTCAACTCCTGAAGAAAAGTTCCCCATTTATTTGTTTGACTGTTGTATTTTTGTTTGGTTTCATTAAAACCCTCAAGAGATTCCTCACTTCCACTCTCTCATTTCATGTTGCGTCCTTTACCCCTAGACGGGGCGTAACATGAAATTGGGGGCTCGTCATATTAAGTTTATGGCACGTTTAGTGACAAGGTATGAAATTGGGTATTTGCGTACTCGCTGCTTTTGCAGAGTTTTTTTTTTTTTTTTTCTCGTGTTTGCCTGGTGGTTTTCATCTAGTGAGGGAGGAAGTAGAGGGTTTACTATGACGTCAAGATTTGAACTTGAAAAATTTACGATTGCTCCTACAGAAGAACAATTTGAAAAGTGTCGGAAGGATGATTTATTGTTAATTGCAGATTTTTTTGATATAGACATGCCTCGAAATGCGCTGAAGAGGGAGATTAAGGAGGCCTTGCACAAGGAGTTGGTAAAACAAAGGATCTTACCTGGTGAAAGACGTAACGGGTGTTGCAACAAATCCAGTGTTTTCTGACGATTTAGAAGCTTTAGAAACGGAGCTCAAGTCTGAGGAGGACATACGCATAGATCCCGGCAATCCCTCTTCACCAAAAGAAAAAATGCTTGCAATCCGACTAAAAGAGTTAGATGTGGAGTTAGGCCGACAGCAGTACCAGAGTCAGCTTTTGCATGTCCGAGCGCTTGCGCTTGAGACAAAAAGAGACATCCGGCTGAAGGAGCTGGAAATTGAGCAAAAGTCTGGGCAGACGCGGCATCCTTCTTCTCCTGGATTGCAGGGATATGCTACTCCTGTGCCGGCTCTTACCTCATCGCCTCTTCCCGCAGCATCGCATATTTCACCGGTGAGTCAAACAGAATTCGATATTTCCAGACAAATTTCGTTTAAAATTCCTGCATTTAGAGAAAGTGAAGTCGATACTTATTTCACTGTTTTCGAACATATCGCTGCTACTCTGCAGTGGCCAAAGAATATTTGGCCTTTACTTTTACAGTGTAAACTCTTGGGTAAAGCGCAGTAAGTATGTTCGGCATTGACTTTAGAACAAAGTGTAGACTACGATGTAATGAAATCCGCTGTGTTACGGGCTTATGAGCTTGATCCAGAAGCCTATCGGCAAAAATTTAGAAAGCATGTGAAAACCTCCAGCCAAACTTTTGTGGAATTTGCCCGAGAAAAGACTATTCTGTTTGAGAGGTGGTGTGCAGCAAATAAAATCAGCACATTTGAGCAACTTAAGGAGTTAATCCTCGTAGAGGAGTTTAAAAATTGCGTTCCTGAAAAAATAGTAGTTAATTTGAATGAGCAAAAGGTGACATCACTCACCGAAGCCGCTATCTTTGCAGATGAATTTGTGCTCACCCTCAAAAGATTCCTCGCTTCCTCTCTCTCATTTCATGTTGCGTCCTTTACCCCTAGACGGGGCGTAACATGAAATTGGGGGCTCGTCCGGGAATCGAAAGCAAAGACTCTGAAGAGCGCTTACCCACAAAGTTGTATTTTCCCCTTTACGTTTTTCTCGTCGTGTCACGGAACGTAGTCATAACCCTAAAACTGTGATTGACCAGAATGATGAGCCGGGTCCTGATTCTCGTGAGTGCTTTTACTATCGTGAGAAGGGCCATCTGATTGCTGTATGTCCTGTATTACAACGTAAGAACCAGAGGAAAGCACAGAATGCACATAAAAGTGTTGCTTTTGTGCGTACCCACTCTTCATAGTCTTTGCTTTCGATTGATCCCACTTTTGAACCATTTGTGTGTGATGGTACAGTCTCCTTTTCTGAATTAGACACTGAGCATAATCATGTACGCATTTTGAGAGATACGGGTGCGGCCCAGTCGTTTATCTTGGCAGATGTACTTCCTTTTTCAACGCAGTCCAGCTGTGGCTCAGATGTCCTAGTTCAAGGAATTGAACTTGGGGTAGTCAGGGTTCCCCTCCATGCGGTATATTTGTGTTCTCATCTTGTGACTGGGGTAGTTAAAGTAGCCGTACAATCTCAGCTGCCACTGAAGGGCATTTCTCTCATCCTCGGGAACGATTTAGCCGGAAGCAAGGTGTCTTGTCTTCCTGAAGTAGTTGATATACCATGTGTGTCAAAGTAATTCGGTATTGACTCAGGAGTTTCCAAACGTATTTCATTCCTGTGTTGTAACACGAGCACAGTCTCGTATGTTCGAAGAAGAACTTGATTTCTCTGACTCATTCATGTGTTCAGATTTGTCAGATGTGAAGACTGGTTTAGACATGGAGATACAAAATTTGAGCTTTGGGCCAAATGTTGACTTTCCTTTTGACAGGAAGCACCTAATCGAAGCACAAAAATCTGATGGTACCCTGACTTGTTTTACTGCTGTGTTGGATAAAACAGTGTTACATGATCATGTAGTTGCCTATTTTCTAGATGATAGAGTACTTATGCGTAAGTGGAGTCCTGCGGAAAAACGTGACTGGAACTCTGTTTTCCAGGTAGTTATGCCTAATTATTACAGAGAATATGTTCTACGTGTTGCTCATGATCATGAATTGTCTGAACATCTAGGTATCAAAAGAACCTATAACAATCTGTTAAAACACTTTTTCTGGCCTGGCATGAAAGCTAGTGTGACTCAATATTGTCGATCATGCCATGCTTGTCAGGTTGCTGGAAAGCCGAATCAGGTTGTTGCCCCAGCGCCATTAAAGGCTGTTCCAGTAATGAGCGAACCTTTCGAGAAGCTGGTAATAGATTGTGTTGGGCCCTTGTCGAGAACTAAGTCCGGCCACTCGTATTTGTTAACTTTAATGTGTTCTGCTACCAGATTTCCGGAAACAATTCCGCTACGCACCTTGAAAACTCCTGCAATTGTGAAGGCCATCGTTAAATTTTGTACAACTTTTGGTTTGCCAAAAATTATTCAGTCAGATCAAGGATCTAATTTTATGTCCCGCGTGTTCCACAAGGTAATGAAAGAATTGAATATTAAACATTGTGTATCTAGTGCCTACCATCCACAGTTGCAGGGCGTGTTAGAGAGGTTCCATCAAACTCTTAAATCTATGCTTAGAACTTACTGTCTTGAACATGAGAAGGATTGGGATGAAGAGGTTCCCCTTTTGTTGTTTGCTGTCAGAAATACTGTCCAAGAATCCCTTGGTTTCAGCCCAGCTGAGTTGGTCTTTGGACATTCTCCTCGGGGTCCGTTAAAGATGTTGCAAGAACAGCTTCTTTCTCAAAGTCACTCAGTTACAGACAAAAATGTGTTAGACCATGTGAGCTCTTTCCATGAAAGATTGCACTCCGTCTGGAACTTAGCACGACAGAGTTTAGAAAGTTCACAGTCCCAAATGAAAAGCAGATATGATAAACGCACTGTTCAATGCTCATTTGAGCCTGGTGATCAAGTTCTTGTATTCCTGCCTTTGCCTGGGTCAACTCTCCAAGCTAAATTTGCAGGTCCATATAGGACTGAGGAAAAGTTAAGTGACACAGACTATGTAGTAAAAACCCCTGACCGCAAAAGGAAAACGAGGGTATGTCATATTAATATGCTAAAATTGTATGTTTCTCATCCTAAGCCTAAATGCACAGTTCCATCTCCTGTTATTGTGTCTGTGAGTGCAAGCCCCTCAGATTATTCACCTAGTGTAGATGATCTTTGGATTGGAAGTGCTTGTTTGTCTGACATTTCTCTGAAAAATTCTGAAACTCTTGCAGTGTTTAGTTCGAAACTCTCACACCTATCCAGTTCGTCTCAAAAGGAATTTATGCAGCTGATTGGGGAATATTCTTCATTGTTCTCAGATGTGCTCACTGTAACAAATGTGTTGGAGCATGATATCGATGTTGGTGATCATCGTCCTGTCAATCATCGCATCAATCCAGTAAAACATGAGATCATGAAGAAAGAAACGCAGTACTTAATTGAGCATGGCTTAGCTGTGCCAAGTTCAAGTCTCTGGTGTTCCCATGCCTTTTAGTTCCTAAGCCAGATGGAACGTCACGCTTCTGCACAGATTACCGTAAAGTTAATCAGTTAACTAAATCAGACTCTTTCCCTCTTCCTAGAATAGATGATTGTGTTGACCGCATTGGTCAGGCAAAATTTGTGACAAAGTTAGACTTGCTTAAGGGGTATTGGCAGGTGCCACTCACTGATCGTGCCTCCGAAATTTCCGCTTTTGCTACTCCAGATGTTTTCCTGCAATACAAGGTTCTTGCTTTCGGCCTAAAAAATGCTCCTGCCACTTTTCAGCGTTTAATGTGTAAGGTGTTGTCTAATGTGAAAAATTGTGAAGCCTACCTTGATGATGTTGTTTGTTACTCTGATACATGGGAAAGTCATTTAAAAACTCTAGAAGAAGTCTTTTCTAGGTTCCAAGAAGCTAATCTCACCCTCAATTTAACAAAATGTGATTTCTGTCATGCTAAGGTCACCTATTTAGCTAAGGAGGTTGGTCATGGAACCGTTCGACCAGTGGAATCTAAAGTTCGTGCCATCATTGATTTCCCCTCTCCTAAATCTAAAAGAACTTCGGCGTTTTCTTGGCATGGCTGGTTATTACAGAAACTTCTGTAAAAACTTCTCAGATGTAGTAAAGCCTCTCATGGATAGTCTTCGAACAGATGTTTCTTTCGTCTGGAGTTCTAATTGTCAAATTGCTTTTGATTCTCTAAAAACGTTGTTGTGTAGTTCTCCTGTCCTTGCTGCTCCAGATTTCACCAAACTATTTAAACTCGAAGTGGATGCCAGTGGAACTGGTGAGGGTGCTGTCCTACTACAAGAGAATGATCATGGAATCGACCATCCCGTATGCTTTTACTCCAAGAAATTCAATCGACATCAGTTAAATTATAGTACTATAGAGAAAGAAGCTCTAGCTCTTTTATTAGCATTACAACAATTTGAAGTGTACGTCGGTTCCAGT
Source organism: Spinibarbus caldwelli (assembly GCA_039654775.1). NCBI lineage: Eukaryota > Metazoa > Chordata > Actinopteri > Cypriniformes > Cyprinidae > Spinibarbus > Spinibarbus caldwelli. The sequence goes on from CM077237.1 coordinate 22,075,855, forward strand.
TCACAACCTGTTGAGGTATTTACCGATCACAATCCACTTGTTTTTCTTCATCGCATGTGCAATAAGAATCAAAGACTCATGCGTTGGGCCCTCATTTGTCAAAGTTTTAATTTACAAATCAGATACAAGAAAGGTGTTAATGTCATTGCTGACTCATTGTCACGGTGTTATGTATAAACTTGTTGCCATGTTTATTCTTATGTGTGGGGGTGTTACAACCCTTTGTTTTGTATTCTCTCGTTTCTTTCTCTCTTTTGTTTTGAAAGTTTGTGTCCAGGTATGGTGCTGATTGGCTCCTGCAGGCTAATGACTGGCCCATCTTGATTGGTGCATTCGATTCCAGGCACACCTTAAAAGCCCTGATGTCACTTCCTTTGGGAGGGCATTGTGTTGTTGTGAGGGGAGAATTGTTGGTTTTGGTGGCTGTGTGTGCGTGTTTAGATGAATTTTGACTGTTAAGAGTGATCATTGTTTGTTCTCTGAAAAGAATTACAGTAGGAAACTGTTTGGTATTTTGACCCTATTGACTGTTACTGACACTGATTTGGATTCCCCTTTTAGCACTGTTTGCTTGAGCTTGTAAATAGTTTGTATATAATTGTAAATCTTGAGGGTTTGGGAAAGTAAGGAGTTTGACGCCATTATTGTTTATTGTAAACCTTTTGATCTCTGTTTTTGGCTAGGAAGTCAAGTTAGTATATTGTACTTTTATTTTATTTTATTTTGTTTAGGGTTTAGGAAAGAGGTTTTAAAGTAAGAAAGTTTTGTTTATTTTGGCCAGGTCAACTCCTGAAGAAAAGTTCCCTATTTATTTGTTTGACTGTTGTATTTTTGTTTGGTTTCATTAAAACCCTCAAGAGATTCCTCGCTTCCACTCTCTCATTTCATGTTGCGTCCTTTACCTCTAGACGGGGCATAACACTGCAATTCTAGTACTTTCATGAAGTGTAGCAGAAGTATCCATAGAATTTCAGATTGTGTTATTAGCGAATTGTTAATAGCAGTATGCATAGCAAATCAAATTATACTTTTAGTTCCGGCAGCAGTAGGCAGACTGTAGTTGCTAAAGTTTCAGTGACTAAAAATGGATGGTATGTGAACTCTTCAAGCGAATAGGCATCATTTGCGTTTTATTTAAAAGGGGCTTATAGCATAACAGTACCTTTGTGCAGCTGTAGCAGCAGTAGTTATTCAGATCGCATGCTGATCGCAGCAGCATGCATAGCAAATTCATATGCAATGTTAGAAATAATATTAGCAGCAGGAAGTCAAATTATTGTTGCTAACATAACAGCGGCAGCAGAAAGTACTTTAGTTGCTTGAAATTTCAGTGATAACGCATGGGGTAAGTAACTCTTTAAAGTGAAATAGCCATTATATTTCTTTGCTTATTTAACAGGGCTTAGTGTAGATTTTGCGAACTCTTCAAAGCGAAATAGACATCATTTGATTGTGTTGCTTGTTAATAAAGACGCTTATAGCAATTCTAAGTACTTTTGTGCAGCTGTAGCAGCAGTTTGCATCGCTTTATTCAGATTGCTATAGTGATAGCAGCACACATAGCAAATTCAGACGCAATGTTAGAAATGTTAGCAGCAGTCTGCATGGCAATCCAATTGTTGTCGCTAATATAGCAGCGGCAGCAGAAAGTAATTTTAGTTGAATGAAATTTCGGTGATAAGATAACGCTTGGATGGTAGTGAACTTTTTAGGTGAAATAGGCATTTTATTACTTTGCTATCCAATTCAACCGGGTTTACAGAACTCTTCAAAGCGAAATAAGCATTAATTGGTTGTGTTTATTTAATAAAGGAGCAGTAGCAATTCTTAAGTACATTTGTGCAGCAGTATGCATAGCTATTCAGATCGCAATGTTACCAAATTTTATAGTATGCATAGCAAATTCAGATGCAAGGTTAGAAATAATATTAGTAGCAGCATGCATAGCAAGTCAAATTATTATTGTAGCTAATATAGCAGCAGAAAGCACTTTAGTTGCATGAAATTTTGGTGATAAATCATGGAGGGTAAATGAACTCTTTAAAGTGCAATAGGCATTTATTACTTTGCTTATTCAACAGGGCTTACAGCAGGTTTTGTGCAGCAGCAGATTATGCTTGGCAAATTCTAATTAAATATTACAACCGAAATAGCCCGCGCAGTAAATTCCTACTACAATATTGTGAATATCATTAATAGCAACAGCACGTATTTCAACTCAGTAATGAAATGTTAGTGAATACTATCAATAGCATTAGTAGCAGTAGTTTTGTTGCGTTGGCAGTATCGCACTGCATATATTGCGGACCGCTTTACCTATCGTAACGGGTCTACTGACTTTGTCATGTTGTGCTGCTCGAGCAGCAGCTTGCATAGGCATTCAGTCATCAAGGTTTTTCGCAGCAGCAGCATGCACACCATTCTATGTTGCGAATTTTAATTTGGACACAATATCAACAGCAGCAGTATGTATAGTAATCAGATGGCAATGTAGCAATAATATTACAGCATAGCATGCATGCAAAGCAGACACTGCATTTAAATAGTCACTGTAGTGTCTTGCTCAAGACCATCTTGGATTGAACCATGCATTTAGCTAATGATGTGTTCATACAATGCAAACATAATTGTTCTTAATATGTAATATAAATATTTTAAATTATCAAAATAAGTGAGAAGCTGCTTTTGAGGCAGAATTAGTCCTGGGCATATGACACCACAACTACAGGGTGTACAGCGATTTATTCTTTCGCCAAATATTTTGTTAGCTTATTAATAGGTTAAAGGTAAGTATTTCCATTGCAGTAACGTTGATGAATGTTAAAAAAAAATTAAATAAAATAAAAAATTACAACTCTTGAATGACAAATTTAAAACCATTTGCTCAGGCCGCCTGAGTCAGGTGGTTGCTGGGGGTTACTTCATCTAACCGCCTACAGTGTGATTCCTGTTTGCTAATGACACACATAGTGTGCTTTTCTACCTAGGTAAGTTTGAGCTATTGGCTCAGACACACATAGTTATTTAGGTCATTAGTTAAATAAACCTAAGGGAACAGCACCCAGGTTCACATTGCTAAGCCACTAGTTAATGTATCTGGGCTTCACTAGCCCAGAAACACATTTAACTCAGGTCACTAGTTTAAGCTATCTGGTCAACCGATCAGGTACACACAGCAATAGTTCAGTAGCGTTAAGCCATTTGGCAAAGCTGGCCCAGGCTCACACAGATAGCAAACACACAGTCTCACGGCTCTCCAGAGCAGCAGCAGTACATATGTCTTGGCAATAGATCTGCTTGTTTTGGGGGGTTTTATCTTATGTATTTTTTCTGCCTTTTAGGGATGAATTTAAGCACATTATTGTATAGCAGCAGCATACATATTTAGTTGTTTTTTCTTCCAGCTTTGCTGGGGGGTTATTTTATATGCTATTTGTGCAGCAGCAGTATGTTTTGAATACTCACAGCACCGTATCGCCATATGCATTGGCAGTAGCAGTTCCTGTACTTGCTTGCAGCAACAGCAATAATCTATATAACTACAGCAATAACCAACAGCAGCAGCAATTCAGCAGCAGCGTAGCAGATCTATTCCGCCAAGACCAAATATCCATCACCATGCTAAAATCTTCCGAGAGTTGTCATGATTGAACTACATTTTTAGACCTTGATAAAAATACACAATGTTATGTTGTTGGGAAAGAGCTCAAAACAACTTTCATAAATTTAACCTGAATTTGTTAGCCAGGCTGGTGCACAAATTATATCATTATCATATCATTCTCTATCTTATCTGTTAAGGGGTACTGTAGAAACTAAATATAATTAAAATATATTCAGCAGTGCTGAATGTGGCAGAGAGACAAATTTAGCACTGCATTTTCAATTTTTATATCACAGTGATATTTTTAGTATTGTATCAAAGTCAGTGTAAAATAAAGGCCTCAGGGAGAAAGAATTCAAAACTGTATTGTGCATACAACAACATTAGTAACAAAGTACAAACTGTGAGGCACTTGTTCCTGTCAGTAAATTAAATGTCTTTGCTCTGTGTTGCTACTGCTTTTAGTTACTTGACTGATGACCTTTATAAACAAAAGCATAAGAACATGAGTGAAAATACTTGAGCTTTTAGTTTTATTACTATTTTAACATGCTGAATGTATGTGACTATGGTTCATTATTGTCTGTATTTTGTTTGGTTACATGAACATGGACGTCTTCTGCCATTGTCTGTAGTTCATTTGTATGTACAATAAATGAATGTAGTTAGAAAATACATTAAACCGAAACACAACCACATAATATTAGGAACCTACTGGGACAGCATTTTTGTAAATAGCAGTTTTAAACATCCTCTACAGCTTTTACTTTTAATGATCTAAATGCAACTGTTATCAAACTCACCATCATGTCAGCATATACAGAAGCCTCCTCTGACCGAGCTTTTGTCAACTTCACCCCTGCATGAAAAGAGGGCACAGTTACCATACCAACCCATACAATTATGCATGAAACCTGTGTCACTGAGCCAGAAAACAGAGAGAACCACAGAGATGTAACTGTTTTTTTTCCTCCCCTTGCACTCCTTAGAAGCTGAGTTCCTGATTTCTATGGATTAAATTATATATAAGCACTGGTATTCCTGAATTGTTCTCTGCTGGGAAATGTCTTCCCAATCCTGGAGCAATATTTTTAATAAGTTAAAAAAATAATTTCAGTATTCCTTACAAAGTAACCTATAATCCTACATTGCACATGAAATTAAAGGATGTAAATTAGCCTTGTACAACGCTTCAGTTCACTTGTAAAGTAATTATCATGCCATGTCCAACCTTGCCATTAAATTCAACCTTGATAAATGCTGGCCCTGCTTCTCCATCAAAGCTGCCATTGAATCTTGTGTCGTAGCATTGGCTCATTATTAACGCTTTTCACTATTCATCTACCAATCAAAGTATTTAATCTTAAAGTACTTCAGCAATTAAGTGTTAAAAAAGTTAATGTTAACTTTCATTATTAACTGAATGCTATATAATATGCTATATTAATAAATATAAATTTAACTGAAATTGTTTATTTTCAGGTTTATATATGACATAATAACATTACTCCAATAGTCTGTAGAAAAAAAAATCAACTAAGATACAACTAAATATGAAGAACAAAAAGAACAGCATTTATTTGAATAGAAATCTTTTGAAACATTATAAAAGTCTTTACTGTCATTTATTTTATTGTTTTTGACAAGCAGCTTTCCATCAGGTGCAAAAACTGAGCAGCTGTTATAGAGCTTTCCTTCATCTTCTTCAGGAATGGAACCTACAACAAAGACACAGTCATGTAAGGGACATAGAAATGAATGGCATCAACCACACTATTGTGTTGGTTTGTGTCTGAGGGTCTCACCACCCACTAAATAGACCTCACAATCCTTGGCTGCCACTGACAACACCCATGTGGACTCTCCTTGTCCTGCAGCTTCCTTCACAAGTTTTTGTGTTCTTCCCAAGTTGTCCACCTTGATCTTTGACACATGTAACTGCACCACAGTCAGACGAAACTCTAGGGAGCAGAAGATCAATTGCTTGTTATTTATTAGCTGCTGCAGGATCAATGATTCACAACTCTTTCAACTTTCAACCAGCAGCCCTCATTTGCTGTATTTTTTTTATTTATTTTTTTTCTCTCTGCAATTTTGTATTTTTGTCAAAGGAGGTGCAGTCAAAACAAAACAAAAAAAAACATGTTTTTAGTTTCATTGTTGTTTTGGTGATTTAAGTTAAATGCACAGTCAAAACATGATATGTATGAAATTAAAGTATTTTTATGTTGTAAATTATTTTTATGTAATTTATTACTGTGATGGCAAAGCTTGACATTCAGCAGTCATTACTCCAGTCTTCAGCGTCACAGGATCTCGCAATGGATTACAGTTTTCCATCTTAATGTTTGTCGCTCATGTTAGATTTTGCTATATTTGGCTGTGCAGTGGTTTGGGTGGTTTACCAATGTATTAGATTTCTCTAATACATAAAATAAGTAAGCTTGACCAGAGTTCTTGTGGGGAGAAGAATTTATTGAAGGTAGCAGTGCAGCAGGTCTTTAACAGCGATGTTAGCTTGTCGGTCTTCAAGAATCTTAACCCTTGTAAGGGTCCTAGCTTCTACCTAGTTTCTTCCAAAGTTCTCCATAGCTTCTCCCGGATTCTCCCAAAGTTCTGTCTGTAAGACAGAACTTTATACCTAAAGACAAATGGCTAGAAACAACAGATACTGTCAGGACCTCCCGCTGGAGTCCCTGAGGAGTACTGTTCTTTTGTTATTCTAAATGTATGGACCATTTGGTTTACACCTTTACAGACAGTTCCTGTTGATTGCATCTTGGGCACAGTCACAACGTAAATGCATCTGACTAAAGATATACATAATCTTTCATTAAAAATGGACTCAGTTGATGCCATTATGATCTTCTCCATGACATGGTTGAAAACCACAATCACAAATGATATGATACATATAGAGGGTTATGTCCTTAGAATAGATTGTGCAAAAAAGGAGGAAGAATTTCAGTTTATATTGAATCTAAATTAAACCACTTGTATTCAGTTCATTAGTAAACCAAACTGCTTTTGGCTATTAAATTATTTCTGCAAAATGGTTCAGATATTACTGTGGTCAGATGTTATCAAGCCATCACATTGCTCATTGATTTGCTTTACAGTTGCACCAAATCTGAACTGGTTTTAATTGGTGATTTAAACTGGGACTGGATACCACAATCATCAGACCCACTCAAGGATATTTGTAACTCTCTTGGTCTGGACCAATTTATGAATTCTCCATCCCCACTATATGAAAAACATAAATCTACTTTACTTGATGTTATTGAAACAAATGTTCCTCTGCAGCTGGATTTTCTTTTATAACAATGTCAGCTTTTTTTTTTCCACAATGTGTGTACCAGTTATTCATATATTATGGATGATGTAGAAGAAGCTTGGGAATATTTTAAATAAATCCTCTAAGCTACTTGTGATAAACATGTTCCTTTTAGAAGATCAAGGATAAGTGGCAGAAACAACCCTTGGTTTAATGAATCAATTTCAGCCTTTATTAGACAAAGAAATCATGCATAACCAATAAGCATAAGCAAAGAAAACGAACAGTCAAGTAGACTGGACACATCACAGACCATTAAGAAATAAGTGTGATTATATTAATTTGATAAATTAAAATATAATTGATCTTGTTAAATTCTGGAAATTGTCTAAATCACTAACAGATATATATGTAAAAACAGGTTTCCTGACTTTTTAAAAGTGAATCAGAGTTCAATTAAAAGCAAAGCAAATATTTCAGAAACTTTTAATATTTTATTTCAACTAGCCCTATAACTGACTACGGTAATTTGGTGAATCGTGATTTTAAGGGAAATGAGTCAGTTGCATGTTGCCCTTCTCAACTCTATTTCAGACACTCAAGTTCATAAAGCACTTTTGAGCCTAGACTGTAAAAAATCTGGCATACCTGACAAAATAGACACCTACTTTTTAAAAAATTTTAGAACCTATTGCTTCGATTTTTAATTTGAGTTTACCCTTTAATGTTATTCCACACATTTCGGCTATGGTCCTCCTGCTATTAAAGGGTGAAGACCCTTCTGAATTAAATAAGTATTGTCACATTTCCAGTTTTGTAAGTGGTCAATTAAAGAATGTTTATCTCAACATAATATTTTGAGTGAATTTCAGTCAGGTTTTAGATCAGACCACAGCACTATACTGTGGCTTTGCTAGTTACAATGGAAATCATTATTAAATCATTAGGTAAGAAACAGTACAGTGTGGCCTTATTTGTTGATTCATCCAAAGCCTTTGACTCTGTAAATCATAACCTGCTATTACAGAGGCTTAAATCTATAGGCTTAGGTGAAATGGCTTTAAACTACATTTACATTTAATTATTTAGCAGATGCTTTTATCCAAAGCTACTTACAAAAGAGGACAATAGAAGCAATCAAAATCAACAAAATAGCAACAACATGCAAGCGATATGACAAGTCTCGGTTAGCCTAACGCAGTACACATAGCCAAAAAATAATAATAAAAAAAACATTTTTTTAAAAACTGGTTGTAGAACCAGCTCACTGAAAGAACTCAGTGTATTTTGATAGAGATTTAATCGTCAGCCTTATTAACAGTTAAAAAGGGTGTACTGCAAGGCTCTATTTTAGCTCCGATTTTATTTTCTACATTTATAAAAATTCTAGGCCAAGGAATATATTTGAGTTATATTTTTTTATGCTGATGACACTAATTTACAGTTTCACCTTCTTTCATTCACTGCAGCGTTCACTGTTAAAATTTAAATTGGCCTTAAAAATGCCAAAAAATCTAAATCTATCTTTTTTTTTTCCTCCAAGTCATACTAAGATATCTGTCTCTTCTATCTCTACCATTGAAGGTATTAGTATAGAAAGAGTCATGTCTCACAAAGTTGGCTTTTAATGTACACATAGGTAGCTTGGATGAATCCAGGAAAAGGATTGTACAAAGCTCTTTTTTGTTTGTATTAGATCAAGGTAGTGTGTCGTACATGAACGTAAATTCATCCTTACTGAAAAAGTTGGATTGTGTACATTATGTTTTTGGAACAAATGCTAGTTCACTTACTCACCAATGTATTTTGTATGACTATGAAGGTTGGTCCTCCTTATATCAAAGAAGGAAAATGTCTATGTTGTTATTTGTTGTGAAGGCACTGTTAGGCAAACTTCCTACTTGCATCTCTAGTATCATATTACTATAACAAGTACATCTTTACTAGATCAACTACTGTTATTCATTTGAATGTTCCTATGGTTTATTCAGAGCATTTATGCACCCTGGTTAATGAAATGATATGCAAGCCACTATTTCCTCAATCCCATCTACTGCAGACTGCACTGAAAGAATCATGTTGCTGTTATCAATAATCTTATATATAATTAATTGTACTTGTTGTTTAAATTGTGTATTGTGTTCTTTATGTGAAACTTTATGTTGCCATCTTGACCAGGACTGCCTGGAAGAAGAGACTCTATTTCTCAATGGGACCTACCTGGTAAAAGAAAGGATAAATACAATAAATAAATATCCCCCAAAAATCATTTTAATGTGCTGATTTGCTGCTCAAAAAAAAAGAAAAGTTAATATTATAAAAGTAGAAAACAGTATATTGCTTAATATTGGTGAAAACTGCAATACATTTTTAGGATTCTTTAATGAACAGTTAAAAAGAACAGTATTTATTTACAATATAATTATTTGTAATTTTATAAATATCTTTACTGTCACTTTGAACAAAATAATGCTTCCTTGCCAAATAAAATAATGCTTCCTTGCTGAAATTATAATTTCACTCAAAAAAAAAAAAAAAAAAAAAATCCTACTGACACTGAATGTTTATAAGAAAATGTATTTATTTATTTATATATATATATATATATATATATATATATATATATATATATATATATATATATATATATATATATACACACACACACACATATTTCTTATCAGGTAAGATTGTGAAAAAACAAAATGTGTTCTGAAATACTCACTGCAGCACGGAGGGCTTGGTCTAGGTCTGTAATAATATTTTCCTCATCCTCCAGGCCCACAGACAAACGAATGAGCGTATCACTGATGCCCAGCTCTTTCCTCTCATTTTCAGGTACAGAAACATGAGTCATACTTACTCTGGAAAAGAAAGGGTGTACCATGGGAAATGGAAAAGGTGGATGAAATGTCCCCTCAAAAAAAGAGTTTTTTATTGATTTTCATTTGATTTTCCTGCATAAATCATGATGACACCTGACAAGATATGATATCAAATGAATTCATAGAAATAATGGAATTAGTGAATTACTCGTGAACCATAACTATCATAAACCTGTCACAATGATGTTTCAAAAGATAAGATGTTCTACAATGAGGCAAACTGTTCAGACAAGAAGTGTTTTTTCTGCAATTCTTTTTACTACAACATTAAAGCTCTCACGCCCCCTTGTGGCAATCCAAAGATTTATTTAAGAGCTTACACACTCATCCATATGCATTTCACAAAAACAGTGAACATACTTAATGTTTTATATATATACATACTCAAATTAAATTAAAAGTTTTCCCGGAGAACAGTCAGTGGATTTGGACATACTTACGGGTGTCCTGCTAGACTCTCAACACCACCAAGACTATCAGCAAGCGTAAACAACTGAAATGCACAAAACAATGTAAAATTCTTTAAAAATGTAATATGTAAAAGATTTTCAAACAATATGAAGCTTCTAAGCACCTTCAGACTGCAGAGGAAAGTTGAGGCGTTCTCGGCTTTTCCTTTGATATAGAAAGAGATCATCCCAGGACAGCCTGTGCACTGTCTCTTTGTCAACTCATGCTGAGGATGGGATGGAAGGCCTGAAGGAAAAGAGATGATCAAGAGTCAATCAAGTCTGACTGGAATCACTCAGTATCAGGTAATTTTGAACAATCCAGTTCAGTGTTGCCCACAGATGGTATTATACCAATGAAGCATATAAACTACTATTCAATAGTGTGATGTCAGTAAGATTTATTTTACAATTTTTTTTTTTTTTTTTTTTTACATTTACTCAGCAAACTTTCATTCAGCAAGGACACATTAACCTAATCAAAGTGAAAGCAAAGATAAATAAATGAATAAAAATAAAATTAAAGTTATTCTTTTGAACTTTCTATTTATTAAAGAATTTTGAAAAAAATGTATCAAACAACACAGCCATTTTCAACTGTGATTATAATAGAAAGTATAATAGAATTCAAATAATTATATAAGAACATGTTTCATGTTCTATTGGATCACGTGACACTAAAGACTGAAGTAATGGCTGCTGAAAATTCAGATTTCCCATCACAGGAATAAATTATAAATTATAAATAAATTATCATTATATTCAGATGGGTTATTTGAGTAATGTGTCAAAATTGCCTAACATACATTTCTATATAAAGTCACAATAATATCACAGACACCTGGGAAGATGACTCTGTCCACTCTTGGGTCAGCCTCCAGAAACTGTGCCGCAGCCATTGCGTTCTTAAAGTGCTGCTTCATTCTCAAGTGGAGTGTTTTCAGACCCCGGTGGCACATATAACAATCAAACGGAGAAGGCACAGTCCCAAGAGCTAAAGAAAATAGAGAGGAAGAGAGATGAAAATAAACCTTTTACTTCTGCTATGGTCAAGCTCATTTTTTGCATTTCAAGCAGTCGTAAATCTGCAAAGTATTATAATTGCTATAAGAACTTAACATAAAACACAAGGTTTAATCATCAAATCAGGACTGTAACAGTGTGTGACCGGTGGGTGGAATGGGATAAAATTGAAAAAAAAAAAAAAAAAGTAATTTGCTGAAATTATACATAGTGATTACACAAGGATTTTAGCAGTGAGACTACACTATATGTAATAACGGATATTAATTTCACCTCAAGACTCTATTTTTAAGTAAATGAAGTACATGTCCTTCATAAAAGACCCCCAATAGTGTAGATAAAAGAACTTCATTCTTGCTAGAATTCCTTGTTCACAAATTTATATTTTAATATTGCACCTGGTATTTCTCTCTGTCAAAACACATCTTCAGCATATTTATGTATATTATAACACTGAGCTGAACCTTTAACAGTCTTTGATGATAAGCTTAGCAGCCTATAATCCCTTGGCCGTCTGATTAAAAAAAAAAAAGTTATTATTAAAAAAGATTGAAGCTTATTGTACGACACCTATTGGGCATATCATAAACGGATGTTTCTGTGTGTGTGTAGACAGACCGATAGACAAAGCCTTACCACTCTGCAAAAACTTCAGTCGTTCATTGAGGTCATCACGGTTGACAGAAATCAGTCCCATCAAAACATCACTGTGTCCTGGAATAACATGGATACTTTTAACAAACTTTCAGTTATATAAAAGTTAATCTAATTAACCTTAAATTAATCTTTTTATTTGTTTTTACCATTCATATATTTTGTTGCAGAGTACATGCAGATGTCTGCTCCAAGTGCAAGCGGGCGCTGTTCCAGGAATGAGAAAAACAGTGAAATATTTAAATCAGTATTTAGTTTCTGTAAAAAGAAACTCTATCCCTGCACTGGAATCTTCTAAATGATACTAAAGTATTGTACTCAGTGCATAATAAAAAGTTAGTTTTATCTTAAATCACTTTTTAATTAGTAGCATAGTGTGAAACATTAAGGTGGTGCTCTCTGGACATGGTAATGTTGCTTTATTTTCTCATATTATATTCATACATCAAACACCAGCAACACTGGGTTATGCATTAAAATAATGTAAATGTTCATACCTGAAAATAGGCTGACATGAAAGTGTTGTCCACAACAAAAATGATGTCCTTGTTGTACTCATGGACAATATCTGCACAGCCTTGGATGTCCACAACCTTCAATGTAGGGTTTGTGGGTGTCTCAGTCCATAACATCTGTAGACATTATTTGAAATGAAATATTTAATATGCCATTTTAGTTAGAGCGGTACTTCCCAAATCTAATTAACATGTATATATTGTCAGGTTTAATCAGGTGAGCAAATATTTCCCCATCCACCCATTTTCCCACTGTAATTTTTTTAATGCTTATTCTGCCAAGTGTACCTTTGTATTTGGTTTTAGAGCTGCTTTTAGCAACTCTAGCTTTGTGAGGTCAGCAAAAGAGACATCAAGACCATATTCCGCAGCTATTTTTGAGAAATACTCATTTGTTCCTGGTGGGAAAAACATGACATAGTAAGACTCTCAGGTAAATATCAGCTCTTCACTCTCTTTTCTCTTAAACCCAACTATCATCTTATTTAGTACTAGAAGCAGTACTCACCTCCATAAACATCACTCATGCACAAAATTCCATCTCCAGCCTTAAGAAGATGTGTGATGGTCAAAGTTGCAGCCATTCCAGAGGAAACAGCGAGACCTATTAGCAAAGTCAGACAGAGCTTTAGTTTATGGCAGTTTCATATAACATAAACGTGTTGGTGATGGACTCACAGTGCTGTGCACCATCCAAAGCAGCAACTGCTCTCTCAAGACAGTTTCTTGTGGGATTTCCACACCTGCTGTACTCAAAACCCTGGCAGAATAAAACATCAGAAAAAAAACAAACTTGGAATCCAAATATGCATAAAATATAAAATCATAGTAAACTCAGCGTTAAAAATGTACAGTACAGTTGGTACTGTTATTTCGTGGTGTAACTTCTTTATGAAGCAAAACAGTTTACAAGAGAACATGTTCTTTACTTAAACCATCTGGCTGTTCTCATGACTCGTGTATTTGTTGAGTAAATATTCTGTCAGATTTCAGTCAATGCAGCATCTTTGCTAATGTAATCCTTTCTACCTGTTGACCGGTTCCAGAAGGGTTTGAGTCTAGGAGACCACTTTAATCAGCTAACACCAGCTTAAACCAGCCAAAACTAGTTAGTTAAACGTTTAAAATCAGGGCAATTGAGCATTATAATGAAGTACTTCACCTCAACCTGCTGTGTTGTTTAAATGTCAAATATATTTTAACCATCCAATGTTAACACAAATAGGCCTAGCTTGTAATTTGCATCTTCCACCAAAGTAAAGCTTGCTGAAAACAACTCACAATCTACATATACTTATACGATACAACAATTAATATGTTCTCAATGTCAATACCTCAATGACTTACCGCATGTTTCCCCGGTCCGTGTTGTTTGAAGGTTGTGGACAATGAAATAGGAGGCACTACGGCCCTCGAGTTCCACTGCTCCGGCTCTGAACCAACGTGGACCGCATCTGTAGCGAATGACCTGAAGACCGGCTGATAGCCGTCTGAGCTGTCCTTCTGCCTGCGTGAAGCCATGCCTGCTCCGGATATGACTGACGATGAGATACCGGGTCCCTGGGATCAGAGAAGAGTGAATAGCTCTCTCTGCTGTAGTCTCTTAAACTGGAGGGTTTGTAGCAACAAAAACTTTCTACGCCAATCACCACTGCATGCGTAGTGTAACGGAATGGAGCGGACTGGCGATCACTGAGGGGCGTGCTGGGTCCAGGGTTCAGTGCAATTATAGATTTTGATGTTTTTTGTTTGTTTACTTACTTACTGTTTATTGAACTAAATTCAGCAAACCTTATAACGGGATATTTTGTTACAACGTGTAAAGATATTAGTTTTTGGAATGAAGCCAGTTTTGAAATACAAGCCAAAACTCCTGTACAAGTTCACTGTTAAACAATATCTTTCTCTCTGAACCTGCATGAATTGTTCTCCTAGCTGAATCTTTCATGTAAGAAGTTGTTGCATGGATAAATAGCGATTAAGATTATTAAATTCGCATTTATCAATATTTCTATGATTGTTTTCTTTTTTCCTTATCTCTTTGTTTTGGGTGACCCAAATATTTAACTTCTGTTTTAACCTATGTTACTGATTGAGCGAGCTGGTTGATCATGCAAAGTAAAAATTGCACACATTTATTAATGTTTAATATAATTCTTGATGCTTTAGAGAGTGATTGATGAAATTTAGTGATGTAAAAATTTGGTTTTCATCTTTTAATAACAAAATTGTGTCATCTGCAAAATTTAGATATTGAGATGTTTTTCTCAATATGTTAAAGCCTTCAGATCCATCATTCTTTAAAATAATGGAAAACAGTTCAGCGACCATTATAAATGGTATAAAGGAGAGCGGTTGCAACATTGCCTAATGGCCCTCTTAACTGAAAATCTTGAGCAAGCCATGTTCTAAAGATACAACTGCTAATATCATTATAAAGTTTACTATTTAGATTTGTGAATTTCTGTCCAAAATGATTTCTGATATAAAGGGATGTTCTAATGAATCAAAAGCTTTGTAACACTTTAGAAATACAATGAAGCCATTCTCTCACTGTAAACAATCAAATCTAGTACCAATCTTATGATGTTATCAATGGATCTTCCACCAAGGAAGCTAGATTGACTTTTATTTATTATCTAGGACAGGCCTTTTTCATTCTAGGTGCAATAATTCCAGAAAATAATTTATAGTCGGTGTTGAGAAGTGTAATAGGTCTAATAATCTTTATCACTGCTATATGCTTAGGGTTAAGTATTATTAGGCCTTGCTGCATGGTTGTTATTAACTCCATTATTGAATTGTTTTGAATAACAAAGGTCTAATATCTTTCCAGAAAAATCTATAAAATTTGGTGTGAGCCCATCAGTACCATGGGATTTATCCAAGCTCACATCATCCAATTCTTTTGTCCTTAAATCAGACTGACAAGACTCTTCAAATGAATCACACACCAGGATAAGGGACACTATCTAATATCACAGATGTGGCGCTAAGATATATCAAAATCTAGGTCACACAAACAAGAAAAACACAAAGTATATAATCATGTCTTAAGCACAACTGCTAATCAAATCTGAGGAAGAAAAGTAGATAAATTAAGGGTTATTGATGAATGTGAGCACAGATATATGTTTGAGCAAAGGTTAGACTTAAATGATTATAAAAGAAGATATGAAAAAGCATATAAGAAAGCAAACAAGTTGGGATTTTTGGATATACCACACAACATTTTAATTATTTTCAAATTCATTTTCAAATTTATTTATTTTATTTTTTTCCTGTTCAATAGGGTGCACTTGTAAGAAAGTAGCAGAGACTGGGACAGACTTTCAGTATCACCTTCATTTAAAATGTTACAGTCTAATCCTGTTTATATGATATAAACCTTGTCCCAAGCAGGGTTGAGCTAACGGACCTATGCTATGACAGCAACTCCAGGATGATCTTTGAAGAACTTAACAAACTTTGTTCATGTCAGATCATCAACGACAGAATCCAGGTAACTGAGTACATATGAAGATTGGGTGTTATTAGGTTTACTGCAAGATGTACCCTTCCCCATATATCCACCAGATAATTACTAGTATTAAATTCCTCAATTGTGTAGTTAAAGTGGTAGCTGTAAAATTTAGTGGGCCATCTGTCTTCCCATTCATCAGGTGTCATATTCTTCCAGATATAATTTCTTGAGCTCTGATAATGCGATTGTGATATCTGCAAGTGTTTGTTTATTTTGGCCACTGGTTTAATGGTCGTACATGAAAAAACAACTTTAAACCAGCATTAACCAATGACCTTGACCAACTGCCCTGAATGCAATTGTATGGCCTGGAAACCTATTAAAACAAGTTGCAACACCAGCAGACTTACTGGTCTCATGACTAAATAATATTTGATCACCCTCATGGGTTAGTCTAGAATTTAATATCTATCATCACAATGATAGCGGCAAAGCCTGTGGTCTGATGTTAGTGGTCTGCAATCTCACAATGCACCTTGGAATCTTTTACAGTACATATAATCTAATTTGGATTGCAATATCAATAGTTTATCTTTATCTTCAGAATTTAATTCTGCCTTACCACAATATTCATTGCTTCCTGGAACAGATTACTCTCTTCTCTTCTTTGTTCATGCAAACTCCTTACTGAACTTTATTAGATCCTTCTCTAATTTTGCATTTTACAAATTCCCATTTATTACAAAAACTTGAGTTTCAGATATTATTTCTTTTATCTTTGTAAAACATTACTTACTTTGGCACAATTTAGTTTCTGGACCAATTCTCATTAACTAGTTGCTTAGCATGCATTTTACTAGCATATTGGCTGTTCTTAAAGCACATATTAATGCCTTATTCTGCATGACCATATTTTAGATCCCTTAATCATACCCATAACTAAACTGAACAACTACCTTACTAACTATTAATAAACAGCAAATTAGGAGTTTACTGAGGCAAAAGTTGGAGTTAATAGTTAATAGTGAGAATTGGTCACCAAACTAAAGTGTGACCTTATTTTTTAAAAGACCTGAATTAAATTTCTTGTAACTTTCAGTGTTGAGAAGTGTAATGGGTCTTAAATTGTCTAATAATCTTTGCCATGCATAGGGATAAGTATTATTAGGCCTTGCTTTATGCTTATTACTAACTCCTCACTCTCTATGCATTCTTGATTGCTTTGAACAACAAATCTATAAAATTCGGCCACGAGCCCATCAGTACAATGGGATTTATTCAAAGACAGTCCCGAACTCACATCATCCAATTCTTCTATCCATAAACTGGACTCACAAAATTCTGTAAATGAAGTATTATTCTTGGGTATGAAGTCCTTAATTTTATCCAAAAATTTGGAAGAATCAGAGTGGGAGTACACAGATGTGTAGAGGTTAAATGTGAAAATGTCCTTTTCAATGGTTCTAATATCCTTGCCTCTTCTCCATTTATCAGTAAATTTGACATAGCCTTATTTTTCCTGTCTTCTCCACTCTAAATTGCTGAAATGTGAAGTATTCTTTTCTCCTACCTCTATCCACTTTGCTTGGAATCTCACAAATGCACATTCAAGTCTTTTACAGTATCATCTCATTTGGATTGCAATATCAATAGTTTATGTCTGTCTTTAACTATTTAATTCTACCTTATCACATGATATACTAATTTCCTGGAAAAGTCCACTGGATGACAGTATTTTTTTTTTTTTTTTTTAAAGAACTGTTGGAACAGTTTGTGTGTTGCATAAATAAATTGGCATATTTTTTAAACATTTATTATTTGGGCCATCCTGTATAATAGTTACATAATCTCAGAGAGTATCAGGCATCTTTAAAAACTACCCAGAAACCTACAAGTTATTATTTTAAGCAAATAAGCACGTAATGTTAAATAACTGTGATGTACACTAAAAAAATTGTAAACAGAGTCATTTAAATTGAGAGAGAGAGAGAGAGAGAGAGAGAGAAATTTTATGTATGTATATGTATTTATTTATTTGTTTGTAAGTGCATTTCCATACACTTTCTAAAATCACAGAGAAGTACACTCACGCTGTAGTCAATGGTAATTAGACAGGTCTTTGCATGTAGGAATTTTGACATGTCATTTTGGTTCTGGGCACAGCCCAAACGTTTGATCTAACAATCAATTAACATGACAGCAGTTTCATAGCAGTTTCAATGCAGTGTGATAGCAGTTCGCTGTATCTGTCTCCTTATCTGAGGTGCACTTTAGACACAAATCAATCACATGACTATCCTTAAGCGATGAAAGATACTTGTTTAGTTGTTTTGCTACTTCTGTCTCAAGTGTCATCTAAGGTAAGTCCTGTGGGTGTGTTTGAATTAGTTTCAGCTCAGTTTACTCTTCTGATTCTGGCTTGAAACATTAAATGTCATATACTCTACATTGTAGGCTATACTTTAGATTCAAGAATTACATTTGATCTCTTACAGTTTAGCTGATGAATGCATAGTAGGAGTGATTGGGGAGCGCCAAACACTGGAGATTTCTCCATGGTGTTACATGATATACATTTATCAGATGCACATAATTATAGTTTTCATCTTAAGCTTCTTGGTCAAAATAGAACCTCTCTGGTTTGCACTGTCTGTCTCACCATAGCAGGTAAGGATAAAATATTCAATGCAACCATACTAGCAACTTTTACTTTTTTTTTTACTGATGCTTATTTTAGTTTGAAGCATTCATTCTATTTATTTGCAGGTCATTTCAGTCATCCTACATAACTGAGAGAGAATAGAGTGGATGGTGAAGAAACCAGATTGTTTTGCAACTCTCTAGGGGGATTTCCATCTCCATCCATCTACTGGCTTGTCAACCACACACAGCGTCCTCCAGAAACATCAGTCACAACATATATGAATACTCTACCTCAGTCTGAACTCTACAACATCACAAGCATCCTATCAACATCTCAGCAGACACTGCCGTATCCTGTGTCATAGAAAACAACCTGCTAAACAAAACTTTAACAGCAATGAACTGTAAGTATCTTGGCAGCTGCAGCAACATTGGTGGGTTTTATTTTTGCATACATCAGATAAAATGTAAAACAAGTAGATGTCCTGTAACATGAAGAACACGGTAGTCAAAACTTGATTTAGCTGGAAATGTACAGCAAATAAAGCCACACATTGATTAAAAATATAAAGACTATGTGATTTTTGCATGTGGTCAGTTGGTGTTTTATCAAGTACATCGGAGAGACGGCTGTCAGAGTACATGTGGGTTTTCAACGCTGCTCTGTGTGTGGTTGTTTTCTTGCTGGTGGCTACATCTCTGTGTTTCCAGAAGAAATGGGACCGAGATCAAAAAAGAAAGCGACACGGATGTGGAGGTACCTATGTGCTATTTATTTGATGATTTAACTGTGTGAATTTGTTATATGACAATCATTCCTTGGTGTTGCAGATGATGAATGTTGCGAGGGCACTGACATGATCGTGTTTGATTTTGAGCAATGGGCTTCCCTTCCTGAGACTGATGTGTAACATGGTTTGGAAAGGCATTCTGGGCTGATATACATCTAACTAGTTATTTAATTGTGATGGACTGGAAGTGATTAACAATTTATATATTATATATATATAGTAAGTAAAAGTAAGTAAAGTTTATTTATATAGCACATTTATCTCAGCAAAGCTGACCAAAGTGCTGAACAAAGTCAAAGATAAACACAAAATAAACAAGACAGATGAAACAATAAAACAAAACAACATAGATAAAATCCAAATTAAAATGCCTGGGAATAAAGATATGTTTTCAACCTCATTTTAAAAGTTGTAATAGAAAGTGCAAGGCGGATGTCCAGTGGCAGTTGATTCCAAAGACGTGGGGCAGCAACTGAAAAAGCCCTATCACCCTTTGTTTTTAAGTGTGAACGAGGGACAACTAAGAAAGCTCTGTCAGAAGATCTTAGAGATCTGGAGGATGAAAGAGGAGTAAGATGATCTTTGAGATAAGATGGGGCTTGACCATTAAGAGCTTTAAAAACAAACAACAAAATTTTAAATTGAATTCTAAAATGGACAGGAAGCCAGTGAAGAGCGGCTAAAATCGGTGTAACGTGATCAGCTTTCTTTGCCCTAGTCAAAAACCTTGCAGCAGCATTTTGTACCATCTGTAAGCGTGCAATGGATGACTGAGGAAGACCCAAATATAATGAATTACAATAATCAAGGCGGGAGGTAATGAATGACCTTCTCCAGGTCATTAATAGAAAAAAATGATTTCAGTCTCGAGATGATCCTTAACTGATAAAAACTGTTCTTGACAACTGTATTAATTTGCTTAGTTAAGCAAAGTTCAGAGTCCAGAATGACACCAAGATTCCTGACCTGGGAAGAGACTGAGGAGAAATGCTTGCCAAGGTCATTTATAAGACCACTTCTCAACTTTGGGTGGCCAAAGACGATTACATCCGTTTTATCTTCATTAAGTCGAAGAAAACTATTAGACAGCCATTTCTTAATGTCCCCAAGGTAGGCCAATAAGGCCTCAATGGTATCGCCTGCTTTCAATGGTATGTACAATTGGGTATCATCAGCATATAAATGAAATGAAACATTATGTCTCCTAATAATATCTCCCAATGGTCGCATATATAAATTAAAAAGAAGTGGCCCTAAAATGGATCCTTGAGGCACCCCACAGATAATAGGAGCAACAGATGAAGCGAAATTACCTAACTCAACGGAAAAAGACCTGTCTCTAAGATATGAATTAAACCACTGCAAAGCAATACCCTCGATACCAAAAAAAACGCTCTAACCGGCAGAGAAGAATATTATGATCAACTGTATCAAAGGCACCTGTAAGATCGAGAAGCAGCAGGACTGTATTTTTACTACCATCAACTGCAAGTAAAATGTCATTGAACACTTTGAGCAAAGCAGACTCAGTACTATGATGGGCAGAGGAATTTAGTTAATTTAGCAGCATTCAAAAAAAGAGATCAATTGAGAATAAACAACTTTTTCTAAAAGTTTTGATAAAAATGAAAGCTTAGAGACAGGCCAGTAATTATCAAGGCAGCTTTCCTCTAAACCCTCTTTCTTAAGCAAAGGTTGAACTACCGCATGCTTAAAACATTTTGGGACATTTGGGGCAGTTAGGGATGAGTTAATCAATGACTGAATGGAAGTACCGATTTCAGAAAAAGAGGCCTTAATAATCTCAGAAGGAATGACATCAAGTGAAGAGGCAGTTGTCTTCATCTTATTAACCAAATCACAGAGTCCCCCCAAAGAAACATTTTGAAAACAAGAAAAGGAAGCCAGACTAGCCAGCGAAAACAGTGACAGATCTGATAACTGCAAGGTAAAAGAGGAGTGAATAGCTAACACTTTATCAGAAAAAAACTTTAAAAATTTTTTCACAGAGTTCAGTTGAGGGTTCCATATGAAACTGACAACCTGGATTAATTATTGAGTTGATTGTGGAAAACAAAATCCTAGGTCTATGAGAGTGCGTAGCAATCAGATCTGAAAATAAATTTTATATATATATAAAACTACTCCAATAGTCGGTAGAAAAAAAAAGAAAAAAAGAGGTAACTTAATATGAAGCAAATATTTTCCAGATAATATTTTTATCTCTTATCTCTCTGTCATTTAATACAATGACAATGAAAATCCAATTATTTTGATTTGGAAATCACTTTATGATAATCAACATCTTAATATCATGCTTAATATTTTTCTCACGCTGATGCAGCACTTTACCTCCCCAGGCATAACTGTCCACTGTTCTCACCACTTCTTTTATCTATTCCAAATATAACTTCCATTGTAAGAGAATCATCAAAAGAATGCAAATTGTGAAGCACTCGTTGTTCACAATAATTAAAACACCTTTGTTGTGCGATACCCCACATTACACTGATAAAGGCTTGTGTCTAACACAAAGTGCTGACTTAGTCTGTCTTAAATCAAGACTTAATGTCCACTGCAGTGCTTCATGTGAACGAGAGTTCAGCCCTCCTGAACACTATTAACACTATATAGATCGTTCCGTCGCTGTGTGGTGATTGGGATCTGCTGGCGCACATCAGCCAAATACTGCAGGTCTACAAGCAGAAGAGGAAGAGTATGTTTGTGTTATGCCCAACTGGCTTTATAGCTCACAATTTAAGTAAATGCAAAACACTGAAATATACCTATGTCAGCATATACAACAGATTCCTCTGATCCAGCTTTGGCAATTACCTCGCCCCTGCATGGAAAAAGGGCACAGTTTTCATTGTAACCCACGAAAATGTATGAATAACCTGTCATTAATGAGACAAAAAGCACTGACCAAGGGTTAACCACAGAGCTGTGACCCCAGGCCACATAGCTGGCGCTCTCATCTCTTGCTGGTGAAGCAGTGGCCACATAGACCTGATTATCAACTGCCCTGTGAAAAGGACACAAACTGTCTTACAGTGGGCATGGGGAACTGAATAGTTCAGTGACTCTAGGTGGTCTGGGATACTGACCTCCCCCTCTGCAGAAGCTCCCAGTGAGCTGGACCTGTGGTCATATTGAAAGCACCAGGATATACCAGAAGCTGGCAACCTACATAGATACATGAGGATATATGAGGAAATCATATTATGTATACCTAAATTACATTTTAACAAAATTATACATTGTAATTCTCACCTTTCTTAGCATAGATCTGTGCTAGCTCCGCAAACCTGATGTCATAACATATTCCAACACCTACTTTACAAAATGCTGCAAAGAAATACATAAACTGTATGATTTCACATCTAGAGAGAGTGAAAATAAAGGTACCATTGGGAATGCACCAATATTTATATTCTGGCCAATTCTGATAAGGCTAAAGTTACGCTCCTTTTATGGTGGATAATGATAAATGACAAATATTAAAAATTATATAGGCTACTTTTTTTCCTAGATAAATGAAAAATAAAACATTAAACATTTAAATAAATTGTTTTAAAAGCTACAAGTGAATTTAGACATCACGTTATAATGTACAGTATGGAGATTTGGTATTCAGATTACAACAGTGTTATTAAATCATTAGTGTTTTTACAGATTGTTACTAAATGTAAAAATAAAGGGAAATGTGTATGCACAAAAAATTGGCTAATATATACCCAACATTGCTTCTGATATATTTTTTAAAGCAACTCTAATATTGATCAATAAGCAATGTAGTACTAATAAACTGTATATCCTGTATACATGTTGATAACATGGACAAGATTTCTATAATACACACTCACGGGTTTCAAACATAGATAAACTGTTTCCCGGACTTAGTGTTTCAGACTCCTGAAACCGTATTTTCCCTGGTACATCAATATCAAAAAGATGAACCTGAAGATAAAAGAAGATAAAAGAGTATAAATGCATAAAGGTTTGAGTCATTTTTTTTTTACTTAAGCCAAACTGTTTACTCAAATGCTTGTTAAATACATCCTAAAATATTTTATATATATATATATATATATATATACACAACTGTTCAAAAGTG
This sequence comes from Spinibarbus caldwelli, assembly GCA_039654775.1. Taxonomy (NCBI): domain Eukaryota; kingdom Metazoa; phylum Chordata; class Actinopteri; order Cypriniformes; family Cyprinidae; genus Spinibarbus; species Spinibarbus caldwelli. The sequence continues at coordinate 22,099,276 of CM077237.1, forward strand.
TAGGGGTCGGTCGATTATTTAAATGTTTTTAAATAAGTCTCTTAAGTTCACCAAGGCTGCATTTATTTGACCAAAAATACAGTAAAAACACTAATATTATGAAATATTACTACAATTTAAAATAACAGTTTTCTACTTTGATATATTATAAAATGTAATTTATTTGTGTAATGGCAAAGGTGAATTTTCAGCAGTCTTCAGTGTCACATGATCCTTCAGAAATCATTCTAATATGCTGATGTGAAGCTCAAGAAACATTTCTTATTATCATCAATGTTGAAAACAGTTGTACTGCTTAATAATTTGGTTACACTGTGATACATTCATTTCAAGATTCTTTGATGAATTGAAAGTCCAAAAGAGCATTTATTTGAAGTAGAAATCTTGTGTAGGTAAAGTCTTAACTGTTACTTACTTTCCTGTGTTTGACAAGCAGCTTTCCATCAGGTCCAAAAACTGAGCAGGTGTTATAGAGCTTTCCTCCATCCTCCTCAGGAATGGAACCTACAACAAAGACACAGTCATGCGAGGGACGTTGAAATGAATGGCATCAACCACACTATTGTGCTGGTTTGTGTCCGAGGGTCTCACCACCCACTAAATAGACCCCACAATCCTTGGCTGCCTCTGACAACACCCGTGTGGACTCTCCTGGGATCTTCTCCGCATATTCAACAAAGAACCCAGTTCCATAAGGAGAGTTGAAGCACTCCTGCAAACAAACATGAATAATGGATTATTAAATGCCATATTTTTACATAAACCAATATTAATATAGTAACCAAACACATATGACAGTGGTGAGCAATTTATAACCTAAGACAGAGAATGTAATACTCACAGGTAACACTACAACTTTTGCACCTTGTCCTGCAGCCTCCTTCACAAGTTTTTGTGCTCTTCCCAAGTTGTCCGTCTTGATCTTTGACACATTTAACTGCACCACAGCCAGACGAAACTCTAGAGGCCAGAAGATTGTTTGTTTATTAGCTGATCAATGATTCACAACTCTTTCAACTTTCAACCAGCAGACTGCTTTACTGGATTTTGTTTTGGGACTCTCTGCACTTTTGTACTTTTGTCAAAGGAGGTGCAGTCAAAACAAAAAAACATGTTTTTAGTTCCATTGTAGTTTTGGGTGATTTAAGTTAAATGCACAGTCAAAACATGATCTGTATGAACCACATCTGCAGTCAAAACATTAACAAAATGATATCTGTTTTCAGTTTCAAACAATTGCACATTTAATCAATCCATAACTTGACAGTGTGAACTGCTCAATGCAAAATGAAATCAAGCATGTTATATGCTACGTTATCACCAACTAAAATATATGACATAACATAATCCGAACAATGTACCACTCTGAATATAAAAAAAAAATCATACTCACTCGACATTGCCTTAAAGATACCAGACATTGGGAACACACACACAGAGAGTACAGTAAGAGCAAACAGGACGATCTGCGCCCACTAACATACATTCAAAATAAAAGTCCTCGGTAACATACATTCAAAATAAAAGTCCTCGGTAACATACATTCAAAATAAAAGTCCTCGGTAACATACATTCAAAATAAAAGTCCTCGGTTTCCATCTGTGGAACGGATTATGTCAAAGCATTCTACAAAGCATACATACTAAAATTACTTCTCAGTTTGCTTCTAATATAATAAAATTTATTAAAATAAACATGTATTTACAACAACAACAACAAAAAACATCTTAATGTAATACCGCACCTATCCTAACGGAGGAGCAGTTGAACAAACGCACTTGTTAAACACAAGAGAGGAAGACGTACCAAAACATGCTGATGTACAAAATTAGTTGCACAGTTAAATAAATGTTTTTCTGGTGGATTTCGCTCTAGCCGCGCTTAACGCTTCTACTAACGAAAACTTTGAATGTTGCATGATTTGGACGTTGGTTATATTATTGTAACGTAAACCTGAGCAGATGAATAGCATCAAGATCTATGTCTTGGCCAAACATGTGTTTCTGTGCAGATATGCATGGAGGGAATTATGTACAAAACATGTCCTTGGTAGGAGGTACATGACTTGTGCTACATGTAAACCAATCAGATTTTGTCAGTGTACCTCAAAATTAGTTGATACCATGTTACCATGTCTTAGACAAAATTTAAGAACTGGGGTTTCAGTTCCAGTTCTGCCAGCAAGGACTTTGTCTTTGACAGCTTGCATGCTCAAGAGCAAAAATCACAACACAGATAACAGCAGTCTACAAGAAGAGGAGGATGAAATTGATGAGGCAGAAATAGAGGAGCTGTTCCAGCAACAAATCCCCAAAGGTATCGGTGAAGAAGAACACAGGGTCTTCATTGTTCATCCTGATGTGAAATGGGGCAGCAGAAAGCAGTATCTAACCACAGGTAAAAGTATACACTGATTTCAATCATTGGATAAATGTGACGTTATACATAATATAAAGTTGTTCCTCTGACAGCGGCACTTCAGATGGAAGAAGCTGTGGGTCTGGTGAACACTTTGTACAACTGGAGTGTTGTTGATAAGATCATCCTCTCCACCAAGACACCAGAGAAGAGAAGAATTTTCGGCAAGGGAAACTTCCAGGCTCTTACAGGTATATAGCTTACTGGTTTTGAATAAATAACATATTTTAAACGCAACTTGAAATCTTTCCTTTGTTCTGATACATTTCTAAGAGAAGATCAGAGCTACTCCTGGGGTCACAGCTGTTTTTGTGAATGTGGAACGTCTTTCACCTTCCTCGGAAGTGAGTATTCAGAGCATTGTACTGAAATTGCATAAATTCACTTCAAAGGCTTCTAAAACATGCACAAAAGCCCATGAAAATCTATTTTGACTATTATGAATCATGAAGAATCTATATAATTTCTATAAAACAGTATTCATTTCTTGGTGGCTATAGTATAATCATAAGAAGTTCTACTTTGAATATTGTGAATAAACATGCAATGTATTGTACTTGTGTTTCAGAAAGAATTGCAGGAAGCGTGGGGAGTAAAGCTTCTTGATAGATACTCACTTGTTCTGCATATTTTCCGCTGTAACGCTAAAACAAAAGAGGCCAAAATGCAGATTTCTTTAGCAGAGATTCCCTTGCTCAGGTAAATTTTGTAAGTTATTCACTATTTTTATAATCTGTATTGTTTCCTGATGAAATCAACAATCCTTTCCTTGCAAAGTTCGAAAGTTTGAAGCTGGTACAATTATTTAAAGAAATCTAACGCTAATGCTCTCCATGGATGCATGTATTGGTCATAAATACTGTAAATAAATATTTTGAAACAGATTTTGAAATATACAATTTAAAATAACTGTTTTATATTTTGATACATTTTAAAATGTAATTCATTCCTGTGATGGAATAAAGCTGATTTTTCAGTCATGCTGCTTAATATTTTTGTGGGAACCATGATACTTTTTTTTTTTTTTAAAGAACTGTTTATTTGAAATAGAAATCTTTTGTAACAATATAAATTACTTTATTGCAACTTTTGATCAATTTAATGCATCCTATTAATTTCTTTAAAAAATAAAATAAAATACTCAACCCAAACTTTTGAATGGTAGTGTACCTTGCAACACTATGAATGGTGATGGCCCTGGTGAATTTTATTTTGTTCAGTGTTACTCTTATTAGTGTGGTGTAATTGCTTCTGTATCTCACTAGTAAATAAACACCATTTAGTGTTAACACAGATTTACCAACATATTTTTGTTCTTTGAACACTTAAGATCACGCCTGAGAAGTGAAGTTGCTAACTTAGATCAGCAAGGAGGTGGCTCAATGTACACTATGGGCTCAGGTAAGGACTAAAATGGACTTGTCACACTTGAAACTTTTAATCCAGGGTCATTTTTAAACCCAAGGTTTATTATGTTTAACTGGAGCTCAAATATACTTACAGGTGAAACCTTGTATGAAATGCAGCAGCGATTGTTGAAGGAGCGAGAGCTAAAGATCCGATCAGCCCTGGAGAGACTTAGAAAGAAGAGACACCTGCTGCGCTCTCAGCGCAAACACAAAGACTTTCCTATTGTCTCTGTCATGGGCTACACTAACTGTGGTGAGGTCTGGATAAATATTAACCTGTTAATCTATTCTATTATGTGAGGTTGCAAGAAACACATTACCAGTCTTTGTTTCTCAAGGTAAAACAACTCTAATTAAAGCACTGACTGGAGATGCTGGTCTCCAGCCTAAGGATCAGCTCTTTGCCACCCTGGATGTTACAGTACATGCAGGACAGCTGCCAAGTCACATGACTGTACTGTATGTTGACACCATTGGCTTCTTGTCCCAGCTCCCTCACCAGCTTATTGACTCTTTCTCAGCCACACTGGAGGATGTAACGCATTCTGTATGTACCCAGGGCATAACGCTAAAAAGCTTTTCATTTGTAGTATTTTAATTTGAACTCCCTCTTCTTTTGCAGGACCTCATAATTCATGTGAGAGACATCAGTCATCCAGAAACTGTGAATCAAAAGGTCAATGTACTGAATGTACTGAAGAATCTACAGATTCCAGAAAAACTGCTGAACTCCATAATAGAGGTGCACAATAAGATTGATCTCCTTGAAGGGTGAGACATCTTTTTCCTGATTTGTGTATCAATTTCAAACATAATACGCCCAAACACCAATCACATTTTTATTTTAGAAAAATAAATGTTGTATATATGATCCATAGATATGAGGTCAGTGATCCTGAGGTTATTCCAATATCAGCTCTGAAACAGCATGGACTGGAGGTATTAAAAGACAAGGTTGAAGAAGCTGTTGTTAAGTATACTGGCAAACAAACAATGACCCTTAAAGTCCAGCTCAACAGCCCTCAGTTAGCGTAAGTTTTATGTAAAAATTAATAAGGGTATATATTATTTTATCCACTGACTTTTTAATTTGGTGCCCTTTGCCCTTCACAGTTGGCTGTATAAGGAGGCGACGGTTCAGGCAGTAGATGATGTGGGAGACGACTGCACTGCCAATGTCAAGGTCATCATTAGCCAAGCTGCATATGGCCGCTACAGGAAACAGTTTCAGGTCACGTAGTAACAGACGGCCCCTGTTTTACAGCCAGAACGACATCATCCAAAATAATTCACACACTCGGTGCAATAATGATGTTTTAATATTTATTTGCTTTATAAACGGTGTATTCCAAATATCTCAAAACCAATATTTTAATAGAATAAAATCAAACATGGAAAAACGAACTCGAATTGTGTTAATACATAAACAATATTGGTAGAAAATTCATGTCATGTCTTAAACAAAAATGTTTAAGTTTTAACTCTCAAAGTTAAAACTTAAAGACTGATCTGGATTTTTAAAAGACTGCTTAATTCATAAAGCAGAATTATACAGTAAAAGGCACATGTAAATATACTAAGTATCATTTAGGCATTGGTCTGAATACACTTTAGATCAATAGAAAACATGCTAAGTAAACCTTGTGACCCAAATGATTCCTTAAACAACGCCTTCACGTGTAACGAAGACTTCACATATAAACCCATTTTACTTCAACAACTCCTTAATTAAAGCAGTTTTTTGTTGAGAGCAATAACAAGTGAACAAAATCGTACAGGACCAATGAAGTCATCTGCTATTATGTTTAGACATGTGGGTTCAGCTCCTGGTTTCTGATCTTCTAGCCATTTCTTTACACGGTTCCAGTTCTCCGTGGTCAGGTTCGGAGAGACACCCGAGGGTGTGAGGCGATGAAGCATCGATCTGTCGTTAAATTCAGACCTGCTACAACAAAACCCTCTGTGCAACAGAAGTATGCAGATATTTAAGACCAGTGGTATGAGGAACCATCTTTTTTTTCTTTCCAAGTATAACCAAATAAAAGCTTTCCTCACCTGGTTGACCAAGCCGTTTCTGGCATTCGAGATCAGCTCTTCTGCATTAGGCTTATTGGCCCAAAGGTATGGGATAGCAAGCCATAACTCCTTATGGCGTGATGCTGATTGGTCATCATATGACAACACGACTTGATAGCCTGATGCCCATAGACTCCTCAAGGTCAATTGGGCCTCCTTTAAGAATATGTATGACACAAAACAAACCAGGAACATTTCAAGCCTGTTGCAGTTTAAAATGTTAGTTTAAACTTTCATATACACTGCCGATCGAAAGACTGGAGTAATTAAATACATTTCTTATGCTCACCAAAGCTGCATTTATTTGAACACAAACACTGCAAAAACAGTAATATTGTGAAATATGATTACAATTTAAAATATATATTTTAATAAATTTAAATTTGAATTTTCAGCAGCCATTACTTCAGTCTTCAGTGTCACATGACCCTTCTAACATGCTGATTTGGTGCTCAGTTATAACCGTTCTTGTTGTTGATGTTGAAAATAGTGTTTGCTGCTTAATATTTTTGTGGAAACTGATATTTTTTTCAGGATTCCACAATTATTTGAATTAGAAATCTTTTTGAAATAGAAATCTTTAAATGTCTTTACTGACCTTTTTTTAATTAATTTAATGTGCTTGCAAAATAAAAGTTTTATTTTTTTTAATCTTGTATCATTTTTTTTCACAACAATATAAAGCAGCAAAACTGTTTTCAACATTGATCATTAACAAGAAAGAACCAAAACCTTATTAGAATGATTTCTGAAGGATCACGTGACACTGAGGACTGGAGTAATGGCTGCCGAAATTTCAGTTTAGCCATCACAGGAATAAATGTCATTTTAAAAATATTACAATCGAAAAGAGTTCTTTGATTTGAAATAATATTTCACAATATACTGTTCTTAATGTATTTTTGAATAAATGCAGCCTTAAAGACTTCTTTCAAAAACATAAAAAAACTAATTCTCACGTTGCGAGGGCACAGTTTAGTGCCAAACATTTTCTTCGGAGAATAGATGAATTCTTCATGCATTTTATAATCCAACTCTTTGAAATGACTACAAGCCAGGATGATGATTTCTTTGGGATGAGATTCAAGCCATGAAGCAACTGTCTGTTGAGTTTCCTACCAAACAAAACATGTTCAGAAAACAGAAAATGCACAAATAAAGAATAAATGGCAAACTTGAATAACTAATCCATCTCAACACTCATATATACTTACAACGACCATCGCATGTGTGTAAATGACATGAGTGAAGTAAAGCTCATTGGAAGAATCGTACTGTTTGTGGGCAATTCGAAGATCAAAGTATCGAACGCCTGCTTTAAGTTGCTCCACAATGTTCTGCACCTGTTTGCAACACAGTAAGGGGCTTTGATATGATACAAAATACATTTCTCGTGTAAAAATGCATGAATTTGTACAAGACATAAACTGACTCTATGAGAGCTTTGGGAGAGACACATTGTTCTATCTATGCTATGAAATATTAAGCATTGTAATGGGTCAAAATAACCATTAAGTGAAGTATATGCCTGCCTGAGTAGTAGCCCAGGGTGAAACAGCAGAAAGCTCCATCCAGTAACCTGAATGTATCTGACTCAGTTCGAAGCAGTGGAGAAGTGATATCCAGACAGTAGCTCATTGCATCATGGCTACCTGATAACAAATGAGGGTTCAAGTGTCAGCATTGATAAGCATGTTTCACATACAAAACACCTTCTGTGCAATAATATATTAAATAAATTGTCAAATATTATAAAATTACATAAAATTTTATAAATACATTTAATAGTTTTCATTTCAAAATCATTTTAAAAAAAAACAAACAAACAAAAAAACAACAACTATGTAACTGAAACTTCCCTTGTGTTCCACAGGGAAGGTTCATTTCTGCCACTAACTAACTAAATAAATAAATAAATACGGGTCAAAGATGAAAAAGGGTTTAATCATAAAAATAATAAGTGTAATACTGCTTTAAATTGTTGTTTTCCCAAAAAAAAGAAAAGAAAAAAAAAGTTTTCTGTTTAATTTAATTGCAATTTTGTTTTTGTTTTTCAGAGTAAAAAATAAATATCATACATTTTCCCTTGATTTACAGAAGACACCTACTAAAATGTCATTCAGTGTAACAGTCTTGTCAGTCATATTTACAACAAAAAAATATTTATTATTGAAAGACTAATTACTTTCACCCCAAATACTAATTAGTTGTATTTTACATTTTTAAAATGTGCCACTATCTTAGGTTTTGCCCATTTGTCAGTAAGAATTTTTTACTCATTTAAAACACAATAAAATTTAATATGCTCCCTTATTCTTTTATATATTTTAATATGTACAATTCAGAATAAGCATGTTGTTTGAATTTTTAAATAAATATTGTGTTACACTGAATGACAATATAACATTATTTCAACCAAATTCTGACATTTTATTGTCCAAAAACTTATTATAAACCTTAAAATTAGACACTTTACTTACATTTAATGTGTTTTCTATGGACATAAAATCACTTTTGTAAATTTCTTTTGATGCGGACATCTTAACGTCTTTGACCCATACACAAATGAATTTATTCACTCGAGCAGAAAAAAGTCAGAATTGTGAGATAAAAAGTTGCAATTACCCTTAGAAACTGAATTTCGAGATGTCAACAAAAGAATCCTTAGAAAAACTTCAAAATTGTAAGATGCAAATTTAGAATTCTGAGAACAAAAGTTTATAACTCTAAATTCTTAAAAAAAAGAAGTTACAATTACTTTGAACATTTTTATTCCGTGACGAAAAGCTTCCACAGAGGCTCACCTGGTATATTGAGAGGTGTGTTAAAGGGACATCCCACAGTTTCTCTGGCAAACATGATATCCAGTAAAATGACTCATTGAATTTACTAAATTTTTTTAAGGTAAGTGGTTGCAATCAATTTATTTTAGCTACATTTAAATAAACAAATTTAGTTGACTAACTTTCAATTAAATTTATTTAAATGTAGCTAAAATAAACAAATTTAGTTGACTAACATTCAACTAAATTTATTTAAATGTAGCTAAAATAAACAAATTTAGTTGACTAACATTCACTAAATTTATTTAAATGTAGCTAAAATAAATTGATTGCAACCACTTACCTTAAAAAAATTTTGTAAATTCAATGAGTAATTTTTTTCAGTGCTTGTGATTAATGTCATCCTTTATAATGTGATCCATCAGTTCACTGGATCAAATAAAGTAGTAGCTCTTTACAAATGAATCTAAATGGCTGCGTTTGAAAACAAAATGAGTTGATCAGCTGAAACAGTCCGCGTTTGAGCCAAACAACAGATAACACATCATCGATAATACAATGCAATATGTCTTCATGCCCCCATCATATAAGTCTTCATATTTTGGATAAATACTACATTCTCAAAAGTTTAACATATTAATTTACTTTAGGCTGTTATTAGAATATTACAAATAATTTGTCCTTTCTCTAATCAAAACAGCGCCGCCATCTTGTCAAGTTCACGCGTCAGGTAAGAGCCACTAAATAAATGTTATTTTTTTAGACTAAATTTAACGAGAAAATCATGCAACATATTCGATTTTTTTTTTTTTTTTTTTTTTTTTTTTTTTTTTTTTGAGTGGACATTTAGAAAATGTTTTATGAGTTGTATATCCGAAGAAAAGTGGATATAAGACAGTGTATGTGAAGTTCAGGCGTCAGGTAAGTTAAGTGGCACTGAATACTTAACGTTAGACTGAATTTATCAAAACGTATATTTAAAAGGTGTAAATGTTTTATTTAAAACGTATATATTTATACACAAACGAACATCATATATAAAACATCGAATAAGCGTTGTATGATTTGTCTGAGGGAAATTTAAGTGAAGGGAATGTGGTCTTTCACCTTGTTTAACTTAATCCATAAAACACTTGATATCAAAAGCTGTGTTACTATAATGAATTTTAGCTCATGTTGGCATGTTGTGTATGTATGTATATATATATATATATATATATATATATATATTTTTTTTTTTTTTTTTTGTTGTTGTTGTTTGTTTCCGTGACTTAGCCCTATAATATGAAATGTACATGTTCTATTACAAATCCAGTCAGCATCAATGCTCCCTGTTGTGCAATGGGGAAAAAAAAAAAGTTTGCAACTGTTTCATCACAAATTTAATTAACTGATATTGATACATTGTAAATTATTTAAAAGGCATCATTTAATTTTTTTAACTTAAAATGTACTTTTCTTTCTCCATCAGGGTGTGGCCAAAGGTTTCATTGGTGCTTTGTCATCGTGGCAAGATTTCAGATGTAACCCAGTCAGTTCTTCCAAGGCACCAAACACTGGCTCATGACCACACCGCTCCACTGCAGCTACTTACTGTGTGTACTTTCAAGACTAGGAGTTTATTGTTTTCATTCCAGGTAATATGTAAATGTTTAGAGTTTTTACTACGATTATAATGTGTTTTACTGTTCTCAGTGGCATCTACGCTAATATCAGTCTGTTTCATTCTTATTCCGAGGTGAATGTATCCACCCAGTCTGTATCCAGATCAGATGGTGGATCAGCACCTAGAGACGACCTCGACAGCCCTGAATGTCAGCGGAGACTTTGTCAGCTAGATGAGCCCCAGAGACAGATCCCCTGCGAAGACCCCGTCAGCCATCGGGACAAGACCACGAGAACCAGACAAGTCCTCTGCTCAATCTGACCTGTGTTGCAGCCTAGAATTAAACCACGCCGTAATTTCTGTCACCGATGGAGTTTTGGGTCCTTGCCGCTGTCACCTTTGGCTTGCTTATTTGGGGACACTTGGCTGATTGCACAGACACTATTGGAAGAGAGCTGAACTGGATGATGTCAACACTGAATCACCAATGAACTGACTTTAACTGGAAAAATGACTTGTTAATGTCCTCTTGCATTATTGACAAACTATTTTCCTGTTTGACTCTGTAAAGCTGCTTTGACACAATCAGTATTGTATAAAGCGCTATGTAAATAAAGGTGACTTGATTTGATTTTATAATTTTTTTTTTTTTTTTACTTCTGCCTCATTTTAAAGATGTAATTGTGACCAGTAATAATATTTGTAAATTGCTAACATTGTGTTAATGAACTAACATTTTTAGTTCATTAACACAAAGTTTAAACTGAATTTTGCAGTTGTATTACAGATGTAATGTTTGTCAAATGGAGCTTTAAAGTGATAGTTCACCCACAAATAAAAATTTGCTGTTAATTTAATTTAAATTTGCTGTGACTTTTTCTTCATTCCTGTATGTTTAGTTTGTATGAAAAACGTTATAAATGGAGATTTATTTAAAAAAAAAAAAAGGCTATTATGTGTTGTAGTGTGTGTTTTTAGTGATTGATAAACACCAGTTAATAATTTTTAATAATTTTGTTGAACTATAAAAATATGTTTATGTAGTTCCCCAGCAATTTCTTATGATGCCCAAATAATAAATCTTAGTTGAGGTAACATATAAAACACATGGAGTAAATGGTTAAATTTTAATTGACATAACTTGCTGTAGTCTTCTAAATGTTTGACCAATTAAAACATTTTAGTTGAATGGACTATAAAAGTAGTTCACTAAAGGTTGTGCCAACTAAAAATAACAATTCAGATAACACTTTGAAGTCAGAAATTGACTGAACTTAAATTTCTGTGGAACTTTTTACTAAATAATTAGTTGAAACCGCTTGAAAATTTTTAGTGTTAGAAATATATGGAAACACAATATTCATGTTATTTACTTGCCATGGTTTAGTAATCTGGAGACCTTTCATCATTTTGTCATCTTTGAGGTAGAAAGAAACACAATACTCCAATATCAAAGGTTAACTTTTGACTATACAGGCTTTCAGCACACTCCACAATCAATGAAACAAGCGCAGTGAAATAACGCTTTCTATGTCAGCTAATTCTTACTTTTGTTTGTGCCAGAGAAGACTTCATTATTAATAACTCAAAACACGATTCTTTGAATATTGTGTTATGTTTTATTTATTGGAAATCTTCAGATATTAAATATGAATATTTGATATGCCACTCAGCTGTTGATATTTTTGTTAGTATAAGCATATTTGTTTGTAATGCAAACTGATATCTTGATTAAACTGGCTTAAATTACATGCTACCATGGCAGAGAACTTGTGCAGCCACAGAAATATTCCAGTGTCTTTTCATGCTTTTGATTGTGCACCATGCAGACATGTATTTATTGGAATCATATCTCCATTGACATTCCACACAGTAGAAAATTGAAAAGAGTATATCATAGAGAATGAACAATCCTGAGTGTTTGATAATCCTGTTTGCTTTGAGTAGACTTCAGCAATTCTCATGCAAACTCTGTTGCTTACAGGGAATTTATTGTGTCCTGTAATGTGCTTGTGTCTGGAGTTGTACTGTACATAAAGTTGTGGTAACCTGGACCTTGATAATGACATCCATTTGGAACCAGGTCCTTAAAAATGATCAACATTTTTGCAAAATCAGAGGTATATATTGGAGACTGCATAAATAAGCTTAAGACAGTAAATTCAAGTCATAAAAGTCAGTGCATTACAATATTCTACTAATAACTCAAAATTATCTATCATCCTCAGGGTGCTTACACATTAGAAACCGCTCTCTGATGGAGCGTTTGGCGGGCAGGAATGTGTAGGATCCATTTTGAGGGTATGGAAAATTGCTTTTGGTTGCATGATGGTGCATCGGTTTCACAAACCCTTGTGTTTTTTCCTCTACGTCTTTGCAATGCACCATCCCTATTGAAATGAATGGAGCTGACGCAGCATAAATTCTTGTGTGTAAGCACCCTTACAAAAAGTGCAAAGTTGACTAGTATAAAAAACTATCATAAGAACAAGAAACACTTCTTTCTTCAAATGTTAAATACATTGTGCAGCTAAAAGAGGCTCAAGGCTCTGGTATTATGGTCCTCTTGAGCAGATTTTCATTCAGTGCAATGACCGTTGGTATGAATCGGCTCTCTGTCACAAAGTCCCCAGCTATGATGTTGAGGGAGCCAGTGTTAGAGCCAGGCTTCTGTTGCTTGACCCAGCTAAGTAACGTGGGATATGTAGACATCACCATATCCTTCAATGATTCTGTGGGATGGGAGCATATGTACTTCAGATCTTCAGTAAGATTGATTCCAGTCACAAAGAAGCCACCTGTGGAAAATGATGCACATGAGAACTGATGTTTAATTTCACTTTTCTAATAATAAATTTAAAAAATAGAAGCTTAATGTTACAGGAAACATTTTCACTTTTCCAAAGATGATAGTTTTATCAAGAGAATAATTAATACATTTAAATATATATATATATAAAAAAAACTACTTACAAATTACTTCCAAACTGTAGTCCATTACTAATTCCAAATTACATGACAAAAATTGTAGTTAGTAATGTATTCCATTACATTACACATTTTAGGTAATATAATCACAGTACTTTTTGATTAATTTTAGATTACTTTTGACCTAACTTGTTTTTATCACATTGATTTAAACAGAATAATCTTGTACCATATTTATATAAAAATACAAAGAGTAAGAAAATATATTCCATTCATTGTTATTAACCTCATGAAGTGCATTAAACATTACATTATGTCAAGGTTTCCCAAACTGGGGTTTGTAAAGGAACTGCAGGGGGTTTGAGAGTTTAATGAAAAACTAATAAGTAATTAAATAATTAAAATGAAAATAAATCATTTTAAAATAACATTGATCAAAATAAAACACTTACTAAAAAATGAAATATATTATTTGTTTACTTGCATGTCATGTGACCATTAACCAACATCAGAGAACCATGAAACATACGTACAAATGTGATACTTAATTATTAAAATATTTATTTTAAAATCTCAAGGGTACTTTAAGTAAATACATTAGGTAAAAGAATTTCAGATGATAAAATTTTTTGGGAATGCCTGCATTACCAGCAAATAACAAATAACTTGAATTTGTGCATTTTAATGTGTTTGAAAGACAAATACCTTCCAAAAACATAGTAACACATGGTTAAATAACCCAGTGAGTGATAATTCAAATAAAAAAATGTATGTGTTCATCAGTAGTTGATGCAATGTTGAAACACTTCTTAAACCTGAAATGATTTTGTAAATTATGAACAAATTATACATTATGAACAATTTATTACTATTGTTTGAATAATTTGTAATCATGCAATCAATAAAAAAGTAATTGTAGTCTGATTATGAGTATTTTAAAATGTAATTTCTAATCTAATTCTAATTAAAATCTAATTTCTAATTACAAGTACTTAATTTTTGGAATCTGATTACGTAATCCAGATTACATGTCATCAGTTACTACCCAGCTCTGATTAAGTATTACCTGGTCGGCCATATTGTTTCCTACGTTCAAATTCCTCGATCAGTGCTTCAGCCTTGCACTTGTTTGCCCACCAATAAGGTATATGGGACCACAATTCTCTGTGGCAGTTGGCAATATTGTGCTCGTATGAAACAATAACTTGATGACCCTGGCTCCATAATTTCCGTAGTGTCACACACTCCTGTCAGAAAAATCAGAGGTATATTTTTAGGATTTTTCATAATGTATTTGAATCAACATAGTAATATATTGGAAATATATTATTACTGATGCTACTTCCCATCATCTGTTTCTAAAATTAAACATTAAAAATTGATGTGTACCATTTTGGGGCACAGTTTGGAATCAAAAACACTCTTTATAGTTGAGACAAGCAGTGTGTGAAGCTCTTGACTAAGGCCCAGGAAATGGCTAAGTGAGAGGATGACTACTTCCTTTGGATGAACATCCAACCACTCTCTGATCTCTTTTAATACCATCTGAAATAACACAAGAAATTGGTTCCACTCCATTAAAAAGCATTTATTTATATACTTCAAACATCAAGCTCAACAGATTAGAACTACTGCACTTATCAAATTACACAACAAATAGACAAGATGGGAAATGCTGTGCTAAGACTTTTAAATGTTTAATCAATTGTTTTCAAAGTTTTGTGTAGTGAGCTGTCTTACCTCCACAGTTATAGTGGTGTAAACACCATGGTAGAAGTAGAGATCATTCGAGCTGTCATTAGGCCGATGTGCTATCCTCAGGTCACAGTATCGCACTCCAGAATCCAACTGCTCCCTAATGCTAAACTCCTATGGTAAATAATGTAAAGCACAATCATTAACAATTCAGGTGCAGTAAAGATAGTGCTGAACAACTAGATGGAGGAAAACAGTGTTAGTGAAACCACTGAAAGTGAAATAACCATTTCTGTAAAAACATAACGCTCTATTTCACCTACAGATTTGGGACAATGTGCTCATCCATCAGTGTTACTTTTGTCATAACTATCCTGTATAATTGTGCTTTCAGAGCTTTCACTGTAGCAAAGCCACTGAGTGTTTGATTGGTTTCCTCAGGACAGCAGACGGCAATTTATTCCCCCTTATGCTGACAGATTTCAGAGACTCATGCTCTAAGGGAATCTGCTGATGCATGCTGACAAAAAATGGTCTATAACCTCATGAGGGATCTGATACCATAACCAGCATAATTGCATCTATTTCAGCTTTTACGTACGTTTAGACATTCAAAGTCAACACTTCTGGATAAAAAGAATTTGATCGTGCATTTTCTGATATAGCATTAGTGATTCTGTATTTCAATATATGAAGGACAACATGGCTTACAATGAATGGTTTACTATTTGTAACTGAAAATATGAATTGTGCAACCATTGTCCAAAATGATTCCAAGTAATCCAATTGAAAATGCAAGAACATATATGAAAACATTTAATGGTGATTATTACATTAATTGTACTGAAATAAAAAAAAAATCACTTTCTGAAAAATGGGTCAGTGACAAAATACAGTACCTGTGCTATTGCCCACTTGTATACAAATGGTCTTATGATGGGCTTCATGTACTTGTCCAGCTTTTGCAACATATCTGGTTGAGTGAGGTCCACTGGAGAGCGATCATTCTTATCCAGACAGTATGTTATGGCATTATGGCTCCCTACAAACCCATTAGGACAATGACACAATAAGTGTGAGCACTAATGGCACTAAACTAAAATGTCTAAGGAAATATAAGCAGGCTGTAAAAGACAAAAAAAAAAAAAAAAAAACTGGTCACTCCAATCAGTTAATAATGGCACCCTCCTAATATAACAATATTCACACTTTCAATACATAACTGTGGATTTATATTAAATTTTAAGCCATAAAAAAAAATGCGGGTACTCATTGAAAACACAGAAGTCCCACTAAAATTGTCATTTTCAGTACTCAAACATGCCCAACAAGAAAAAGCAGTTTGCATGCAATTAGTGCATGTATAAATGAAAATGTGAGGTTAAATACCTGGAATGGCCATGTAACAGAGAGGGGTATCCCACAGTGCACTGGGCAGGTGGGCCATCCAGTTGTCCATGGGAAGCTCACTCAATGAGACTTGGCTGACCTCTGATGTCATCTTGGACTTCTGTCAAAATGTAAAAGCCGAGCAAATGCATATGTACATCATTCAAGTTTGACTTGATACTTTGATAAACTTCCAAAATCAACAGAAAAGACACCAGCATTTGGATAAGGCTTAACCAGAAAGTCTTCCTAGGTCAAGCAGCTTCATCAAAAGATGCTGCTGGTCAACAGCATGGCTATACTGGTCCATCATCTAGACTCTAGACCAACACCAAACCAGCATGGAAATTCATCGTGGTTTATTTAACAGGGAAAAGACTAGTGTCTATTCAAATATAGGATTTCATTCAAATGAAATGAATTGAAATGCACACTGTCATGAGTTAGAAAATATCAGGATTTACCAGGCTTTAAATTTGGTTTTAGTCCAGGAAGATTATTTCAGCAAATATATGTTTTAAACTATTTTAATTCGGTACACTTGACACGCGAGTACAGGTTAAACCGGCTCGAACAGACTCCGATGCTGAAGGACTCGGATGCCGAGAGGAAACGAGATATTCGTCCACTTCATTGATTCCCAAAGCACCATGGTGGTCGTGTAAAAGTGAGATGGATGTTACGCGGTGCTGAACTTGTCATTGGCGGCACAAGGTTGAACCGGGCTGGGTATCCGCAACAAAATCCCGCGCTGATAACCGAAATAGTCCGGAAGAAACTCTATCTTCTCCGTGTAATGATGAGATTAAACTTGTTTCAGAGTTTCTCTTTCATTTCCATCATCAAATGAATCAGCGTACTATTGGACGTCTTTTGGAGCGATATTATGGAAAAGAAATGGTGATAGAAACCGTGCACTTGTCCACTGCACTCTCCACTCGGTCGGTCTGTCAGTTAGAAGCGTACTACAGCGAAGGCTAGAGTCATAAATATTAATGACGTAACGAGACGCTCTCCCCACAGGGTCAAATGATTGGCTGGAGAGACAGCTAGCAAATTTACGAACACTTGGCTCATGAATATTAATTAGGTGAAGTAGCTTGTCGCATGCAAGCGTCGTCAGCCTTGCCTAATTAATATTCATAAACCTTCCCCATAGTAGGATTCGTATTTTGTCGTGCGGGTGAGCAAAGGAGGGGTTTAATTTTTAGGTGGATGCTAGTGTACTTTAATGATGAGACAATTGTCCACGCGTTTAATTACTGTCAACACATATTCTTTTTCGCAGTTCTGTAATACAGAATACATTTGGTTAGGCAAATGTACTTTCGTCCATTGTTTCTTTGGATGGGACTGATGCAGCTCCTCTCTGCTGCTGTGAGGGAGGCGGGATGCTAAACTGCTGACCTCAGTATTGTAAGAGAAAGAGTGTTTCGCGATGACACGGGACAAAAAAAATAAATAAAATAAAAGGAGTAATGGAACCTATTCATTCCAGCTGTTAAGTTCCATTGTATTCAATTTGACAAAGCCAACTTAATCCAGTTCACTATGGTGCAGTGACTTCAGCTGACCTTCCTTTTACTTCACTGGAATTCTATAAGACCAGCATGAAGTTGCTTCAAGGATTTCTTTGTCATGCATTATGTCACAAAGCCCTTTCTAAAGACAAAGTTTGAAAAACAAGACAATATAGTACTTCAGTCATAGCACAATAGTGATTTGCACATTATGCAAATTGCCGAACAGTGATAAGAATAGTCTAATGTTCATTACATAAATCCAGAACCCAAGTAGATCAGTCTTTATGCTCCAAGTTGTAATCCTTCAATGGCTCTAGTTAGATTGTCCTCATGGTGATAGAAAGATCCTAATGGATGAATATTTCCATCACATCCATCTAATCAGGCAAAACTCATTCCTTATGAATAGATAAAAAAAAACAAAAAAAAAAAACATATTTTCAGTCATCAGTCCAAACTCAGTTCATTTTCTTGTATCAAGTTGCTTTTGAAAAAAGAAACATCCCATCCATGAATAGAGCTGTACTGTTATACATGTTATTACATGTATAAAACTACAGTATATTGGGGTCTAAGGGGTTTAAATGTTTTTGAAAGAAGTCTTTTTTTTATTTGAAAGAGTAAAATTGTATTAAAAATATGATCAATTTATGCTTTATGAAAAGTTAAATATGATCAATTTAATGCATCCTTGCTGATTAGAAATAGGTTATTAATCTATTTCCAGAAAAAGTACTCATGCCAGACTTTTGAATGATACTGTACTTTTAAATTCAAGGCTCTGGGATTATAAAAATGTATTGAGGCTTCAGAGCTACTTGGTGATTCATATGTTTCAACAATGTTAATATCTGTTGTTGATGATCTGAGTGAAAGGTATCTTAATTGCTTTTGTCAGTTTTTCTATTCTCATGTGGACAAGTTCATCTAGTCAAGGAGTGTCCAAACTTGTTCATAGTGATCTAGTTACCAGTTTAGATCCAGCTCTATTCAAACACACCTGCTTGAACCAGCCAATGAACGTCAGAGTTCTCTCAGATTACACACAGGTGTTGATGTGCACGTTGTTCACTGCCGAAGTTGAGAATTCTGATGTAGTTCTTTATTATTGTTAAACTAAGACAAGAAAGGTTACTTGGTGCTTTATAAAAGGAGCACTAGGCAGTAGCAGTAGTAATGTTGAATAAATTATACATTAATTTTGCCATCCACGATAAGAATATTACACATGTATATAGTAATACACAAAATTTTACTTACAGTGCTTACTATAGTACTATAATTGCACTGACAACTGTAATTTACATTAACACCAGTCATTGACATACATTTGCAAAAAGAACATAAGCAACATAATACTCAGAACTATATTAAATCTTATTTCACAGCTCTCTGGAATACTTGAATTTGATCAAAGAGAACATCCACTTAGCACCGAGGTCCAGTGGGGCTTTATTTAGCTATAATGGCTATCTGACTGCAAGATATCCCTTACCTAAAGCTGCAGAAGTGGATGTTTCTTTTACTTTCTATGATTTATATTTCTCTTTTAAGAGAGTGAGTGCTGTGTTGGTTTAACACTAGAGTCAAACTCAGCTTTTTCCTCAAATGATCAATAAGCCTTAGGCAGCACTGAAGTCCTGCTGTAGCAGCTAATACAGCAGCCGCTCAACCAAAAGAAAATCAGTTGAGTCCAAAGATAAACTGGTTAAGCTTGAAAAGAACATCAGATGACAGTGGAACTCAGCAATATTATCTATCCATATTAATATTTAAGTGAAATGGAAATGATTCTGGGCAGCAACATTGAATGATACACTGCTCACCTTAATATTTAAAACTAAAGCAAGTTAGACTGTTAGAAGACAAATAGAGGGCAGTGTGACTTTACATACACACCTACATTAAGAATCAAGCTCTTGAATTGTTCCGCAATCATAAAATTACCAGTAAGCTCAACTTCTCTGACTAAACCTCTTCAGAATGTAAATGATTCTATCATTATCGAGTTCTCTTATTGTGTTAGTTGACAGCAGGAGGAAGGTACAGCCTGAGGAAACACCACAGAGTGCAGAAATTCTGGTTTCTGGAGCGGAGATGATTAATAAAACTGGAGAACACTTCCATTTGGACTAGCCAGAGGGCTCTGGGAGAAAAATGAGGTTGAAGTAAAATGACAGAACAATAATTAGTGCTCTAGAGCTTTACACGAACATGACCTCACAATTTAAAGTGCTGGATTTATACTGTTCAAAAGTTTGGGGTCAAAATGTCACTTCTGATCAGCGAGGCTGAATTTATTTGATCAAAAATACAGTAAAAACAATAATATTGTGAAATATTATTACAATTAGATTCTATTTTAAAATGTATTTTATTCATTTGATGGCAAAGCCGAATTTTTACCAGCCATTACTCCATCTTCAAGGTCACATGAGCCTTTAGAAATCATTCTAGTATGATGACCTGGTGCTCAAAAAATATAATGTATATTATAATAGTCAAAGTTGAAAAGTTGTGCAGCTTATTATTTGTATGGATACTGCGATACATTTTTTCAGGATCCTTTGATTAATAGAAAGTTCAACAGGATTTATTTCAAATAGAAATCTTTTGTAGCATTGATAGTTTTACTCACAAATGTCCCTTTTGATCAATTTAATGTATCCTTGCTGAATAAAAGTCTCTAATCTTTTAAAATCTTACTGACCCTAAAATTGTGAATGGTTATAAAATTATTTTATTATTATTACTATTATTATCATTATTTGTAATGAGCTGAGCCCATGTTATTTGGCTGACTTGGATGGACATATGAATGTTTTTATGCTGAAACAAGTGCTATTTGTATTGTGCTAAAATACTCACTACATCGTCACATTAAAAATCCATTCTCGCTTTATCACAGGCCGTTTTTCATGGTCTTTTGCAAACATAATGAAAGGGTCTGGCGCCAAGAAGTGACAGAAAATTGAATCTGAGGGAAAAAAAAAAAGAAAACATGCAGCACGAAATTCATTCTAAATATAAGCATTAAGGTTTGACATTTCCCTTCACACTCTGAAGACAGATGGAAGACCATTTCAGTTGCACAAGCACACTTTCTTTTCAACTCATGCATGCCAATTTTAACATTAGCAAAGAAGTGGAAACAAAGCAGAAGGAAGAAAGACCAAAGAAATGAAGGAACAGAGAACAAAACTAGGCAAAGGAAGCAGTCCGGCCAGACATCAGCACCTCGAAACAATCAAACAAACATGATTTGTCAAATCAGAGTTCTTAAGTCTTTATTTATTTGCATAAGCATATCAGTAAGAAAGTAGGATAACGTTTCAGTAGTGGAAAGCATCTCAATGTGCTCCACGTTTTAACACAAACTACTATGTACAGTCTAAAAAGTGAGCTTCCTTTTATGTACAGAAACACTGCTTCACGGCTCATAAAACCTACTGTATAGGTTCTCTTGCATACTGAGTCCAAGTGCAGCAGAAACACTATGGCTGGTTAGAGAGACACAGTGATATATATCAGTCCAACACAAAAATAGACCAATCACTTGCCAGGGAGAACTTTTTGGCACACCGTACTAAAAACCATCGGCTGGTCCTCAACAGAGGAAAACAGAATCTGGCACTTTCGATTACCGCCAGAGGACTACAGTAATTTGTGGCAGTGGATTTGAGATGTTTTTAATGCTTTGAAGATTGTCACCTTTGAACTGACGTCCTAGAGCCAAAAGACAGTTTTGCTCGGCTGGTAGACTTAACATAGTCTCCAGCTGATCTTCTCTGGTTTTGCCCCCTCCCTCCCTGTCGGCACTTCCCTTTAGCCTCGGGCTCAGAGTCACTGAGCTCTGCATCCGGACAGTAACCGTCGCTCTCTTGGCACGGTTTGCTGCCCCCTAGCTGTCTCTCACTGGAAACCGGTTTGGAGAATCCAGAGGACTTGCGTGCGTTCTTCTCAAAGGCCCGAAGATCCTCAGTCCGTACTAAACTAACAGTGGCCTCCTTGAGGGATCGACTGAAATGCTCAAGAGAGGTTTTGTGGAATCCACCAGACTGAGTTTTCCCTGAAATCTCATTACGTGTGTCCTTCTCAGTGGGTGTCTGGCAGGAAGTGTCTCTCTGGAGTACGGGCTTGTCCATAATGCCGTTGGATTTCAATTGGCGGGATTTCTCTGGTTCGGTCTTGCCTTTCCTATTGGATGACTGACCGTGGAGGGCAGCATGCAGAGCTAAAGGTTTGCCAGATTGCTTCACAGCCAATGGGGGAGTCCCGCAGTCTCGTCGAATGTAGATGGAGGCTGGCAGGAGACCATTGGCACGCTCCTCTATCCTTACCCGTCCAAGATGGAGTTGCGGTTTGCCCTGACCGATGCCTCCCTCATTAGTGTCATATACGTTACCGCTGTTATCCGGGCACAGAGGGCCATTACCAGATTTGGAGCTGGTTTTGCCATTGCCAAGCGACACTTTGGGCATTTTGAGTTTTAGGGTTATCCTAGGAGGGTGGAACAATAAGTTCTCTAAAGAAGAGGACACTGGGAGCCCTGCAAATAGAAGTAGAATTTAGTCAGTTTTTCCAGTTCCAATGGTGCTGGAACATCAAAAGACAGATTATATGAGATTACAGTTATTTTTAATTCAATGGATCTTTTTGACTGTAAGAGCTTAACTTGAACTATAGTAAGTGTAGAGGTCAAAGTTAAAAATGTAAATTAATTTAACTACTTTTGAAATATAAAATACAATTATTTAAAATGTATTATATATATATATATATATATAAAAAAATCTAAATAGTTTTTTTTCTTTCAAAATAGTGAATTCAAAGCTACAAAAAACCCTACAAATTAATAACCAAAAAAAAAAAAAAAACGTAACAAAAAATAAATAATAAATACAGAAATAAACTTAATTACCTGCAGATAACTCTTGATTGATGAGTTTGGCATGTAGATTGAAGATCTGCTCCTGAGCTTTACTCTGGGACAGCTTCAGTTTCTCTCTTCGACTCACCATGTAACACAAGTTTCTCACCTGACAAAATGACACATACATAAGGATCAAAACATCAAAAACTCACAACATAATACTAATGGTTTAAGCATGCATTAAACTACTGTTGAAAAGTTTGGGGTCTTTTTTCATATATATTAAAAAAAAAAAAATCCCAAAAAGTATGAATTAATCTAATCAGCAAATTAACCAGTAAAGCATTTATAGAGTTAGCATTTATATAAAAAATAAAATAAAATAAATAAATAACAAAAAAAAAAACAACAACAAAAATATTAAACAGCACATTTTCAATCACTGATAATAATAAATGTTACTTAAGTACCAAATCATCATATCAAATCATGATTAATGAAGAATCGTGAGACACTGACAACTGGATAGTGGCTCAACCAGAATATTACATTTTAAAATATATTATTATTAATATTAAAAAGTGATATTTTTGATCAAATAAATTCAGTCTTGTTGAGCATAAGAGACATCTTTCAAAGCAATAATAAAACTTTTGAACAGTAATGTGCGTAAGGCAGCTGAACTGTGGATATATTAATTTTAGGAGAACTACATGAGATAATGGGTATGTGCAAAACTACATATTTTCAAAATTGACTAGGTGTGGACTTTCTTGCCAACTAGCTGATCTTGAAGGAAGCCCAATCAGACACTAATCAAATATATATTTTTTAAACAATTAATAAAAATTAGTTGCTTTTAAAACAAAATAGAAAGTAATAAAATAAAAGAAATACATGCATAACACAGGGAACAATTGCTCACAGCAAAAAAATAAAAAATAAAATAAATAAACAAACAAATAAAAAAATAAATACTGTTCTGTTGTTGGACAACTAGTTGAATATCTAATCTATGTCTTTAAAAAAATAAAGATCTCATCCATGATGACAAGAATACCCACCCTCTCCAGGTCCTGCCGCAGATGCATGAACATGCGCATTCGTGTGTGGATGCTGTCCTCCTGTGGCTGCAAAAGCAGGTTCTCTTCATCTTCTTTAGGTGGCAGTAGGGCCTTGTTAAAGTTGCTTTTCCTCTTCATCTTCCAGTACTGAAATATAAAATTCAGCAGGTTGATTGGCAGTCCAAGGTCTTGGGCCACTTCCTCAGGATGAACGAGTGTGTAGAACTCCTCTTCCAGCTCCTGGAGCTTCTGTGCCCTCAAGCCCAGTTTCTCAGTCTCAGTCGGAGGTTTATGACAGGCCGGACTCAAGCCTGCTTCTCCTGCTTTGGGTTTGCTATGCTTCAGGCAGTAGGATTTGAACTTGACCTCATCGCCTTCATCCAGGATGGTCTTCATCTCCAGGTTGTGTTCAAAAGCACAAGTGACATGGAAAGGGATGGTGCAGTTCTTAACTGAACACTGGAAGATGAGAGACAGTGTAAAAAAAAAAAAAAAATCAGTCTGGAAGATGAAACTAGAGTCATTATGTTGATAATAGATAATCAAACTTCCTACATTATATTTTATTACATTTTATGGAGGTACATTTAGGACTTTTTAAAGACCAAGTAAAGAACTTTTAAGGAACAAATTGAAAGGAAGATAATACATTAATAAGTTCTCTAAATGTAAATGGGTTGTATTAGCAACACTTCAATGTTCGAAAATACAACTTTCTACTGATCTTCATTACTTTTTAATTCATTTTACAAGAAATAAGGCTTGAATTAAGGCTTGAATATCTCTGTGCCTAAACACTAGAATATGGAAATAACTTTACTATGCCTTCTAATCTCACTGCAAAAAAAAAAAAAGAGATGTCCTTCATCAGTATTTTTTGTCTTGTTTTCCAGTGCAAATGTCTGAAGTAGGGTTGTAATGGTATGAGATTTTCACGGTATGATAATCGTCTCAGAAAATATCACGGTTTCACAGTATCACGGTATACAGTATTAAACAATCAAAACGGGTTTTTTTGGTTGAACAAATGTTTGGAAGCATGTGTTTATTCAAATTTCATTAATCAAAAACAATCAAGTAAATTTCATCATTGATTATATATTAGTTTAACAACTTATATTCATAATTAATAATTCATAAATTCTTTTTTTACTTAATTTTTCTGGATTCTGTACTTTTATTATATAATACAAATATACTATCTAAAATGGTGGCAATGAAATTAATGCATAAAGCTTTAACAATTTAATTAATGTTTTAAAATGTAATCAAATGAAAATAACTTATCCTTTTATGTTTTTCGTAAAGGGCTGCACAACAGAGATTTACTAAATAAAAATGAGGGGAAAATTATATTTCCTTAAATGTTTCTATAAATTATTATTATTATTATTATTTTAGAAGTAGGCTACATTATAGTACAATCGCAATTTCTGTCCATTTCTTTGTGTTAAAAAGTGGACTTTTATTTTGATGGGTTGTAGTGAAGAGCTTTGTGTGTCAGTGTATTTGACTATGGTTTTCTCAAATAAAATGATGAAAGGATTATTAATTGTTCTCTCAGTGTCAGTGAGGCTCTCAGTGTTTGTGTTCACATCCTCAGATAGTGTATCTGCATTGTAAATTCATTGTCATGACTGGATTCTGGCATTCACTCCGCATCACGGAAATCATAAGGCTTTAACCTTAAGTTATAAATGGGACATAACTGTACCTGCACGGAGGGATGGTGTCCTGAAAGGTAAACATGTTCGATGCGTTTCCTCTTTTTGCAGCCGCTTTGCGACCACAGTTTTTGCAAAATGTGTCTATCCTCGAGGACAAATAAGCGTTCGTCTTTTCTATATCCAAAGTATTCCCATACTGCCAATTTTAACTTATATTTCGACGTGGGATAGAGATTAGAGATTAGATAACAGCCTCTGTCTCTGATGTTGTCTCCGCTGTACGTGTGGGTGGAGCAAGAGAACAGTTAAGTGGAAAGTTGTTGCCTAGGTGTAGGTGAGATTCTGCGTCTTTTATTTTCTCCCAATACCGTAGATAAGCAAATGTACACGGTATGATAACCGTACGTGTTTATATCGTGGTCATACCGGTAGATCGTTACAATCCTAGTCTGAAGATTCATAAATCAAGACGCATTTACTTGAGAAGCAAAAATGTCATACGATATGAAGTCTTGTTTTCTTTGAAACAGACCAAAACGGAGTTTATGATTAATAAGAAAAAATATCTGTCAGTGAACTTAGAACAACTTGATTCAAAGTGCAACAAGTTTTCATTCCCAATTGACAGATATTTAAACAAACTCACTTAAATTTCATTCAATTTCTCAGAAAACAATATCTTCATATTGCATCTCAAATAAATGTATATTAATTTAAGGATGTTTAGGGTTGCAAATAGTCTGAAAAATTTCCAAAATTTTCTGAAAGTTTCCAAAATTCCTGGAAAGTTTCCACCTTTTGAAACCTTAAGGATGTTTAGATATTTGTACTGGAAAACAATATAAATATACTAGGGAAGATATTATTTTGGCAGTGCATACAACATTTAATGCCATGACTTTATGAATTTAAGACTTTCTGCTCTGATTTAAGACATTTTTAAGGCCTTAATTAAGACTTTTAACCTGCAGAGACCCCGATATTAAAAAATAATAATAAAAATGGTATGCTATATATTGCGTACAAAAAAAGGTTTAAAATATTAATGTTACAATATAAATAGCTTACATATTTTAATAATCAAATTTGTAAAAATATTACATTTTTTTCATGATTTACTCAAAAATATCACTACTTGTTTGATCATTTAAACACAATTAATATTAGACCTACATTTTACATTAAAAAAAAAAAAATATTGTAATCAAAATTACCACACTCATTCCCTTGCACTGTAAAAATGATGTCACAGAAGGAAGTTCCCTTTCCCAAGTTCTCTTATCCAACTAAGCAAAAATAATTTTCAAACTGACATTATTATTACTGAGTAATCATTATAACCCAGTTAATCACTAGAAATGCCCATGCACTATACAGCATTACCTGTATACAGGCTCCAGTCTTGAGCTTACAGAGACTGCAGATGAGCGACCAGCGACTGGGAGGAATATGAGACACTTTGGTGATGGGTTCCATCCTCTCTGGGCATGCAATGCTCACCTAAAGACAAATAAAATTGTCTTAAAAGACCCCATAAAGTGAGTTTTGTGGCTTTTAGTTAATGTCTGTTAACTCTATGGTGCTCTTAAACAAAACTAGCACATATGCTGGTGTAGGAAAGAAAGCTCAATTTTGTAATATTATTAATGAAACAACATTAAGAGCATACAACCATAACAATAATGCAGGTGTAATTCCATCCTCATGACACACAACTCACCTCTGGTATCCAGAGGGCACAGCTTACATGAGCCCATTTAGTGCCCGCCCTGGTGGCCTTCATTGCGCCCCCTCTTTTAGGACACAGAAGGCACTGTGGATTGATGCCAAGCACACACGTCCTGCACAACCAGTTCCCATCTGGCACTTTCACAATGCCATAGCAGGCCTGAAACAAAATATGAGTGTGATGAGTTTTAGGATAAAGCTATCTTCTTCTAGCTTACCATACTTGCTACAATAAATACATTTTAAATCAAATTTTAATAATTTAATAATGGGTTTTTTTTGTTATTAGTAGTTCTTATGCATCTGTTGTGATTATTTTATGATTATTTTAAATCCTTTTTAATGTTAAGCACTTGGAATTACCATTGTGTATGAAATATGCTATATAAATAAACTTGCCTTGCCTTACAATAATATACTACAGCAATATTAATTTTTTTTTATTATTAAACGTATCAGCATCAATGGCTGTACTCATGGCAATAAATGATACATAAATACACGCGCACACACACATATAAAATACATTTAAACCTCTTACAACATTACAATAATAACTACACTACCATTCAAATATTTGATGTTGATAAGATTGTTTTCAAAACATGTTTGAGTCTCATCAAGCCTGTATTTATACAAAAATACAGTAAAAACAGTAATATCACAATTTAAAACAACTGTTTCTTTCTGAATACCTTTTAAATGTAATCTATTCCATAGTAGAATTTGTGGGAACCTTGAAAAAAATTTTGGAATCCTTTTAGGAATAGAAAATTCAAAAGAACAGAATTTATTTGAATTTTTTTGAAACATTATAAATGTTTTACTGTCACTTTTGATACATTTAATGCATCCTTGCTGAATAACTATTGATTTCTTCTTTTTTTTTTTTTTTTTTAAAGAAGCATATAAGAGTATGAGTACATATAAGTTTATATAAGTTCTGCATAAGTATATACAAGCCCTGCAATATTTCAGGATCATATGTAGGATAGTTAGACAAAAAAAAAAAAAAAAAAAGTCTTCTGAATGTCTTTTTTAAAAAAATGTATTTACTGACAGTAACAAAGATCTCACCTGGTGCACACAAATGTTGCACTTGTCACAAAAGACCATGTCATTGCCCTCCTCGCTGTCAGGTGAGCGACATACATCACAGATGACATCCTCATCGTACTCGATTCCCAATCCTTCTTCAGTCTCGATGGCGTGGTTCATGTTG
Organism: Spinibarbus caldwelli; assembly: GCA_039654775.1. Lineage (NCBI taxonomy): Eukaryota > Metazoa > Chordata > Actinopteri > Cypriniformes > Cyprinidae > Spinibarbus > Spinibarbus caldwelli. The sequence continues at coordinate 22,127,657 of CM077237.1, forward strand.
TCATGGCACTGTCTCTCCAGTGCCTCCATCACTCGCTCCATCGTCAGCTCATCCACCGGACCATCACCTGAATGTAACAAACAAAACGTACTTTACTCCCTGAAGCACGTCGTGAGACCAAATCTTACAGGGAAGCATTTCTTCCTGCTTACCCATCATCCCAAGCTCTGCATTGAGCTGCTGAAGCCAGTATAGATCCATATCGTCTAAGTCGTATCTACACATAGCTTCCGCCAGCTCCTTGATGTTGACGTAACCCGTCTCCGTAGAGTCCTGACTCCAGCACTGAATATATTTCCTTGGTTTGGTGAAGAGGACCTCCTTTGGCTTCTCTGCTATTATCCTACACACAAAAAACTTCAGTCACACGCAAGATGGTACATGTCCAAAAACCTGTTTCTATTCAAAGTGACATACCTCACAGAGGGCTGAGGGATAGTGTCTGGACTAGCGAGTACTTGTACACCCTTTTCCCATTCCTGCTTCCATGTGTCCGCCAACAGGTAATAATCGTCAGGAGAAATATGGTGAGAGTCTGGAAGTTTCATGGCACTGATCAAGTCTTTTCTGAACACCTACAATGGAGAAATAACCTTAATGAGTGATACAGCCAAATTTATTGTCGAAAAATCTCATTTATAGGTCTGGTGATTAAAAAAATAAAAAAATAAATAAATCAAGGTTAAGGTGTTTTTCTATTGCGTTTACCTCTGCTGGTTTCTTCTGAGCAGAGGCGGGGGTGCCTGGTTTGCTTCCATACTTGTTAGAGGAAAAGGATGTCGAGGGACCTTCATGATACGACGGATAGCCAAGAATAAACATCTTTGTTCTGTATAAATCTTACATGTAGATTCAGAATTCTGTAAGACTCATTTTACTCACTCTCATTGTCTGAACTGTCACTGCTGCTTGAAGTCCTGAGTCGTTTCATCCTGACGTATCCTGCAATGAAAGACAGAGAAGTAAAGCTTTAATACATCTTTGACTCAACCACGTTCTGCTTAAACCATTTAGGTACAATGCTTTCACCTACACTGAAACAAAAGAGCGGTTTTCACATAACAGAAGAAAAAAAAATTAAGTAGTAGTGGTTTCCAAGTACTAGTAGCTAAATAGTAGTAGTTTAATGCTAATAATAGTACTAGTTAATGCTAATAATTTTGTAATTTACCTTGGCTTATACTAGAGGTTCAAAAGTTTGGGGTTGTTAAGATTTATTCATGGTTTTGAAAGAGGTATTTTATACTCATCAAGACTGCATTTATTTTTTTCAAAAATATGGTAAAAACAATAATGTGAAACATTATTATATTAAATTTATTTTCAATATTGTTAATTATACTAAACCTATTTTCTATTTTAATAATTTTAAAACAATTTATTCCTATGATGGAAAAACTGAATTTTTTATCATCCATTACTCCAATCTTCAGTGTCACAAGATCCTTCAGAAATCATTTTAATACGTTGATTTGGTGATCAAGAAACATATATTATTGTTATCAATGCTGAAAACATTTGTGCTGTTAATTTTTTCACTGATACATTTCTTTTAGAAATATTTGATGAATAGAAAGTTCAAGAGCGACTTTTATTTGAAATAATATGACAAAACTTTTCTGCATCCTTTCTGAATAATGTATTAATTTCTTCTAATGTAAAAATTCCTACTGAACCTAAACCTTTGAATGGTAGTGAATGGTTGTTTGTATGTATGTATGCATGTATGTATGTATGTGTGTGTGTGTGTGTGTGTGTACATATATATATATATATATATATATATATATATATATATATATACACACAAACACTAACAAAATAGCAATGTGGCATTATCAATTTGATTTGTTTTTACATGTTCGAAGGTAAACTAAAGCATCATGCAAATATGACACATGAACACTGTAATCATTCAGTACCCTGAAATAGATGTTATTTCCATAGAGGGCAGATTTAATGGACTTCCTTTCATGGAGTAGTTTTTCACTCACCATAAATTCAAAGAGCATGCTACTGTTTTCCTCCACTGTGCTTCTTCTGCCTCTCGCTCATGCCTGAAAACAAAGAACAAGACTTGAGAAGTGAACACATACTGTTCACAATTTGAATGAAAATGTGGGGCGGTAAAAAAAAAGGCTGTGGAGGGTAAGTGGACTGATAGACAGCCAGCAAAGCACAGCCTGCACTGTGATTTATTATGCTTTAATACCTGACTGAGAGGCCTCCTTAAATAAACATTAACCTGGCTCACTAGGAGCAATTGCAGCCAAATCACACATATGAAACTATGTACAGACACATCTTAAAAGGACAACTAATAAGCAAGGGAAATTATTACAAGCAAGGATATTTCTGTTTAGATTAATTCACTCAGCCTTAAAACACTACCTCCTTAGTTTAATGATAAATAGAGAACTGGTAATGTAGGCATGAAGGATTCATGATTTGCTGTTTGATTTGCATACATTATTGTTTAAAAGTTGGGGTCAATAACTTGCATGCATGCAATTGATCTAAAGAGACAGTAAAAACATTTGTATAATGTATTTGTTTATTGTTGTATATTGATAAGACGACGAATAAATGTTTCTTGAGCACTAATTTTTTTTTTTAAATTAATGCTGTCGTGGCGAGCATAAGAGATTTCCTTCAAAAAAAATTATATATATATATATATATATATATATATATATATATATATATATATATATATATATATTATTTTATTTTTTATTTTTTGTCCAAACACTTCACTTGGTTAACATAAGTGTAGTGTGATCCTTCATGATCAAACTGGTACGGATCACTAGTACTGTACAAAACAAGTATTTAATAAATGAGATAAACTCTATAATTCAAGTTTTAGACTCCATGCTCATTATGACTGCTGCACACTGCACTGTCTCCAGACTAAATAAACAGAAAAAGCACTCAGTGTGCCTCTTCAATGCTCCATGAAGGTCTTTTGACGTGGATCTAAAGCCACATTTGTGACAGTAACAGACTGGCTTTCAAACCCACAGAGGAGCATCTGCTTCTGACGCACACACTCTCCTATTCGCATAGTGCAAATGTTTTAAAAAAGGAAGCACTAATGAGACTGAAAAGATTGGTGTGACTTGCTCACCACATTCTTAATTAGGAGTTGGGCCATATCTATCATAATATTAAAGGAATAGTATTGTAGTATCACTGAAAAGTAGCACCAAATCCACTAGAATGGGTCAGCATTGTGTGATTGACTCATATCTGTAAATAAGACCGTCAACCAAGACCAATTAAGAATGTAAATAGAGGGCTTTTCTCAAATTTGCAAGGTTTTAATTCAAACTACACGTTTGTTGAAAGGGGAAGCTATCTGATCTGGGTGGCCTTGCTTTGTGGTACAAAATGGCAAGACAAAATGACAGTCCTAAAACCAACCCCCACTCCTACCGCGCTATGATAAAGCACAATGCTCTGCCCAGACAGACCACCCCACACCCCAACACTAACAGATCAGCGGCTGCTGAGAGCTACTTCACCCCCACACCCACCTCACACTGGCCTAGTGTGCCAACAACCCATCCCACTCTATTAGAAATGCACTGCAGAAATCATCTTTCAAATTCAATTTCTCTCCTGTGCTTTTGTGTTGAACTGACCATTAAGAATTATACAGATTTAAGTAGTAGTGTTTTGCTAGTGAACAAATCTTTTAGATGTCACTGTTGACTATTTTTTTCCTTCATTTCCTGCCTTTAAAGACTGACTGCACTCACTGTGAACCAACAGTTTGAGTACAGACAGAGAAATATTTTGTGGACTTGCTGAAAGTATGTGTCTTCACTGAACGAACAGGTATTATGAGATTGGGAGCAACACTAAACAAAATATCTCTGCGTGAACAAAATTAACAAGGGCATCTTGTTTGTGAACAATATGTACAAACTGGGAGATTTTATTTGTGAATGAGAAACTGACTGACTGAACGGCCAAGACAGGACATTAGATTTGTTCATTTTGTCATTTGAGTCAGTCCATATGACCATACACAATAAAAATGATGCTACATTTTTAAAAAATAAGTTGTTTTTTTTGTAGAAGAACAAGGAAGAACTATTTTGGGTTCCACGAAGACTCTTTCAGAGAACAATTCTTAAAAGAACCGTTTTTTTTTCTTCTTAAGGTGCTTTCACCTTGTCAAAATTTTGGCAACATTTTACAGGCAAAAAGGTCCATTGTTTTTTGTCAAAGTTTAGTGATTTATTAAACCACATCTCACACATAAATCACTTTCAAATTAATAAACCTGCTGTAAAATCAGCATGGAGAAATCTTTCAATGATTCATATTGAAATGACTAAATTTCACCCACGAAAATTTGCTGAACAATGGTAAATGTGATCACACCTTTAGTGTGTGGAGAACATTTTAATAAATCTAAAGAACCCTTTTTTACTTATATATATAAAAAACAACAACATACAACAGAAATGTTCTGTTCCATAGATGTTAAAGGTTCTAAATTAAACCATATATGCCAGAACAAAACTTTAGTTTTAAGTTTGAAGGACATAGAAACTCTTAATTTAGGCTATTATTTTTGGAGTTTTTGTAACTTGATAAAAGTCAAGCTCAAATGTTGACAAGAAAACAAAAGCTTTTTGTCATTTGTAGGGACTATTTGCATAACGATGACATAAATGATCACTGAACGATTCTACAAAAAATCTTTGTAGTGACATATTTTAAAAAACTCGATTTACTGAAATCAAAATCCCTCCAGCTAGTGCCCAGACTCCTCAACTCCACACTGGCCTAGTAAACCAGCAAACCTTCATTTACTGACTATTAGAAGCACTATATAACAGACCTTAGTAAAGTTACGCAAAGTTACTAACCCCAACATTTTTTAATAATTATCTTAAATGTTTACAATTTATCCTATAAAGTTTTATTTACCATAAACTGAAAGCATGCAGGTTAAAGCCTGTGCCCAGGGATTTCGCGGGAAGCAGTGGGGGGGAGGAAACGGAAGCTCGAGGAGGGCATTCCCGCATTCCAACAACAGCACTTCCGCTTCAAACTTAGTTGCACTGTACTCGTACTGCTTCATATTGATTTCGTGTCATTTATTAATTAAATTTTTAGAGTACACGCCATTTCTATACACTTATGCATTCCGTCGGTTGAATCATTCATTGCGCTAACAAGGAAGACTTCAAAAAACAAAGTTGTTTCATTACACGGCTTCTATTCATAACATTAAAAGTGGTGGACAAAATCCAGCGAATAAATATAGAAGTGTAATTATGCAACAACCCAGTGCCCATTCACCAAATGCACATGATGCAACGAAAAGAAACGTTTAACGAGCCTTTGTGTTGTTATGACTATTTCCCACGCTGGGTGAACACATCAACTCTGCAAGTCCACACAGCTCAAATAAATAATGGAAGGGTAAACACAGCAATGCTTTACTGTAAAGCCTCACTAAACAGTTCTACCGTGTCTGTGTGAGAGCATTAGGTGCTGGTGTCCTCCATTGCTGAACGCGTGAGGGTTTCTGACGGCCTTGGCGCCAAACTCGAGCCTCTTCAGTCACTACAACACCTTCTCCTGCTATAATAACACGTCCTGTGGCTATATAACAACATTCTGTGCGCGCTCGCAAACTTTAACGCAAGGATAATGTTATCGCTAATACCAATATTGTCCCAGTTGTCTCATATGAACGTGAAACCCTGCTCGTAAAGGATCTGTAGGAAGCAGCAGGCCTGGATAACTGGCACCCTGAGCCCTGTGTGAAGACACGAGCAGTATTGTTCGTGCTGCACCCTTACCTCACATCCAAAATCCAGTGTTTCGGGACGATCGCACAAGGCGATAGACTCCCCAAGGCCGTCTTCAAGTCAGCAGTCCAGAGATGCGGTAAATACTCGTATTTTCGTTATTTTTGCTTTTCTGTCAATATCCCAAAAGCAGAAATCACCCTCTCACCACGACACAACAGCTCTATTGTACTACCAGACCGCTTGGTCCTAAACTCCGCCCCATTCATGGCCCAGTGGAAACTGGACTATTTAGCATACTTCTTTTTCAGTGGTAGTTAGATATCCTTATGGAGGGCTGAGATGTAGTCTGGTTAATTATTACGTTTTTATAATCTGTAGTCTGCAACAGAATTCGTATGCATGAACAATCTGCTTGAAATGTGCCAAATTAATTAAATATAATATTTATATTTATTTTAAGTGATAGTAAAGAATTTTACATTGTAACAAAAATAAAATAAATGCTGTTTTTGAATTTTTTTATTCATTAGAGAATCCTGAAAAAAAATGTATCACTTTTATTTATTCATTTCTACACATACCTTGTACTTATGAATCATGTGAGGTCATGTGACAAATTTTCTCAAGAACAACAACTTCAGGGATGTGTTTTTGATCTTGACCAATCAGACAACCACTGTAGTTCTTATTTAGCAACTTGTGCAATTTATGCTGTAGAACAAAACATGAAAGTCTAAGTAATCCACTACATAATCAAGTCAAATTAACCTTCCAGGTTGGCCTCAACTCACAAAACTATTTGCACCAGTTGATATTTGTCTTAATACAGTCGTGTAGAAAGATTAAGTTTATCTTTGTGACTATTTGCAGATAAAGAGATGACAACTTTTGACTAAAATGAATGTATTGACAAATCACAGCTTATATTCAACTCTACAAAATTGTTTCGTACAAATAAGAACCATTTAGAAATAAAAAAAGTACACCGTGATTCTCTCAAATGTACAAACATTTTTTGGTCACAGGAAAGTTGTGCTCCGCTAAAGCGTTCCTACAAAAATAGAGCAGTGTATAGGAGACAACTAAAGCTCCTTTTAGTAGTACATTCAATGTATCAGATGGAACTTTTTACATTCTTTTTAGAACAGTTTTACCTTAAAAACTTATATGGAGGACTAATGTTATTTGTTTACAATAAAAAAAAAAAATACTGAAAAAACATAGAAAATACAATTTGGAGACAAGTCAAAAGCCATGCTAACAAGAAAAGAAACAAAACACATGGCTACGAGTATATTTATACATATCAGTTATATAAAAAACCTGACTCATCAATTCATGTTTTCTGGCATTTGACAAATATTTTTACAGCTATCTAGTATACACAAACTTAACTATACAATATGTAATGAAAACATGTATACAAGCAAAGGAGAATAAAATAATTTCCAGCTATACATTTAGGGAAAGAACAATTAAATAAATATCTATATAATCAAATTCATTATTTTCAGCATAAGTGATAAATTGTCCACAGCAACGTTTGATTAGACTAAAGTTCCAGTTCTTGATTTTGTGCTCTATCTAAAGGCACTTGCCTTCATGATTGGTTCCAAATACCCTAACTGACTACATGCCTGTTTCATTGGCATGAAAATGTAAAGTTGTCAGATCACAGAGCAAAACTGTCTGTTAAAATAGTGGTTATAAACCTCTAAAAGTGTTGAGATACCAGTGGCTTCGCATATTAAGTAATTCCAATTCACTGAAGTGACAAAACCAATCAAATATAAACCCACATTAATTTGAGGTGCTCCTTTGCGCCAGTTTCACAGTCCCATCTGCATGTCAGCAAAGTTGAAAAAGTTGTCGACATCACGCGAGGACGTATTTTTGCTCTCAGAAACAAACAGCTGCAGGAAAAGCAGCAGACAGCATGAAAAGAGTCAGAACAAATCCTCAATAGATAGACTTAAGAAGTAACAGCTTCCTCTTATTTATTTACCTTATTCCCATTGAACACTTCATTGGCAATGGATCGACACACCTCCACCACACCATCTCCATTCAGCTCGAGGGCTACCACTGGACCTGCAAGAACACAGATCAGTGTGTTATAAGAGACATTAATATTTGCAACTTTTTACAAGAGGCTGTACATGTTCTTATTTGGTGTAACACAATGCATTACGGCACCTTTGGTGATCCACTCAGTGAGGCTCTCTGCATTATTCTGGAACACTCGGTTCACATCCTCAGGGCGCATGGAAACCTCTTTGGTCTGAATGAGGACAAAGCCTTTGGTGGTGGTCTGCATTTGGGTGGATACAAAAAAATTCATGTTACAAAATTAAAGGTTTTTGCAAATCAGCTTGGTTATACATTGGTGGGCAGGCTGGGATTTGTGTGTGTTTTCTTTAATTGAGAACCATAACAATAAAACCAAATGATCACACTACAAAAGTGATTGATTTCTACATGAAGTCAGTAACAAAAATGTCAAATGCAAACACTGTTTCTGTCTCTTCCTAAGCATATTTGCTTTAACAAATCCATATACTGAAGAGGGCAAGGATAGTTTAAGTAAAACTGCATGAATTCACAAAATATATTCTTCTAGTCTATCCACATGAAATCAACATTATTTTCTTTTTTAATGCACATTTGCTGTATTAATGTGAATAATTTACTTTGACGTAAAACATTTCATTATGTGCTATCATATTAATGATTTTAATGTTTCCTGTTTTTTTCCTGTATTAATGTTTCCTTGGGTCTAAAATGTATAATACAGTATAATAATTCATGGATGTAAATACTTTTAATAATGGGTTGATATCTAAACAAAATGCTGGAATGAACACCATATTAGTGGTTCTTTTAGGTACACAAAGATTATTATAATTTTTCTTGCGTTCTGCATAAAAGAGTTTCATATTTATAACGTTTGGATTCATGGCAAGAAGCCGCAGAGCAATTCACTGTCATTTAAATAGGATTTGTTAAATATGGCTGAAGCTATTATACTTGAATTGTCAAATCAGACCCTTACAACTACGCAGCAGACCTTAGCAGAGCCCTTCCTGTTTAGCCCATCCTGCTTTTGGTAACAAAATAATAGAACGAACAATAAAGGTGCCCACAACCAAAGATATTTTCAGACAGTGAGTAACTTCCTAATTTCTGCAAGAATAAAACAAAAAAGTACCCTAGAACAATATTTTTGGAGCCTAAAGATTAATCATATGCAGGCAACATCTGTAGCGGAAAAAAATAGATAAAAGTTACAAATTTAAGTGAAGTGGGAAATAGTATACATCCCCTTTTCTATTTTTATAGGTGGAATGACTGAAGAAAGCTGATTTCATTTCCCAATTAACATAACTTGCTGTGAACAACATTTCTCAATTAGATGCTAAACTGAGTAATAAACACACAGCTTTTCTTTAGAAATGCCTCATTAGGAAATGTTGACTCATTCTGATTAACTTCCAGGTTGAGAAACCTCAAACTTGTAACACAAATTTCAAGTTTCAAAGATGAACAAATATGCTTCCCATGATGTCAGTTTCTGGACTGCCCACTGTCGCGACCATGAATGACAATTCTACAGTATCAACTCTTCTAACCTCATCGATAAGCTTGCGCGCGTTAGCAGTGGTGTAGTCTCCAGCAAAGAAGACAAACAGGCAGGACTCTTCACTCTCGGTACGGCGTCCTCCTTTGGTCAGGGGCACTATGCTCCGATTTGCTTCAGTAGAGACTCTCACAGACTTGAATTCTGACTCAGGATCTGGTAGAGGCACATACTCCAGGACAACAGCATCTTCCGGTAGGAGACTCCAATTGGTCTCTCCAGAGACAGGTGTGAAGTCATGAATATTGCTCCAGTTGTTGTTAAAGATGCTGAGGCCCGCATCTTTAAAGTGGAAAGCCAGCTCGGGGTAGTAGTACTGGTAGCAGCCAAACTTCATGCCTGTTGAAGACTCAATGATGGGTTGGGTGGCGCAGCACAAAAAGACGTCCATTTTCTTGCAGTCTCTTGTGCGGAACTGCTGGCAGGCCACCACACACTTGATATCTTTGCAGTCTCTGAAGAACACGCTGCCTTTGACCGGACCTAACATAATGCGGCAGTTCATGCAGTCGTCAATTGTAATAGTCGCAGAATGGTCGAATACGTAGATGTTACAGTTCTCACAATCCTGAATGACAAACTGCTGGCCATTGAGTTTGCCTGGCAACCGGCCCACTGTCTCATTCTTGAGGCCTGTCAGCATGAAGTCTTTTGGGTCAACCTGCAAAAAAATGTGCAAACATGTTAATAAATGGAGAACTTAAAGCAATAAAACCATTATCAGCTATCTTTGCTCTCTGGTTCCCTTCACGCTCTTGTAACAGGATGTCCCCTCCCTCAAAATGTGTACTTATTAAAGACATTATATACTTTAGAACAAACCTGTAACCCCCCAAAAAAATATCAAATGTGATACAAGAAGCTTCATTTTTTGTATCTTTATTTATCTCACAATCATCATTGTATTGCATTGCATTTTATATTTTGCCCCTAAAATTAAAACTATAGAACTCTTATCATAAAACTAAGCATTTAAAAATAATCTTACTAAGACATATTATTGGGAGATAGAGTGACAACTATTATATGCATTTCATAAGTATTCTGATATCTTGTTACAAAAATATTGTGCAAGCTATTAGAATTTCACCTTACTTTTCGTCCACATAAATAACAACATCTGCACCCAGTTGCATGATTTTGCTAGTTTGAGCCTCTGAATAAAATGTATGTTTTATTCCCCCTCCTTGAGCTCCATATTTTCACTATACAAGTCATAAAAGCAAAAACTTAAAATCCATATACATCCTTTTAGATTTCCCTTTTATATTTAATATAACAGTTCAATAAAAGATTATTTTTTGACTATTATTTTATATCTCGGGCTTTACAAGGTTACACTTCAACAGGAAACTCATTCTGCATTGTTTGAGACACAAATGATGAATCAAATCATGCAGCTTGTTGCAAATCAATTTTCATCTGGCGGATGGATGATAAAACAAAAAATGGAAACAACAACATAGATTTAAACTGAAGGAGGCGCCTGTTCTGTATCTGGGGACCGACTATTACAGAAATCAAGAGCTCTTTTGACTCAGGCCAGTATGTAACCTAACAACCACTTAAAACACCCTCACAATCACACAGCAACACCCTGGGAACTCCCTTACAAAACAGAACTCTTTTTTTAGTAATGTGATGAAACGGAAGTGGCAACAAATCTTTTTTACTGTATTGTGACATATCAGAAAGTAAAGGATTATAGAAAAAAATGTAAGCTGGGGGCTTGGTTCTATGCATTGGTTGTTGTTCTAATAAAATCTATAGTATGCATTTAGAAAATTTATAGGGCGAATTCCCACTTCAAGCCAAAATTCAATCAAAGACCTTAATTTACTTTTAAACCTAAAACAGCTATAGAAAACTCACCAAGGAACCCATGACTTCAAAATGCTAATTCCCAGCCAGTTTTTAGGACTAACAACTGAACAGTGCTAACAAGTTTATATAAATACTTTAAAACTTATCTTGTGGGGCCAATTGGAAGTTTGTTGAAGCCCTCTAGTGGGCCTTGACCCCTGGTTAAGAACTACTAGTCTAATCTATTAGTTCAGACACTGTCATTGACAGACCATAAGAGAAAACTCTTATAAACTGTTGGACTTGTCTCGTGAATTCATTACCTTTCAATCTGCACTTGAAAGCATCGACCAGGGCAATATTTAAACATAACATATTTATACTTCCGAGCACTTAAATGCTCCCAAAGCTTTGTAATGTGTTTGCGGTCGAAGAGGCAGACAGACAGACACTCCCACCCTCACTACTCACTCTCTTCCTCCCTCTGATACAGTGTTATACATGTTGATGGCGACACCACTTATGTGCTAATCCTTAACACAGCGTTATCTGGGCAAGCGCCAGCCAAACAAGTTACGTGCCCTGACTTTAAGCCGATAATAAGCTCTGTCTATAATTTACCATAGCATTTGAAAACCTATAAACGTTGAGAGACTCTCGTATCGATGGTCAGTCGAAAGCAACAGAGGAAAACACTCGACAAGAGGAGCCAAACCCATCTCTAGCGTGATTACGCATGTTGCATAAAATGAGCTTAACAAGGCGAATTGAGCTAACGCACTTAACATTAGCTATTTCTGACTCTGGTTGGAGTTCATTCTGTATCATTCCTAAAGCAATTATGCAACTTAATATTCTGTGTAGCACAGTCTAGTACACAAAAACGGGTTGTAATGCAGCGTCGTACCTTTTCTCGTTTGTCCCAGCTGTATTGCTTGGGAGCCTCCTGGTTGCTGTTGCTGCCCAGCGCAGTGTTGTTGGTTTCGGGGAGGTCATTGCCCGTAGCGCTCTCGTCCCCAGCGGGCAAACCAGAGTCTTTTTTAGGAGATTTTCTCCTCGATTTTTTGGAGAAGAAGCACCCCATTTATGGACGATCAGTCGTGCGATATGTCAGCACGCCCCTCCTGTTGTAAATGCCACGCGTTTCTGAAATAGTCTCGATCAGCCGCAGTAGCGCAGTCTCCCTCGCCCTCCCCAGAGAGTAATCAAGAGCACGCAACCTGTGCGCTTCCCGTTTCCTTGACCCTTGAGTTAGCCAATCACTACAGCTGACCGCGTTACTAGGGAACAGCGAATCACAGCTGAGCCGTATCTACCAAGTCTATTGAAGTAGGAGGTGGGGGTTGTTACTAATATTTGACCCCTGCTTTATGCAAATAAGTCATTTTGTTTGTGTTTTGTGTAAACTCATCTTTGCATATGAATAATTAATGTGAATGATAATGTTGGTGCACTCGGATTACACTAACACAATATAACATGATAACATAATAAAAACCATGATTTTTGAAAATTAAAAAAAATGGAGTTATCTGTTTTTGCAAATAAACTTTTCATTTACAGACTTCAGAGAAAACACTTTTTCAGGAAGCACAGAAGGAAGCACAGAAAGAAAGCTTTCAGAACTGACTGTCAAAAAGCTGCTGTCTAAAGCATTATGACAAAATTCTGGAAACTTTTTCTAAACTGACCTACACTTGCGAACTCTGTGTAAGTGTAAACGACATTTGAATCTAAAATGTGTGATTATTTTTGTGCTATTGTCATTATTGTACTACAAAGATAGTTTTAAACATGTACTTCTCAGAACCAGAAAATGATGACTTTCCATTTCTCATATAGCAAAGGAAGTGTGATAGTATGCAGAAGAGCAAAAAGGAAATCTTAAATTCTTGTTTGTTTCCATCAGTGTGACAGCTAGACCTTTGGAGGTCAGTAAAACTGCAGGGTTTCACATTTTTTCAACTCAATTTTCAGTGATTTAGAAAAAAAAAAGAAAAAAAAAATGTTGCTTCAAATATTTGTATCCCCTAATGAAATTTAAACACATCAGATATCTGTATCACCTCTTAAAATTGCCTGTCCACATCCTTCAACCCAGAAAAAAAAATAAATTAATTAATTTAAGTGTCAATAACTACAAACCAGACTATAGCCTGTATACAGAGTGACATCCTAATGTTACATTTACATTTACATTTAGTTATTTAGCAGATGCTTTTATCCAAAGTGACTTACAAAAGAGGACAATAGAAGCAATCAAAACCAACAAAAGAGCAACAACATGCAAGCAATATGACAAGTCTCGGTTAGCCTAACGCAGTACACATAGCAAGTTTTTTTTTTTTTTTTTAAGAAAAATATAAGTAGATAGAATAGAAAAAAAATAAACCTAGTGGTTTAAAAAAAAAAGTAAATAGAATAGAAAAAAGAAAGCTAGTGTTAGTTTTTAAAGAAAAAGTAGCAGTTAGAGAATAAATATGTAATTGATAGAGGGTCAAGGGTGTTTTTTTTTTAAATAAAAAGAAGATAGATAGATAAAATAGAATTAGAACAGAGAGTGATAGAGTTAGAGGGTCAAATAAAGATGGAAGAGATGTGTTTTTTGCCGTTTCTAGAAGATGGCTAATGATTCAGCTGCTCGGATTGAGTTGGGCAGGTCATTCCACCAGGTGGGAACAGTGAATGAAAAAGTCAGTGAAAGTGATTTTGTGCCTTTTTGGGATGGCACAATAATGCGTCGTTCACTTGCAGAATGCAAGCTTCTAGAGGGCACATAGGTCTGAAGTACTGAATTTAGGTAAAAGGGTGCAGAGCCAGTGGTGGTTTTGTAGGCAAACATTAATGCCTTGAATTTTACGCGAGCAGCTATTGGTAGCCAGTGCAAATTGATGAACAGAGATGTAACGTGCGTTCTTTTCGGTTCATTAAAGATGCAGAGGCATTTTGGATTAACTGTAGAGGTTTAATGGAATTGGCTGGAAGGCCTGCCAAGAGAGCAATGCAATAGTCAAGTCTGGACAGAACAAGAGCTTGAACAAGGAGTTGTGTTGCATGTTCCAAAAGAAAGGGCCTGATCTTCCTAATATTGTATAAAGCAAATCTGCAGGACCGGGCAGTTTTAACAATGTGGTCTGAGAAATTCAGCTTATCATCAATCACAACTCCAAGGTTTCTGGCTGTTTTTGAAGGAGTTATGGTTGATGAGCCTAACTGGAAGGTGAAATTGTAATGAAGTGATGGGTTTGCTGAAACTACAAGCAGTTCTGTCTTAGCTAGGTTGAGTTGAAGGTGACGGTCCTTCATCCAGCAAGAAATATCTGTTAGACTTGCTGAGATACGAGCAGCTATCGTCTCATATCGTATCGTAGAGTTGAGTGTCATCAGCATAGCAGTGATACGAAAAGCCATGTTTCTGAATGACAGAACCTAGTGATGCCATGTAGACAGAGAAGAGAAGTGGTCCAAGAACTGAGCCCTGAGGCACCCCAGTAGACAGATGTTGCGACTTGGATACCTCACCTCTCCAAGATACCTTGAAGGACCTATCTGAGAGGTAAGACTTAAACCACTGGAGTGCAGTTCCTGAGATGCCCTTTCTCAATAGGGTTGACAGGAGGATCTGGTGGTTGACCGTATCAAAAGCAGCGGACAGATTCAGCAAGATAAGTAATGAAGACTTGGAAGCTGCTCTGGCAAGTCTTAGGGCTTCAACAACTGAGAGCAAGGCAGTTTCGGTCGAATGTCCACTTCTGAAGCCAGATTTGTTGCTGTCCAGGAGGTTGTTCTATGAGAGAAAGGCAGAGACTTGGTTGAACACAACTCGTTCAACTGTTTTTGCAATGAAAGGTAGAAGGGAAACCGGTCAATAGTTCCCTAAAAGAGTTGGGTTAAGAGTGGGTTTCTTAAGAAGTGGGGTTATATGAGCCTGTTTAAATGCTGAGGGAAAAACTCCAGTGTGAAGGGAGGTGTTGACGATGTGAGTGAGTGGAGGTACAACTGCAGGAGAAATGAAGGAGATGAGATGGAATAGGATCAAGCGGACAAGTAGTAGGATGGTTGGAAAGGATGAGTTTAGAGACTTATGCCTCAGAGAGTGGAGAGAAGAATGTGAACGAGTGTATGTTTGCTGGTAAGATGTGTTTGATAGTTTGAGGTGTGGAGAATTGTGCAGTGAGGTTTGTAATTTTATTAATGAAGAATGTGGCAAAAGCGTCAGCTGTTAGAGTTGATGAAAGGGGGAGGAGGAGGACAAAGGAGGGAGGAAAATGTTTTAAAGAGCATGCGAGAGTTAGGCGAATTGTTAATTTTGTCGTGATAGTATGTCCTTCTAGCAGTGGAGACATTAGCAGAGAAGTCAGAGAGGAGAGATCGATATAAATTAAGGTCAGTAGGATTTTGTGATTTGTGGAATGTAGTAATAGAGAGCTGAGTATTGGTGTGCGTGTCTCTTTAAGAGCTTGAGCCGCGGTCTGCTCTGATACCTCTCATTATTGCTCTGACTCTACCTGACGCAGCTGAAGCAGTGAGTGAGGAAACCCGCCACTAGCATCCTGCACCATGGGGGCGGCCACAGCACCAAAGCCATGGACATTATGTGCATTAGGAGGACACAGCTCACTGCTTCCTATTTTAATGTTCATTTTAAGCCAATGTTGTCGGATAAAAGCAGATGACGGCGGCATGGAGGAACTTGCCACAGAGAAAGAGGCAGAGGAAAGTCACAGGCAGGACAGCGTAAATTTACTTACATTCATTTTGCTTTTGACACTCACTATCCTCACAATATGGCTCTTCAAACACAGAAGAGTGCGCTTCCTGCACGAAACAGGACTGGCTATGATATACGGTAAGAAATGAGTCTTTTTAACATTGCGAAAGGCGTTCGGCATCGTCTGTGTCTCTAAACCAAACAGCGTTTTTGATCGTTATAGTACCGAGTCAGCAGAGCTGAATCATTTTTAGTCGCGTGTTTTTGCGCATTTGGTATTGAGACAGTCATCATGTAAACCCTTGGCTAAGCCTCATATGAATGAGACCGTGTAGCCTGCTAGCTTGAACGAGTGCTAATACAAACCTTGTGCATCGAGTGTCACCGTATTTCAGTGTGGTGTTTAGTGGAATAGATTGATGTTCTTGAGTGCACCATAATAGCTGACACGTGTATTAACTCATATGCAGCCCATAGTTTTGAAATTGCATAATATCTGTATGTATGAAATGTAATCCCATAACTCATAACCCAAGCTATTCAGGGACTCAGACGCAGGGGTTTCGGTTCTTATTTTGTTTCTGTCATTCCTCTTGTTGAGTTCCTCACACTAGCTTTGAACAGTGTGACAGCTTTTGTATTTCAGGTTGGATCAGTCTACAGCAGTGGTTTTCAATCCTGGTCCTGGGGACCCACCGCTCTGCAAATTTTGTATGTCTCTCTTATCTGATACACACAGTGCAGTACATGGATCTCTCTCCTAATGAGCTGATGATCTGAATCAGGTGTGTTAAATAAGGGAAACATGCAAAATGTGCAGAGCAGTGGGTCCTCAGGACCAGAATTGAAAACCACTGGTCTACAGCTACATGATGTTATGTCTTCAGTGTCAAGAGTCCTACCAAACCGTTTATAAGCTCTACTTTAAAGGAATTGTTCACCCAAAAATTGCATTTACTCTCCCTCCTGTTGCTTCAAACCTGTTTTCTGCTATGGAACATAACATTTTGAAGAATTATACTGGTTGCTTTTCCATGCACTTGTAATTAATGGCAGCTTTTAAGCTTAAAAAAAAAGAAGCCCACTAAAGCATTCTAAAAATCTTGAATTGTTCACTTTTTTCCAGGTCTTTTGAAGCCATGTGGCAGCTTGGATTGAAATTTAAGTCCTTATTCACCGAAAACATTGACATCTGTCCTAGTGTTCACGAGAGAAAGAGTGATCACCGCTTTTTTGAATCTGAATCATAAATTTCTATTTTGAATCTTCAGTTGGTTTATCCAGTACACAAAACCTAGTTGCACTGTTCAACAGATTGTTGGAAGGAAAGGTTATCATTGCATCACTTAAGACAATTATTTGTCTTAAAGAGCAGTGCAATTCATCAAAATGTCTTCTTTTGTGTTACACAAAAGAAAGAACATCATATGGGTTTGGAATAATATGAGGCCGATTAAATGATGACACAATGTCCGTTTTTTTGATGTACTAATTCATTACGTGTCAGGAAGGTCAGAAAACATCCGTGCCTTCACATGTGACATGTCTTCGGTAAAAATGAGAGCTCTCTCATCAGCGGTTACTCTGATGTTCAGAAGCATTGCTTGGACACGAGAAAAAAGATTGGGTCGAAGCAATTGTAAGCAACCTGCAAGATGCTGCCATTCTGTCTTGCTTTTTTCATATGTAGGTTCAGACTCTTTGTTGTACTATTTGGTTTCACACCATTTCAGTAAATCTTGATTAGATTAATATGACGGGCATCACCATGTTCATGCATCTAAACTGTTGACCCTGGGGTCTTTTCTGTGACTGACTGAGCACATAGGCCTACCTGTGTGACATAGTGAGCAGCAGGTATGGTTTAAAATGCATAGCTTAAAATGCAATCTTGGTGAAGAACCACATTCAGCAAGTTTACTTTTGCTATTAAATAAAAGCAGTTACAATAGTTCATGAAAAGTCTTGGGGACTTCCAATTCATTTTGCAGTATTCTTACAGTGGAATTCATAATAGGGGATTTTATACTAATTACAGTAGACAGTGTTTGGTGCTCTGTGTGAAGTTTAAACAGAGGTACATACACTACCATTTAACAGTGTGGAGTCAGTGCAATTATTTTTAAAGAAATTAATACTTTTATTCAGCAGGGACACATTAAATTGATAGTATGACAATAAAGACATTTAAAATGTTACAAACAGTTTATATTTTAAATGAATGCTGCTCTCTTTTTTTAACTTTCTGTTTGACAAAGAATCATGAAAAAATTATCATGATTTCCTCAAAAATCTTAAGCAGGACAACTATTTTCAACATTGATAATAAAAGAAATGTTTCTTGAGAACCAAATCAGCATATTAGAATGATTTCCGAAGGATCATGTGACACTGAAGACTGGAGTAATGCCTGCTGACAATGACAGCTTTGCCATCACAGGAATAAATTACATTTAAAGAATATTAAAATAGGAACTTTTTACTAGATTACTAGTACTAGATTACTAGATTTTCTGATCAAGTAAATCCAGTCTTGGGAAGCATAAGAAACCTTTAATTCAAAAGCACTGGATTAGGGTTTTTTTTTTTTTGTTTTTTTTTTTTTTTAAGTAGAAAATGCTTCTAAACCCCCTTGTTTCTGAATTAGATTCATTTTTCATTACATGTTATTACTTTTGACGGCCTGATCCAAGTCATGTTTTAAACCCAATTTGTACCGTTTCACTTGATTTCAAACTGGTCTGTCTCTTTCCACACCCTCAAAAGGGATCTTTTATATTCCTATCCATCAAACGCTCCATCAGAGCTTTCTCTAGTGTGTAATTAGCTTTGATAGTATGCACTAGCTTCCTTCCTATTAATCTGGCCCATTCTACTCCTTGCACGTCTTTTTAGGATGAATCGCACTCAATCACAAAGCAGATTTGACTTCAGCTGTTGCATTGATCCAGTTTGGCTCAAAATAGTATTTTTCCTTGTTGAATCAAGGTTGACATGCTTTGGCTCATAGAACAGAGACACCTGCTCACTGGCTGGACAGATACTAATGGTACAGTTGTGTCTGCTTGGGTGTATTTGGTTTTCTTTCTATCTGAATTTCCTACTGTATTTTACAGCATTCGGACCGGGCTGTCAGGGGCTTTCTGCTCTCCTACCCATCCTGGAGAACAAGAGACGGTCCATGTAAAGTGTTGTAATTGTATTTTGCTTTGGTGTACTATGACATACTCAACAGTGCAGGGGGGAAGACAAACAATAAGCTGCATTAGCTGGATTCTGATTGGACGGGAGAAGTCTGAGGTCACTTATTGTCTTTGCATGGTTCTAAATGTGATGCTAACCCAATTACTAATGCCCTGCACATGCTCATTTAAGCCTTTCTGCACACTGCATATGTGTGTCGTTTTGTCCTACAGTTATAAACTCACTCTTCCGTGTGTTGAGTTTAGTGGTGGAAGTTGTACTCTGGCTTGTCTACATGCTGATGGCCACTATAGCTTTCGGGATTTGTGTGTTGTTACATTGGCACACACACACACACGCACGCGCACACACACGATATATTACCCCTCCCCTATGTGCGTTTAGACCTCTCCCCTCTAATTCAGTTTCACTGCAGACATTAAGCTTGCTGTTACACTGAAATAGATGTTTTTCTTAAGAAAACATGATCAATAGAACATCTTACACCATTTTTAATTTCTTCTTCTTCCAGTCACCTGAGATGTTAATGTCATGTGACTTATGACTCTGAAACCACAATCTGAATATTTTATATTATTATTATTATTATTATTATTATTTTCAGAAACCAATGCAGTTTTAACCATAACATTTTTTGGTACTTTTGACAAAATATACAAGAATAAGGACAAATGATGTTTGATAGATAACACAGCATTCTTGGCACAGAATTTGTCATGGTTTACACAGGTTTGCACAATTTCATGTGTGAACTGTTTTAGCATGGTTTAGCACCGGACATGTGAACTCTTCCTTTAATAAGTGCGTACAGCCAAATAAAACATTCAAGCAACAGGAAGTGGTGCAATTCTGAAAGTAGTGTGAAAAATTTAGTTTGAAAAATTCTTTAGCTTCATGAAAAAAATTCAGAATATGTTTTTTGTATCCTTGAACTGTTTGAGGGGCAGTTAGTGTCTACCAGCAGGGTTAACTGTTAGCTAAGCTAACTGGTTCATGCTGACCTGCCAACCCTTGACTCCCTGGCACTGGATTGTGAATCTGTTTACATACAGAGTGTAGTTTTTGATTGAATTGATTCTACATATCCTTGCATGTTAATTCATTGAAATTGTGGCCAATTTAATTTTGCTTTGTACCATATTTTTTGTTCCTGTTAGCTAAATCTGACATTAAGATTTCTGCTGTCTGTGAACAAAGCCATGTTATTAGCTTTCTTTTGAGTACCAATCACTGTAAGAAAATGTGCAAAAATTGTATCTTTAGGGGTATAATATCTGGTAAAAAATCTGCAGAGTTCTGTTGAATGGAGTCAAATACAGTGAAATGTGTTAAATATGCTGCTGTCTACATACTTCCAGAATAAATGTGCAAAAACTTTATCTTTAAGGTATGTATTTGACTCCATTCAATAGAAATCTGCAGATTTTTCTTCTCAAATCAGTACTGTCTAGACCTAGGATTGATTTTAAAGTAGTGTAATTTGTCTGATTTTAGCAGGAGGTTGTGCGATTATGGTGTTTTTTGCATCTGTTCTTGTTTCTGTAGTTCATGCTGTGTGTGTTGTTGACTTCCTCTGGCACTTCATTAGTGTGGAAATACCCTCCAACAGATTTGACACAGCAGGCTCTCAGCTCTACTCCCTGTCATCACACAGAAACCAATCTGCTTATACTGTGTTTTTAAGGAAAGAAGTGTAATTTCTGTGCCACAGGAAAAATTGGTTGTTTCCAAACAAGTTTCCTTTTTCACAAACTAAGTGTATGTGCTGAATGTGTATGTGAGTGGTGTATCTTCTCTGTGTTGAACAGGTCTGTTGGTGGGTGTTATTTTGCGGTATGGCATCCCCTCCACCAGTTACCATAATAAAACGCCTCCGAGTTGCACCCTGCAGGAGGGTCCTGTCAGCACTGTTCTCCTCAACGTTAGCGGAAAGTTCTTTGAGTACACACTCAAGGGGGAGATCAACCTTAGAGAAATCCACAGTGTGGAGCAGAATGACATGTTGCGCAAGGTATGTCAGCAACAGTATACACACACACGTATACAAACACTTCTGAGGTTTGTCAGAAGAAATTTTATTTTGAGGCTTAATTTCTGTCACCTGTGCAGCAGTGTTGTTTTTATCTTAAAGTAAATCTAATAAAATATTTTTTGTTAGTTGAAATAAGGCTAAAATAAAATATAGATATTAAAAAATTTACACTTTAAAAACATGAAAAAAAGAAAAAAATGAGATTAGAAATGTTACCTTGTAAACAAACCAAAATAAAACATTGAAGTTGAAAAGTACTAAAAGGATGAAAATGTTGAAGTACTAAAATTATATAATGACTACAACTTGAAAATGTAAATGAAAGTATAAAGATAAAATCTACATCAAAATATTAATAAATACCAATGCTAAATAAATAATAAACACTGCTGTACAGATGTTTTAGAGTTTGCATTTCCCAAGGCAGTAGCAAGATTCAGTCTTTCTTAAAGACTCCCTTATTTTTTTTGTCCATATCCGTTAGCTTATAGAGAATTCACCCAAAATTAAAAATTCTGCTATCATTTACTCACCTTCAAGTTCTTCCAAACCTGTATGAGCTTCTCTCTTCTGCTGAATTCAAAAGAAGACATTTTGAAGAACATGGCTAACTAAACTATTTTAACTATACTATGGAAGTTACTTTTTGGTTACTCACATTCTTCAAAATATCCTCTTTTAAGTTTAACAGAATAAAGAAACGCAGAAGTTATAATTCTAAATTATGAATTGAAATTATAAAAATCCCCTGCTACTGATCTAAACAGCAAATAGGCAACAAAGATAAAAACTGTAAATTAATAATTTGAAAGCCTATCATTGACACCTCAAGATCCTTTTGTTTGTTTAAACTAAAAAAAAAGACAAGCCCCAAGTTACAATGTCTCGCCACAGCTTCCTTTTTCAATAGAAAATACATCAACACAGAATTAGCAATTGCAATTTTAAACTATTCATGAGGTCTTTAACAAGCTTTTAAAATAAACATTTGTTTATTTTTAAACGATTTACACATTTTGTCTATTATAGGCATTTGTTTGTAACAATTAAATATTTTTGTTGCAGTTGACCTTTGACCCTGAGGTGTTCTTCAACATTCTGCTACCTCCCATCATATTCCACGCTGGATACAGCCTCAAAAAGGTATGAGTGATATTGTGAACTGGGATTTACCTTTACTCAGTTTTAGCTTTCATTCTGCTTGTTTAGTAGAGCATTCATCCATAAAGGTGCTTCTTTACCACTTTACATTATGAAATTTTGAGATATGATCTATTCTAATGCAACCTGATCTCTGTTCTCTCATCGTTTTGCTTCAGTGGAAGGTTAACCGTAGAAGAGAAGTGAGATGCAGAACAGATACTCATAATCAAGAGTGTCTAAGAGCTGGTCAAACTTCACTTATATTACACTGGCACCTTTTAGATTGTTATACTTAAGTTAATGCGTATTTAACATGGGAAGTCAGATTGTGACCTTCTTGTATAATTTATAAAGCCAGGTTTGGTTTTAGTGTTTACTAGCGTTATTGTTCCTCATGACCTGCAATTCAGTGGCTTACAGTGTTGCTTTGGGCTATTTATAGAAGAATTACAGTGCTTTTTGGCAGGAAAAAGTATCAGCACAAATACAGACACATTGAAGTAGTGCACAGAGGCATTGCTTATTCTGCTTATTGGTTTTTACACTTACTTGAAATCTTTGAAGTCATAGTTTATCCAGAAAGATATTTTTGTTTTGTTGGCCGGGTGTTTGACAACCAACTACACAATAGTACAGTGTATTGAACACAGCGTACTTCTATTCTTCATCCTTTTCATTTGTGTCAAATTAACTAAAATGCCTGCTCTTTCCATGTAATAAGGGCTCTTAGTTGAAAACATCGCTGAAGTACTCTCTGCCATGTAGACTGCAATGCATAATTTTACCAGTTGCACAGAACCGAGTGTTTTGTTACAGAATGTCCATACATTATCAGCTCAATACCCTTTTTGGTTTATTTTACTGCAGTGTTAATCAGGTGGATATCATGTTTATCACTCCAGGATTCCAGATATTTCAGATTGTGAGTGTGCAGGGAGGCCCTGAGGAAAGTGAGAGGAACAGGTTTCTGCCAGCTGTGTGTGTTTGACAAACAAGGCTACATTGTTTCCTCTCTTTGTACTACATTTTACTTTTTTGATGATCCTTACAGAATGAAGGAAAAGTGTGCAGCTCAGAGATTGTATGAATTTAAGCAGTAATTCAAATTGTTTACTGCACCAAAATTTCACATGACTTTTGTTTTGGATTGATGGCCTTAAAGTGATAGTTCAATGAAAAATGAAAATTTCATCATTTTCTCACTTTCAAGTTGTTCCAAACATGTATGACAGACTTTCCTCTTTGGAGCATAAAAGAAGATATTCTGAGAAATGTCTTGGTGTGTGTTTTTTTTTTTTTTTTTTCATACAATGGAAGTCAGTGGTAACCAAAACTGTTTGGTTACCATTCAAAATATCTTGGGTTAACAGCATGAGGGTGAGTAAATGATGACATAATGTTCATTTTTGGCTAAACTTAAAACCACCACAAAATCTGTGCCCAGAGAAAAGTCCCCTGAATTTCCCAGAATTGCAATTTCCGTTTTTCATAAAAGTGAACAAAACCTTTATCCATTGTGTACTTGCTATTATTTTACCAAAATTTATTATTTTCTGCTGTCGATATAAATGTAATACCCTGTTCCACTTAACAGAATCTAAAGTTTTAAATACATTCTGCCAGTATATATTTTTAAAAAATGACTTTTCCGCCTTAAAATTAGCACAAAAATGTTGAAAAAACGATTAGATAGATAAACGCATTGGAATGTAGATGTAAACACAGGCTAAAAAACTATCCGGGTTATTAAATGCATAACTGATTAAGACCGTTTACTCTGAGGAACTCCTGTAAATGTGTTTGTTCTCCGATCCTCTTCTTTACTTTTCTTAGTTTCATTTACCTCACAGTACTACTGATTTTTCTCCCTCTGTATGATAATGGTTTCATTTCCTGAAAATATGCAAAGAACTGCTTTCGTAAATGATTTCATATTTGCGCTCCCAAGCAGTTTATTTTGGGTAGTAACAAGGTTTCATTCTGTAAATTAGTGATTACTATCAGTTCCCATCTACTCACTGCACAGAAAAGACCACAGTCAGAAAAAGCAGTGCAGGAGTTTACAAGAGCTGCAGCAGAAGGAGCCCTTTTGACAGTGGAAGAGAGAGAGGTCTAACATCAAATTATTTTGTAGCTGCTGCACAGGGTTCGTACGGTCATGAAAAACCTGGAAAAGTCATGGAATTTTAAAACAGCAATTTCCAAGCCTGGAAAAGTTTTGGAAAAATAAATTAACCCAGAAAGTTTTGGAAAAGTCATGGAAATCTATTTCACAAATCTCTGTATAATTATGTTTAATCAGGTCCTGAATTTCGGTGCGGGATTGCGCATATAGGCTATCGCATAGTTTTACTCATTCCCGCAGCTTTCGACTTTAAAATGGATATTCACACATTTATTCAATAGCCTATAGCATGTAGGTTTGATGAGTAAATAAATCCACACAGAATATCAGATCAGTCATTTGAAAACAGCGTGAGTGATTCAGCTGAACCGAGTCTTCTCTCTTTGACTTTATCTTAAAACGGCTTCTCATCGGCGCATCTCGTCTGCACTAAAGAGCTGCTGCACGCTGCGATACAAGCCTTTCTCTCGCGTTTTGGTACAGTTGACAGAATTGTCACTTGTCTAATCGGGTGATTGTTGCATCGTCACAAAAAATGTATTATTTATTTGCACGTCTTTTAAAGCCATTTGGTACTCGTGCGCTCCAGAGATGGTTTCCTGTGCACTCCAAAGCGCGCGCGTATAAAGCCGCCTTGCGAGTACCAAATTGAGTTTGGTGCCAGACAAGCTCAGTAGAACCCTGTACGGACCTCAAACATATGCCCAGTCCAACCCTAGTCCAACAGTTTATCAGAATTACCGGCCCGAGTCAGACTGGAGCCCGTGTCTCTATTCTCTCTCTCTCTTCCCAATTACACAGCTGCTGTTGGAGGCATTAAAATAGTTCAGTTTCGTTTTTAATGGCAAACTGGTTATATTTATTTTCGTTTTTTTATTAAGTTAATTTAGAAATATGTTTGGAACATTTTTTTTGTTTGTTAAATTCAAGTTTTTGTTTTTAAAGTAGCCTAAGCTGCAGACAGTGAATTAGCCTATATGTTTGATCAATTTAGCCTTCAAAAATCAGCACCACTTGACTAAAATAAAATCTATATATAAAATACTTAAAAAAGCATATCACAATGTTAGTTTAAACGTTTGTGCTAGGCGCGTATCCAATCGTTTGTGCGGAGAGTGGAAGCTGAAGCGCGCTCTGCAGGACTTGGGAGTCGCCAGAGCAATCACTTGCATTTTTTTTTCTTATAACAGCGGAAACAACCATCATTTTTGCTCATAAAGGTAAGAGTAATACATCTTTCGGGACTGTTAAGGGTCTGCTTTTATTTGTGTGCACTCACAATATCAGCATACGTTGTAATTTATTTATTTATTTTTTTTGTATTTTTTTTTTTTTAGAAAACAAACAGGATGCGCCTTCTGCGTCACAAACATAAACCGAAACTCAGCGAATGTTTTATTTCCCCTGGCCCCGACACATTCATCATGGTAATTACTTGCGGGGGTTTTGCGGCAAGCTTTATTGCGTGCGCTTTATTTTCTTCCAGCACTCGCTGCTGCTTGCTGCTGGACACTAAACACCGTCCGAGCCGCTCTTCACTGTCGAGGTATCGTATTATTTCCACCAGCGCGGGCAAATCCTTTTCATCACCATATTAATTGATGGATATCTAAAATATAAAAATAAGGAGGAAGCCTAAAACAAGCCCGATGCCCGCCCGCGTCTGAGCTATGACATGAAAATTGTCCCGAAGCCGTAAAGAAGTCGGGCTTGGGCTGAAATACAGGGCTCTAAACAAAATTTAGTGGCTTAATTTGCGCTGCTTGTTGCGTTTCAGCGGCAAAAATACACACAAAATGACATTTAAAATGAGTATCCTCATAAGCATTGTTGTTGTTTTTCTTAAGTGAGTGTAAACAGTTGCGAAAGAGAAAAGTTTCCAAAACGAAATTCAGGTCCTGCATTTAACTGAGTTAAATAAATGATAATATTCGGTGATGCGATATGTTCTCTGTGTGGAGTAAAGGTCATTGCACACTGGTCCGAAATTTTCGCACGGTAAAATAAATAAATAGGCCTATGACCTCACGTTGTCAAGTCACCTTTATTTATATAGTGCTTTTAACAATACAGATTGTGTCAAAGCAACTTTCCGATATTAAAATAGGAAAATAGTGTCAATAATGTAAAATGACAAGATGAAACACTTAATCTTCAGTTAGATGCATTTCATTATTGAATTCAGTGATGTCATCGTGCAGCTCAGTTCAGTTTAAATAGTATCTGTGCATCAAGTCGACGATATCGCTGGAAATTAAGTGTCCCCTGCTAAGCAAGCCAGAGGAGACAGCGGCAAGGAACCAAAACTCCATCGGTGACAGAATGGAGAAAAAAAAGAAAAAAAAAACGTTTTGTCAATCACGTTTACACACTGCCTCCGAAACTTTCGTCAGTCATAAAAAAAAAAAAAAATTCTGATCAGGTTCGATTTTCTGCGTTTCCACATCCGTAGCATGCATTTTGATAGGAAAGGATGACGAATACGAAAAGAAAAAACGCATAAGAAAATTTCGGGAAGGACCTTCACGTCTGGCGCAGTTGCAGCTTGTATTTATTACTGAAACAAGAAAGCAAACAATAGTATTAATAGTCATTAATTTTAGTTAACATATGCTATGATAATTTGAACAGATTTTTATTCTTATTGTAAAATAATGGACCATTAGGTCATGAATATTGTCTCAAAAGTCATGGAAAAGTCATGGAAATTTATTGGTAAAAACGTGTACGAACCCTGGCTGCACTTTGTAGCAACAGAGTGACTCAGCATATTGAGACTGATACTCACACAGGAAAAAAAAAATCTGTCTTGCTCTGTAAACAAGCAAGGGTAGAAAAATAGAAGAATAAGAATGACAGTGTGTCAAGATGAAGACTAATAGCCTTCTGATATTGTAAATCATGCTTAAGAAAGTCAGATTTATTTTTACCCTTAATTTCACTGGATAATTTGTTTTAAGAGTACTTTTTTTTTTTTTTTTTTTTTTTTTTTTTTTTTTAGGGTCAGTAAAATTTTATTTTAATTAATTTAGTTTTTTTTTCCCAGAGAAATTAATACTTTTATTCAGTAAGGATGCATTAAATTGACCAGAAGTCTCAGTAAAGACATTTATGATGTTACAAAAAACTCTATTTCATGTAAATGCTGTTCTTTTGAACTTTCCATGCATCAAAGAATCCTGAAAGAATATTGTATTGTGGTTTCCACGAAAATATAAAGCACAACTGTTTTCAACATTAATAAGAAATGTTTCTTGAGCACCAAATTAGCGTATTAGAATGATTTCTGAAGAATCGTGACACTGAAGACTGGAGTGACGACTGCTTAAAATTCAGCTTTGCCATCACAAAAATATATTACATTTTAAAAATGTTAAATTTTTTTAAAGTGCTTGCCCCCTAAACCTAATAACTGGTTGGGCCACCCTTAGCGGCAAAAACTGCAATCAAGCGTTTGCGATAACTTGCAATGAGTCTGTTACAGCGCTGTGGAGGAATTTTGGCCCACTCATCTTTGCAGAATTGTTGTAATTCAGCCACATTGGAGGGTTTTCGAGCATGAACCACCTTTTTAAGGTCATGCCACAGCATCTCAATAGGATTCAGGTCAGGACTTTGACTAGGCCACTCCAAAGTCTTCATTTTGTTTTTCTTCAGCCATTCAGAGGTGGACTTGCTGGTGTGTTTTGGATCATTGTCCTGCTGCAGAACCCAAGTTCGCTTCAGCTTGAGGTCACGAACAGATGGCCGGACATTGTCCTTCAGGATTTTTTGGTAGACAGCAGAATTCATGGTTCCATGTATCACAGCAAGTCTTCCAGGTCCTGAAGCAGCAAAACAGCCCCAGACCATCACACTATCACCACCATATTTTACTGTTGCTATGATGTTCTTTTTCTGAAATGCTGTTACTTTTACGCCAGATGTAATGGGACACACACCTTCCAAAAAGCTCAACTTTTGTCTCGTCAGTCCACAGAGTATTTTCCCAAAAGTCCTGGGGATCATCAAGATGTTTTCTGGCAAAACTGAGACGAGCCTTTGTTATTTTTGCTCAGCAGTGGTTTTTGTCTTGGAACTCTACCATGCAGGCCATTTTTGCCCAGTCTCTTTCTTATGGTGGAGTCATGAACACTGACCTTAACTGAGGAAAGTGAGGCCTGCAGTTCTTTGGATGTTGTTCTGGGGTCTTTTGTGACCTCTTGGATGAGTCATCGCTGCGCTCTTGGGGTAATTTTGGTCGGCCGGCCACTCCTGGGAAGGTTCACCACTGTTCCATGTTAACACTTTTTCACACAGGGCCATGTGGGTTTGGATTTTGTTTTCACTTCATAAAAAAAACCTTCATTTAAAAACTGCATGTTGTGTTTACTTGTTATATTTGATTAATATTTAAATTTGTTTGATGATCTGAAACATTAAAGTGTGACAAACATGCAAAAAAATAAAAAATCAGGAAGGGGGCAAACAATTTTTCACACCACTGTAGTAGGCCTATTTATTAGATAAAAATACATACAACAGAAGTTGAACTGTGTTCTGGTTTGACATGCTCTTAACATGCTCTTCCTTGTTCCTCCAGAGACACTTCTTCAGAAATCTAGGATCCATCATAACTTATGCATTCCTGGGCACTGCCATTTCCTGTTTTGTCATTGGGTAAGTCACTATGGTTCATAATATTCCCACTGACCATGGAATTTTTTTACATTCAGACAGTGGATCAGCCATGACAAGCCTCAGAAACTTTTTACAAATTTTACAGATGAATCAGACCTATACTAAGTGACTACTTTTGATGACGATTCAAGTGAACTTACAGAAAAAACAAAAAAACAAATGGTGGCAAGTTACAGCATGTAAATCCATACACTTTTAAACTATTAAAAAACTAACCAGTGACATGCAAGAGCCAGGTTCGGGCACGTAGTGGAATTTATGGCACCAGTAATCAGCCACCATCAGATTCATTTCTTCATTTGCTGTTGTTTGAGCTCCACCTTCACGCTTAGTACCTTGAGCACACATTTTGTCCAGCCATTCTTAATGCATAAAGTTTTTCAGTATTATAAATCAGTGTCAAAAATGTTCTAAATCAATAATCCTGGCAGTGTGCTTTGTTGTTTGCTCCACATTTTGGAAAATGTGGTTGAATACCTGTTTCATACATCCAAGGAACATTTCAATACCAAGCAAATAGTATGAATAGTATTGTAGATGCTATTATAAACATAGCTTCACTTTTAGCTGTGGTCATACAAAGCCTTATTTTTTATTTTATTTTTTTGTTTGTTTAAGAAACCTCATGTATGGTGTGGTGAAACTGATGAAAGCTGTGGGTCAACTCACTGACAAGTTCTACTACACAGACTGCCTCTTCTTTGGTGCCATAATATCTGCCACAGATCCAGGTATATCATCTCTCTCTTCCTCCATTTTTGTCTCTTTGTTCCCTTTTCAGTTAAAAAAAAACTTGCTGTTAAACACTGAAAACTTAGCATCTTTTATATGAACTGCTGACATTTGTTTTTATCAAACTGACTATTCAGGATTTCAACACGTTATGTTGGTGATTTGTGTGTGTCTGTGATTTTTAGTCACAGTGCTTGCGATCTTTAATGAGCTCCATGCTGATGGTGATCTCTATGCTCTGCTGTTTGGAGAGAGTGTCATGAACGATGCAGTCGCCATAGTCCTTTCATCGTAAGTCCCAATTTCAAACAGTATCACTTTCTTGTTCCTTTTCTGTTGCTACAAAATAGGTTAAAATCACGTGTTTTGTCTGCGGCAGCTGGCGGGATTTCCCAGGTTGCCAGCACAGAGGGGGTGCTGGGGACATTTTCACTGTAATGCTGAAAAGTAAAAATGAATGATGCTGCAACTCCAGTTGTGTTTCACGATGGCGTTCTGACTCCCCCTTATGGACACAATGAGCTAGAGCTGATAGTTTCTGATTTCCCTTTTTAGCACCACTTACACAATTTGTTGGATTATCACACCAAAACTGTGTTGTTTAGATTCTGCTTGGAAAAATAATATCCATATAAAATAAAAATAATTTTAAGATAAAATAATGTGCATTTTTATGTCAGATCAAGGATGGATTTATATGTGTAATCTTTATTCTGTTCTTTTTTCATTAGATGTACTGGTCAGATCAGGGCAGTCAGTTAATTTAATGATTTGGATTGTTTTGTCTTTGGTATACAGGTCAATTGTGGCGTATCAGCCTATAGGGGCCAACACACACACATTCGATGCCTCTGCCTTCTTCAAATCAGTGGGCATCTTCTTGGGCATCTTCAGTGGCTCTTTCGCTATGGGTGCAGTCACTGGAGTAGTCACTGCCCTCATATCCTTTTGCATTTTGTCATGAAATCAGTCTAAATATATTTGTTTATGCAAATAAGTTGCGTTGATGCCCTTTTTGGCTTCATTGTAGGGTGACCAGACGTCCCATTTTTCCCGGGACAGTCCCGTATTTCAGCTCTATTTTTAGTGTCCCGACTTATTTAGAAAAAATCATGTTTTGTCCCGCATTTCAAAATTTCTTTAAAACTGGGTGATCAGAGCGAGTAGTAGTAATGTTCTGTCACGCGAGAACAGCCTAATCAAAGGTAGCCAAGCTCGGCGTAGAACAAAATTAAAATCCAATCACATTTCGTTATAGGCGGGATAGGTGGAATCACCCTGAATGACACACACCAGAAGCGCTCTTTCGATCCCAGTTCTCTCAGTTCTCCTTGTGCCTGAATTGTTAAATACACACACAGCTGTCAAAATGTCCATCGTGTGGAGTATCTCACATAAAAAAAACTGTGGGTTATGGCTTAAGTGAACGTAAACAGGTGGGAGAAAACCAGATGTATCAGTATATTACATTCATTCGGTTTTAAAGGGACAGCAGCCTAATTAAATACCCGTCTATCTCATTAATGTTAATCAAACAACAAAAGATGTTAAATAAATATATACATGTTAAACCTACTGTATTAGAAAAACGAGTTTGTTTAATATTTAATTTGTATCTATTGTATTTGTCTTATGGTTTTTAATTTGCTTCTTAATTTTTATAAAAAAAAAAACTATACGTGTGTATAAAATTTCTCATATTGTATATAGTCCCCCCCAACCCCTCCCCTCCGTTGTGTATTGAACCATGAGAAATCTGGTCACTCTACTTCATTGTGATGTTCATTCTTTGACCTATTTGTAAAATTAGTTACACTGTGGAATTATCATCTGAACGGTGACTGATTTCTGTCAAGATTACCTAGTAAATACAGTTTGTATATACATTCAAAAGTTTGGAATCAGTAAGTATATTTGAAAAAAATAATTATATATATATAATATAATTTTTTATTTATTTTATTTATTTATTTTAATCAAAAGTCACAGTAAAAGTATTTAGAAACTTACAAAAAAATTCTATTTCAAATAATTGCTGTTTTTTACCTTTCATCAAAGAATGTTGAAAAATGTATCACCATTTCCACAAAAATGAGAAGCTTACGTTTTCGATTTTGATAATATTTCTTGAGAACTAACTCTGCATATTTGAATGATTTCTGAAGGATCATGTGACGCCCAATAACTAAAGAAATGGCTGCTGAAAATACAGGTTTTTTTATTAATTTTAACATATATTAAAATATAAAACAGCTATTTTAAATTGTTATAATTTTTCACAATATTACTGTATTACTGTCAAATAAAGCAAGCCTTGATGAGTATAAGAGACAAACTTTTGAATGGTAGCGTGTATCTTTAGTAATTTTAATCTTTTTTGATTCGCTATCTGATTATTTAATCAGATAGGTGGTTTAAATTCTTAACTTTATCCACGTGACAAAATTCACCAAGCTGCACTGTTTCCCTCTGCTGGAGACTGCTCTGTTCTTCCTCATGTCTTGGAGTACTTTTCTACTGGCTGAAGCTTGTGGATTCACAGGTGGGTGTTTGTGTGGGTTGGTAATGAAAGTGTAGTGGTTAATCTGCTGGGTAACCCAGAGGTCAAACTATAATTAAATAAAGTATAATACGAAGCTGCAGCTGCTTCCTTTCTAGGAACAGCACAACATTTCCTGCTATAGTTAAATATCAACTGCAATAATAGTCTCATTTTCTGGTGTTTAGAAAATCATCTGTTCAGGTTTAACGTGCTTTATTAGCTTGACAAAAATTTTACATTCATGTTCATGCCAAATCCTTTGCATACATAACAAATATGCAAATAAAATTCAAAAACTTCCTCCATTTTGCTGTACCTGGGCAGGCCATGTTGCTGAATGATAACGCCCTTGATGTGTATATGTGTTGAGTCATTTGCACTTATCATCTGGTTGTATTATTAGCCACCTCCAACCTGTACTAAAATTCCATCCCATCCCCAACTTGGGGAAAAAAAAGCACATATGATGCTGATATCCTTTACTATTCCAGGTGTTGTCGCTGTGCTGTTTTGTGGAATCACACAGGCCCATTATACCTACAACAATCTCTCGGAGGAGTCAACCAAACGCACTAAACAGGTAAAATATTTTAACTTTGTTTCAAGTAAAATATATGAACATTTGGATTTTAGTTGCTCTCAGAGCAGCTGGTATGAAACCAGAGTAAAATGATCTGTGATGAAGTTGAAAAAGTAAGTTATGTAGAAAAAAATCAGAAATGATTTTTTTTTGGAATGGGAACCCTGCATGTTCTACTTCAAAAGATGCTTTGATGCAGGGGGGCCACAAGTCGAGGGATAGTGCTAAGTGAATTCCCAGCACCCCTGTGGTGTCGTCAGACCAGTGCAATGTGTGATGAGCTGAGGTGGGGTGCATACAGTAATTATGACACCCCTGTGGCACTGGATTTCTCTCCAGGGGGCCGGACCCGCTATTATCAAAGCTCCTGTCTATGGAGAGAAGGGTTAGAAGTTATAGTCACAGGAATTGAAGACATCAGCCTCAGAACTGGACTTTATAACTTGCAATTGAGTTTATATCCCACAATTCTGAGAAAAAAAGTCAAAATTGCGAGACACAAACTTGCAATTATGAGTTATAAAGTCAGAATTGCGAGTTTATATCTTACAGTTCTGAATTTATTTCTAGCAATTGGCAGTTTATATCTCTCAATTCTGACTTTATAACTCGCAATTGTAGTTTATATCTCACAATTCTGAGAAAAAAAGTCAGAATTGTGAGATGTAAACTAGCAATTGTGAGAAAAAAAAAGTCAGAATTGTGAGATCAAAAGTAGTAATTACCTTTTTTAGTTTTTTATTCAGTGGTGGAAACATGCTTCCATAGTAAAGCCTACACTGTCCTTACATAAAAAATGGCAACTGTGGTTGCCAGAATAATTCTGTGAAAATACAGTGAAAATGTAAACCCATTTACAAAACCTATACATTTTAGAGTTTAAAACTAATTTATGAAGAAAATTACATTTTAAACCAGTAAATCCAACAGTCCTTTTCTGCTGAATTAGGCCACACTTCTGCTAAAATCTGTTTTGTACTTTAAACATATACTGACAACCACCATGACCATTTTGCTTTAGTGAATGTTGTTTCAGCTGTTTTGTTGACCAAATGTGCTGTTGTCAGATGCATACGGCTTCATGTGTGGCGTGTTTCTTTGCTGTTGCAGTTGTTTGAGGTGCTACACTTCCTAGCAGAGAACTTCATCTTCTCATACATGGGCCTGGCGCTCTTCACCTTTCAGAAACACGTCTTCAGCCCCATTTTCATATTTGGAGCCTTTGTATCCTTGTCTTTCAGTTGAAATGAAAGTTTCACATCGCACCTTTTACATGAGGAGGTGGTAATGTGTACTAACCCCTAGCATTTACCTCAGTCAGATAGTAAGTGTTTGACAGCATGTTAGAGAAGATGTACCTGGGAGCCAAATCATTTTGAATTCTCAAAACATCTGGAAAAGTTCATAGCTGTTTTATTGTCTTGATTTGTCATTTATGACCACTAGGAGGCGTTATGTATAGGTTTTAAAGGAATAGCTACTATTTCTATTTAAAGGAAAGTTACTATTCTGTTGTATTTTTTTAAGATTAACTTTTCCTACTCTTTCAAAAAGGAAAAAACACCATAAAAGTGGTCAGTATGACTTGTGCAATATTATGAGTTTTGTGAAAATCATACAATATTGTACTTGTTTTTAAATGGCAAATTCTAATGTAATTTTACATGATTGTTCTTCAGCATTGTCTGTGGTTTGATACTTTTAACCATCAATTTAAAGCATCATAATCTACAATAACGTTCAAAAGTCTGTAAGATTTTTTTTTTTTTTTTATATAAGAAGTCTCTTATGCTCACCAAGGCTGCATTTATCTGATCAAAAATACAGTACAAACAGTAGTATTGTGAAATATAACAATTTAAAAGAACTTTTTAATATATTTTAAAATATATGTGATGCCATTTGAATTTCAGCAGCTATTACTCCAGTCTTCAGTGTCACATGATCCTCCAGAAATCACAGAAGCTCAGGAAACTTTTCCTATCATTATCGATGTTGAAAATGGCTGTGCTGCTTAATATTTTTATAGAAAATATTTTTTTTTATCAGAATTCATTGAATAGTAAGTTCAAAACAACCATGTTTAGCTGAAATGGAAAACTTTAGTGACAATGTAAAAGTCTTTACTTTTACTGTCACTTGATTAAATGATAATACATCCTACATGGAAAAAAAAAAAGTTTTGAACAGTAGTGTAGATCTAAATTTTCATGAACTTAATATGTCATATGTGGGAAGATTTTTCTTTAACATTTTGACTACTAGATAGCCATCTTTATCGGCCGGGCCTTGAACATCTACCCTCTGTCTTTCCTGATTAACCTGGGCAGAAGACACAAAATCAGGGGAAACTTTCAGCACATGATGATGTTTGCAGGTATGGTGGTGAGCACACCTGGTTTACATCGTTTTCTCTGATGCTTACATGACATTAAAGATACAGAGCTATTTAATAAATACAATGAAGTAGAATATAAATCAGTGCAATCAGTTTTGTAGCGTCCTTTAGTGTCAGACTCTTTGATGTGAACTCTCTGTAGATTTCAGCACCCTGCTGAAGCTTATCGAGATCTAAATTAAGAGTGAAATCTGGCATCAGAATCAGAACATCTCTAATAACGGCTCTTGATGTGGAGCAGCTCCCTCCAGACCAGCAACACCACCCAGCTAAAAGGACAGCAAAGTGCAGTGCCCTTAAAACACAACTGATTGAGTGTGATGGCTGTTTGCCTGCTTAAGTGCGCTGTCATTCTTACTAAAATCTATTGTGACTGCTGTGTGTGTGTTTGTGCTCTGCAGGGCTGCGAGGGGCAATGGCATTCGCTCTGGCTATCCGTGACACCGCCACATATGCACGGCAGATGATGTTCACCACGACCCTGCTCATTGTGTTCTTCACAGTTTGGGTGTTTGGAGGAGGCACCACGCCAATGCTGTCCTGGCTACATATCAGGTCAGAGTTCAAGAGACTTGATCAGTGCACTGTCTGACCCATTTTCAAGAGTGAGATGTATTTAGGAACATTTTTCATGCACAGGAAGTTTTAGAATTTGCCCGCAGGAACATTTAGGAATTTAGTGTTTACATACAGGATGGTATGGAAGCCCGTTTCCACCACTGAATAAAAAAATAAAAATAAAAAAGGTATTTGCTACTTTTTTTTTATTTCACAATTCTGACTTTTTTTTTCTCAGTATTGTGAGATATAACTAGCAATTGTGAGAAATTAAGTCGAGACAAACTGGCCTTTTTTTCTCAGAATTGCGTGACATAAACTCGCAATTGCAAGTTAAGTCAGAATTGTGTATAAACTCACAATTCTGATAACATATCAGTCTTTTTTCCCCTCAGAACTGGAACAGAACTATAACTTGCAATTGAGTTTATATCTGACAATTCTGAGAAAAAAGTCAGAATTGCCAGTTTATATCTCGCAATTCTGACTTAAACTCGCAATTCTGACTTTATAACTTGCAATTGAGTTTATATCACAATTCTGAAGAAAAAAAGTCAGAATTGCGAGATGTAAAATAGCAATTGTGAGAAAAAAAGTCAAAATTGTGAGAGAAAGTCGCAATTATACCTTTTTTATTTTTTTATTCAGTGGTGAAAACATGTTTCCATAGTAAAGCCTACACTGTCCTTACATAAAAAATGGCAACTGTGGTTGCCAGAATAATTCTGTGAAAATACAGTGAAAATGTAAACATATTTACAAAACCTATACATTTTACATTTTAAAACTAATTTATGAAGAAAATTACATTTTAAACCAGTAAATCCAACAGTCCTTTTCTGCTGAATTAGGCCATACTGCTACTAAAATCTGTTTTGTACTTCAAACGTATACTGACAACCACCATGATCATACGTGATACATGTGAATCAAAGTTAATCACAAATAACTTTTCCACAAGCAAATACTAATGCAGAAGATGCACGCAGTGTCATAAACACAAATGCAAAACACCATCATGGTAACATCTATGAGACTAAAATAATGCAAAACAGCAATTAACGTGTTGTAACATTAAAGCATAATATACATAACTGATAACAAAAACTATTAAGAAACACAATTGTTTAAATTAAATACAATCAAATGTGAGCTGTCACAGCAAATTCTGAGAATGCCGGTTTAGTTTTTGATTGTAAATTATAAGATGACATTGTAATCATAAGATTATTCTTTACTCCCACAAACTGTATATTTAACAGTATTTTACTGTAAAATTGTATTAAAATACAGTTTCTTAACATATACAGTAAGGGAACTATCTTTAACCAGTTAACAGGTTTTTACTTGTAGCATTTTTTTTTAAATTCGATTGTTAGATGGACTTGAATAACTTTGAGAAGACTTACACAGACTGTCCAGCAGGTGGCAGAAAAGCTCACCATTAACATGTTTATTCATTTTATTAATCAAGCAGATTTTGACAAATAAGGTTGCATTTGATTTTCCTTAGTAAGACCGCTGATGACCATTTTGTAGCATCATATAGAGGGTATAAAAGGCATCAGGTTGAGACGGTGGCTGATTTCACAGGTTGTTTGTTTGTCAACTGTACACTCTTCCCTTTTGGTTTGTTCTGAGGTGAAATGTTCTCAGAAAACGAACCACTCAAAAGCAGATGAGAAAGGAGCTGGGGTTGTTTATGTCGCCAAGAGCCAGTGTTTGTCTGGCCGTCCTCAGCAGGGGCTGGCTGGTACGACGCCATTAATAAGTGCTGCTAGTTTGTCAGAATAAAGAGGATTATTGAGGACCAATGCTGATTGATGGCAGCTGCTGTAGAATGAGATTGAGAAGCTCAGGTTATTATCTACAAAACTGCTGTGCACTCAATGCGATATGCGTAGGGTGACCACAACGGGGTAAACAAAACGAGGGCAAGAATATAAGCAGCGTTAACAACAGTATTTATGCAAATGAGTTGCTTTTGTCCGATAATGCCAACAAATCAAGGCGATGTGGGTTTAAATTTTTTTCAAACACTAACTAAATGGCTTTAGGTAATTGAGAGCTAATGCACTGGCCTTGTGTAGGCTGACTGGAATTAAGACCAGATAACAGTAAGAATAGATTATGTTCATAACTGTAATTGTCTTGAGTCTCCCGCTGCTATATAACACTGTTAATGGAGGCTTTTTTTTATGCATCCCATGCATCATGATCAGAATGTACTGACGCACTTTTTGTTGCTGATTTTTGCATGTGTAGTGAATGCCTAGCAGAGGTCAAATGCATGAGGAAGCTTTAAATGCATAGTTCTGCCTAATATTTAAATTCTGTCATTTACTCACCTTCATGTTGCAGGAAGATGATTGAATGGTTGATTTTTTTGCATTACAACAAGTGTTGTTATTGTTAACTAAAACTATTAAGAATCACTTTTGATAATTGTAATAAAGCTGAAATAAAATATAAATATTAGATGGCCTGGCAATTAACTGAAATAAGTTGAGATACTAATATTATTAAAACAAAAATAAAAATCTATTTAAAATGTATAAATAAATAAATTACTAGAACTTTCATTAAAATTAAAATTAACTCTTAAAATATCACATTGAAAGCGTATTAAAATATTAATAAATACTATATTAGTACATCCTGTAAATAGTATGAAAATAACACTGATTGGGACACCTATAGGAGATAATCGCCAAAAATTTGAAAAGTGTAACAGAAAAGTAGACCATATAATCTACATCTCAAATCCCTATTTGTGTTTTTGCCATGTCAGAATGACTAGGTTTGTGTGGCATAACAGTAAACCAACAAAAAAGCACAATACCATCATTTTGCAGTGTGTTGCTTTTCACATCACAGTAGAGCAATGTGCTAAGTCATAATGTAACATCAATAAAGAAGAGGTAACTATCAGAGCTGTGCATTACTGCCCTGTCTAATGAGGGAACAAGCCTGTAAAATTAATAATAAAGCAAGCAGAAAAGTCTGTTTATGCATATTAGGCTGCTGCTAGCTAGGGCTGTCGAGATTAAGTGTGGCATTACTTTGCATACATGGTATTAACATTAAGGCACCAGATCTAGTACTGTACCAAAGCCAAAGTTTTGCTGTCCAGCCAACCGTAAAAGTGGAAGTTGTGTAAACAATCAACCATTATAAACTCTTCATGATCTGTGTTCAGATACTTTCATATATAGCCTACCCTGAAACTGCTGAAGTGCTCAATACCACAATCATAGCATTAGCATAATGAGTGCATCCAGTGGTCCAGTGTGTTCATCAGGGTGACAGAACAGGGTCGCCTTTTTGTGTGGGGTTTCTACAAATTATTGGGCTATGGATTTGAATAAACTCTTACTTTTATTGTAAATTGCAATCGGACTTACAAGATTCACTGCTGATAAAATAGGTGAAAAATTCCATATATACAACAGCATGAAAGTGCACAAAGCTGAGAAGTAAGAGTTTCTGCATTGGCAAAATATAATGGATGCGGATATTGATCGTTTCCCGTTTCTTTCTGAAGGGCCTTTGCATGCATACAGTAGGGCGGTTGCTCTACAGCAGTATAGTGAAATTAATTGTTAATTGGCACAGGTTGAGTAGCAAATGTATGTTGTTACTTTGTAAAAATCATGTTAATTGACAATACAAAACAACTGAACATTTTTACAAAGCGGTAGTACAAAGGATCAAATCATCTTCACTTAGTGTAAGAGCACAGCAGCTTTAGTTTCATGAATTTTCGTGTAGGACAATAATAAGACAATTAAACGGGCGGATCATAGAGACATTTGGGGTTTCTCTTATTTTAAATCCTGCACAGCAACAGTAACAATCCTTTGGTCACATGGTGCATTAGTGTATTAACAGTAGTGATTTTTCTGCCAGGTGTGTTTCCTGAGCATTTAGGGATTCCACCGCTGGCCTTTTATTATTCTACTTTTCAACTAAATTTGATGGATGATATTCTCTCTCATTCTCCGAAGGGTTTCCATTTCCATTAATGCACTACAGTTGACCTCTAGACTGGCTCACGCTACATTTTTCCATGTTGAGTGAGGGCTGCTATCCAATACTCACACGTACACACTATTCTTAACTCGACTGTGGTTGTCTCCTGCTTTGGGCAACTGCAGACTAATCAATGTGCAATTAAAATAAGCAATCAGATAACTCATTGAAAACAAAATGTGCAAGCTACTGTACTTAAGCGAGGATGAGAGAAGAGGGTCACGTTTAGCTCAAAGAAACAGATGGGGTGTCACTGCGTTCATTCAGGCTGACCAGGTCACCTGAGATTAAAGAGCGGTTTTGCATAGCTCCCTTTTGAAACTGGAATCGATGGTGTACTTTCAGACATTTGTCAATGTAATGGCTGAGTGCTGGGGAAAAAAGACATCAGAATGCAAAGCATGGCTACTTTCACATCCACATTTAGGGCTGTTTTTCATAAAGGTATTCATGTGGTCATTGTATTATTTTGTTATTGATTTATTTTAATATTTCAGTTTTAATTATTTAATGTTTAATTTAACATTAGTTTTAATGAATTGTTAATTTGAATTTATTTGTATTTAGTTTTTAATTTAATTTTAATTTAATTTTTTTATATATATATTTTTTTATTTAATGTTTAATGGTGTTCTTATTTGAATAAACTGCTGTATGAAAGGAAAGCTTATAGTTTTATGACCGTTTTGAAATGGCGTGACAGTGGTTGGAGGTTGTCTGTTGCTCAAGACCTAAGCCAGACGATTCTCTTCAGCATTGGTTTAGACTTTCTTCTTCTGTGCTGGCCAGTTCTGCCTTTTCTAGAACAGTCCCGGGAGGTTCCACTTACTCTATAAACATTGAGCTCAGTGCACAGAGAGCCAATTCAGAGCAGGAATGTGAAGCCCCAAACACACTTTATGTATCAGAAAGGAAATGTTTTGCAGAAAGAGTTTAAATGTCTTTTGACCTACATAATTTGACGACTTCTGTCTCTATTTCGACTTCTGTTCCTCCTAGGAGGAACATTTAACCATTACATCACTCTTTTGGAAATGTTAATTCTCTCATTTATTTTGTTACTTTTTTTCATTTTTTTTCATATGTAGTACAGTCAAACCAAAATTTATTCAAACACCTTCAACATTTCTCACATTATCACAGTTTATTCGCTATAGTTTAGAAAATGGTAATAAAATATGACAAGAACTCACTGTGTCAGAACAAATTCATCTTGATAATATCAGATAACATTGATAGAAAGGTATGTAACAAAACACGATCAAGTCAAGGTGTCAAATCAAATTTTTGGTCCCAAAGTTTTATCAATTTTACTGTATGAAGAATTTTTGGGTATAATATGTCACAGTTTACTTTATTTTACTATCTTCACTTACATAAATGAACTAGTACACCCACTAGTAAAAAATATCAGAAATTATATCTGGTGTCTGAATAATTTTTGGTTTGACTGTATATACCAAGAAAAACAAATAACAATACATAGACACAAAGACCAATCTTTGCAGTCAGAGAAGCCTCAGAGTTTGAATTCTTTTCTCAGTAGAAGGTGTTAGGATGTTTGATGTTTGCAGGGCTGGTCTCAAGAGTTCTGTGTTGTGCTCAGGGTTGGAGAGACGTCTGCTGCAGAGAAGGAGAGGCTGCGTAGACTGTGGAATTACGCCAGGTGATGATGGACTTTGAACTCTTGTACAGGTGGTGGTGACCTTTTGACTTCACCTGGTAAAATGCACATTAAAAGCAGTCGTCTGCGTGGGTGTTTGATACTGTAATGTCTGGGCTTCTGCTTTAATCAAGCACATATCTCTTGATTGCTTAAGACTCTGTTGTAGTCCTATTCCTGCGAAATCTGTTCTGCTCCTGTTCCTATCCTGTTTTTCTTTACAGTGATGTACGGAAATGCAAATTCCTATCTGAAATCAATAATATTGGACACACTGGGCTGAAAATATCAATGCAAATATCTATACAAATTATTTTTATTGTAATATTTTTCTGTGTTTACAGATGGCATTAATACCATAACATTCAACAACATTTAAAATATTAAATAGTATTTTTTTAGAATATTACACATCTCTGTTGATGTAAAAACAACTTTTTATCTAATATACACATTTACTCTA
Organism: Spinibarbus caldwelli; assembly: GCA_039654775.1. Taxonomy (NCBI): domain Eukaryota; kingdom Metazoa; phylum Chordata; class Actinopteri; order Cypriniformes; family Cyprinidae; genus Spinibarbus; species Spinibarbus caldwelli. Next base: position 22,169,740 of record CM077237.1, read on the forward strand.
AGTGCTTAAGAATACAGAACTAAGTACAAATGTGTGTTTTCTATTTTTTGCTTTTGTCTGGTTTTCTTCACAAGAGTCTCTCCACACACAAATGGTGTATACAGTATATCATCCATATTCAATCCCTTTTTTACATTGTGTAATTAAATTTTTTTTTCATATAAATTCTTACTGGATGGTTACTGGATTATAAAGTAACACTTTCTTTTTATTTCTGTTTTGGCCTGAAAACAAAAATAGTGACTGGAATTTCAGTGAAAACATTCTGTTCTGTTCAAAAATCTTCTCCTTTTCTATTCGTATATATCATTACAGCACCTCTTTATAAGCAGTTAACTTCCTCTGCACACTCAAATGTTTGTTCTCAGTGGTTAGTCTCCATGACAGGGCTGTATTTAAAACTGGTGGGAGTCACTTTGAAAGAATGTGTGTGCGCTGTCACTCCTGTTTTCACATTGGGGTGCTAAAGGAAATCTGTACACAAAGCTCCCTGGCAAAGACGCGACACCCTCCTGGCTTAAGACTGCAGATGAGTAATACCAAGGCATAAAAAGAAAGATTAGTCTTTCAAAATTAATAAGCTTCCTCTTATACCTGCATTCAAAACAATCTGCTACCCTTGGCTTGCTTGGCTTGAGTGCATTAGCAACCGCACACACAGGCTGAAAGCGAGAGCTGCTCTGTCCGTCTTACAGGAAGGAAATGTTCGGTATCCACCACACTTATATGCTTTCTGCACAGGTGTGTGCATACTGTGTAGACTGTTTAGGAGTGACAGTTTGTACTCTTCCTCAATTTTTGCTTTAAATGGCTCCTCTGACCTCCATGTGACCCTTTAATGTAGCCCACCCTCCAGCTGCAGTAGCCTAATGTTTATACAGATATTCTTCGATTTCCTTGTTTCATTTCCTGTTTTGTTTTGTCTCTTGCTTTTCCTCCTCTGAGCCCCTCAGTTTTATTCCTTTTCAACTTGCAAGTCTTTAAATATATAAATAAATGCAGGTCTTTAGCTTCAGATTTTTTCTTCAACAAAGATCAAGCTTCTTCCTTCCCCACTGTTTCTCATTTCCCAGTATTACTTGTGTGTAAGCAAATCTTCCCTGATCTGTAACCCAGAGCTGTAAGTCCTGTTTGGATAACTTGGGCACCCTTTCTGTAAACCACTGGGGAGGAAAACTGTCTTTTTTGTTTTATAGACTGTTCTCCTCTAGACATAGTAGAAATAACAGCAGCTTGTTAAGACACCCGGTCTGTCACCCAGAAATGAAACACTAGTGTTGGCAGAAGTATGTTAACTTTTTTTTTTTTTAACTAACCTCTTGAGAAACAAATATTCCTCGCTGACTGTAAAAAGATAAGATGTTCAGTAAAGTTTTAACTGCTTGTCATTGCAAAGACAGATAATAAGTCAGCTCTTTCTGTTTTAATGGGTACTTGTCCACATGGGGGGCACTAGAGGCTCAGAACTCCTGAGCATCTGCTGACCCTCAAGCTCTGTCTGACTTCACAATGAAGTCTCTGTTTATCCTTGGGGTTCAAAAGCCAGCGACCGCATCATATCCACTGTTTTAATTGAGAGGCAGAATGAAAGATGAGCTATTGGATCAAAGATCAGTAAATGTACTTAAAGGCCAGAGTGAAAGTTCACCTAGTGTATCACTTATCTCAGCAAAATCTCACCCTCTGAGCTCTAAAGGTCTGCTGGGTTCTGCTCATATTTCAGCCAGTCAAGCGAATGGGAGAACATGTCTGGCTCTCCACACAAGGTTGGTCTCCAATCCAGATGGAAGTCTGGTCAACTTTGCAGTTTATTCTTATTCCAAGACCGTTCTCTTACACAGGAAAAGACAGTTTCGACATAAAGCGAACAACCACGCATGTTTTAGGGATGAACTGACATTAAAGGGATAGTTCACCCAAAAATGATAATTCTGTCATTAATTACTCACCCTCATGTCGTTTTAAGACCTTCGTTCATCTTCGGAACACAAATTAAGATATTTTTGATGAAATCTGAGAGCTTTCTGAACCTGTATAGACCGCGACACAACTGATACATTCAAGGCCCAGAAAGTTAGTTAGTAAGGACTTTGTTAAAATAGTCCATGTGACATCAGTGGTTTAACCGATATGTTATGGAGCTACGAAAACGTTTTTTTGTGTGCAAAGAAAACAAAATGAATGACTTATATTTTGAAGCAGAGGATTGCACACACATGCATTATGGTACTCTCGTGAATGCGCATCAAAGACTGAGAGAATAAATTGTTGAATGAATTCGTTATTTTTGTTTTCTATAAAGTATTCTCGTAGCTTCATAAAATTACGGTTGAACCACTGATATCACATGGACTATTTTAACAATGTCCTTACTAACTTTCTGGGCCTTGAACCTGCCAGTTGCGTTGATATCTATGCAGGGTCAAAAAGCTCTTGGATTTCATCAGAAATATCTTAATTTGTATTCCAAAGATGAGCAAAGGTCTTATGGGTTTGAAACAACATGAGTGAGTAATTAATGACAGAATTTTCATTTTTGGGTGAACTATCCCTTTAAAATGTGGGCTGATACCAAATCTGATAAACCAATAATTATTATAATATTATGGCCAATAACCAATATTATAAATAGTATTATAAGGTTTATTCATATTTTTTGATCAGCTTTAATCTTCATGTTTTCAGTTTTCATTTATTTATTTCATTTTAGTAATTTTGTGTTTTTGTCTTTTTTTATTAGTGTTTTTTTAAAATATATTTTAGCTTTAATTTGGTTCATTTTATTTTTAGTAATTGTAGTACTTCAGCTTAAAATTTAGAAATGTTTTTTTTTTAATCTAATATTGATATTTTTATTTGAGCTTTATTAATTTATTTGAATCAGAATCAGAATGAGCTTTATTGGCCAGGTATGCTTACACATACGAGGAATTTGTTTTAGTGACAGAAGCTCTACAGTGCAACAGAAAGACAGCAACAGGACAGGACACAGATAATAAAAGAATAATATACAAATAGGCAATGTACAATGTATTATTAACTTTGAGCTTAGTTAATAACACTATAACCAAAATGGTCAATATTTTATACTATTTCTGACTTAAAAGTGTAAGTAAAAATTAAAATCAGTGTATTATGTACATTCCAACCATGTATTTTAATATATCAAAGATTTTTTTTTTTAGATATTTTGTTCATCCCTTGTTCATGTTCTTTTTACATGCTATTTCTTTGTAGTTTTTATCTAAATTAGATGATGTCAAAAAAATATTGTCCTAGAAGTTTAGGCCTTTGACCAGCTGTAGAAAACAAATGAGTGGAATTGCCTGTAGACCTTATGATTTATTTCTGTAACATCTTTTCAGTGTAAACCTTGCCTTGCTGCAGTAGGCATGTTGTGGGAAATGAGATCATAACATGATCAATATAGCTCTGCTTGAGTCCATTTCACCTGCTTATCTTTTCTTCGTGTTGCTGTTTGTGGGCTTTGCTAAAAGGTCACAGTACTTATTTGGCTGCATATGCACTGTGGGTTAAAAGCTCATGTCACACATGCAGACAGGCAGACTGATGTGCAGTTTCTCTCTCTTTCAGAGTTGGAGTGGACCCTGATCAGGATCTTCAGCCATGTGGGGACAGCTTCCAGGTCCTTCAGGGAGTAAGTCTCAATATGTTTCTGTCCTCCAGCCAATGAAGCTTTTACCATCATTGTATTTCAGGTGTTCTATTTTTGATACAGACATGAGTGATGCTTCAAATTGTACAACAAAGGAAACATGTGCTAGTACTTTAAGTGATCAGTCTTGTAATGTACTATAGACTTGCATTAAAGGATGAATTTTGCAATGTCTTACAAACCACCCAGGAACACCCTAGTATCATGGTTTTGCACTGACAATTATCAGTAACATTTCTTTCGGAAAATGTGAAACTCTCGTTCTGAATTGCTGCCGCATCATCCTGTTCCTGTCGCACTTAAGCACCTCATATGTAGCTACCTAAAAACCACACGCACATTCTTTCTTCCGGTTTGTTGCCTCTAAAAAAAAAAAAGTTGCACGCTTGCCTAAATGTCATTTGTGGAGCGATCTTTTGTAAGATAAATTGGACCCCTTCAAAAGCGGCCATTTAAACATCCTTGACGCCTCTTAGCCGTTGGCATGTGTTTGAAACCCGTGGGTGTGTTTTTTTAAGAAATCCGAATACATGCACCAATACAGTCATACAAGTTGCTTTTTATATCATTGATTGTTACTGAAATTAGAATGGCAAAGCTAATTAGGAACAGACACCTTGGAAACTAATGACATTTCTCCTCTGTTCACCCTGGTTTAAACTCATTCCATTATAGGCCAATGACAGAAATCAGATCAGTAGAAACCAGTCTGAGAAAGCACATATGCGTTTAGAAGATATCGCAGACTGCATGCACTAGTGATATGAGCACTAAGGATGTCAAAATACTGAGATTTTGGTACAAAGTTGATGCTGAAATAATGAAGATATTACAATAGTAGCCTTTATGAAGTATCAGTAATCCTGAGTACTGACAAATGGTTGCTTTTGAGCATGAACATGCTTTTTGATGAGTGCTTGTGCTTATGACTGAATATGAGTGGTCAAATGCACTTCTTGGTAAACATAGTTGGTTTATAGATGTAAACAGGTGGAATAAACAATCTGGGCCAGATTCACAAAAGTCTTCCTAAAAGGGATAGTTCACCCAAAAATGATCATTTACTCACCCTCAAGTTCTCCCAAACCTGTATGAGTTTCATTCCAACAAAATTAAACAAACAATGGAAGTTAGTGGCTAACAGGAACTGTTTGGTTACCAAAATTCTTCAAAATATCTTCTTTTGTGTTCAACAGAAGAAAGACATTCATACAGGTTTGTAACAACGTAAGGGTGAGTAAATAATGACAAAATGTTCATTTTTGGGTGAACTATCCCTTTAAGAATACTATAAACTCAGGAGAGATGACCTTTTTGTTTTCCACTGTAAACATTACTGTCAGAGAGTAAATTGTTGAACAGCCATTAGTGTGTTTCTGGAAAGTCGTTATTACTTGAAGAGAACATGCTTAGAGGTTGAGGGGATCTGTCTTGTCTCTTAAAGGCCTTTCTGTCTCTTTGTATTTCTATCTGGAACACAAGCATCTGATAGAGTTACAGGTATACTAGATAAAAAAAAAATTAAAACATTGTAAAGCAATATATTGTCTTGGTAACTAGTACTGTAATGATTAATGTTTGAAACAACCCAGTAAATTCATTAAACACAGTGCCTTGGATAGTAAAACAGTAACTTTAAGAGGTTATTTACAATGATTTAAAAAAAAAAAGAATTCATGAGTTTAAAATACATTAAAATAAGAGGACTGCAGTATACTCCATATATGCACACTATACAATTTATAGCTATTCCAAGTTAGAAAACTAAAAGAAAATCATTTAGAAGAAATTTATTTTTTAAAATTCTTAATGTTTCAAATCCAGACCCTGATTTGTTAAAATCATAATCTGTGCATGCAGTCTTGCATTGTTAATAAAAATAGATAATAATAATAATAATCAGACAACAATGTTGTTGAATAAGACATTTTATGAAAAGAAGAGAAATTAGTTCTAATTTAATGTTAATATTTATATTACTATTTAACTTTTTCTAATCAAGTAGTGTGTTTACTAGCATATTTGTTATTGCCTTGGTATCAAAATTGTGCAATTTTACTACTGAAGTTTTTGATATGACGACAACCCTAAATTATATTTACAGTTTTTCTTTTGTTGAAGTACACTTTCTGTCTTTGCCTTATCTTATTAACAGTGGTCCGCATTATAGTATTAACACTAAAGGAATATAGAAAGCTTAGGGTAGGTTGCAGTATAGTGTTACTGTGAGCTTGTTTGTGATGGTGTTAATCTGTAATCTCTTTAAGTGCAATGAAGCCGATGTTGAAGTGAACTCTTGAGATTAGATGAACTGGGATAAATGTACTGGCCGTTGGAAGAACAGAGCGAGACCTAAGGTTTTACTACATGTACAAAATCAATGGATAAATATGGATGAATGCTGATTGTGTGTACTGTTATTTACGATAAACGGTATCAGGTTCCATTACACCCATTCAAAAGTTGGCAGACCATTTCTCCATATAACCTGGTATTATGTGGCCAGAAGTGGATTAACATTTGATGACACTAGAGGTGCAAAAAGTACACACTTCACCTTTAATGTAATATAATATAATATCTAACGTGACCTGTGCTGGCAAAATGAGTCGGAATGCGCACTGTCTAATTTTGAGCTACAGGCAAAAGAAGTGAAAAATGTCAGTTTTGGTGGAATTTGAGGTTTTCACAAAAATGAGTTCGACATTAAGCCCTCTTCTTGTGATCCCAATGCTCCAAATAGTAATTAAACATCTAAAATGATCTTTATTTGTACGTTTTCTGAGAGAAGTACCTTTTTCTCTGCTCACTTCTGATGAGACTACTGCTGCTTCTCACCACAAGTTGTAGGTCTATTGTTGCAATGCACAGCATTCCAGCCTTGTGAATATTCATATCGAATTCTCTGACATGAGTCCAAACCAGTGAAATATGAATTTTTAAACCCATGCTGATGAAAACAAAACGATCACACTGACTGACATTTGCAAAGCGTGTGCATAAGACGCGCCTTTCCGCGAGCGCGCAAGCTCCCTTATAAAGTACATTATTGCGAAATATGTATTGGCAAGATTCACAATCATAATCTGTTATATCTTACATGAACGTTTAGTTAATGGTTGGGTGAAAATCTGATGTGTAACATTATATTTGATCCATGCATTACAGTAGGTCTTAAACTAGATCTGTCTCAATGTTAATCATACATTAAAAGAAAAGACGGAATCACTCGCTGCTCTTGATTAAATACTGTTTATTTGCATCTTTGTTCTTATTTTTAATAACAAAGGTCAAATAAAAAATGGCTATATTGTGATTTAATAATATAGTAATTATTATGAAGAAAAGAATTGGAGGAAAATATGCAACGTTGCTTGGTGATTTTGCTTTGGAATCTTTAACTCAATTTTTCTCGTAATCAGATCTGCTGCCTCTATTGCCTTCAAACGGCTGTAGCTCAGTCATTTTTTGTCCGATTCCAACAAGTCATATATCATTTTGAAGGAATTTTAATGGAAAATGTGAAAATAAAAATAACTCATTTTTGAAAAGACTCATTTTGCCAGCACAGGTCACATAACACATAACATAATTATTTATTTATTTTTAAATACACAGTGCATTTTTGAGCCTTTAAATGTCAAAAGTCTGCCTTTTTGGTAATAAAGTATCAAGTTTTGACAAACTCGACATGACAAACTCCAAGTTGACAAACTCGATTGCAACATTGATTGTTTGCTGTATGCTACTGGTGGAGTGACGTGCAGTGATGAACATAAAACAATATATTGACTTCTAAAGTCATTCCTTTTCAATTATTCACTTGTCTGCCACAATAATGAGTTGTGCTTTGAATTATCTTAATTATTCAATATTGGCTAAAGCTACAGTATATAATATATATGTGTGAAAAAGATTGCATAACCCTGCAGTAGATTATACAATTCACATTTACTTCCTCTTTCTCTCCTTAGGATGGAACCCAGTCAGAAGGACAGAGCAAGACCAAGCAAGAGAGCGCCTGGCTCTTTAGACTTTGGTATACTTTTGACCACAAGTATCCTTTTCAGAATGCCATTCACAACAACACACACTTGCACGCTTTTGTGGTCTCGTCATTAGGAACTCAAGCACGGTTGAGCATTACTTCTCTTTCACCATTGCTCTTCCGTGAGCCTAGCAAGTGAGATTACTGTGGCTCCATGCAAATGACTAGGAAAAAACATCTGCTCCCACACAACAGACAATGACAAAAGAGAGACGCATATTGATGAAACCCGCTAAAGCGGATCTAGATGAATATAAATGTGGAGTGAGAGTGAGGAAGGGTTGAATAATTCCGAGATTTCATAGGATAGCTGTTTTTGATCAGTGTTGGAGTTCCTCTGAGGCCTTAACTGAGCCTCTAAACCCCCGAACTGACAAACCTCATCCTCCTTACGCAACTCCCACTCCAAAAAAAGCTCCAGTCTGAGCTCCGTACCTCAGTACGAGCCGCTGGAAATGTCATTACTGACATTCTTTGCACAGAAAGTCAAATGAAATGACTGCAGTCCATTTTTACAAAGCCTTCGAGTCCTGAATGAAGCAATCAATGATTCTTGAGCTCTCAGCAGGGCCCATCCACTGCAATTATTTTGTGCTGAGAGGTTTACTGTAGCCATACCTTTTCAGCGAGACAGTCGTGGGTGGCGAGAGGAACAGAATAGCAAAGAAAGGGTTTTTATTTAGCTCTCAGATGCTAGAAATAATGCTTAAAGGTGAAAGTAGCACACACACATTTTCTCACACACTTCTCAATCCGCTTCCTGCACAGCTGTGTCTAGCCAGCTCCACATGTGGTGACTCACAGGTCCTCAGAGCTTATGTCAGATGTTTATTAGGAATCTTAGCTTGCGATTTTCTCTGCGCCCACAGCCATGCTTGTCAGCTTACAAGTGTGCTGCCTTATTGTCACAACAACCTACCCGACAACATTCGGTTCCTTTTGCACAGGCCCTCGGGAGTGAATTAAAGTGTGTTTGTGTTCTTTCCAAAAGACCAGCTGCCTGTTTTATTTCTCTTTGGGTGCCAGACCATGCTATTGGACATCCTACAGAGATATTTTTCAGTCTAAACCTGGCAAACTCTCTCTAAATCTGTAGGGGACATCCAGTTTAGGTCCCCCTCAAAGATATTATACGCTTCCATATCCATCACGGGGTATTCTTGGTTTCAAGCCATTGACACTTTACTGCCGCCGCCTTTATTTTTATCCCTGTCTGTCAAAAATAAAAAACCTCAGTATTGATGCCAAATGCGTACTAGCTGTCCTGCTTAGATCTGTGTGTGCTGGACTCTGAGTGAACTATTTAAGGGGATGATGATCTGTTTACTCCATGATTATGAGGCTGAGACTCAATCATATCTGTTCCGAGATGAGCTCTTGCTGCTGTCATGCTGAATTTTGAAGCTTTCATTATAAGCAATGCTATTTTTGAATGGTTTGAATTGATTGGTTGTTTTGAAATGTTTGACTTGGATGAATGTCTTGCAGTCATTGTTGATTTGTGGCTGTTATGAATTAACTAGTTTAGCCCAAAACAAAAAAATTTTCATTTACTTTTTTTTTTAATATTTTTTTTATTTTTATTTTTTTATTTGTGTGGCTCACATAAAGATTGTCCAAGCTGCTCTTTTGCTTACAGTGAAAGTTAATAGAACTGGGTTTATGAAAGTTTTTAGGAATTGGTAGAGAATTATAAGGTATGATTAGCTAATGTGAGTATTTGGTAAGCTACTACTGCATGAAGTTGACTTTACTATACCTGCATGTTTTCAGTTTTTGGAATTGAAATAAATAATGTAGTAAGCACTCTCTACATCACCCAGAGTGACACGTCTGCCTGACATTAACACCTCTGCAAAGCTATTCCCCTTAACACAAATACAGTTACCTGAAGCCTATCCTGACCCATAGCGGTCCCCCTTTGACCTCCACTCTGCCAGCCTGCTGCGGTCCGCTGGCTCAATGTTTGACCAGCCCCCAAGCCTATGAAGTAAGTCAGTCTTCTAGATATATCAATAAAAAAATTAAATGATTATAAAATATATTAAAAATAAAAATCAATGAAATTTTGGAAAATATTAAATATGTCTACTTTATACAATAATTTTTTTTATCTAATTGATTTTTATTTTATTTTATATATAAAATCAATTATATATGAACAATTATTTATGAAACTTATTAAATAATTCCTTAATCTTTTTGAAATGTAATGGACTTTTTAATATTTTATATATAAATATCATAAAATTCAAATCAATTAAATATTAAAATGAAAAAAATATATTTATCTGTTTACTTTTTCCAAATATAATTGATTTTTATTCTTTTTTTATTTAATTGATTTTTTTATATATTTTCTGTTGTAAACCAATTATATTTGAACTTTTTTTATGAGATAGATATGCATATTTATTCATTATCTTTTTCAAATTTGAATAGATTTCTATTATTTTATATATAAATATAATAATTAAAATTAAAATATTTACTTTTTCAAATTCAGTTGATTTTATTCATTTTTTTATTCAGTTGATTTTTAATATATTTCTATATAATCAATTTGAACCATTATTTATGAAATAGATATGTATCTGTTTATTCATTATCATTATCTTCAAATTTTAATGTTTTTATTATTTTATATATAAATATGATAATTCAAATCAATTAAATATGAAAATGAAAAATATATATTTATGTTTACTTTTTGAAATCTAATTGAATTTTATTCTTTTTTTAATTGATTTTTAATATTATATTGAAGCTGTATTTTATTAAAAAGATATGTATCTGTTTATTCATTATCTTTTTCAAATTTTAATAGATTTTTATTTTATATATAAATATAATAATTAAAATCAATTAAATATGAAAATGAAAACAAGTTTACTACTTCAAATTTAATTGAATTTTTATTCATTTATTTAATTGATTTTTAATATACACAATCCTTAATTTACTCTCTTAATTCAAAGTATGTAAAAACAAAACATATACATTATCCACTAACAAGGTAGATCCAAACTGATACATTTTAGAATTAACCCACTGCCTGTATTCTCAAAATGGCCCTTCATTTGCTAGTATGTTGGTCATTACTTCACACTGCACTTTGCCATGTTTCTAAGCAAGTAGCTTATTCTGAGTTCCTCAACAGCACGCTTTGGTTTCCATAGCTTGCTTTCTAATGTTGTTGCTGTTCTGTGAAACCCTGTTTGAAAAGAAAAGAGAGAATGACAGACAGACACACAAAAGCACTGGGGCTTTTAGACTGGACACAGACCCGAAGGAAGATGGATTCAGTGCGCGCCCGGTCACAAAAGAGCCTTTTATGATGCCACTCTGATGATGGTGAGCCCGAGAGGCGTTCCAGTATCTCAAGCATGGAGAACACAGTTATTCACAGCGGTCACAGGCCCATTCACTCCTGCAAATTCCCCTATTCATCACAATGTTCATTCATACTGTAGCTCGGGCTGCTTGGCTGTGCTCACAAACGTCTTACAGTCTTACATTGTGCTGTTGGGTCACTATGAGCTAAATGTCCTGCAGAACTGCTTGACCGCCCACCTCTCTCCCACGTACCACAATTATGCCCCTCTTAGCCACAGCGAATGGTATGTTGTGAATACCAGCAAAGAGTTTTTGCAGACCTATAATGAAAATAGTTCTTACCTCAGAACATGAGTCATGATGTTTGTGTTACATGCATCCTTTTAAACTGGGTCAGTTCATCTAAATAGCCCAGTTTGTGTGTCTGTATATATTTCGTTTCCTCTTTTCGTGTTTTGATTGTTCTCTCTAGGTCCTCTTAAAACCTGCCATGTATATCGAAGTTCATGGTCTCTTTATTTATTTATTTATTTATTTATTTATTTATTTATTTATTTATTGCTTCTCATCTTTTTATTTCATCCCAGCTCTCCCTCCCTGTTCCATAGTCTACGTCTAGGTTTAATTTTCATATTCACTTCCTCCGTCAGTTTTATTAGTCTCTTACTTATTAAATCTGAAAAAAGAAAGAAATTCGTTGATTTATTGCCTTAACATATTCCTCTTTTTTTTTTTTTTTTTTTTTTTGGATTTAATTTTGGTGCCAGCTTTTCTTTGGCTGTTATTTAGTTCCTCTGGTTAAATCCATTTTTATTGCGTTTCAAATGTGAATAACAGGGTTTTTCATTCTTGCAATTATCTCTGTTTAAAGGTGTTTTGTGTTGAACTTTTTTTTTTTTTTTTTTTTTTTTTTTGTTCCTTTATCACTTCATTATGAAGAGCACTTAGCCAGAATAGTTCTCTTAATGATAATGGTTCAATTATGAAGTTTAAATTTGGGATAATGTACTGTTAACCAGTCATTGACGCAAAATATGCAACACTTACTGTAGTTCCGTTCCTGTATTTTGATTAGGCAAGAATCGTTTCCAAGAGTGATTTTTACGGATTTTATTTGGCTTCTTATGGAAATGTTTTTAGTGGCGAAGCAAAAATACATAATATAACTGTCCATACTAGTGTAGGGTTCTTGCGCATCTTAAAAAGTCTTAATTTGCCCTTCCTAAAATTAAGGCCTTTAAAGGTCTTAAATTCGTAAAGTCAAGCATTAAATGTTCCAATATAAATATCTAAATATCCTAAACTCAAGATACATTTACAGATGCAATTTAAGATATGGTCTTTTTTTTGTTGTTGTTGAGAAATTGAACAAAAATAAATGATTTTACTCTTTGAATTAAGTTTAATCAAACTTATTTCGTTTTGATCAATTTCTAATAAAACAAATAAATGTATGTTGATTTAAGAATCTTTAAATATTTGTACTTGAAAACAGTACTGGATACTGGTTAAAAAAAAAAAAAAACTTTTTTGCAGTGTGATCTGAATTAAAGTAGTAAGTAATTAAGGTAGTTTTTTTTTTTTTTTCAAACTAATGTTGTATTTTCAGAATCACTTTGAAGCATTGCTAATAAAAGACATTTACATTTAGAGACCATATTGACACACAATTTATTCCATTTTTTTCTTAAATTCTCTTTACTCTGTCTTAAAACGTCTTAAATTTACCTTCATAAAACCTGCAAAAACCCTGTAATATGTATGCTGGGTTCTTGAAAAATATTAAGAGATTGCTTTGCTATAATGACTGATATAACTCCACAATATTGCTCTTATTACATGACTTCTTGTCAGATAAATTAAAAAAGGCAAGAAATATTGATTTGAGTTGAAATTATGTATGAAAAAAGATACCACAAAGTCTTTTTATTTCAGGAAAACGTTGCCTGGGACTTAAAGGGATAGTTCACCCAAAACTGAAAATTCTGTCATTAATTACTCACCCTCACGTCGTTTCAAACCCGTAAGACCTTCATTCATCTTTGGAACACAAATTAAGATATTTTTGTTGAAACGGAGAACTTTCTGACCTTCCATAGACAGCAAGGGTACTACCACAGTCAAGGCACAGAAACGTAGTAAGGACATTGTTAAAATGGTCCATGTGACAACAGTGATTCAACCTTAATTTCACGAAGCTACAAAAATACTTTTTGTGCGCAAAAAAACAAAAATAATAACTTTAGACCTGCACTTTATCGATGAATAGAGCCTAGAGAATTGAGAGCTTAAACAGGTGATCTTCACGGACTAAATCACAGCACCTCAAACCATTAACATGGAACAGGCATTATTTAGATCCTTCTCAAAGGATTTAAAAGCAGCTATATGTGAAGCTAACTGTTGCGTAACAGAGTTTAGTTTGTTTGATCTGTTGGCACACAGTGTAATCCTCTGGTGTAATTGTGCTTCAGTGACAACCCCCTTCAATAGCACCCAGTGATTCTATGAAGTACCACTAAACCAGTGATCTGTGAATGGCAAGTCTTTAAACTGTGGGAGATGCTTTATTGCAGAATATTTGCTACATATGCATCATGTGAACAGAGTTGTCAATTTGCTGTTTTGCAGTCATTGCTTATGCTGCCTTCAAGTCCACATGGGAAGCTTCTACATTTGTGTTGTTTATTATTGCGGTGACTCACATTCAGATCTACAGCAAAAGGTTTTTTTTTGCTGTGCAGAAAGCATAAGTAAATGTCTGTCACTTTTACAAAATAGATATAATTTATGCATGATGTCTGATAAATAAATAATTTTCATGACGCAAACCTGTGAGTCATTAGCTTACTTTACATCAGTTGTTTATAAGCTCTGCTGTATATGATAGTAATTATTAATGATGTAGCAATATAGCCAAAACATAAAGGGTGTGTATTATTTTTCAACAATTAAACATTATAACCCAATTCGCTTTTATCATGGTTACCACAAACACTTTTCATTTTTTATTTATTTTTTAAATCTCAAATTCTTAATTTCACTTTTTTTTTTTAAATGTTTGTAATCTATTTTTTTGCTTGTTTTTTTTACTTATTCTAAAGACTTTTTAGTTTTTTTTTTTTTTTTATAAAACCAAGACATTTTTCAGGTTTGTAAATCTCAACAATTTTTCTTTTTTTTTTTTTTTTTTTTTCTTTTTTTAACTTGAGACATGTTTTATTTTTTTTAAATTTTTTTTTATCATAAGCATTTTTTTAAAATCAAGTTTTCTATTTTTAAATTTAAGATTTTTTTCAATTTTTTCGCCTTTTTTTTTTTTTTTTTTAAGTCTCAGGGCCTTTTAGTTTTTTTGTTTTTTTATTTTATTTAATGAATACATTTTTTATTTATTTATTTTTTTACAATTTTTTTTTTTTTTTTTCTTTATTTCTAAATCTCAAGACATAATTTGGGAAAAGTATTTACTGCCATCTACACGACCCTTCTAATATCACAATTTTACTATTTAAATATCATTGAGAATATTGTTTCCATTTCTAAACATGACTTTGATGGTCATCCATATACACATAACTTGTAATTACAATATTCCCAACTGCACTTGAAGGCTGCATTACACACAGGTAAGTGTTGATTTTTTTTATTTATTTTTTTTCTTTCCACAAGGACATTTAATGTATTTCTCTCTTTATCCTGTCGTCTTGTGACTACACAGTGTCCCTCATGAACCTTTGTGCTAAGCTTGAATAGTGTGTGCGCATATGTATGTGTGTGTGTGTTGAAGCATCCCGTCCTCCTCTCTTCATGTCCAACTTGTCACTGTGCTCAGCAGAACCACGAGCCGCTGCGAGACAATGACTCAGACCTCATCCTGAACGAAGGAGACCTGACGCTGACATATGGCGACACAGCCATCACAGCCAACGGGGCCTCGTCCTCCTCTGGCCCCGAAGGATCGGGTGGAAGCTGGGGTGTGAACGGCAAACGCAGCGACAGCACATCAGAGGACGCTCTGGAGCGAGAACTGGACACGCGTGAACATGACCTCTTGAGCCGCGGCACACGTCTCGTTTTCCCCATGGAGGACCACGCTTGACCCCGCCTCCCAAACCTTAAACCACGCCTCCCTGCGCTCCATACCTCCAATTTTCTTGCACATCCATCCATCCATCAGACCACCCACGACCCCTCCAAAGATCTTCATGCAGGAGGTCTGAAAACTCAAGGGAACAGAAAGATGGAGAGCTGGAGGGTTTGTTCTTAGAGAAATGGAGGCGATGGCAGACTCTGATTCCTTGTCTGCCACTGAAAATGTGATTTGTAGTAGAAAAAAATACAAAAAACTGCATATCGGACAGCTTTGGACACTAAATGTCCTTATTGCTGTCATTTATGAGGGATTGATGCAGAACGGTCTCTCCTGCCCTTAACATTCACATTCATACAATCTATCCCTGCCGCATATTAACGTTTTAGCGTAGTAATTTTTTGTTTTCTGTTAGCAATGCTGCTACAAACTGGAAATATGATTGTCAAATATGACTCAGCCAGTTTTTCTTGATGGGAAGTCAGTTTTTTTTGTATGAACAGCCAGTATTATGTTAATTTGCATTTAAATGCTCGTCTTTCCCATCAGGCAAATGAGCGAGCAGCACATAATGTTAGTAAATATTCCATGGCAGTGGTGTTCGTGAAAGCTTACAAACACAATGGCAACATTGACATGAGGGCGTGCTCATCTCATGACTGCATACGGGAACCTTGTAAAACTTAACTCTAGTGAATTGGAGTTTACACTTCCTGCAATAGCTTGGTTTGTACGAACGCCAAGTTGACATGCCGGTCGTTGTAAATATGAATGTTGATCTGCACAGCTGTGGGACTTTTTTTTTTTTGTTTTTTGTTTTAAACAGCTGGATGCAACCAGAGTGTATGAGCCATGCACTTTAGCTGCAGCTGAGCTGCAGTCCTTGCATGTATTGCTTTATTATATTAGCATATTAACCACTTGCACACTCACAGCCAGAATTTGTGATGCAGAATGATGTGATCATCAAAGAGTCAAACATTCCTTTCGCGGCTCCTCACATTAGAATGTTGTTGAAGGTGGATCTTTCCAATATATATATATATATATATATATATATATATATATATATATATATATATATATATATATATATATATATATATATATATATATATGAGGTGCTGCTATATAGCAGTCGGCGATTCCGAAATCAGGACTGTTCGGCATGATGTTGACCCGGCTGTTTATCTGTTCATACAGTAAACGGGTGGCCTTGTGCCAATAACCGCCAATGCACATTCCTTCCATCCTCCTTGTCTAGAAATGAATAATGTTAATGAATGCAAGTCTAAAGTCTGAGAGTTTAGTTAATAACTAACTTACAGATGTTTGAAATAAGTCATTCAAATCATTCATTCTGATTTATATTCAACACAATAAACTAACTTTCCATTGAGTAACCTTTACAATGGTCTGCACTTGCGCCTGTCTGTTTGCTTGCGTTGTGCGAGGAAACGCATGACTTCAACGGAATCTAGTTCAACATCTGACCAGAACATAAATGTGAATCAAGGAGATTTGCACTATTTATGTGGAGTTTTGGCTAGCAAATGAGCCTCACGGGCTTCGTGGCAACCTCGATTTGAGGTGCAGAACCTTAAACCGGCTATAGCGAAAGACTGAATTCACATGTAATACGGCTATGAAGACACTCCTCCTCTGAATGACTCTTTCAATCTGTCTGATAGCTTTTTTTTCTGACCATACTATGGTGGACTTGTGTGTACCTTCAGGATATGTATCTCCCTCCTGTAGCATTCATCTTTTACTTGCTGTTCTGCATGTCAGTATATAAACAAACAACAAAAATCCATATTCAAGCTGCCATTTTTTTTGTCTGTGATGTATGAAAGACCAAAATGTTCCCATTTGAATCCTTATTATTTATATTATTATACATAAAGATGCACTCAGTCTGTTATATAATGTGACAAAACTATGGTGGTATGGATTGTAGTTTCAGTTGTACATTTATAAAAAATAGCCAATGTATCAAAGTGGGCTACAGTAGCAATACCTAAATAAGGTATTTGATTTATTTTATATGTCATTAAATAAGAAGAATAAAACAAGAAAACTAGTGTTTACTACAAAAATTATGTATAAGTTTTATTTATAAATAACAGATTTGTCCATTTATTAATTCTGATGGTTGACATAACTTTAGAGTAAATGTTGTTTAAAATGACAAAACAACGCTAACAAAGTGATAATAGTCAATATTGTTGACAAGTAAAAGCACAAAAACACCTGGATCCTCAAAGAACGATTGTGTGTTTTAGTTTTAGATGAAACGTTCTGCCTATCTATCTTCAGTTCACTGAATTGCACTTTGTGCTGCACAGATAAGTTCTGCATTCATGTTTTTTTTTTGGGCAGTACCACAGAAACTGGAGTGTCCTTGATGCATAATCCTCTTTTCATACATTGCTGATGAATACAGGAATGATTTCATTATGAAATTCTCCCAGCAAACTGAACACTCCAGGCCTAGTACATGTGCAACAGCACGAGTGCACGTAAAGACTCGGTCTTGTGTGTCTGATTATGGTCTACTGGGGATTGAGCAGGGATTATTGCGGATGAAATCTGGCTGTCAGGACACAACCGGGACAACCGAGCCTTTGGTAGCCGTTTCATTCTCTCTTGCTGAACGTGTTTCCCCTCTTGTTATTGTTAGTCTTTTTCTTACAGGAGTCTTGTCAGTATCATTTGAGGTCGATGGGTTTGTGAATGTCTCTCTTCTGTCGTCTACCCTGCGCCCCATGACGGCACTCTGAGGGAGATCTTGGGGTGTTGCTCCTCAGCTCCATTGGTGTGTCGTACCTTCTGGTTTAGCTTCATATCAGGCTGTTCCCCCTCTGTCCTCCTGTTCCTCCAGCACATCAGGCTTCTACAACAAAGAGGGGAACATAACTTATTTTTTTTTAGCTTTGTTATCGATATGGACGAGATATTGGGATGTTTACTGAAAACAATGATTTTGTATAGAATGTCAACAAAGTTTAGTCATAAAAGTACAGTGTGTAATTTCTGCATCGCTAGTATGTCAGATATTCAGCGTGACGGTTTAAATTGAAACAATGTTTTCCTATAGGCACATTGTCTGTCTGTCTGTCTATCTAATCTGTCTATCTGTCTTATCGTAATCGAATCAAATCGTAATTTTTTTTTTTTCTTTTAGTAGTTTTATAACCCTCCAAGACTATTCATTATTAGTAGTAGTAGTATTATATTTTAATTACATTGGTAATAATAATGGTAATAATAATGTTAAAATATTAGTATTATGTTATTAATCTGATATTTATAATTAATCCTACATTAATTATATAATAAATATATAATTAATAGCTATATTACATTATATATTAATATTTAAATGTACTACAATTATTATTACATTTAAATAATTTATTGTTGGATTATTAAATTAATAGTTTTTTTGTTCTTTTGGAGTATTTATTAACCCTCCCAAGACGCACACAACATGCATATAAATTATAATGTGTATATAAATATTATTTTATTTAATATAAGAATACTAATATATTACTACTTTTGTTTATTTTTTACCCCTGAAGATCTTTTTTTATATATATATATATATATATATATATATATATATATATATATATATATATATATATATATATATAAGTTCAAATATTATAAAACAATCAATCTCAAATTTATAGAATTAAATATTAGATTAATAATTAATAAATTACTAGCTTTTTGTTATTGTGAGACCCAAGCGATCAAAAGCATTTCAAAAATATGTTATACAAGTCATTTGAAAATAAGGTTGTGATGTGCTCTAGGTCTTGGAGGTTGCATCATCTGGTACTGAGGGACACTTAGAGGTCTGTACTGGTCGGCTGTGTATGTCTGGTGCCAACATGTCTAAGTGTAGTCATGGCAGAGCCCTCACAGATTGAGCTGGTGACAACCTCGGCTCAGGGAGCACTGGTCCCTCCAGGGAGTAACCAAAACAAAGCAGTCCCTATGTCAGCCTGTTCCAACCACGTGTGGTCAGTCTGTTAGGTCACACCAGCCCCCTCATCACATGATGCTGATAGTGATAACAAAGAAGCCTGTATCATGATCCATCGCTCGGTTATACAGCACCGTTTACATGCCTCGCCATGAAATCAGACTCGAGCATGATGGCTAATTGATTTGACACGCACCGCTGTCGGATATTTTTACCGGTCACAGCGCTGAGAGGATATTTATGTTGTGCTGACTTGACTTACAGCATTTCTTACCATTATATCGGCTACAGTAAAAAATAAAACGGGTCCTTTTGCTGACCAGGTCTGTTTAGAAATGACAATTATGCCACCATATAACTCCCACTCCATTAACCCTATGACTTCACTGGCACCATGTACTATCGGTTTCAGACTGGATCAATGACCCCGACTAAACTCGACTCTTCTATTGTCTCTTTTTAATGTTCACGGTCATTAAACATTATAAAATCAAACTTGGTCCTCTGAAGACAGATTATATGTATCATTATACAGATCAGAACTGACATCTTCAACCTTTGTTTCAATGCTGTCAGTCACTCAGTGTATGTGCATGGCTTTCACATATACTGCATAACAGCACACTGCTGATAAAATCAATTTACATCTTTACAACTACACTAGTTGCAGTGTTGCATAATCAATCTCGGACTCGCACTCTTCTCATGTAACGGGTGGATGCATTAATGTATAGTCATGCTAGATGAATGTAAAACCAACCAATCTAACAAATTTAAACTCAGTGCTAATCTAAAGCAGCGGAAAACATGCTCCATCTTATCATGGATGCCCTGGTTTGCATTTTGCACACGTGTTTTGACCTGATAAAGAGTAGTAGAACACAGTGACCCTGTTACACACATTACATGTAAATATCATTAATAGTAATAATGTTAAATAAAGGGCAATTCCAATAAAAATATACTATAGAGTATAGTACTTTTCTTTTAGATTTAAAATCAGCTTTACAAAACAATAACACGTACATGCCTGAGTATTAATTCTGTACTTATGTAATATCACTGTATCTCCCTTAATAAAGTACTATATGCAGTACGTTACAGTGATGGTATTAGATGTAATAGTATGGTACTTTAATATATACCATGGTATTCAAAGAATGCTGTGATGCATATACTTAAGTTTACTAATTCAGTTACCTTATAAAAATGTACAGTGGCAGCGCCATAATACAGTTCAAAAGTTTGGGGGTGGCAAGTGTTTTTTTTTTTTTCTTAAAGAAATCTCTTATGCTCACCAAGGCTGTGTTCATTTGATCAAAAATACAGTAAAAACAGTAACATTTTTAAGTATTATCACAATTTAAAATCATTTTTTATGTGACAACAGGAATAGCTATTACTCCAGTCTTCAGTGTCACATGATCTTTCAGAAATCATTCTAACATGTTGATTTGGTGCTCATGACACATTTATCATTATTATCAATGTTGAAAACAGTTGAGCTGCGCAATACTTTTGTGGAAAGCTGATACTTTTTTTTTTTTTGGATTCTCGAGGAATAAAAAATTAAAAAATTATAATAGCAAATAAGCATAAACAGAAATATTTTTGTAACCGTATAAATGTCTACTGTAAATTGATCAGTTTAATTTTCCTTGCTGAATAAAAGTAATTAATAATAATAAACATACTGACCCCAAATGTTTGACCAGAAATGCTATGGGTTGCTATACTATGGGTTTTACGATGGTTCGTTTTCCAAAAAACACAGAACTTTTCTGTTGCCGTTAAAGTAATTAAATGAAATTAAAATACTGTAATTTACTCACCCTTAGGTTGTTCCAAACCTGTATGAGTTTCTTTCGTCTGTTGAACACAAAAGATGATATTTTGAAGAATGTTGGTAACCAGTTGACAGTAACCACTGACTTCCACAATATGGAGAAAAAAAAAAAAAAAAAATACTATGAAAGTCAATGGCTTCCACATTTGGAACAACATGAGAGTGAGTAAATGATGACAGAATTTTCATTTTTGGGTGAAGTATCCCTTTAAATTACGCTCTACAATATAATTATACACTCTGCACATCTGTAATAATACTGTAAAATGAACACTAATGTAAAGTGTGGGACCAAAAGTCGCCTTTTTGACCTTTTGTTGACATTCAGACACGTACACATACCATAGATTCACGTTTTGGTGGTTTTAGGTGTTGTCCATGTTCCTCTTCTGATAACCCAGCTGTCTCATGACCTCGCTGCAGTAGGCTTCAACCTGGTTCACCTGCTCCACGTTCAGCCTTTCCCTCCAGGCGTAAATAGCCTCTTTGGCATCTCTGGATGATATGAGGAAAGGTTTTTCCGAAGAATAGCCGTGTCCGTGGGTCATGTTCACCACGAACTTCTCCATGGCCGCAGAAAGGGTGAGGTTGGAGAACCGATAGAGCCTCTGGAGCTCGTCCACGGGTCTGAGGACCAGGTCTTCGTACTTCAGCTGCATGTAGTTCCTCTTGACCCACGGAGGAGCGTTCATAACGAGCAACATGTCGCTGAGCCAGTTATCGCATATTAACTCCATCGCGCTCGAGACGTAGTTCTCTGCTCGATGGACTCTGTTGCTAGGCACCAGAAGGCGCTTGTATTTGTCGCTCTGTTTCTTGCTCCTCAGCACCTGTATGCTCTCCTTCACCAGAGCCAGTTTAGACTTCAGCCGAGAGTTATGCACAGCCCGCGGGTCGCGAAACAACTGGACGATCTGGAGGTTGATGGCGGGGTCTCGCATGAGGGGAACCAGAACCGCTAAATCCAGAACCCGCACGTCTTTGATGACCATCACGGGGTACTTTTTGCACTCTTTCTCCAGCTCTTTGAGGTCTCTGGGGTGGCACTTGCTACACACGTCTCCTTGAACTAAACCAATTTTGTGTTTTTTATACGCTTTGCAGAGAGGCTCGGAACAAATGACCTTGTTCGTTTTCCAGCCGAAAATAAAATTGGTGGTTATGTTGGACGAGCCCGCGTAGAGTTTTAACACTGAGAAATCACATCTAAACAGAGAGTTCATCATGTCTCTCACTGCTCCTTGTAAACTGCCCGCATCTCCGGGATAAAGCGCCTGCCACATATTCCACATGGGCTCGTATAAATAAAACACATCGGGATGCTGATTAAACAATTCCCCTAAAAAAGAAGAGCCTGTCCTCCAGGTTGCGTGGAGGTATATGTGCGTTCTGGACTGACTCCTGTTGCCGTAGTCCTCCACCTGCGTTGAGTTGCCCGTCCTGGAGCTGCTCCACAGGGCGATGGTGCTCTCCAGATCGGGACACTTCTGTTGCTGATATCCATCTTTAACGTGGGGCGATTTGCTCCGGTAATCTAGTACGTAGGGAATTAAAAGCAGCGCCACGGAGTATCCTATAATTAAGATGATGTATTTTTTCTGAAGCCTTCTCTTCATGGCCTCAGCGGAGTGAGAAACGCGGATCTCGGCGAAGTGAGGCGCCTGCCTCGATGAATACTGTTAGATTACAGCATTAAAGTTTAGAGACTGGAGTCTTTTTTCTCAGCCGAAATACCATAAGTCCCGCCCCCTGTACCAGGATTGGTTAGTGGGAGTCGCTCTGAAGAAGACTGTGATTGGATAGTTAGGACGTCACTCATATAACCGTGAAGGGCGGGGCAAAAATTACACCATCCTCGACTACCTGTGAGATACAAATGTGCCATATTTTAATATTATTGAAAACAACTGTAGATTATGTAAAATACAGAAATACCAAACCATTGTTTGGGCCAGCTAAACAATGTAATTATTAAATACATTAATTGTATAAATGTATAAACACGTGATAACTTGACATTATAAAATGTAAACACAAGCAATGAAATCACTCAGTCTGCAGTGGGTTTCGAAAGTAGGTCGAAAGGTAAGGTTGAGAAGATGAAACGAGCATGCTATCTGATGATACAGTTTTGCATTACAGTTGCAATATGTGTTACAGTTTTGTTGGCAGTCTGGCAGTGTTGTTTTGTTGTGTTTGTGGTTGTTCGATAGATGGCAGTAAAACTCCCTCAGGCCTTATTATTGCTCACACGACACCACAGAAGTAGCGTCTGAAGTGATGGAGGCGGCAACAGGGGAAATTATAATGTATTAATGATAACAAAATAAACTCATTTAAACATTGCCCTAAATTCGACATCGGATTATATTCGAGAGATATACGCATATTTTCGATTCATCTCTGACATGTAGCTAACACCCTTATCATGGGTTTCTTGTTTTGCTAACAGCAGCTGTTGACAACGGCTCGCCTCTGTCAGCATCACAACCAAATAGCAGGTTTGTGCTTCTAAACAACTCTATCTATCTATCTATCTATCTATCTATCTATCTATCTATCTATCTATCTGACACAAAGGCAGTAATTTTTTGCTTGTGTTTCAGTTGAACCCTGAATCCTCAGAATGGCTCACTGGAGCAGGTTTGAGAAGGAGCTGGAGCTTGAGACCAGGAGACTCATCTCACATTATACTTACATTCAGGATGAGGAAGATCAGAACTTCCAAATGGCTTTGAAATTTGCCTGGTCCAATTTCAAGTAAGTATTTTTCTAGTGCATTTATAGGTCCATTTATTTATCACTTGAATGGCTTGCATGTATTTTTGAAAAGGACACTGAAGAAGAAATGGAAGGAAAAAAAAGAAAAAGTAAATGAGTTTGGAGCCTTAGCTTGAATTAAAACTACATAATTGTTTTTCCTTTTACACGTAATGTTTCATTTTTTTGCACATAAAAACAATAGAAAGCTCTCATCATATTTTTTTTTCCCCTCTGGATAGGTTTCATCGTTTCCTTGATGCCAACAGACATAATGTACAGCGCTCCATTAATGGGTAGGACGTCTGAAACTTCACAATTCTGGACACTTTTTTTTGTGAAATGCTGATATTATGATATTTTTGTTATAAATTCCTCTTTCTCCCAGTCTTCATGAGAAATTCATGGTCCACTCTGACTTAAGCAAAGCAGAGATTTGGTTACGGCTAACTGGAGAATTTCTCAGTTCTCCTCTTCCTAATACTGAGGGAACCAAGGTGGATAACACTGACATCATTCAGAGAATACTTAGAAGACTAAATGTGTGCTGAATATCTCTATTACTGTCTGTTTTCAGACTGATATCCACTATAGTGTGCTGGCTTTATTGCTCCATCTGTCTGACTCCCCATCCAACACAAATTACTGCGAAAGACCTAGATTGAAAGAAACAGGTTCATTTTTTCTTTTGTGTCAACACATGCATACTGTTGGATAATACTACTAATTATATCTACAAATTAATGTTTATTTCTACAGAGAAAGAAGACAAGTTTGATTGGGCCAAGTACCTTATGGAAGGAGAAGATATTGATACTGGACCCTTTCCAGACACTCCAGTGAGTGAACGCTAGTACACTGTTAGATCAGATCTGCTCTAGTATCATTCGCTAATAGGCTGGGTGATATGGCATACAAATGATTAGTCAGTACTTTTCAGCTTATTAATCTAAATATTTATATTTGCTTTTTTAATTAAATGGTTGATTTTTTTTTTTTTTTTTTTTTTTAATCAGAGGAGCCATGGTTTTGCCTTTTGAAATAGATTTAAAATATTTAAAGCATAAACATTTTTGTATTTTGTATTGAAGTACTGTCAAATTCTGCTTAAAATAACCAAGCCACTAAATAAACATAAAGCAATGTTATTTTAATATCAATGATATGCTATTATAGGTTTTGTTAACATTTGAATTCAATTTTATATTTATATAATTTTTTTTTTGTTATTTTTGCTGTTTTTTTTAATATTTGTCTCTATATTTTTTATTAATTTCTGTTTATTAGATTTAGATCAGTTTTTGTTGTTGTAGTATGCTGAGTTAAACTAAACAAAAATGAGAAATGTTGCCTTGGCAACTATTTTTATTTCACGTAACAATTTTTAAAAATGTTTTTAGTTTTAGTTAATTATAATAATTCTGACAATTCTTCCGACGAAGAATTATATTTAATAATTTTAATTTATTTGCACCAATATAACAATACATAGTAATTAACATCAATATTCGCCCTCATGTTTAATGAAACATTTTTTAATAAATTTAAAAGGCCTGACCTGATCATTGCTATTCTATTGACTACAGTTAGCCGTATTATCCATAACAGAGTACCACAGGTCATTTAATCTTTTGTCAGGAGTGGTCTGAGGATGAGAGTGAAGAAGAAGATAGCCAGCAGCCTCTGAGCAGAGAGGATTCTGGTATACAGGTGGACGGAACGCCACAGGAGGACCACGAGCAGAATGACAAGACTGTCCAAGTCACCTGGACTGGTATGGCACAGTATCAGCACATTTTCTCATTGTTGCCCTCAGTTAATGAAGGCTGTTTTCAGGACTCCTAGTTCTTACTGAGTCTTGTTCTTGTAGTGGGTGAGCCAGACTCCAGGGCTTGGTTGGAGCAGCATATTGTCACTTCGTATTGGGTTCCCAACTCTCCCCGCTTTCCACACAGCCTCCACCTGCACTCTAACCTATATAATGTCTGGTAAGACATTTTTGCTTGTGATGTCTTGTTTACTTTCTTCATCACAAGGCCATTAATTTGGACTTTTTGTCATGATTTAATAACATATTAGAAGCAAATGCTGTTTAAGCTTCAAATGGAGTTTATTTGAGAGTTCATGTTGTCATTTTGTGTATCACTCTCTTCTCTCCAGGGATCAGCACCTGTATAACACTGGACCTCTTTACCTGCCCGAGGAAAAGTCTTTTGTTACAGAGACACAAGTGATTCGGGAAACTCTTTGGTATGATTATATACTGTTAATATACCAGTCAGAAGTTTGGAATAATTTTTTAGTTTTTTAATGTTTTTGAATGAAGTCTCTTATGCTCACCAAGAGTGTATTTATTTGAAAAAAATGCATTAATATTGGGAAATATTACAATTTTAAGGAACTTGAGAATTTATTTTACTTTATTTTTTATTAATTTTTTTTTTTTACATTTTTAGCAAAAATTGATTCAGTCTTCACATGATTCTTTAAACACCAGTCTTAACAGTTATCAATTACTATTGATGCTCAATTATTAATAATGGTTCTTATGAATGCTATACTATTTTTGTGGAAACAGAATTCAGAATTTCAGAATTTTCAATAGAAAATTCCCATGATTACATTTTAATAACCTGGACAGACATGTTCTTACCAAAAAGGAAAGAGCATATGTTAAATTTGTGAAGATTACATATGTGGATAGGGATTAGAATCCAAGTTGAAACCTGCAGGGAATGAGCAGTTCTGGAATGTAGTTTTTTTTTTTTTTCTCAAGATTATATCTGCACTGGTTGCTGACACATGTTTACTTACCCAGAAGAGAATGCATAATAAAGATAATTGACTGCTCATATCAAGGTTTTTGCCGCAGGAAAGATCATATGTTCTTTTCTGCCTCTCCTCAGGCTCTTCTCCGGTGTAAAGAAACTTTTCATTTTCCCGCACAATGATGGCAAGGTGACTGTGAGGAATGATGTGGTGGTCACACATCTAACTAATGTGAGTGGAGACTGTTTTTTTATTTCTGTATTTATTGGGATAAACTCAAACACAGACATTAATTAATAAAAATAATACATTACAAGAAGCCAAATGACAAATTTTATGGGAGAGAGACAAAAAATATTTTTTTCTAATTTACAATATATCAGTTTCATTGAAAGATTTTTTTATTTATATTATTGACTATGGCAAAATTAGACATTAATTTTAATAAACTATTATCATATTATGATAACTAATGAGAGACTGTTTGGATTATTTTGTTATTATGACTACTTCTGAAATTGTGCAAGAGAGAACCAAATGATTGTTTCAAAGTGCTTTTTTAATGAACGTATGTGTTTTTGTACAGAACTGTCTTCACTCTGTACTGGAGCACATAGCAGCCTATGGGCAGGCTGTTTCCCGATTGCAGAAGTTTATTGATGAAGTGACCGGCCACAGCGCAGAGCCCTGTCCTCCAGGTCTTAACTCTTCCTCCTCCTCATCCTCCAAAAAGAGCTCCGATCCTCCCTTCAGGACCTATCAAGCATTCGTGTGGGCCCTGTATAAATACTTCACCAGCTTTAAAGAGGAGCTCAGTAGTATCGAGAAAGACATTATTGGCAAAGGTCGGTTTATCTTTGTGTCTGCACTCTAAAAGATATATATTCTGAGATTATAATAAGATTATTGGAGTTTGTTTTACAAGAAAATACTATTTCAGTCTATCTATTTCAAAATTTCACATTTCATTCAATGTGTTACTTGCTGTTTCTTTGTAATTATTTGTAAAATTTACTAGCAGTTTATTAATGAAATCCTACACTATGTTGTTACAGTGTTAATTCTATGGTGATTCTTCATAGATGAGACAGTGACTCTGTCATCTGTGCTGGAACGGTTAAGTCCTCATCTGGCTCAGATCACCATGCTGCACAGGGTTTTCTGCACAGGAGTGGCCGATGTGCCGCCTGAAACGCCCAATGTATTACGAGCCTCACACTTACTCAACACGCTCTACAAGGCCATAATAGAGTATGACAGTGTGGGTGAGGCATCCGAGCAGTCTGTAAGTGTGTCTGTTTTTGGTGTAGAGCATTAGATGCATAACTTTGTACATTTATCAGTGAACTCTTCTTTTCTGCTTATTATAAAAAGATTACAAACTGATGCTGTTTTTTTTTTTTCTCCCTTCCTATCAGGTGGCGCTTCTTTTCTCTCTCTGGGTAGAAACGGTCAGGCCATACCTTGAGATTGTAGACGAATGGATCGTTCACGGTCACTTATTTGACCCCGCTAAAGAATTCATAATTCAAAGGTACAAAAAAACTTAAATGTGTTTATACTCTACCATTCAAAAGTTTAGGGTCACTTTTTTTTTTTAACAATTTATGAGGGGTAATATTTTTTTCTTAAAGAAACTCATCCACAAGAACTGTTTTCAACATTGATAATAATAAGAAATGTTTCTTGACAACCAACTCACCATATTACAATGATTTCTGAAGGATCATGTGACACTGAAGACTAGAGTAATAGCTGCTGAAAATTCAGCTTTGCTAAATTGCATTTTAAAATATATTAAAATAGAAAACTGTTATTATGAATTGCAATAATATTTAACAGATATTGCTATCTTTACTGTATTTTTGATCAAATAAATGTAGCCTTGCTGAGAATAAGGCATTTCTTTCAGAAACATTTAAAAATCTTACTGACCCCAAACCTTTGAACGGCAAGGAATTGCATACAGCCAGCTGGTCATTAATGTAAAATAAACCACTTTAGGGTGATACAAGACCCCACAGTGTCGTGTCAGTGTGCTTTTCACTCTTTTTGGGGTTTAATTTGCACTAACCACCATCTGCATCCACATTATCCTGCTTATTACATACCTGCTTTCTAAATAAATAAATATATGGACATGTTTACTAGGAACAAGGATGTACCAGTAAACCACAGGGACTTCTGGTATGCCACTTACACGCTGTATAGCGTGTCTGAGACAGTGGAGAGCGAGGAGAGGCTCAGTGATGCTGCCAGTGGAAGCTCTGGTGGAGAGCAGGCGTCCAGCAGCAGACAGCACACCATGGTGTCCTTCCTCAAGCCTGTGCTCAAGCAGATCATCATGGCTGGCAAATCCATGCAGCTGTTGAAGAACCTGGACTGCAAGGAGACCGAGCAGCTGAATGGCTCCTCCAGGGGTCAGTGTCAGAGAGGATAAGTTTCAATTAAGTTACTTTTTAGAAGTAGTTACAGTAGTTTTTTTTTTTTTTTTCAGTTTTAGTTTCAGTGCTTATCCTGTTTAACATAAGAAATTAGTTCCCTCTGTCTATGACGACACGCAAGATAATACAAAGTTGTCAAATATAACAGCACAGTACTGTAGCAGTTACTGAAAATGACATGGGCTATAAATGTACCAGTGCTGCTACATTTAGCAGCAATTTGGCATCCATGGACATGTATGATTCAGCATCATGAACTGCATTTGCGTAGATCTAGCGTCAGCCGGAGGTTGCGTCAGAGAACAACTAGTCACCAGTCTGTGTTCATGGCACAGACAGAAATATATTCAAGGCCTTTGTTGATTAAAACTGGCAATATATTTTTCCCAAGGTCTTGAAAAAACTTCAGTTTTAAATGTCATATTTCTAGAACTGGAAAAGTCATGGAAATTAATACAATATAAAAAAAGCCATGGACATTTCTATAATGAATATAAATCGCTGAGAAATAGCCAGTTCAAAATAATTTTAAAACGTAATGTTTTTGTGATGTATTCCTATAATCAAGTGGAAAAGTCAATAAATTCATGATTGAGCCCTGAAGAACATTCAGTTCTTGAATCTACTGAAATTACAGAACGTAAGTATTTTAATTTTAATTTGGTTATTTTATATTGATACTCCTAATTTCTTTAAATAAAAAAAGGTGTGAAAACAAGCAGCTGTCATTAAAGCAGAAGTACCAGAGATGTCTTCTTACATGCTGGTTCTTCAAATTTTGTCTTATACAAAAGGAGCCTTGGGTTAAATGTTAAATGAGAGGCTCATTTAATTTGAAATGTCTTTACAGTGTTTCATAGTGACTGTTGCGCTGTTATTTGCATGAGTTACTACTTATTTCAGTGTCATGAATGTCAGATATACCCACCCTAAAAGTCACATAAAGAAAGAAATATGTTGTTGTTTATTTTGAATGTGAATTCTATTATGTTTTCATCCATATTGTTTTCTGGTTTCAGTTTAGCTTTTTGTTGCATGATCACGTTTTTATATTAGTAACGTTTTTGTTAATGGTAACTTTTTATTTTTGTATTTTAGTTTGTTTACTTCATTTTTATAATGTTTCTTATAGCTTAATATGTCTTAATATTTCTGACAGTGATTAATGATGAATGAATTCTGTTTCTCTGCAGATGCCGAAAGAAAGAGTCTGTACACGCTCTTCTTGGAATCAGTGCAGACACGTCTTCGGCATGGAGAAGAGTCACCCACAAATACGGTTACCGAGCAACAGGCCACTAAGAAGAGTCTGATCAAGATGCAGTCCATTGTAGCACGTCATCTGGAGCTGGACGACATCCATGACCCCCTACTGGCCATTAATTTTGCAAGGTAACAGCAGAATACAGAATAAATTATTTGACGTCACTGAAGTTCACACAAAGAGCAAAGATGTTAAATATAGATTTGTGTTTTCAACGATTTAAATGATATAGAGACATTAAACTATGTTTGGTCAGTCTCAATTTCATTAGCTTGTTTTCCATTGAGGTAATGTTTGTTATCTCTTGCAGGCTTTATTTAGAGCAGAGTGACTTCCATGAGAAATTCTCTGGCGGCAATGTGATTTTGGACCGCTCCTCTGAGTCAGTGACATGTCAGACATTTGAGCTTACGCTCCGCTCCTGTTTGTATCCACATATTGAGAGGAGATACATCGAATGCTGTGGGAACCTCATGAGAACCCTGAAAAAAGACTACAGGTGAGATGAATCCTTTGTGCATGAACTTCACAATGTTGCTTTGTAGTGCATTTATGTTTAACTTTATCATTTTTTATCTTAGGCTTCTGGGGTACTTGCAGGCCATGAGAAATTACTTCCTGTTGGAGGCTGGGGATACTATGTATGATTTCTACACAGCCATCTTTGACAAAGTTCTGGAGAAGGAGAGCTGGCAGCAGCTGGCATTCCTCAATATGCAGCTGCAAGAGGCTGTTGGACAGCGCCACCCAGAGGACAGCAGCCGGTACTGCACATGCATCTCTAGAGAGCCTGTGGTTTACCAATCAACCCTGCCTGATACCACTC
Organism: Spinibarbus caldwelli; assembly: GCA_039654775.1. NCBI lineage: Eukaryota > Metazoa > Chordata > Actinopteri > Cypriniformes > Cyprinidae > Spinibarbus > Spinibarbus caldwelli. The sequence goes on from CM077237.1 coordinate 22,200,799, forward strand.
AGTATCCTGTGGTTATTTTTTTTTTCTGACTCACATTTTTCTCATGATTTCAGGTTGTCTATATTTCTTGAAACTATTGATCCTGCAAGAAAAAAACAGCCAGTGAATAACCTTGATGGTCTTACGCTGAGTTATAAGGTTTTTGCTTTTTATGCTTTGAAGATTAAAATAACTTTTTTTTTTTGTTTTAAAATGTAAATTTATGATTTTTTTATCATAGTTTTTTTGTATAAATTATGCATTTTATATGAATGCCTTTTTATTTTCTTTCACCAGGTTCCATGGCCTGTAGACATTGTCATTAGTTCAGAGTGTCAGAAGATCTACAGTCAGGTCTTCCTACTGCTCCTTCAGATCAAATGGGCCAAATATAGCCTGGACACATTACGATTCAGTGGTGAGTTATGATTTCTCTTCTGAAGTTTTCATTACTTCTGTTTATTCGTAATAAAAGGAGATAGAAGTAAAGCTAGTGGATATTATTACAAAAAGGAATACACTATTAAATGGCAATAAGATATCTATATACTTCATATTTATGCAGCTTCATAGTTCCACTGCATCTCATTTTAGTTCAGCGATCACAGGTATTTTTTTCTTTATTCTCAGTACTTTCAGATCAGGATGGTTTCAGTTCACTAGTTCATTTGGGATCTTAATATAGAGTCTTGCCACAGATTTGACAGCAGCCGCTAAGAGGCAAGAAGGAGGCCAGTCCGAAGAAAGCACAGACAAAGAGCCCATAAACCAGCAGATTCACCGGATGTTTCTCCTGAGGGTCAAACTCATGCATTTTGTCAACAGCCTGCATAACTACATTATGACAAGGGTAGGTCTGATATACATAAAATAGGCTTTATTTATTTGCAGCAGAGTTCAGAATTACTTACCTTGTGGACTTTCACCTTGCTACATTTCATTCGCAGATCCTGCATAGTACAGGTCTAGAATTTCAACACCAAGTACAGGAGGCAAAGGATCTGGACCAGCTCATCAAAATCCACTACAGATACTTGTCCACCATTCATGACCGATGTCTGCTCAGAGAGAAAGTAAGCGGGATATATACAAGGCCAAAAATGTGTCTGTCAAAAAAAAAAAAAAAGAGAGAGAGAGTTTGGTTCATTTTTGCTTAAAATTGCATGTTACAATTGCAGTTTTTCTTATCAATTCAGTAAGCTGTCTTCCCCTTGGCCTAATTTTTACTTTTAAACCATTATAGACATTTGTGTTATTTCAGATCCATCATTTCAGGTTACTGTGTCTTCCCAGGTCAGTTTTGTCAAGGAGGCCATCATGAAAGTGCTGAATTTAGTTCTCATCTTCTCAGACAGATGGCAGGCTGGTTTTGGGGCCTGGAAGTAAGTTTAAAACTCGTACATGTATAGAATCTCTTTAGATGTTTCAGTCTAGCCACTTGTTCTTATCTTTCACTTCATTTTGATGAGGATGAAGGTTTACTTCCCTTTTCAGATTTTACCGTTTGTTAAATATTTTCCTTTTTTCCCCCAGAATCGAGTTGATTGACAAAATGGAGTCGGATTTTAAAAACTGTCACATGTTTCTGGTGACTATTTTAAACAAGGCCGTGTGCAGAGGCTCATTTCCTCATTGTAAGTCATACGGTGCTGTGAATTTTAAAAATAGCAGGGTGAATCTCACTAACCCTGGTCAGATCTCATCTGTATTACGATAATATACTGTATTGCAAACAAGAGCAGTACATTATGGAAATACTGTAAAGTATTGGTGCTGTTTGTTGTTAACTTTAATTTACTGATTATTACAGATTTACTAAATTACAGAATTTTTACAGTTAATTATAACAGTGATAAAAATACAGTAAGAATCATCGAGAATAAAACATAAACAAATAATTTTGCAAAAACAAATTAAAACATCTTTAAAATGAAATATTTTTTTCTTTTTTTCTGTGATTGAGTGAACCCAGAAATATTTTGTTTTACTCATCATATGTTCCTGTTTTCTTTTACAGTGGAGTCCAGTGTTGAGAGATTGAACATGGTTTCAGTCCAGAGCGTTGAACACAAGACTGATTATTTATTGTACTGCTGCTACTGTACTGTTGTTGTTTGTCTCTACCAGGATATCTGACATCATAGCACATGAGAGACACAAAATCACAATAGCACTTCATTGGTACAGGAGTAGCACTTTGTGTCAGTAAACAGTGAAACTTGTGTAAAATTGTTTACTGTCTACAGCACAGTTGCTGCATCAAGATACTTAACGTAATGTTTTGTGGACAATCTGACTGTTTGTTTTTAAGCATTGTTGGCCTGTGTTATGGCTCAATATGTCAGATGTAAACATAAGTGTCCTCTACATATGCAGTGGATATGCGAAGCGCACATGACAAAAGCAATTTCATTTGCAGGTGATCTAATTATGTGTATTACATGCAACAGTGAGAAGAAAGCCTTAGAACTCAAGTACTGTACATAATATAAACTGTGAAAATTGTACACTACATTTGTATACAGTTCAACCCTATATTTGTATGTGTTGTGGTTGCTTAAGGCCTTTTTCATTGTGCTGAATGGATTGCATATTTTAAATTAAATTGCCCTTACTTTGAGATACAATGCTGCCTAATACTTTTTTAAAATTTATTTTTATACGCTACTGTTCTAAAGCTTGAATTCATTGTTTCAAAAAATTCTATTTCAAATAAATATCATCAAAAAATGCTGAAAAAATATCATGATTTCTACAAAAATATTATAGATTAGAATGATTTCTAGGTGAAGTAATGGCTGCTGAGAATTTAGTTTTGCCTAGAATATATACATTTTTAACCATAAATTGGACAATATTAGTATTTTAACTATATTTGATCAAATAAATGTAGCCTTGGTGAGTGTAAGAGACTGCAACAAGATGTTAGAATGGCATGTTAAAATATTGCACTGAAATACACAAAGCAGGAAAATAGGATGAAGTGAAGAAATAAATGAAATGGACGAAAATAGGAAAATGTAAAAGCAAAAACTGAAATTGAATAGGGGTGAATGTACATATATGATGAAGCATATGTAAAATGTGAATATTTAAATATTTACATTTCACACTATATCCCACATGATAAAAATTAACATTTCTCATTTATTAACCCTGCTTCTGCGCTCACGGATGTTTAGTGCGGAATATTCCTGAGGGGCTGTGATCCTGAACGCCTCCTGCTGGAAGTGTGCTGTTACTGCGGCGCTGGAGTTTCCTGTTGAGTTTCCCTGTAGAGCGCAACAGGACCTTCCAGCCTGAGCTGCGCCTGCGACAACACTCACCGCGAGCAGGATTCCTCCGCAGATTAAACACCGAAAACCGCCTTACTAGTTACCTTCATCCTCTCAGCCACCTCAGACCTGGAAACCACAACGGAAAATGCATAAATGAATAGTTGAAGCGGATTGTTTGTCCTGGAAAACTCAAGTAAGGGTGGGTAGAGCGGAGCTTTGACTTACTTTCATTCTGGGTGTTGTCTTTTTTTCAACCGCTTTCTATGTAGTTAACTTAGTTAGTCAATCAGTCGGCGTTCGCCTAGTTTTGTTCTAATATATGTTTATGTTTTAGTATGTGCAAGATAGAATGAAAAGATGTTGTTGGGCTGAATTCCTTTGAGTTGTTTGAAGTTTTTTACGTCGCGGGTGAGGTGGGCCTGCACGCGACTGCGCGAATAAAGACGCGACGCGACGCGACAAACGCTCGCTCCCATTAAAATAATCGAGAGGTCTCTGAACGCGTCGGAGCTTATAATGTGCGAGTTATGTCGCGTAGTTGGGGTGAAATATGTATAGATTTACGGAGTAGTTGTGTTTCTGTATGTTATCGAACAGTAAGTAATGTAGTTATTTTGAAATCTTGATGCTATTTTTTTGTGTGCTAACTTTTTAGATATCCGATATTTTTTCATGTTTACCTATTAGATACACTCACCCATAAGAGCATTTTTTTCTGTGTCTGTCTAATAAATCTGCACATCCTTTTGGGGCAAAATGCCCCAGATAAATAAAATATGAGGCTTAAAATATTGGTTTGACACCTCTATCTGTAAATATCTGTAGTTGTTGTCTTTGAAACTGTTGTTGAATGTGAAAATAATATAAAGTAGTTTGTGACGGTGAAAAGTATGTTTTAAGGAAAAATGCAAAGTATATGCAAATATTGCCCTTTAGTAATAAATAAATATAACAAAATCGATTAAATTAACTTCCTAGAATGGATTACATATGTAATGTATTGCTTACATATGTTTAATTTTGCTATTCTACATGACAATATAAGATTCAGGTTTATAGAAATGGAATTAAGTTAATGAAAGATTTGCATTGAGTTTCATCCTGGTTGAGCAACCTCTAATCAGAGCAATCAACTTAAGTTAATCACAGCACTGTAAACTTTCAGATTGTCTTTTAAAACCCTGTCAGTTTGTTTCTTCAATGCAGATTAAGTCTAAACTTGGATTAAACCGCTCTGTCAGGGGTGTCTTTCCATCGAAAATCCCTTTAGTCTAGAACTAGGTTTAGTCTACGTCTGTAAACCAAATGACTTCTAGACAGAAAAGAAAGGGAAATGTGTTCATTGGCTGGAGGTCAGTGGGATTGTTGGAAGTTCAGGCAGGCCGTTCATCAGCCCACACCCTTTTGAGATTCTGATAGTGATGCTTTAGGAAGTCATTTGTTCCTCTGTGGCAGCCTGAGTGGGTTTTATGATTCAGCAGATCATTTAGAACAAATTAAGCCACCAACAAACAAAGGCCGCAAGTCATTTATTTCTATTAGCGAGATATGCAGGGTGTTCTGACCATATGCATACTTTTCTTTAAAACATATGGACCCTTTTCAAGGCTGTGATGATGCATTCCATTTTTTTAGTGTACATTTATAGCCCTATACTTTGTGTTTTAATACCTTGGCATTAAATAACAGAAAACTGGTTAGCACTGCTGTCGCTGTATGAGGCAGTGAGGCAATGTGAAAAGCGCCCATTGGCGGTCATTTGATTTGTGTGTATATTATTCATTCATTTTACTATGGTGGATAAGTGGAGAGTTGCATAACAACAGATTTGAAAGCTCTGTGTGCCTGAGTCTAGGAGGTGAAATGCAACAGTCATTCGCGCGTGTTGGAGATAGTGGAAGGGCATCTTTAGGCTTAAAAGGTTCAACCAGATACAGATGGTTTACAGCTGGTCACAAGTTTACTTTGATGTACTTTTTGAGTAATGCAGCAGAATATGCTGTTTATCGTCATATGACATTCAAAATTAGTTTTATTTATTTTTTTTTTAGTGTGCATAGAGATGTGAAAGTGGCACGTGTCATAGTCGTGTGTATTTTCAGTAAGAGTGCACACCAGGGGTCCATTCTTCGTACGTCGCTAACTCCGTTATCTGGATTTGATTGTTGACGATTTCGCTTGATCTTGGATTGGTTGGTTCTTCGAAGCTCATCCTAGACTTGCTGTCATAGCAACAGGTCCGTAAGTTTAAACCTGCTCAGGAGCAGGCTTATTTCATGTAAACAGGATTAGATCGCATCTTTTTAAGCAGAATTGATACTTAAAATCTGTCCCAGCCACTGCTACTTTATTATTAGAAGAGTATCCTACAGTAATTTAAAATAATAATAATTTAAAAATTAATTGAAAAATAATATAATAATGTTGCGTAGTCAGTCAGCCAGTTTTACTCACTGAAATATTTATTCATGATAAAATAATTACTTTATAATTGTATTGGAATCTTATACACATGCTATACAGTTAATCTGAATCATGCATTAATTTGAGTGGTGACAGCTATTATGGGAGTGGCTTGATGGAGCGCAGGAGATGCAACTTCATCTTGACCCTTTAGAAACTTTAATTAATGCTGTCACGTAGCAAATCTGTTTAAAAGATAAAATTAAATGAATTGCTAATTACAACATTGAAATAAAAATGTGAAGCCTGTACAAATACTAGAAATCGTGAATATAAATAATTGGGAATCATGTAAAAAAAAATTTTTTTATTAAATTAAAAAGTGCACATTTCATTTTTCTATTATACCGTTTATGCAGTTTTGTTCGCTTGGGTGTTTCCTTATAAAAGTCCAGAAATTTGTCAAGTTTTTCGTCAGGTGTCTTTTTTTAATTATATTTTGTCATTACGTTGATGTCTTGCCGCCAGCCAATCGCAGCATTGCTGACCGTGGTTTTGAGTATCGATACATATGCCCTTTTCGGGGAACATGAGAACGCTCAGTAATCTTAGACAATTTAATCCAGATATTTTAATCAAATCCGCAAATTCCTTTGAAGAACCAAATTAGCCAGAGATCAGTTATCAGGATTAGAAGATCTGGCATCTTTCAAATCATCTCAGATGTATTAAGCAAGGTACGAAGAACGGGCCCCTGGGCGTGCTGCATGTTGTGAAGTTTTTGTACATGTGCCACCACCTCTGCTGCCACAAGAGGAAAATGTGAGTGTGAAGATGTGAACATTTCGGGGAGGAAGACACTGTGCAGCAGGTGTTAAATCTGCAGAGAACGTGGTGCAAAAAAGGCCTTTTTTCATCCTGTGTGCAGCTGGAGTTGAGGTGATGCTTTGGCGTGGTCAGTTATTATCCGTTAACACAGGTGGAAATCATCTTCTTAGTGTGTAAGAGAGCTGCTGTACTTTAATACTGACTTAGTAGACGTCAGAGAGTAAAAGAGCTCAGGGCAGACGGCCAGACCAGGGCATATGAGGTGTCTCTCTGAACATGGCAGAATGAGTCTCAGTGAATGTTTAGCCTGGATGATGGTGTTGATGGTGTTGATATTTGTAGATTTTCATAGAACTATGTGACTTCAGATAGTATCTTAAAGGGACAGTTCACCTGATATTGAAAATTCTATCATTTACTCACCCTCAAGTGGTTCCAAATCTGTATGAGTTCAGGTTGTGATTTATGCACATGCTCAGAATCAGTGTCTTATCTCCACTCTGCCTGTCAAACTGCAGACAATTCAGTGTCCAATGTTGTTATCGTTGAATTGGTCTCAAGGTATTTTGTATAGTCACAATCAGCATTAAGTCTGGTTCACTGTACAGCTTATTCTGACCAAGAAGTTAGACAGGAAGAAATCATCTGACTGATATCAGAGTGACAAACCACAGCACCATATTCAGCAAACGAATCATATTTTACCAAAGTTGTGAATGTGTTTCTAAATTAGATGTGATAAAACAAAGACAGTGTACTTCAGAATAATAGCGGGCTGCATGCAAACACAAACATTCAGCCAGTTTAGTGCGATTCATGGATAAAGAATTCTTGGGAGTCAGCGCCTTGTAATGGAATCAAAAGCATACAACGCTTCCAGTTTAGTTTGATTCATGAACAAACAACTCTTAGGAGCTAGTTGTTTAAAGTGAATCAAAAATATGCAGCACAGCCTGTGTATTCCAATTCATGAACAAATAAGATGCAAGCAAGTTCTTGTCTGCTTAAAGTTTGCGTTATTTTGATCCAGCTTTGTTACATCTGTATTAGGCCTATATGTAAATGAAGAATGTATACTCTTTCTCTGTGTTACCTGCACCCAGATATCCAAGTTTATTTGTCAGATAAAGATCGCCGGGTGACTCAAAATGCATAATTTTTCCTTGTCATTTGACAGCTCCAAGGCTTTTGTTAAAACTACAGATTGAACTTCTGCATTTTTGTATTTCTGCCCTAAATCTGGTCATCCAAAAGAACAGATATAGAATTATAAACCAATTAAGTCTAATTTTCCCTAAAACTGTCCCTATTTGTTTGTGCTTTATCATTACCTGACTCATAGAGAAATGTTCAGGTGTATAGAACATGATGAGGCTTGTAAAGCCTGTGGAATGATTGTGGTCTCTAAACATCATTGCACTGCTTTTATCTGCAGTGGTCTGATGGAGCAAAACACGTGATTCCCAAGGACTGGAGATCTAGGCTTAATGATCTGGTTTGCTGCCATTGAGTAATAACAAAGACAAGATTTCTGATTGCGTGTCAACATTTTTTTCTAAGAATGTGTCATTTGAAAAATGAGATCAGGGAACTACTGCAGTGTTAAAGAGGAACGATGTTCAGCTTACTCAAGACAACTTCCTTTTTGCCTCACGGCGATTAAGAAAGGTTGTTTAATCCCAAAAATCAGATTTATGGATTGTGATCATTTAAATCCGCTTTATATTTGAAGCAAGTGAACCTGGATTGAAATCCGCAAGACTGTTTCTTCAGCTACAGTGTTTGTTCAGTTTTCACAGATAAGACCACAATATTGAACTGACATGTTTTGTTGTCCACAACTTCTTACCCACTTCCTTTTTGATGAAAGAAACTGACCTTCATGGTTTCATGTTTTGTTAAGCTTACAAAAAAAGAATTGCATTGTTATGGAAATTTAAGGGACAGTAGTTTGCTCAGTTCAGTTGCGTCCTGCATGGATTAGCTGCTCGTTTATGAATATTCATAATGTGGGTTTAATAATGGAGCTGCCAGAAGTGGGTGTAACATGCAGGAAATAATACCAGATGCTGTTACAGCACCAGCTAATACTGTACATTCCTACACACTAAGGGCGTAGTAATCTTGTGATGTCAGTTCTGAGTCACTTTTATTTGCGTAGATCTCAGTTCATTGTCAAAAATCAGATTGTTGAGATGCATTTCTGCTTGGTTTGATAGGTTCTGTTAGAGCTGCATTATGACAAGTTATAATTATTGATTTAAAAAGGTACAAAAGCTGTCACTGAGAAATTATTTCCCATAAAGACTGCATATTCCACATGTCCGTATCACTTCACCAAATGATTTCAGTTATTTCACCGCAAAACAACCTAAACCCACAACAACACTGAACAAACAAATAAAGTAAACAATAACAAATTATTTCTGTGTTTTTGCCACAAAAATACATTTTATTACGTACGGAAAGCAATACTCTATTTCTCCCACTGTCTCTCCCTTACAAACGCATACATACAGTATACAGACACACACTTGCACACATGGAAAAATACACACACACAACAGAAACGTGCTGTCAGCGCTGCTCTGACGATTTTATCAGTAAAATAGTTTAGCAATTTAAAGCTACATGATATTTCTCACAAGCAAGGTAATAACTGCACTGCTCTTGAAGAAGATGAACTTTTCGCTATTTAACAGTTTCGCTATTAGTAGAGACTCTGCTTCATTAATAACTGCATTAGTCTGCTATCAACCCTGTTACTAGGTCTTAAAATGATGTTTTGAAATTAGTAATTGTCAATTGTTCCTTACTTATTGGACGTATTAAAACAGGTCTTCTACAGGTCTTAAAAACGTCTTAAAGAGTCTTAATTTACCTGTCCACAAATTAAATCAGAGCAGAAAGTCTTGGTTTGGAGCAGAGCTATTCAGGAGCTTGCTTTCTTTCTTTCTTTTGTAAAATGAATTAAAAGTAATGGAGATGTATTTTAAAACTTTGAAGGTAGGCTGATAACTTCTTGTGTTTTCCTAGATATCTACATTTATAAAAAATAAAATTAAAAATAATTTTTTTTTTACTTGGGTTTAGAAATGGTCTTAAAATTGCCTTCATAAAACCTGCAGAAACCCTATGTATGTGTATATTTTGTTCTCATAATAGATATTAATTCAGTTTAATTTCAATACCCAAAGAAGTGTTCAATTTCAAATTTCACCAATAGTGACTTAAAAACTGAATAGCAAATCTAAACAGGTTTCCAAAATGCTACCCCTTCTGCTCCACCCCTCTCTGCCAAACAAGTAGTCCCTCCCTGTTTACATTCTTCAGGAAGTCAGTCCACAGGTGGCTTCCTTATAGTTTTCTGCACACTGAACACAGTTTTTAATATTAAAACAAATTATACTCTTCAGCTTCAATTGAGTGTGTATGATTTGCATTTTAAAGTACAGCTGCTCAGTCAAATGCAGCTGTCAGTGTCAACCACAGCAGTGTGTGTCTGATAACATCACTGTGTTTCTCTAGAGACTCTGTTCTTCATGATAGACTGCAGGCCCTACGCTCTTCTATTCGCTCGCTTCCTGATAATGTAGCTCCTTCTGCTTTTTTTCTCTGTTAAGTTCTCTTTTAACTCTCTAGAAGTGCACCACCATGATCAGGTACTCTTTTCCTTTCTAAATAAGCCTGGATGTGTTTCAGTAATAGCCACAGCTCACTAAGGATATCTACAGTGTTTATCTGTAGTAATCTCCACAAGACCACAGCAGCTCATCTCCATTTCCTCTAGCCTCCATCGCGTTTCCTCTTTTGATGTCCTTTAATTGTCTGTGCTTGTGGCCATTATTAGTTTCATCAACAAGCAATTTGTCTTTCCATGCTAAATGTGAAACTGCTGCATAACATGGTACATAATCACAGCTAATCAGGTGATGTTTGTTTAATGTACAGGCTCTGGACCCGCAATAATCTAAATCATTGTATCACAGTGATTCATTTTCAATGTAATATTAGTTGGGAATTTCTAGCAATTTAATTACTGTCAGCATGAACGCCTCTATACAGGGAAGATGGGTTTTTTTTTTTTTTTTTTTGCATTGTGCCAGATGAGCACACAGTGTGAGGTTTTGCCCCATAACAGGAAGAGAGGAAGGAGGAGGGCACTTTCATTCTGACATTCAATGCTGTGAGGTGTGAAAAAGTTGCCCAGTTGCAACCATAAGAGAGAGTTTTTTGGTTGTTTTGAGGTTTTATTTTTTCCTGTCAGCTATAATCCTCTTGCTTGCCTTTGCTCTGTTGCTATAGTTTCCAAACATTTATTTTATTTATGTTGATCTTTGCCATCTGTGGTATCAAATATTAAACCTCTTTGACAGTATGGTACAATATTGCATTAAGAAAATTTTATGAATGGCGCTCTTCTGATTTATTCATCAATTTTAAAGTGGAAAGTATGCGTTTTGTTCTAGAGTGATGGCATCCACAGTGACTCTGGAAGATGCTCTGTCCAATGTGGACCTGCTGGAGGAGCTGCCGCTTCCAGATCAGCAGCCCTGCATCGAGCCTCTGCCCTCCTCACTCATTTACCAGGTAACAACTGATTTAGATCTTCAGTGTATTTATATAAACCCAAAATATCTGAAGACAGTGCATAACCAGGCTTTTTCTTTTTACCACCCTTAGCCCAACTTCAACACCAACTTTGAGGACCGCAATGCTTTTGTGACAGGCATTGCTCGTTACATTGAGCAGGCCACTGTCCACTCCAGCATGGTAAGATCTTAACATTTCCACACAAGCAGCTGTTCTACTCCACCTTCACTAGCTAACCTTCTTTAAATCACTAAACCTTGAGTCCATCACAGCTCTGTTAAGCTGACCTTGACTGTCCGAACCAGTCCATCAAGCCAGCCCTCTGGAAGCCCTGCTAAAGGGGTCTGTCAGGGGCTTGAATGGATTTAAGAGGGCCCATTAGAGTCTCTCATTGTCCGCGTTCACCATGGTCATTTGAGGAGCCTGGCCAAGCGGAGTGGGCTGCTCTGAATGGTTTTTGTGTTGAATGTGAACTGCTGTGTGCTCTATTAGTGAGAGGTAATAGCTGTCTGGGACTGTTTGGCATCTTTGAGGAATTGAAGAGTGTGTGTGGAAGTAGTGTGGTGCCATATACACACGAACAAAGTCTCAGAGTGTCTATGAAAGAGCGTTTTTGTTACTCTATGCAAGATTTTCTCCACAGTTTCTTTAGAGAGTTAAGATCTCTAAAGAAAGACTTAAGATTAAGTGGGTTAATCTGTTCTTTGGCAATACATTCATCATGAGATAAAGGTTTATTGTAGAATCTGCATTTGATTTATGTATAAATTGGGCTTCAAAATTCACTAGAGAGATCACTAGTCCAGAAATACATTTATTTTGCATTATTATTATTATTTAGTTATGTAAATAACTAATAATTTAGTTATTTATTATGTAGGATACTTAATTATTTAATAGAGAATGTTGAATTATAAATCACAATTTAATCACAATTTAAGTTACCTGAAAAATTGACAGTATTAAAATGTTTTTATGAATTATAATTTATTTATCCTTTATTAAGTATAGTTTAACAAAGTTCTAACCTTGAAATAGTGTAGATTAAATATTTCTGCATTTTACTTTATAATTAGTTTTTATTCATTATTCTAAAACTGTTTGGAGAAAAAATTAAAAACATTTTTAAATTCAATCAATCAATCAATTGATATAATAATTTATTTAGAAAAAAAAAATTCAGATTTTCAGTGTGGGCTTAAACGGATAGTTCACCCAAAAATGAAAATTCTGTCATTAATTGCTCACTCTTATGTCATTCCAAACCCATAAGACCTTTGTTCATCTTTGGAACACAAATTAAGATATTTTTGATGAAATTCAAGAGCTTTCTGACTCTCCATAGACAGCAATGTAACTGAAATGTCCCCAGGCCCAGAAACGTAGCAAGGACATCGGTAAAATAGTACATGTGACATCAGTGGTTAATCCATAATTTTATGATTCTACGAAAATACTTTTTGTGTGCAAAGAAAACAAAAATAAAAACAGTTCTTCAAAATTTCATCAATAATATCATAATTTTTGTTCCGAAGATGAACGAAAGTCTTTGAACGACATAAGGGTGAGCAATTAATGATAGAATTTTCATTTTTAGATGAACTGTCCCTTTAATTTTTTGGACCCACTGTATGTAGAATAAGTCTTTGTGCTTTCAGTTGCTCCAGTGTATTATAATTTCATGGGGAACTTTTGCTGTGTGTTACAGAATGAGATGTTGGAGGAAGGACAGGAGTATGCCGTGATGTTGTATACCTGGAGGAGCTGTTCAAGAGCGATTCCTCAGGTAAATTAGTCACGCCGAAAGCTGCTCAAAAAACTCACAACACCACAGACACAGATTGGAAGTATGTTGTTTTGACCATCTCCATCTGTCGCTCTCTCAGGTGAAGTGTAATGAACAGCCCAACAGAGTGGAGATCTATGAGAAGACAGTGGAGGTGCTCGAACCTGAAGTCACTAAACTAATGAACTTCATGTACTTTCAGGTAAAGATTAACACTATTAACTAGATTTTTAATACAAGACGTTATAAAACACACTAATGCTTCTCTCTCATTTTACTTCATTCTCAGAGGACAGCAACAGATCGCTTCTGTGGGGAAATGCGTCGACTGTGTCACGCCGAGCGGAGGAAGGACTTCGTGTCTGAAGCCTATCTGCTCACGCTGGGGAAGTTCATCAACATGTTTGCAGTGCTGGACGAACTTAAGAACATGAAGTGCAGCGTCAAAAATGATCACTCCGCCTACAAGAGGTAACCACAAACTGCTTTCTGTGAGCCTCAGTTTTGCATCTAGCCTCATCGTTAATACATGCATCCTCTAGATGGCAGTCATTCTACATCTGGATTCTTCTGGTCAGCGTTATCGCTGTAGTATACCCAATTTTTGGGGCTTCATTGTCATTAAACAGACATTTCAAACTAAGAAAATGTGTTTATGCATTGTATTACTTTTTAAAGCAAATTAATACTTTTATTCAGCAAGGATGCATTAAATTGGTCAAAAAAGATTTCTATTTCAATGTAATGCTGTTTTTTTGAACTTTCGGTTCATCAAAGAGTCCTAAAAAAATATCATGGTTTCCACACAAATTTCAACTTTACTAATAATACGAAGAAATGTATCTTGAGCACCAAATCAGCATATTAGAATGATTTCTGAAGGATCATCTGACAGTGGAGACTGAAATAATGGCTGCTTAAAAATCTGTGCCATCACAGGAATAAATTACATTTCAAACTATATTAAAACAGAAAATGGATATTTTAAATTGCATTAATGGTTTACAGTATTATTGTTTTTAATGTATTTTGAAATAAATGTATCCTTGGTGAGCATAAGTGACAGCTTTCAAAAACATTTTTAAAAAAAATTAATTGGTGTGTATGTGTTCATATATATCATATGTACACAGCATATTTTGCCATTGACTATAAAAAAAGTCTGCACCATTTTCCAATCTGAAGCAGTCTAATGGGATGTTAGTGATATATTCTTGTTCATTAGCCTCAGACTCATTATCTTACAGTTATTGAAGTAGCCATACAAGAGTCCAAAGTGTCAAAATAAAATTATGATAAATGGAACCGAGATGCTCCACATCTAGAGCGGTCTAGATTTATACCCCCTGTTCTTTCAAGGTGTTCGTGTGAGTTGGTGTATCTGTGTAGATTTAAGTTTATTTTCAGTGTGCCCACCCGCTGAACACACTTTATGAAATGTCAGATTTGTCAACCACCCATCCAGTTTTCCACCACATGTCATCAAACACTTTTCTCGTCTTTCGCTAGCTGTCTCTCTCTATGTCTCTATGGCTGACTTTTTTATTGTGTTTTTCTTTCTAGGTTTCAGCGTTACAGGTTTTTTTTTTTTTTTTTTTCCCTGCTGGCCAGTAGATCAGATTTACTGCCAACATTTTCGCTGTCCCCACCACACAAACAAAAGCAACATATTTTTTTTTCTTATAAGTGTCAGACCATATTTGTATTTTTCATTAAATGTTTGTTTTCTTATAGAAGTGCTTGAAATTTGTCTTGAACTTTGTCTATCAGAGCTGCCCAGTTCCTGAGGAAAATGTCCGAGCCGTCCTCCATTCAGGAATCTCAGAACTTATCCATGTTCCTGGCCAACCACAACAAGATCACCCAGGTACCAAAGAATCTTCTGTAAACTAACACGTAATACTGAGAAAATGGATTGACTATAAAGTATCTAAACAAACAAGGAATGTTAATTTGTTTTGCAGCTGTAGTGAAGACATATTTGTGTTTTATGTAGACCAGCTCTTTAACACTCACATTGACTAAATTGATTTCAAGTCCCTGGATGCAGCAGCATAATAAACACAAATATATGGAGCAGTGCTTTAGACATGTTCTGTGTATGAGTTGCTGATATTGACGGGCATCTCTGTTTCAGTCCCTACAGCAGCAGCTTGAAGTGATTAGCGGATATGATGAGCTGTTGGCAGACATTGTTAACCTGTGTGTGGAATACTACGAAAACAAGATGTATCTCACTCCCAGTGAGAAACACACGTTACTCAAAGTAAGCATATTGTTTTAATGTTTTTGAAAGAATCTCTTATGCTCACCAAGGCTGCATTTGTGTGTTCACAAACACAGTAAAAACAGCAATATTGTTTAATATTATTACAGTTTAAAATATATTTTCTATTTTAATGTATTTTAAAATGTAATTTAGTCCTGTGAAGGCAAAGCTGAATTTTAGCAGCCATTACTCCAGTCTTCAGATGATCCTTCAGAAAAATCATTCTAATATGTTGATTTAATGCTCTTTATTTTTTAAAATCAATACTGAAAACAGTGGCACCACTTATTATTTTTGTTTAAACCATGCTACATTTTGTTCAGGATTCCTTGGTGAATAAAAAATTTAAAAGAACAGCATTTATTTGAAGATATTTTGTATAATTAAAAGTCCTTACTGTCACTTTTGATCAATTGAATGTGTCCTTGCTGAATAAAAAAAATATTTATTAAGAAAAAATACATCAAAATGTTATATGATTATATTAGCAATTACAAAAAGTCGAAAAGTAGACTTCCACTGTATTTCTAGTTAAGGATAGTACTGTTTTTGCTAATATTTCTTAAACTTTTGGCAATATTAAATGTGAATCTTGATATTAATGTATCATAATCTTGACTAAGCAGTCACTGTTACTAAGTACATTACTATTTAATGTAAAAATCAAGATATTAAGGATTTTTCCACCAGTTTTTCACATAGTTTGGTGTGACTATGTCTTGTAGGTGATGGGCTTTGGTCTTTATCTCATGGATGGAACCAACAGCAACATCTACAAACTGGATGCCAAGAAGAGAATCAACCTCACAAAAATTGACAAGTTTTTCAAGGTATGTGTCTGTACTTTTGATAATATAAATGGTCATAAAATCTCTTACCTTTACAAATGGAAATGCATCTGAGATGCATGTTAATACCTGGTGTAAACCACAATCTTTCTCATCTGACCGCTTTTCATGGGATCACATAAGGAGGAATTTAATTTTATTTTACATTCTGCCCTGCCTCTACAGCAACTGCAGGTAGTGCCTCTGTTTGGTGACATGCAGATTGAGCTGGCTCGCTATATCAAAACCAGCGCTCACTATGAGGAAAACAAATCCAGGTGTGTGTCCTAGGATGCCATATTTAAATGTAAATACTGTATATGCAGATGTGTATTAGCTTACTTTAATTAAAGAGTAATTAACTCAAAACATACATCTGCCCTTCCAAACTCATATAACAATCTTAAAGATATGTTTAATAATGAACTGGTTGCTCTTTTCCAAGATACTGTGATAATTTGAAGAATTGAGATTGCAAAAGCATCATTAAAGTTTTAGAAAATTCTATATGTCCACATGCTGTTTTTTTACAATTTGGCAAGAAAACAGTACATGATTTCAAATTTCTGCTTTTTCTCCAAAAATGAAAATAGCCAAATGTTGTTCTATTTACTGCACCCTTCCATGTTTTTTAATTGCTGGCCTCCTCCATCCTCTAGGTGGTCGTGCACATCTGCAGGCAGTAGCCCGCAGTATAATATCTGTGAGCAGATGATTCAAATCCGTGAAGACCACATGCGCTTCATTTCTGAGCTGGCTCGCTACAGCAACAGTGAGGTGGGAGGTTTTTAAAAAAGAAAACACTGTCTTTTCTTCACCGTCTTCATAAACAAATGCAGTGCAGACTCCCCAGTTGCCATGCACTGACTCATGCGGCCAATGACGTTGGGGGATGAAATGTCTATTACCTAATATGCCAAATGATTTGCTATTTCTAAACATAAGAACTTAAGTTTGTTTTCTGAGTAGTTCTTTGATTCAGAAACTGGCAAAAACAAATGTGTTGTTTAGCATCACATTAAAGTAGTTGTTTGCTTGTTTGGATTGGATTTAAATCACATTTTTGGCTGCAGTAAGGTTAATTATTTGATCAAGGATACAGTATAAATTCATATTGTGAAATATTACAATTTGAAATAACTGTTTTCTGTAAAATAACTTTTTAATTTTAATACATTTTATAATTATCTATTACTCCAGTCGTCAGTCACATCATCCTTCAGGAATCATTCTAATATGCTGATTTTGTGCTCAAGCAACATGACTTACTATTATAAAATGTTAATACTTTTGTTTAAACCTTGATACACTTTTTTTCAGGATTCTTTGATGAATAGAAAGTTCAAAAGAACAGTATTTGTTTAAATAGAATTTATTTGTAGCAATGTAAAAAGTCTTTAGTAGTTTTGATCAATTTAATGCATTCTTGCTACCTAAAAGTATTCATACGGTATATTCTACTAATACTCTAGTTCTTATGGTAAAATTGCTAATTAAACTGAATAAGCCTTAGCCTAGTGGATGCTGAAAAAGATCTTTTAGAAGTGAGTTAATGGTTGGAATCACACGGCTGAACGAGAATCAGAAGCTATAGTGGCTTACGTTGCCCTTGTTGAATTCATTTTTGCTCATGTGAGTAGATTTTAGAAATATTCATTAGCCATGGGAGCGCGAGCAGCTCACACTTCATACACGATTCCCTTTTCCTTGGCTGAATGGGTTCAAGGCTTAATCTCAGCAACTTGCATTCAGAACCACGGGGGGCTGTATTCTTACAGATGAATATGGAAATGTGAGGGAAAGAGGCCAGCCTGGGATTTAATTAAGACATGGCAGCAGCACTGTAATGAGAACGTATTGGCAGCCAGAGGACAACTGGGGTCTGCTATCAGTGACAGCAGCCTGGTGGCAAGGAGAAACGGCGAGGAATTTGTTTGTTCCTTCCACAGCCCTGGTTGTCAGATGTCAGGGGTTTTGACACACAGTGCTTGTGTCTTGTGCTGTCTTGGACTGCTGAAACAAGTGCACAGATACAGGGTTTTGGCATTTCCTCCTGTGTTTGTTCATTTCGAATGCAGCCCATGCTTCTGTAGATGCGGCAGGGATCCTGGAGTTTTGTCATTAGCTTGTGTGAAGAGATTTCAGTGGTTCATTAATTTGCTCATTTTCTTTTTAATGATAGTAGTCGTGTTAGATGTTATGTTATCTTGTTTGCTTGCTCTGTCATCACCTCCTTTTCTCATTTTTGCAGGTAGTGACCGGCTCAGGGCGTCAGGAGGCTCAGAAGACGGACTCTGAATACAGGAAGCTGTTTGATCTGGCTCTGCAGGGTCTGCAGCTGCTCTCTCAGTGGAGTGCTCAGGTCATGGAAGTGGTGAGTGGACTTGTCACACTCATATTTATGTATGTGACCACCAACCAGGAAAAGTTGAACTCCAACTTATGAGCAGTGGTAATAATGTGGGTGACACATGGCGGGATCCCTGGTTTCATGCTGCTCTGCTTGATAAAAAGCCCCGAAAATCACTTAAAAACTGATTATTCTAAAAAATTGAAGTGAAACTGAGTATCCAATCATGTTTTGTGCAAAATGAATTAAATATTTTAAATTCCGTAATTTTGGAGCCATGGGTACCTGTGCTTGCAGTAGACATTTAAAGTCTGGGATTCAAAACCTGGAAAAGTTTTTTTTTTTTTTTTTTTTTAATTATTATTATTTTATTGGTTCATTTTTTTTGAAGATTTTATTGCCATATACATTATGGTGTGTAATAATAAAATATTAAGCAAAATTTTTTTTTTTTTTTTTTTTAAATATTAATGTATTTTCTATTATTTATACGTCAGCAAATTGACAATTTTTCAGCAAATAGTGTCCTGGTTTCTTTCCCCTCTCTCTGTCTAGTTTCTGGTTACTCAACTGTCCTGTTTGTTAATGGAAAAATGGCAATCAAATCAAAACAAAAGCACACATCACTGGAAAAACTCTCAAACAGGGTGCTCGACAAAAAATATTGATAACGGAAATAAAAAAAAGTTGGCACACCTAGGGTTCAAAATACCAAAAAGGCTACGTAATATTTCCAGTCTTCAATCTTACTGTGTCTTTTGTTTTAAGCATCATATCTTTACAAAAGTGCCTCCTTTTCAGGCATTTAAGAGTAAGGAAGAAAGGAAACCATATTACATACACTTGAGATGCTTGTCGGTCAACTCTAAAATGTTTTTTGTGTTCTGCATAAAGTACACAGTCCTCCAAAAGAAGATTAATGAACATGCCAAGTTCTTTGAAACAGTCTATCAGCAGTAACAAATACCGGCCTGTCAAAAGCTCTTTTAATGAGTGCTGTCTGAGAGAAGTGTCCAGTCTCTGAGAGCTGCGTAATTGAGTTGCTCAAAACAGAAAGATGAATTTTCTCAGAAATTAATTTGCTCAAGACCTGCTCTGTGTTTGAGGACAATCATTCACACCATGCACTTCATCAGGCAGAAATCCAGCCTGTCGCACATACTAAAGACTAACTAATCTCTGATTTCCAGTATCAGCGACCCACCCATTCAAGACAGCTCTTGAACCTCATTCATTGAATTGACGGGGCTGTCACTCTCCTGGTGTGCACTCTTTTTTTTGCTTCCACAAGGCCAGCGATGTTTTCACCTTTCATTCGAATCACTTTAATAGTCAGTTCCAGCTATGCTTTTTTTTTTCTGAACAAAACATTTTATGCAGTCGATCTTGTTAAATATTGTTGCCATGGAAACAGTCTGAAACAAGTCCATTCTTGGCAATTACTAAAATGAATTTTGATATTTGTAGCAAATTAGGCTGGGGATGGAGATGATGGACCATAGTTTCTGAAATTTGTGAAGTAGCTTTGAAGAGAACGTATTTGATTTTTCTTACATCTCTTGCAGAATAATCATCATAACCAATTATATGTGAAAGATTGTAAAATGTTTTCCTTTTTGCAGTATTCCTGGAAGTTGGTGCACCCCACTGATAAATACTCCAACAAAGAATGCCCAGACAATGCTGAGGAGTATGAACGTGCCACCAGATACAACTACACCAGCGAGGAGAAATTTGCTCTGGTGGAGGTTAGTACAGCTCAGCTGTGTAGCATTGTAATTATAAACACAAAATAAATGCACAAACATTTTAAAGGGGTCATGAACTCAGAAACCAAATCTTGATCTTTTGACATATACGAGGTCATTGTACTATAAAAACATCCTGTAAGTCTCAGAACTCAAAACTCGTCGTTAGTCTAAAAACAGCTTATATTGATGCCAGTCTGCCAAAACGACAGCTTTTGGAATGTACCACTCTGTGATGTAATAGTGTGGATAAGCACTGCCTCCACAGAAGATGATCAACACCTGCTTCAACATCACTGCCGATTCGTGCATGTAGTGTTTACGAGAGAGGCGAACGTGCAGGTCTACGCAGAAACCAAATGATAAAGATGGCTCTGAAGACAAAAAGTCGCTGTGCAGTGCCAAGTTGTGGAAAAACAATGTTTGCGTTGCCTTCCTTCTGATCCCAATGTTAGGAAAGAGTGAATTAACTTTTTTTTAAATGAAGATCCAGACCGCGTCAGTTAGAACTTGGTCCTTTGTTCACTTCATTTTACCGCGGATTCGTTTACAAACAAGACACTGCATTTTCAGAAAAATTTAAACTAAAAGACAATGTTTTGCCGACTATATTGGATCTGACGGTGATGTTTTCATCACGTGATCACTATTGCTTTGTCTCTTCTTACAGATCGTTTGATATGTATGGAGTTATTTATGCGTTTTTGACCTAAATCACAGCAGCGTCCCTCTATGAGGTATGTACGCTGTGAAACATACACAACTATTAGCCAATCATAGCAGTAGGCGTTTACTTCAGAGTCTATCATCCGCCACGCTTATTCAAACAGAGCTTATTCTGATGAGGGGGGGTTAAAAACAGGACAGAAAATAGCTTATTACATCTAAATTATGATGTTTTTTGATGTAAAAATCTTGATGACAATATAAGTGGACCTCAGAGAACAGTACAAAACAAAAACAAAGGCAGTTCATGAGCCCTTTAAAAGTCATTGCACCTCCTGACCTCCACTGAAAATGATTTTTATTGGATGATGAACAATTTATTCAGATTTTTCTTAAATTAATTCATTAACTATACATTTGAATTAATTTTAATTTGTATAATTACTTATATTTTACTTTCTTTTTTTTCTTTTTATTATTTATTTAGAATGATTAAAATTTAGTATTAAACTCTGTGTGGGCCTGTGTTTTGAATTAGTCCTTCTCTGAATGAACTCACTGAATCATATCAGTGACTGAATTAACATTGATTTTTGATTAGAAATCAAGAACTTTTGTGAGCTTAATGTTCATTAACTGTAATTCAGTGTCATTAAGTGACTGATTGTTTAAGAAGAGTTAGTGTCCATGTTCCAGTCCTTTCTGAATGTCCTTCTGTCTTCATTTGTTTAGGTCATTGCCATGATAAAGGGCCTGCAGGTGCTGATGGGCCGTATGGAGAGCGTGTTCAATCACGCCATCCGTCACACCATCTATGCAGCTCTGCAAGACTTTGCCCAGGTGACGCTCAGAGAACCGCTGCGTCAGGCCATCAAGAGAAAGAAGAATGTCATCCAGAGGTACAACAGAGCACCAAACTGGATGACCTTTCTTTCTTACAGCTTTAGTTGTTTAAGTCCATTTTGGCTGACTGTGACTTTATTGTAGCGTCCTCCAGGCCATTCGTAAGACCATCTGTGATTGGGAGTCTGGCAGAGAGCCACATAATGACCCAGCGCTGCGGGGCGAGAAGGACCCTAAAGGGGGATTTGATATCAAAGTTCCTCGTCGTGCTGTAGGACCCTCCAGCACTCAAGTATGCAACTCTCTAATTCCCAATTTCTATACTATAAAGGGCAGAAACATAACCAATTGTACATACAGAACATGTATGTCAGTAACAAATCTCAGAACTCAGTTACTTTATAACCAATTGTACATACAGAACATGTATGTCAGTAACAAATCTCAGAACTCAGTTACTTTCAAAAGAAAGTTATGATTTGCATTCAGAATGCAACGGCACGTAATATTTTTCACTTTTCATTTTCACCTTATACAACTCTTTACCTGAAACAACCTAGCTAGCCATACTGCTATATGCTTTTTCTACCTGTTACACACACACACACACACACATACACACAGCTCCCCCAGTGTCATTCAGAAGAGCTTGTAATCTTCCACTCGCTTCTGCCGCAGATGTTGCATGAAGCACGGTTGATCCGGTGTGCCGTGGAAGGGTGTCGTATTGAATGTTAATAGCGCCTTGTGGATTTGAGCTGTAATCGGTGCTGCCTCTCAACGTGATCTCAGTGCTTTGCTGCTGGAATTTTTGAGAGAGGTTCATACATGTGTCCTGATTCAACCATCAGTTTAATTTGACAAAGTTTGTGTTAAGGTTTGTTCCCATGCCATGTTTATTTATTTTTATTGTAATTCTTGACTCATCAATGTTTTTGTGTTAGTGATTGAATTTAAGCTTTTCTGTCATTGCCTTGAGCTCTGTATGATTATGGTTGAATTTCACCACAAAAGGTTTCTGTCAAAAAGCTCACGGCTCTGAACTAGGGTTACATTGATACCTAAAATTTTGGCTTTACATACGATACCAGCTTCTGGTGCTTCGGTAGATGACATCCTTGGTCATTCAGATTTTTTTTACAGAATTTGATCCATTCATGTCTCGTTTTTCAAACAGGGGGACAAAAGGGAGTAAATTTTTTTTTGCTTTTGTGTAGTCTACAAGTATTATGATATTAATGAAATAAAAATAATAGAAAATACTGTGTTCAGGACAATTTGACCTAAACAATGACTATGAGAACATATCCTCTCAGTATTTGAATAGAGTGCCAAACGGACACACATACACACACAATTCCAGATGGAATCCAAGGGGAGAGATACAGACGAGCACTTTGATCTGTCTGACATCTCCAGGGAAGCTTTGACACCTGTGTGCCCTCCATCAGCATGTTAATGCACTCAGACCAGAATGCAAAAGATATCCTTCCACCTGTGGCAAGATGACCAGAGCAGAATGCGGCTGTGAATCTGTCTGTTGAGCGGTGGCTAAATAAAGACGTCCGACTTTGCATCAGACTTATTGTCTTTCTTCTGCTTCCTCTTTGTCTTTGTAGCTGTATATGGTCAGGACAATGCTGGAGTCTCTGGTCGCTGATAAGAGCGGCTCAAAAAAGACTCTACGCAGTGGTTTGGAGGGTCCGACCATCCTGGACATTGAGAAGTTCCATCGCGAATCATTCTTCTACATTCACCTGCTCAACTTCAGTGGTAAAGAGCTGGCTAAATTGCAGTTCACCACAATCTAGCCATTTGTTACTCCATTCATCATTTTAACAATAGTAAAATGATTACCAACCATACAGCTATAGTTTTTATTTAACCAACATTTTTCATACCATCATGCATCAATACTCATTACTAAGCTTTTCTGTGTCCACCGAGGCCTGTACAAGTATATAGACACTTAAGATACATTTAAAAATATATGAATGTCTCTGCTTTATTAA
Organism: Spinibarbus caldwelli; assembly: GCA_039654775.1. Taxonomy (NCBI): domain Eukaryota; kingdom Metazoa; phylum Chordata; class Actinopteri; order Cypriniformes; family Cyprinidae; genus Spinibarbus; species Spinibarbus caldwelli. The sequence continues at coordinate 22,224,381 of CM077237.1, forward strand.
AAAGCGTTTATTTACACATTCAATCTGTAATGAACAGCAAAAGTATTTAACAATTTTTGTAAAATAAAGTTTTTTTTATATTATAAAACAATAGATTATATAACATTATTTAATGCAAATTGAATATATTAGCAAGTTTTGTAAGATTATTTAATCCAAATAAATGTTTAAAAAAAGTTTTAATGAAAATTGTAACGATATTTTCTTGTCTGTTGTTGTATATCCAAGTGAAACAGCTTCTCAAATGAGAAACAGTATTGGACAGCACTTGATTTTGTCAGGAATTTATGAAATCTATAGGGAGTTGATGGTCATGGATATGTTTTTGTTTCCATCAGTTATTTGTAATTAACATGGCAGTGTTCCATTAAAAATGGCCATTGTATTTGGTTGAATGTGGATGGTGTTAAGAATGTTTTGTGCTGATTGTGTTGCAGAGACGCTGCAGCAGTGCTGTGATTTGTCCCAGCTCTGGTTCCGTGAGTTCTTTCTGGAGCTCACAATGGGTCGCCGCATCCAGTTCCCAATTGAGATGTCCATGCCCTGGATCCTCACTGACCACATCCTGGAGGCTAAAGAGGCCTCTATGATGGAGTGAGAACCAAAAATTCAATTAATACATTAATTGCCATAATTTGCCATGTGCAAAAAAGAATTCTTTTATGAAATATGCTTCTAAGTATGTCTGATCTCTTCAGGTATGTGTTGTATTCATTGGATCTGTACAACGACAGCGCACACTATGCTCTTACAAAGTTTAAAAAGCAGTTTCTTTATGATGAGATTGAAGCTGAGGTAAAAACCCTCTTGACCTTCTAGACTCACACAAAAAAAAATCATTTGAAGCGGTTATTGCATAGCTAATTTCATTTCTTTTACTCAAGTTTAAGTGTTCTTTTAAGTAATTTAAATGTGTCTGAATTTTTCTTCTCTTTCCCCCAGGTGAACCTCTGCTTTGATCAGTTTGTCTACAAACTTGCTGATCAAATTTTTGCCTACTACAAGATTCTTGCCGGAAGGTCTGCTTACAGCCTTATTTGGACAGAATTTGTTTTCAGAACAAAAATAAGTAACACAATTTTTCAGTAGTACTGCAAGTTACTTTGGGGACTTAAAAATGTGCTTTATTTTCAGTCTCCTTCTGGATAAGAGACTAAGAGCTGAATGTAAGAATCAGGGCGCCAATATTCCATGGCCTTCCTCCAATCGTTACGAGACACTTCTCAAACAGAGACATGTCCAGGTAAGGACAGCTGCTCTTCTGTTTACATTTTCATTACTGTTTATTAATGCTGTTTTTAAGTCCACTCATCCTGTTTCGTTCTTTTCTCTCGCAGCTCCTTGGACGATCGATCGACTTGAACCGTCTGATCACTCAGCGAGTGTCCTCGGCGCTGTACAAATCTCTAGAGCTCGCCATCAACCGCTTTGAGAGCGAGGACCTGACTTCCATCATGGTGCCTTATCCTTTAAAATCGGTTTTTATGGAAATTTGCAGTTTTCATTTTCTCATATGGAAACCCTGAATTTTCTCAGCTTGTTTTAGCTGTGTAAATTTGCTGGATATTTGCCAGTTCAGGATTTTTAATAAAAAAAGAGGCCACCTCTCATAGCAAAATTGAAATTCAATGCACCAGAAATAATTTAACCTAGTGAATCATTTTATTAATGTTTGCTACCTGTATATGTGTGTGTGCACGTTAATGTATAGAAGTTTGAATAGACGTCTGACTGTGACACATGCACTCCAAAATGCCATGAAATTGTTCCAAAGCTCATTATCGGTATTCATAGAAACTGTTGTTGGAGGTCTATGTGTGCATCTGAATAGAAATGCATTGTTAAATGTTATTGTTATGTCAGAAAGTGAGAGGGTGTTTTTTGTTCCAATTGCTCTTCTTTTCTCTGTCATTGATCAGGAGTTGGAGGAGTTGCTGGAGATAAACCGGTTGACCCATAAGCTCCTCAGTAAATTCTTGACACTGGACAGTATCGACGCTATGTTTCGTGAGGCAAACCACAATGTATCCGCGCCCTATGGTAGAATCACTCTCCATGTCTTCTGGGAACTCAACTATGACTTCTTGCCCAACTACTGTTACAATGGCTCCACGAACAGGTGGGTAGGGAGTGCCCAAGGTTAATTTAAAAGTTATTTATTTATTTTAAATATAAATAATAATAATGGTTATTTTTAAAGCTCAGTTTGGGCAGGATTCATTTTAGGACATCTGGAATTTTTTTCTGTAGTAAATTGGCACATCAATAAGTGAATGACATGGCAATTCATACAGGATTAAAATCACAGAATTAATTCTGGTAATACCTTTAATATAAAATATAAAAAAATGGTGCATGCTCTACTAAACATTAATGACAGAGTTATGCATTAATATAATTTATAATGTCATAAATGGACAGCACTTTAACAGCTGTGTTAGTGTAGACATGACTTTCAGGCTTCAGCTGATGCAATATGTATTAATTCATCCATATTTCAGTTAAACAGACGTGATTGAGATTAAAAGTCAAATTGCATAGAAAATTTCTTTCATCACTTGTCAGAAAGCCAGATGCATGAGACACTTAAATGAAGATGGAGCATTGCTTTCGTCTTTAATTTTTTAGAGAATGGTTAATTATTAAGTTCATTCATTAGTTATTGATAGTCAGTCTATGCTTAAAATCTGCTTATTTCAACCAGGAAAAGACTTATGTTTCAGATACATTTGAGACACATTCTTGTACACAGATTCTTGTTTCCAGCTTTTAAGAAGCTTGTAATCTTCAGCAAGTGGAGGCAAATCAGTTACCTTTTCATTAATTTTTCTCCTCTGAATTATTGAGTGTTTGTCTACCTTCTGCAGTTGGATTCATCACTTTTTCTTTTTGTGTTTTTTTTACCGTCAAATAGCACAATACAATCTTTTTTCTGAGTGCAAGGTACAATCTGACCCATATATCAAATATGACAGCAAGTGAGAAAAAGAAAGAGAGCTTTGTAAGGAGACTGAATTGTGAGGTGTTCAAGATGGGCTGTATAGAACAGATGTGAAGGTAGGCCATGAAAGAGTCTAAATGTGGAATGATAAGAAGACTAAAGTCATCTTTGCACTGTCAGGTTAAAATGGATTCAACATTTCATGGCCTTTCAGGGAAGATAGTCCTGTTGATGACAAATTTATCACAAATGTACCCAAAGTGTATCAAAGTGAACTAATGCCATCAATATCATCAATACAGCTCATAACTGGTAGGAGGATGCCATCTCTGGAGATTACATCTCTGTTTCAGGTTTGAGAAACTGAGATGCAGTATTGGCTTCAGCCCAGCTTGCCCCTGAGAAGATTTGTATTTTTTTTTTTTTTTTGGATAAAGGATGAAGGACTCATTTCAGTCATTGTGTTGGCTTGATTCTCAGTCGACTCTCAGAGTGATGGATTGAGTGATGGAGTGATGGCTCCTGTTGTATTACACTCACACCCACAAGTGACTTTAACCAGCACATTGAGAACAACACCTAAAAGTTGGTCATGTCACAGCAGATATTTGTAGCTTTTTGTCATTTTCCCTTAGAAACATGTTCCTTTGAAAGCTGCGGTTTGACTTTTGTGATGAGTTTTTTCAGTGTGTTGTTACCTGTGAATAGGGCCAGAGTAGACATGCTGAGCGCAGCCTTATTGAACAGAATTGACAATAACTGGGCGACAAACCCAATAATACGCAAAAAGGTCAGATGAAGATTTTCTTGAACAATTTTCCCCTTCCTTTAGGTTCGTTCGGACTGTGCTGCCGTTTTCACAAGAGTTTCAGAGAGACAAGCCTCCAAATGCCCAGCCACAGTACCTGTATGGCTCAAAGGTGGGTTTGCATGAGTTTAAATATCACACCAACATCTCTAGCATTCACTTGAGTGCCTCTCACAAACCATAACATACAGGGAATTTTTTTTTTTATTAAGCAAGATAGATAGGTAGGCAAAGTACATTTCAAGCATAGTAGGATTTCAGTGCAACTAACACAAAACAGATTATCGACTCACAAAAACATTAAAATCAACACTTATACAGCCATTAAGGGTAAAGGTGCACTAAGCAATTTAATGTTTTGGTGGCTCTTTTTTTGCCTTGCAAAACCAATATGGCAGTGGTGTTTAACTTTAAACTGACGCTGTACTCCACAGACACGATTCCAACATTGTAGGCTGTAAATATAAATATATGTAAAATAAATTATGCTTCTGATATGTGACCCTGGACCACAAAACCAGTCATAAGGGTAAATTTTTTGAAATTGAGATTTATATATCATCTGAAAGCTGAATAAATAAGCTTCCCATTGATGTATGGTTTGTTAGGATAGGATAGGAATATTTGGCCGAGATACAACTATTTGAAAATCTGGAATCTGAGGGTGCAATCGTCTTTAAAGTTGCCCAAATGAAGTTCTTAGCAATGCATATTACTGATCAAAAAATAAGTTTTGATATATTTATGGTAGGAAATTTACAAAATATCTTCATGGAACATGATTTTTGGCATAAAAGAAAAATTGATAATTTTGACCCATACAGTGTATTTTTGGCTATTGCTACAAATATACCCGTGCTACGTAAGACTGGCTTTGTGGTCCAGGGTCACATATGAATCTTGTGTGTAGTGGATCACTTGGTACTATTTCTTAGAGTAAAAATAATAATTTTCAAATAATGATGATTATTATTATAATAATTATGATTATTATATTTTAATTATAAAAAACTGTGTCGGGGGGATTTTTATAAATGAATAAAAATGTTATGAATAACGTAAACCTAGATTAATTCTGATTACGAAATGCGTTAACTCATGTTCACAAATTGAAGGTATACCACAAAAATAAATGTGTATTGTAAGCCCAAGCGGCCTCTTTCAGTTTCCTTGTTTAATATGTTAGTGATGTTTTCATCTGACATTTAAATGCTAATTTAACCCTTCAGCCCAGTTCGGCTGTCAGAGTCTTATTTCCTCAAAATGGTTTCAACCCTGACGATTGTCCTCATTGTGTAAGTTCTAATAGTTTGAATTTTTGGGGTCAGTGCATCAAAGTAACAATTCGGTGTCCTAGTTATTCTGACCCGGGGCCAAATCTGTGTTGATTACTTGGTGTTCGAAGTTCACGACCCTGCCCGTTCACCATTTCTCTGCCGTGCTCGGCTCGAAAAGGATTCTCAATTACTGTTGCGTTCTGAGAGTCTTCCCCGCCACAGCTGGGCGTGTACAGACTTTTTCTTCCTTCGCTTCCCATGCTCCCCCCCATGGGGGTCAGAGCCAGGTGTGGAGGGTTCGGACCTGACTGGCTGCCTCTTTCTGGGTCTCTTTTTGCTGGACACATGGTGTGGAGACATCCCCAAAGCAGAGCCACAGCAATGATCAGCAATAGGATGCTGCTGGCCAGCCAGACCCCCATCGCCAACTCCCTGCCACTCTCTCCGAGCTCAGTGCCCTCATCTAGGGTACTGAAGACCTGGCACTGCTCTCTGGTGGGATTGGCGGACTGGCAGGTGACGCAGAGGATGTAAGTGGTCTGTGGACTGAGGTTCCCCAGAATGGTGGACGTCTGGCTCACAGGAACCCTGTCCTCCCGTAGGAAGCTCTTGCGAGTGTAACCCATCAGCAGGCTGTTCCAGTTAGGGTGATACATGACGCTGTAGAACGTGTCAACGCAGCCTGGAGATGATGGCCAGCTGACGATGGCAGAGGTGGTTGTGATGTTCTGAATGGTGATAGTCATGTTGTTTTTTTAGGTTGAAACTCAGTTCCTTATGCACGCACAGTTTGATGATGTAGGCTGGTTTGAGACGACATGCAACGATTTTGAAGGATCTGGAAAAATAGAGGGGGAAAAACATTCACTTAGATCAGTTCTGACCTTGAATGTAGTACAACAAGGACTTAATAGATTAGTAATGGGCTTGCTTCTGGCATAAAAGCATGTTTTTATAGAATTGGAAAACTTCAGTTGTTGGTTTCAAGACTGAAATTGATTTTGAATTGAAGTGCTTGCTCAAAAGGATTTAATCAGAAAACACTGGCTGAGGACAGGTGTGTGTGTGTGTGTATGTATGTATATATATATATATATATATATATATATATATATATATAAAAACACACAGCTTTGCTATAAACACTGCAGACGTTTTGAACATTTGCAGTAGTCGTGTTCCGAACTGTTCTTTTCTAATTTGTCTTTCATATTGTAATAATTAACATTGAGAATGGTTGTGTGGGTAACACACTAGGTGGCTTTTTTCATGGTTATATCCTCTTTTGTAATTTCAATTTTCTTTTGTATTCAAGTACAATTGCCCTGCTCTATCATGGTGTTAGGAAAAGCAGATTTATCTAGAGGGGAAAAGCACCAGGTTATTGAGTACAAGAACAGATTTTTTTATTTATCCGCCTTGATTGCTTTGTATCCATTTTTTTTCTCCCTTCAAAACTAGGTATCTAAAGCAGGATTATGTGAATGAGTTGAAGAGAAATTTCCAATTGACATTACGTGCATATATCTGCTTGCCAAGAAAAAAGTTCTTAGATTCTCTCAAGTTATTATAAATGAATAGCATTCAGCCCAATAAATATAATTTTGAGGTTAAATTATAACAAACAGTTATTTATTCAGTCTTCACTGTTTTAACATCTGCCATGCATTATGCATGATTATTTTATACTTTAATTTTATTTTCTATATGTATAAACATTTTATTTTTAAAGTCATCTGCTTTATCTCAAGAATTCTGCTGCTTTGAAATTTCTGGATATTTATCTTTTGTTTAAAATATGTGTTAGTTTCTTCATAATAGTTGCCTTTTTTTTGACACTCAAGCCTTTGGTTTGTTTGAAGCCCATTAACTCAATCAATAAATCACCGCACTGGACTTCTGTGGATTAGTGGTGACCCTATACGCTACGCACGCTGTAATTACTCGGCAGTCAGCACCATACGAAAACTTGAACACTAATCATTTTGATCTTCCAGAAGCACACTGTCAATGACGCTCGGAAAAGTCTGAGGAAAACAGGGTCTGTATTCTCTCTCCCTACGGACTTGTTGCTCTTTCCAATCTTTTTCAAATCCACACAGCTGCTAAAGATTTAGTTGTATTTTCAGACAGTACTTGTCTGAATTTTACCAGTGTTTACAGGTAATCCACACCAATTTTTTATTTCCCAACAGAGACACAGGTGTTTGGGAAAATTGAGATTGAGACGTAAAAGAGCAAAAATCTTACCGTAAAAGATGAGAAGAGAGTCAATTCGTACACAGATCGTCTCTCCGTTGCAGACAGAATCCCCCTGAAGCGTTCAGAGAGTGTGACCTGTAGCTGTCTCTGTATGGCATGGCTCAGCTCAGGTCTCCTGCAGACTTCCACACCGCTGCACAGAAAAGCTCTTCTATCTGATTAGAACAGCAGACGGCACATAAAGCAGAGAGACAGAGAGAGAGAGAGAGAGTGCAGTGGAGAGGGGGAGACGACACATCAATGTTTTGCGTAGAATGCATTTTAAACAGAATTACAGCTGGGAGAGCTTGAACTCTTTCGTTCATCCTCTATCTCTTACACATCCTTGCTCTCTCAATCATTGGAAAAACACATGGCACTTTTCCTCCCCCACACTGCTCTCAATTACTCCCTCAGACTGGTGACCTGTATCCCCTGACTCACTGCCACAACACCTACGGACATGTCTGCTCATGAATTTATGATTAATCATTAATCGGTCAACTTTCCAGTACTGCATTCTAAAAGAACAGAAAGAAGCTTATTTCTTTCCAGTTTTGTTACTACTATAAAATATTTTAGACTTTGTCAGCTATTGTTTGATGTGTGTGTGTGTGTGTGTGTGTGTGTGTGTGTGTGTGTATATGTATATGTGTATATATATATATATATATATATATATATATATATATATATATATATATATATATATATTCACACATATATATATATATATATATATATATATATATATACATATATATATATATATACATATATACACACATATATATATATATATATATATATATATATATATATATATATATATATATACACACTGCTGTCAAACGATTAATCGCATCCAAAATAAAAGTTTTTGTTTACATAATTTGTGTGTATACTGTGTATATTTATGTATATATAAATACACATGCATGTATATATTTAAGAAAAATATTAAATATATTTATGTATGATATAAAATATAAGAATATAAATATATAAATGTATATACATGTAAATATTTTCAATATATATACTGTATGTGTGTGTATTTATATATACATAATATGTATATGTATATATGTAGTCATGGCCAAAAATATCGGCACCCTTGCAATTCTGTCAGAAAATGCAACCCTTCTCTCAGAAAAGTGTTGCATTTGCAAGTGTTTCGGTACTCACGTTTATTTATTTTTTTTGTTTGCATTGGAACAACACAAAAAACAGAGAAGAAAAGTCAAATCTGATATAATTCCACACAGAACCCAAAAAATGCACTGGACAAAATTATTGGCACCCTTAACTTAATATTTGGTAGCACCCCCTTTGGAAAAAATAACTGAAATCAGTCGCTTCCTGTAACCATGAATGAGTTTCTTACACCTCTCTACTGTAATTTTGGACCACTCTTCTTTTGCAAACTGCTCCAGGTCATTCAGATTTGAAGGATGCCTTCTCCCAACTGCTGTTTTGAGATCGCTCCACAGGTGTTCTATGGGATTCAGATCTGGACTCATTGCTGGCCATTTCAGAACTCTCCAGCGCTTTGTTTGTAACCAATTCTGAGTGCTTTTTGAAGTGTGTTTTGGGTCATTGTCCTGCTGGAAGACCCATGACCTCTGGTGGAGACACAGCTTTCTGACACTGACCACTACGTTACCAAAATTCTTTGGTAATCATCAGATTTCATGATACCGTTCACACAGTCAAGGCATCCAGTGCCAGAAGCAGCAAAGCAACCCCAAAACATCTTTGAACCTCCACCATGTTTGACTGTAGGGACTGTGTTCTTTTCTTTGAAGGCCTCATTTCTTTTTCTGTAAACAGTGCCATGATGTCCTTTACCAGAAAGCTCTACTTTTATCTCATCTGTCCACAGTACGTTCTCCCAGAAGGATTGTGTTTTTTTCACATAAGTTTTGGCAAACTCCAGTCTTGCTTTTTTATGCCTTTGTGTCAGCAGTGGTGTCCTCCTGGGTTTCCTACCATAGCATCCCTTTTCATTCAGATGGCGACGGATAGTGCGAGCTGACACTGTTGTACCATGTCTGCAGATCAGCTTGAATTTGTTTGGAAATTAATCGAGGTTCTTTATCCACCATTCGAACAACCCTTCGTAATTTTTCATTCATTTTGCTCCTCCGTCCACGTCCAGGGAGGTTAGCTACAGTGCCATGGGCTGTAAACCTCTTGATGATATTGCGCACAGTGGACACAGGAACATTAAGATCTCTGGAGATGGACTTGTAGCCTTGAGATTGTCCATGTTTTTCCACAGTATTTTCGCTCAAATCCACTGACAACTCTTTACACTTCTTTCTTTTCTCCATACTCAGTGTGACACACAACACAAAGGTTGAGTCAACTTTTCTCCATTTTAACTGGTTGCAAGTGTGATTACTATGTTGCCCACACTTGTTACTTGCCACAGGTGTGTCTAAATACAAATTACAGGAGCATCACATGCTTGAAAAGCAGTTAATTTTTACAATTTTGACAAGGTGCCAATAATTTTGTCCAGTCCATTTTTGAGTTCTTTGTGAAATTTGATCAAGTTTGACTTTTCTTCTCTGCAGTGCAAACAAAAACACGTGAATACCAAAACATTTGCAATTGGAACAATTTTCTGAGAGAAGTGTTGCATTTTCTGACAGAATTGCAAGGGTGCCGATATTTTTTGGCCATGACTGATACATATTCATATGTAAGGACTCGTGAATATTTTTAAAAGCAACTCGAGTCTTTTATCATTAAATACTTCTACGTATATCTGTTTTTTGAAAGGCGGACTGCATCCACACCTCAGCATCCATCCAGACCGCGAGCTGTAACACAGCACATCAAAACAGCGGAGCGGATCACATAACATAACAAGCTCTCAGGATCGTTTATAGCAAATATCTTTCAGCGCTATATACTCTAATATTTTTATCTAAAGCCAAACAGTTTATTCAAGCCCTTTCAGCTCTGTGCGCTTTCTCTCTCTCTCTCTCTGGACGCGTGCTATAACTCTGACTGTTCAAACCAGATGTGACGTTTCTGATCTATGGTGCGACCGTCAACCCCAGGGAGTTAATCTGTAGGCTAAGCACATTTCAAAAGAATCATGTAATTATAATTGGGAAAAGTGTTGTTAGATGGCTAGGATAGAACTTAAACTTTGAAACTGCTAGTTAACTTTCTTTTTTTGCTTTTCTTCAAGATTTATATCATGAAGAAATACTTTATTTGTATGGTTTTATAATATCTGTGTATCTGTGTCACATATTTCCTTATGTTTCTGGGTGAGACGGGCTCTTATTATAGAATTTGATTACAGAAAAACTGTTTTGAACATTTTAATGGATTAAAACATAAGAAACAGGCTTGATGTACATTTAACCTTACATCTTAACACCTTTTTTTACAAAGCAGATCATAGATCATCTATAGTCTATAAAACCGCTTCGTAAATAGGAAGATTTCAATACATGAGGATTCTGAATGGGATTTTTTTTAGTGAGCCTTTAAATGACTTGAGACTCGACTCAGACTCGTGACCAAAGACTCGAGACTTGACTCAGACTCCAGCGATAAAGACTTCAGACTTGACTCTATATATATATATATATATATATATATATATATATATATATATATATATATATATATATATATATATATATATATATATATATTATATATACTATACTATATATATTTATTATTTTATAATTTTTTTATTTAATTTATTTGTATGTACACATGCACATCCGTACATACATACAAACAAACAAACACTAAATAAATATATATATATATATATATACACACACAATGCCATTCAAAATTGTGGGATCATTAAGATTTTTAATGCTTTTAAAGAATTTTGTTATGGTCATCGAGGCAGCATTTATTTGAGCAAAAATACAGTTAAACAGTAATATTGTGAAATTATTTTAATTTAAATAACGGTTTTCTATTTTAATATACTTTAAAATATAATTTATTTAATTTATAATAATTATAATAATATAATTTACATGATCCTTCAGAAATCATTCTAATATGCTGATTTATTATCACTGTTGGGAACAGTTGCTGCTTAATATTTTTGGGGACCTGTGATACTTTTTTTTTTTTTTTTTTTTTTTTTCAGGATTCTTTGATAAATAAAAAGTTAAAAAGAACAGTGTTTATTCAAAATATAAATTTTGTGTTACAATATACACTACTGTTCAAATGTTTGGGGTCAGTGCATTTTTTTTCTTTTTTTTCTTTTTTTGGAAAGAAATTAATAATTTGATTCAGCAAGGATGTGTTAAATTGATAAAAAGTGATAGTAAAGATTTATATAATAAGAAAAGGTTTCTATTTAGAATAAGTGCTGTTCTTTTTTACATTTTATTCATCGAAGAATCCTGAAAAAAAAAAAGTTTTATTTTCCAACATTGATAATAAATCAGCATATTGATAATTAATAAATCAGAATGATTTCTGAAGGATCACGTGTCACTGAAGACTAGAATAATGGCTGATGAAAATTCAGCTTTGCATCACAGGAATAAATTATTTTTTTTAAAGTATATTAAATATATAGTATTGTTGGCGTACGGTAAGACAGTACAGATTATTTTCTTTTTGTATTGAATAATGTTAGAGAGATGACTTTATTTACATTATTTATTTTCTTTCAATGCATGTACACATGACTAAGTGACAAACAAATCAAACTCTGAAATCTTGAGTTTTGTTCAAAGCATTCCATAACTTGCTCTCTTTTCTTTTTCATGATGATTCAGGCCTTGAATTTGGCGTACAGTAGCATATACGGCCTCTACCGGAACTTCGTGGGACCTCCACATATTAAGGCTATTTGCAGACTTCTAGGATACCAGGGCATTGCTGTGGTGATGGAAGAGCTGTTAAAGGTCGTCAAAAGCCTGGTACGTGCATACGCATGCAAATTGAAGTTAATTTATGGAGATCTAGGGCCTTTTGCAAGACCTAGACATAATCTTTTTTTCTAATAAGCGACTCTGTCACATGAAAAGAAATGTATGGTGTACAATTCCTACTAGACCTTCTCAAATGATGCCTTAATTGTAGTGGATTCAAACAGTGGAGGTTGGTGCTGGCAATACCAAAGTCATGGGTTCGGTTCCCAGGAGTGCATGCACTGATGTGGTCTATACTAAATTTCTGTTCTCATGATGCATCAGATCATTTGTAAGGAACTTAATTGAATCGGATAATTTTTTTTACACGACTAATCTAACATTAAAGGATAAAGAATAAAAGACAAAGTTCAGGATGTGTGGGCATTAGCAACATTTCTGCTGAAATCACGTTGTCATCTTGTTTTTTTGTCTGGTGCAGCTTCAGGGCACCATTCTGCAGTATGTGAAGACCCTGATGGAAGTGATGCCCAAGATATGCCGTCTGCCTCGCCACGAGTACGGCTCACCAGGTGAAAATTGCACTTCTTTGGACACTCTTCAGCAAGCCTTTTAGAATCAGAATCAGAAAGAGCTTTATTGCCAAGTATGTTTGCACATACAAGGAATTTGTTTTAGTGTCACAGCTTCCAGTACACAGAGACAACAACACACAGATAATAAAAAATAAGATGTGAACAATATAAATATACATGCATGCATACATACACACACACACACACACACACACACACACACACACACACACACACACACACACACATATATATATATATATATATATATATATATATATATATATATATATATATATATATATATATATATAAAAGATACTAATAATAAATTGTATGTATAGGTGTGCTATAGATAAAATAGAATAGAAATAGAATAAAAGAATAAGAAATAAGATGTAAGGATGTACTAAGATGTAGGGTGATAAATAAATATCAGGTTATTGCACATATTTTTATCGCACAGTGGGAGAACATTTAAGTGTTCATGAGGTAGATTCCCTGGGGAAAGAAACTGTTCTTGTGCCTGACTGTCCTGGTATTTGGTGCTCTGTAGCACTGACCAGATGGCAAAAGTTCAAAAAGGAGATGGCTTGGATGTGAGGGATCCAGAGTGATTTTCTGAGATCTTTTTCTCACTCTGGATGTATACAGTTCTTGGAGGGTGGGCAGCGAAGCACCAATGATCCTTTCAGCAGACCAGACTGTCCTCTGTAGTCCTGTCTGCTGTAGACAGGACAGTCAGGCACAAGAAGCTGAGCCAAACTGGTTTTTTTTTTTAATTTTGCTGAATTTTGCTGTTGAATTTTGTAGCTGAGCCAAACCAGACAGTTATTGAAGTACACAGGACAGACTCAATGACGGCTGAGTAGAACTGCGTGAGTACAACCTTTGTTGGGCCTTTTTAGCAATGGAGTCTATAGCCCCTTTCGCACCGCTTTAGTTCCAGAAGTAAAAGTACATTACTAAATTACTGGGACGATTTTGCGCAAACTATTTCCCAGTACCATTTAAAGGGTTGCATTCGCACTGACGGTGGGTACTAGGAAGTGACGTAAGCCAGTCGATAGCGACGTCATTTGTGCGTGGCGTTTGTAGTCTTGTTTTAACTTCTTAATTTTGTCACGGCACTGCTTAGCTGTGTGCTGGATACCCAGCGCCGCTAGCTGAGAAGCAATAGATGCAAATACCTTAATGTTGCGTTTTGTTCTTTCGAATTCCAACTGGATTTCCTCCTTTGCATAAATGTTCAAAAGTGCCTGCACTTCAGCGTCCGTCCATCTATCGCTGTTCTCCATTCTTGCGAAATATAAGTTGATACAATATTTACACAGTATGTGTTTACACTGCGTTTTAAATCATGGCGGGTGAGGGCGTTTTCGTACGCGTTTAGCCAATCAGCGTACACTTACGTCACGATAGTTCCTATGGAACTGTTTTAGACCCTACTCTGAAGTAGGAGCTAATTTAGTTCCTCCAAACGGATTTCCGGGAACTAAAACAGTTCCTAGTTCCCACGGTGCGAACATGCCAAAAAGTGGGTAGTTCCACAATTAGTTCGGGTACTATGAAAAGGTTCCTGCGGTGCGAAAGGGCCTTATGTGAGTGTCCCACTTCAGGTCCTGAGAAATGATGGTGCCCAAGAACCTGAATGTCTCCACTGCAGCCACAGTGCTGTTCATGATGGTGAGAGAGGGGAGTGCAGGGGGGTTTCTCCTGAAGTCCACGGTCATCTGCACCGTTTTGAACGTGTTGAGCTCCAGGTTGTTATAACTGCACCAGATAGCCAGCTCTTTAACCTCCTGTCTGTAAGCAGACTCGTCACCGTCCTGGATGAGACCAATGACTGTAGTGTCGTCCGCAAACTTCAGGAGCTTCACAGAGGGGTCTTTAGAGGTGTAGTCATTGGTGGACAGGGATAAGAGCAGTGGGAAGAGGACACAGCCCTGAGGGGCACCAGTGCTGATGGTGCAGGAGTTGGATGTGAATTTACCAATTCTCACTAGCTGTTGCCTCTGTCAGAAAGCTGGTGATCCACTGACAGATAGAGCTAGGGACAGAGAGCTGGGTTAGTTTGGTCTAGAGGAGTGTTGGGATGATGGTGTTGAAAGCGGAGCTGAAGTCCACGAACAGGATCCTCACACAAGTCCCTGATCTGTCCAGATGTTGCAGGATGTAATGCAGTCCCATGTTGACTGCATCATCCACGGATCTGTTTGCACGGTAAGCAAACTGCAGGGGGTCCAGTAAGGGTCCAGTGATGTCCTTTAGATAATCCAACACCAACCTCTCAAAAGACTTCATGACCACAGACGTTAGAGCCACCGGTCTGTAGTCATTAAGTCCTTTTATCTTGGGTTTCTTTGGGATGGGGATGATGGTGGAACGTTTGAAGCAGGTAGGTACTTCACACAGCTCCAGTGATTTGTTGAAGATCTGTGAGAAGATGGCCAGCTGGTCAGCACAGGTTTTCAGACAGGCTGGTGTGACACCGTCTGGGCCTGGTGCCATTCTTCTCTTGTTCTTTCTGAAGACCTGACGCACATCGTCTTCACTGATCTGAAGTGCAGGTGTGTGTGGGGGAGAGGGGGGTTGCTGGAGGTGTTAATGGTTGTATTGAGAGATGTTCGGAGCGGGTGTAGGGTGTTCGACTGGGAGTTTCAAATCTACAGTAAAACTCATTCAGGTCTTCAGCAAGTTGTTGATTGGCCTCAGTGCTGGGGTATGGTGTCTTGTAGTTTTATTTTCTGACCCAAGAGAGCCACTTTGACCCTGTGTAAATATGAGCTCCCACTATCAATAAATAGAAGATAAGCACTAAATTATTAAACTTTCGTAAATCCAACTGTGCTGCTGGGCAGATTGGCTGTCTGAAGTGTGTCAATCACACAGTGGTGCTTTTAGCAGAGCTTGCGTAGCAGACGCTGGGTGTTTTATAAGACTTAATCAGACCCCTCTTGACTTGAGAAGGTTTGGTAATTGCCTCTTGCTCTCTTTTTCCTTTTCTTTGTTTATTTCTTTCCGGGTGACCATACTGAGAGGGTGCGCTCCGCACTGAAATCATGGCTGTGTCTGATTATGTGGGCTTCAGTCAGCCTGGGCAAAAAGAAATGAAAGGAAAAATGAAATGAAGTGGGTGGAGGAGAGAGAGAAAGGCAGAGGGTAGAAAAACATGTATATTTAGTTAAAGGCTTCTGCTTGTAAGTGTATTACTTATTTTTGGGTTCTTGGACGTAACAGGAATAACAAAAGAGGGTAAACTTGAGAACAGTCAGCCATTGTAGATTTCTACTGTTCTTCAGAAATATCAAAGACTGAGTATATAAGGTGTGTGCGTGTATACATAATACATACATCAGGGGTGTCTTGTTTTCCAATTTAAATCTAAAGATCCTTAAATCAAGAAAAATGAAGCAAGTTTATGTTTAAAGCAAGAACGAATACATCAGTGGGGTATGAAAAGTAGATTTTTCTGAGACCATTGGCAAATATTTGTCCTTTTTTGAATCACAAACTCTTGATTTTGAAAAACTTCTCATCTTATCTCATTTTGCTTTTCAACTGAGTGTATCTTGATTTAAGAATGTAGACATTTGCACTGGAAAACAAGACAATAATGAGGAAGAACATGACTTTTTTTGCAGTGTGATCAGAAGGTTCAGAGTACATACTGATGTGAATTTATTTCTTAGATTTCTTTACTTGATCTTTAAAAGGTCTTAAATTCCTAAATTTACCTTTATAAAACCTGCAGAAACCCTGATACATGCATGTCTGGTTGAGTCAAGTTAGTTTTAGGGCCTGGAACAATATTACTATCAACTAGACATCCTGATTTTAGGCATTTATTAGGGAATGTTGATGCAGGAACGGGATCAATTTTTTAAAATCACTGTGCAGTGTGCAATTAGAGGAATACTTCAGCATTTCCTAAAACAACCAAAATGAGGCTGTCATTATAGTGCAAGTATGATTATGTCTCCTGGATGCAGGTATTCTGGAGTTCTTCCACCACCAGTTGAAGGACATTGTGGAGTATGCTGAGCTGAAGACCGTGTGCTTCCAGAACCTAAGGGAAGTTGGAAACGCTGTGCTCTTCTGCCTGCTGAGTGAACAGAGCTTGGTATGACCACTGAGCATTCACACTATACTACAGAAAGTTGTTCTCACAGCAGCACTAAACCATGCCTTAAAAATGGTACAGACCAATCCTACCTTAGCAACTGTTGCCACCTGCCATAATCTTTTCTTTAAAGAAGAAATTCCAGCTCATGTAAGAATATCCAATCTTTTTATTACCACTTTCAGTATGTAAGCTAAGCAGAGGGTCAATGCCATCAGCAAACAGATCATCTTCAGCAGATAGATAATGTGGTTTTGAGAGTAAAGAGTGTGGAAGTTAGCTTTGCTAATTAATTTCTTCCTTTGTGGTTTGGCTCCTTTCCTTTTCATATTCTCTTCTTGCTGTGACAAGTGACACAAGACACATAACTTCAATCTTTTTATAAATTATTTATGAGTCCATGACAGAATAGAGCTATATATGTACAGGTGCATCTCAATAAATTAGAATGTCGTGGAAAAGTTCATTTATTTCAGTAATTCAACTCAAATTGTGAAACTTGTGTATTAAATAAATTCAATGCACACAGACTGAAGTAGTTTAAGTCTTTGGTTCTTTTAATTTTGATGATTTTGGCTCACATTTAACAAAAACCCACCAATTCACTGTTCAATTCAATTCAATTTTAGTGAATTGTTGGCCTTCTGGAAAGTATGTTCATTTACTGTATATATACTCTATGGGGTTCAGGTCTGGTGAGTTTGCTGGTCAGTCAAACACACCAACACCACGGTCATTTAACCAACTTTTGGTGCGTTTGGCAGTGTGGGCAGGTGCCAAATCCTGCTGGAAAATGAAATCAGGATCTTTAAAAAGCTGGTCAGTAGAAGGAAGCATGAAGTGCTCCAAAATTTCTTGGTAAACGGGTGCAGTGACTTCAGTTTTCAAAAAACACAATGGACCAACACCAGCAGATGACATTGCACCCCAAATCATCACAGACTATGGAAACTTAACACTGGACTTCAAGCAACTTGGGCTATGAGCTTCTCCACCCTTCCTCCAGACTCTAGGACCTTGGTTTCCAAATGAAATACTAAACTTGCTCTCATCTGAAAAGAGGACTTTGGACGACTGGGCAACAGTCCAGTTCTTCTTCTCCTTAGCCCAGGTAAGACGCCACTGACGTTGTCTGTGGTTCAGGAGTGGCTTAACAAGAGGAATACGACAACTGTAGCCAAATTCCTTGACACGTCTGTGTGTGGTGGCTCTTGATGCCTTGACCCCAGCCTCAGTCCATTCCTTGTGAAGTTCACCCAAATTCTTGAATCGATTTTGCTTGACAATCCTCATGAGGCTGCGGTTCTCTCGGCTGGTTGTGCATCTTCCACACGTTTTCCTTCCACTCAACTTCCTGTTAAAATGCTTGGATACAGCACTCTGTGAACAGCCAGCTTCTTTGGCAATGAATGTTTGTGGCTTACCCTCTTTGTGAAGGGTGTCAATGATTGTCTTCTGGACAACTGTCAGATCAGCAGTCTTCCCATGATTGTGTAGCCTAGTGAACCAAACTGAGAGACCATTTTGAAGGCTCAGGAAACCTTTGCAGGTGTTTTGAGTTGATTCGGCATGTCACCATATTCTAATTTGTTGAGATAGTGAATTGGTGGGTTTTTGTTAAATGTGAGCCAAAATCATCACAATTAAAAGAACCAAAGACTTAAACTACTTCAGTCTGTGTGCATTGAATTTATTTAATACACGAGTTTCACAATTTGAGTTGAATTACTGAAATAAATGAACTTTTCCACGACATTCTAATTTGAGATGCACCTGTATATATATGTATATATGTATATGTATGTATGTATGTATATGTGTGTGTATGTGTGTGTGTGTATATATATATATATATATATATATATATATATATATATATATATATATATATATATATATATATATATATATATATATATATATATATATATATATTGCTCAATCCTGTCAGATAGTCGTATTGCAATATAAAAGGTTAAATATTAGGGGGGGAAATCTGTTTCATAGATACATCAGTATTGGTATCAGTGATACTCTCCTTCAGTCATAAAAAAGATGCCACTAAACAAATATTAAAAAATATACTGTTTTTATGTTGTTTGTACATTAATTTGAAGATTGCATGTGAAATTATTGCAATATAAAAGTATATTTAAAAACTTTAATGTTACATGAGATTAATCATCTTACATTGCATGCTGCTGTTGACAAACATGATTTAACACAATAATGACTTTATCTTTTGGGGGGTAATTTCTCAGCCCAAATTGATGTGTGATTTAATTAGATTAATCAGCACATTGGGTAATTAGATTAAATTAATTACATATATGTACACACACATACATATATGTATTTAATAAATGTGAATATACATTTTGTATAGAGTACATGACACATGTAACTTCCATTATTTTGTCTGCCACCTGCTCAGTGTTTAGGATGTCTGACTCTGACACACTGTTGTCATGGGAACACATCTGCAGTCGTGCTACATGTGGCAGCACTGTCAGTTCTTCCATGTCAGATTTCAACCCTTTTAAGATGCAGATCAGCGTAGCATTTTTTTTGTGTGTTTTTG
The DNA here is from genome assembly GCA_039654775.1 of Spinibarbus caldwelli. Classification (NCBI taxonomy): domain Eukaryota; kingdom Metazoa; phylum Chordata; class Actinopteri; order Cypriniformes; family Cyprinidae; genus Spinibarbus; species Spinibarbus caldwelli. The sequence continues at coordinate 22,243,810 of CM077237.1, forward strand.
AACCAGCCCCTTAAACCGTTATGTGCATATTTTCTCTATAGAGGTGTAGTGTCTGTTACTTGGCACTAACAATGTGACCGCATCGACTTTGAAAAGAACAGAAAATGAGAACCAAAGTCTGAGTGGTAACAAATCACTTTAATCAAAAGTGATGAATTATCACATACTTGGACACCTTTAAACTTTCACTGTCTGTACCACAGCTCTTAATGCGTTTAGTTTGATTTGTGATTAGTTAACGAGTTTATCCCCTTCGGGGCACAATTAAATCCAAAGCACAGCTTGCTACGTGCAATAAATAACAGCCAGGATAGCTGAGTATAAAGACTGACATCATCTAGACTTCAGCCACAGGTTTACTTTTTATTGGGGTAGTTAACAGCTTTAACTTTCAACATCAAGATTTTAGGTCACAATTAATTGATATATAAGAGATATGTGTATACTTAGGTGCTTCAGCTAGTGTTTCATCATTTTGTAATCACATAGCTTTTTTTGCAGTTCTTTAACATACTGCACTTTTAAAACCATGTTTGCATTGAAAATAATAACAATACCACCACTAGCACATGCCATATATATATATATATATATATATATATATATATATATATATATATATATATATATACACATTCTTCCCCTTATTTTTCAAAAATTATCATTTTGATTCATTGAGTTCATCAAGAATCTTTGAATGTATGATCAAAAATAAACATTTTAGACCTGTGAAGAAGTTGCTTGGGTTTACACTGTATAATGGATGGAACATCACTGCAGCATGGTTGAGAATGTCTGACTTTCATCTAGACACTCAAGAGACTCTTCACAGATGTGATAAGCTGCTGTTTAATTGTCAACCATTAGTCACAATTATGAAAGTTACCCAGGGAGATGCTGTCTTTCACCACCCTCCACATTAAACTTCAAATTATATAGTGTCAACAATTAATATTTGTCTGGTAAAATAAAGTCATGAAGTCATGCAAGAGAAAATTTCTGTGCCTGTGTGAAAGTACTTGCTCTGCCTGATGGCAAGGTCAGTGCAATCAGGGCTGTCGGCTGTAATTCTCTGCATTTTAATTTAAATGTCAACAGTTTCATCTGTAATAGCTCCTGTCAGTGGTGTTTGTGACTGCATGGCTCCATCTGCTGGAACCGTACCCATAGAAATCTGTGCCAAGGATTTCTAAAAGGCTTCATTGGACATGCTTTAAAAGTGCCATTTCTGTTTTTTGTTGTCACCCTGTATGCCACACCACCCTCCAGTGCCACAAAAGAAATCTTTTTTTTTTCCTCCATTATGTGCCACAGTATGAATAACTCATGCCAATTGCTGAAGGAGGTAGTTTGTCATGAGAATCTACATGATGTTTATGGTTAATGTTTGATGTTATTTTCTACATAGTCTTATATTTTTAACATTTCAAGTTACATAAATAATCAAAATTAACATTAATGTATTTCGAACATTAGTGTGATATCAACATTATGAAACAACATTATTGTAATGTGTTTCCAAAAACCTCCCACAAACATTAAGCTGATGACTAATGGTTTCTGTGCTTTAATAGTTAACCTGATCAACATAATGCACCAAAACTCTGATTATGCATGTACATATCAAAGTGTCAGTGTTGGCTTGTCTCAGATTGCTTATTTGAATTTATTTTTGTTTCAGTTTCTGAAATGAGTTCTTCTCTTTTTCTGCAGTCTCAAGAAGAGGTATGTGACTTGTTGCATGCAGCGCCCTTCCAGAACATCTTGCCAAGAGTTCACGTTAAAGGTAAGCTCATGTTTATGGATGTTTGCCGAGGATATGCAGTATTTTTAGAATGCTTTATTTGAGCAGTTCCTCATACATATCCAATAATCCCTCTACAACCCACACTTGAGCAGAAGGTGAGCGTCTGGATGCAAAGATGAAGCGTTTGGAGGCCAAATACACAGCATTGCATTTGGTTCCTCTAATTGAGCGTCTGGGAACACCTCAGGTGGGTGAAACATCACTGCGCTGACAGCCGCTTTAGTCGTGCTCTGCTGCTTTACCGCCTCCAGTACACACATCTACTTACTGTCATTAGCATCTTCAATTACACACTTAACTGCTGGTTTGAGCTCATCCCTGAGCCTTCCGCATTCACTTTTTTATTTATGAGTTATGGCAGTAGTAATGGGCAAATTGATTATTTTCAAAGAAAAAGTGGTGATTTCTAAAGTTTGCTTTAAGAAATGTCTATTATTTTATTCTAATAACACCAGTATTTTCGGTCACTTTTTGTTATATTAATTGCCATTTCTACAAAGGGAATTAGTAACCACACTTGTGTTTTTTTTTTTTTTTTTTGATAAATTCTGTGCTTAAAAATTTAATTTTTTAAAAGTCCCAGACCACTATTATACAGTTCTGCCCAAAAAAATAAAATAAAATAAATGTTTTGGTAAATCATGATCTTTCAGATATAAAGTTGTAAATAAGACATTAAAAGTTGTAAATCATGCTCTGAGATAAAAGGTTTTAAATATGACATTAAAAGTTGAAATTATGAGATAAAATCATAACTATGAACTATGACAAGTCAAAATTATCATGCTTTGCTAAATTATGCTTTTTGAGCTAAATATTTGAAATTATGAGATAAAAAGCTATAATTACATTGAAATTGACATACAAAGTTGAAATTATGAGATAAAATCATAACTATGACAAGTCAAAATTATTATGCTTTGGTAAATCATGATTTTTGAACTAAAGATCTGACATTTATAAGATAAAACACCATAATTCAGTTGAAATTGACAAAAAGTTGAAATTGAGGAAATCATAATTATGACAAGTCAAAATGATCATGCTTTGGTAAATTATGCTTTTTGAGATAAAGGTCTGAAATTATGAGATAAAAAGCTATAATTACATTGAAATTGACATACAAAGTTGAAATTATGAGATAAAATCATAACTATGACAAGTCGAAAATTATTATGCTTCGGTAGATTGTGCTTTTTGAGGTAAAGATCTGAAATTATAAGATAAAAAGGCATAATTATGTTGAAATTTACAAAAATGTGAAATTATGAGATAAAATCATGTCAATGACAAGTCGAAAATATCATGCTTTGGTAAATCATGGTTTTTGAGATAAAGGTCTGAAATTATGAGATAAAAAGATAAAAATAAAATTGAGATAAAATCATAACTGACAAGTTGAAATTATTCATGCAATTGACGTTGAAATTATTAGATAAAAAAGCCATGATTCATTTGAAATTGACACAGTTGAAATTGCCAGAGTTGATATTCAGTCATGACTCTCATAATTCCAAATTTTTATATCATAATTATGAGATAGTCAGAATTAGATGTCATAATTGTGACAGAAAGTCGACATTGAGATGCTTCATAATTGAGTCAATTGTGAGACAAGTCAAAATGATCACATCTCAGTGTTGACTTTTTATACCATCATTAAGATTCATTGTCAGAATTGTCACAATATCACTTAAGTGTGCTGACATCGCCATCTACTGTTCAAATTTAATAAATAAATATGCTTTGAAGGACAAATCATCCTCCTCGTCAAAATAAATACCATAATCAATCTTGTTGCAGACTTGAGTGAACCATACTGGCCTGATTTTAATCAATACCCTGTACAATTTCTCATCAGCAAATTGCCATCGCCCGTGAGGGTGACCTGCTGACTAAAGAGAGGCTGTGCTGCGGTCTCTCCATATTCGAGGTCATTCTGACTCGCATCCGTGGTTATCTGGACAACCCAATCTGGCGCGGTCCATTGCCCAGCAACGGCGTGATGCATGTGGATGAGTGTGTGGAGTTCCACAGGTTGTGGAGCGCCATGCAGTTTGTGTACTGCATCCCAGTGGGAGCGCACGAGTTCACTGTTGAGTGAGTGCAAACTGATCACCTTTTTTCTCATCATGTAGAATGGCTGTTTACAATAAGATTAGGACATTTTAAAGCATATTGATCATCTTCTAGGCAATGTTTTGGAGATGGCCTGAACTGGGCCGGTTGCATGATTATCACATTGCTTGGACAGCACAGACGCTTTGATATCCTAGACTTCAGCTACCATCTCCTTAAGGTGCAGAAACATGACGGCAAAGATGAGATCATCAAGAGTGTAGTGAGTTTTTCCTCAGTGACAAGTTTTTATTTAACTTCTGCAGTTAAGAGATCAACTATAAACCATCTTTTTCCCTCCCACTTTAGCCTCTAAAGAAAATGGTTGAGCGAATTCGCAAGTTCCAGATTCTGAATGATGAAATCTTCGCCATTTTGAACAAGTACCTGAAGTCTGGGGATGGAGAGAACATGCCAGTAGAACATGTCCGTTGCTTTCAGCCTCCGATCCACCAGTCATTGGCCAGTAACTGAGATTGGCGTACTTTTGTACCAATTAGAAGTGGAAGAGAACATATTTAGCAACAAGTTAAGACCAGTTTCACTGTCACATTCTACTTAGAGACACCTTTCTTATGCCAGCCTGTAGTGTTCACAGAGCCAGTAAGTTGCCTTGTGATTAGTCGAGTGTTTTGTAAGCACCAATCAATTGCACCATTATTGGTTTTGCACGTCTCAGCCTTTGGTAAATTTGGCCAAAATATGTTTTAAAATGATGTAGACAAACAGGGCCCAGTTTTAGTTAGTGTATTTCAGGTTGATTTTATTTTGTACACACTCGTGCCTTATTATAGATAAATGACTATTGTCTTCTAAATGTTAATGATAGCACAGCTCTACTCATTTTCATGTTTTATACCTGGGGAAAGCAGTGGAAAGGGTTGGAAAATGGCCAAGTGGGTTTTATCAACTGACTATTTAAGCTTTTGCTGTGGTGAGAGACCAGCGGTATATTTCAGTGGTGTTTTTGAATGATTGCATGCAAGATTGTTTTTCTTCCATTATCCTGAATAAAACTTTAAGCGTAACCAAGTTCTTACTCTCAATAAATGTGCCTTTTTGTATTTGAATTATGTAATCAGATTTTAATTCAATAAATATCTAACTCTGGTTCCATGTGTTGTTATCTCACCAAATTAAACGGGTTAAAGGACTCGTTCACACAAAATATAAAATAGTCATTCTGAGGAAAAAGACTTGGGTCTTCTGAAGAATTCAACATGGAAATACATTTTGCAGGACAGTGGGTCTCCAGGAGCAGGGTTGAAGATCTTTGGTCGATGCAGTTTATAGTCTGAAGGTATCTGTGTGCAATACTAACCTTTTCAACAAACTTACTGACAAAAGTTCCACAATTTTATTGATTATATAGACGACTGCATCCTGACGATAATTAAACGATTTTAATTAAAACATAATAAACAGTGATGAGAAAAATTTACAATGTAAATTAACAATGTTTTTAAATCAATAAAATCTAATTTCAGGTGATGAAGCTGAACAATGAATGAACACCGGTCAATTAAAGCGCTTTGCTGGCGGGTTAATTAACTCACCCAAACATATCCTATCCATATTAGATTAATCAGATACACACAATATAAATTTAATATTACAGCTTGCATCCGCACAAAATGACGCAAATGAAACGGAACTAATTAAACTAGTCAAAATGTGTCAATATCATGAATACGTTTTTTATGTAACAACACAATGAATACAAATAACGCCTAACTAGCAAAGCAAAATTATTGGGCGATAGTGTCCAAATATAATGTTTAAGAGCTTAGATTTTCACAATGAGTACATTTTAATTTGTTTTGTTAAATGTTGATGCATATTTAAGTTAATATATGAAATGTTCAAATATTTAGATTAATTTTGATCGCATCGACTAAAATTAAATGCCATTTTAGTCAGTAATGGACTAAATTTGATAAATATGACGTGACGAAATATTAATCGAATTTAAAGGGTTTTCGTGAAAACAAAAACTATGACTAAAAATAAAATCACTGGCTGCGTGTGAGAAACATGCCTTCTTTTTTTAATGAGATTGGAATGTTTGGAACGCCATGAGGGTGAGTAAATGATTCATTTTTGGGTCAACAACCCCTAATAAAAAAAATAATCTCAGCACTGCCGATGAACTGTGAAGGACTTCTCATCATTCCACTTGAATGTCTTTATTACAAAGTCAAAGCAACTACCGATTTTGTAGAAAGAAACTCAGTGCATGTAAATACAGATATCTGTACATAAAATATAACAAAAGTCTCTTAAAAACGTACAGTTGTATATTTACAGTACTACGTGAGGAATGAGATGAAGCTTACCATGTAGTTTAGTTTGAAACGAACAAAACAAAACCGAGCCAAACAAAACCCTTAGTACAATCGATTGGTCCATCTTTTTTGTATTTTTGTTTTTTGCGTTGAGAGTTGATTGTCTTAGGTTTTATCTCATATCTGAAAAGGAAAGAATAATGCTAAATGTCCATAGAGCAGCCAAAACATTTTCATAGATGAACTGCTTCATACTGGTTCCTCGTTGAACCTAAGAGACCGTCATAGTGCCGTTTCTTCTGGAGACGCTGTCGAAAGGCAACCCTGACTCTCTGTCGTCAAAGTCCTCCGTGACGTCATTATGTAGCAGCTCGTAATTGGAGTGGTTGTGAGCTGCCATGCCGTTTAATACAGGGCCATTCCTCTCGTCCTTCCTAATGGACATGGCCAATGTCACCAAGCTAATGTTAACGTCCTTAAAGGCGTGCAGCAGGAAGATGCCCACGATAATTGTAACGAAGCCGCTCAGTGTGCCGATGATGTCATCGGTGCCCATGTGTTCCCATTCTTTGAACAATATGGCAGAGCAGGAGAGCACTGAGGTGGTGAAGAAGACGTAGTAGATGGGCGTCACCAGGGATGTGTTAAAGATGTCCAGTGCTTTGTTCAGGTAGTTGATCTGTGTGCTAACACAAGCTATCAGGCTCAGCAGCAGCAGCCAGGCCAAAGGGTTTCGCAACACTGGCTTCCCAGCGATGGCCTCCTTAATGGTGATGCCCAATCCCTTCACGCAGGAGACGGACAGAGCACCAATCACAGAGCAGATGGTGATGTAGACCAGGATGTTGGTTTGCCCGTGGCGTGGGCCCAATACAAAGATGAAGATGAGAGCTATGATGATGACAGCTGTCGCGAAGACCATGAAGCCTGGAGACAGATGGAAGAAAAGATGAGAATCATGATTAGTTATATAAAACACGTCTTTTTTATTACTTTCATAATAATCCCTGAGGAAACACATTTTTAGTATCAATATAAATATGTAAACAACTGTTCAAAAGTTTGGGGTCAGTAAAAAGAAATTAATACTTACATTCTGCAATGACGCATTAAATTGATCAGAAGTAATAAAGAATTTTACATTGTTACAAAAAAATATTTTTTCCTGAAATCCTGAAAAAAATTTATTACCATTTCCACCAAAATACTAAAAACAAAAACAAAACAAAAAAACAACAACAACATTGATAACCAAAAAAACTGCCTTGAGCACCAAATCAGCATATTAGAATGATTTCTGAAGGATCATGTGACACTGAAGACTGGAGTAATGATGCTGAAAATTCAGCTTTGCCATCACGGGAATAAATTATATTTTTAAATATATTAAAACAGAAAAAATGCATTTTAAATTGTAACAATATTTAAAAATATTTCTGTTTTTAATGTATTTTTGTTCAAATAAATACAGCCCTGGCAAGCATGGGATACTTTTTCAACAGTTAAAAAAATAAAAAATAAATAAAAATAATAATAATATTATATTATATATATATATATATATATATATATATATATACACACACACACACATTTCATGCACTTACTATAGTAATAACAGTAAGTTATGCATATTTACACGCAACTAAACCTATAGTAGGTCCATGTTGTTAATTTATATTACCCAGTTCTCAAATGTATAATTACACTGTAACAAGGACACCTTAAAATAAAGTGTAACCAAAAAAATCTTTCTGATCCCAAACTTTTGAACGGTTGTGCACTTGCAATGAGTCTATTTCACGTTTCAAGACCACAATAACACATACTGATCTTACAGAAGCCGAATTACTGCTGATTAAAAACAAGTTATTCACATTCCAGGGACCAGTTGCATAAATACAGCCTTTATGTTAAAAACTAGTTTGACCAACTACCAGTTAGCCAAGGGGTAACCAGTCTTACTTTTCAATTCAAATTAGAGCAGTCTATCATTCTGTAACTGATTTTAAAAAGTTATGACCAGTTTAGAAGAAAAAAAAATGACGACTAACTTTATAAGACTAGTCTAAGCAGTTTTAGCCCTAGGAGGTCCTTCATTGTCTTTACATGTCATAGCTTACCTGGATCAACCAGTTTTTTGGCCATGTCTTTCAGGCTGTCCATCTCCTCCTCTTGAGGTGCATGTATCACCATGGTAGTGGAGCCCAGGATACTAAGCAGACAGCCAAGCTTCCCATGCAGGTTCAGCCTCTCTGTCAGGAAGTACGAGGACAGTACCGCACTGCAAAAACAGGCATGCATTAAACCTAATCATTTTTTTTTTTAAAGTTTTTATTTTAATGTTTGATTGGTCTTAAATCATGGAGTCAACTTGAGGCCCCTTTAGAAGTTTGATATGAACACAGTAGTTTAGTCAAGACTTGTGAACTGTGTTGTAGTTTGTTTTTGTCGTTTTGAGAAGTTAACACTTTTAACACTTTGGCATTGAGCATTACAAAATGCAACACTTTTGTGAAGCTGATGCTTGCAATCACTAAAATTAAGGTCGTACTTGGTTTAAAACAACAAAAAAGGAAACCACAACAACCGTTTGCAAAACCCGCCTGTTGCCATGACCGCTCTCACACTACACACGTTCTCACGCAGTGAAAAATACAATCGCAGATCACAGAGGAAACTGACAACACACCAACAGAGAAGACAGAGCAGGTTACTTCTGATATGAAACAAGGTCTCAGCACCCTCAGCTTTTAAATTGTGTCATTTTTAAAGAAATTCAAACAATAAATACCGTTTTTTTACATATTTTCCAAGCCGACAATATAACGTGAAACCTATAAAAATGGTTTTAAAAAGTACATAGCGCCATAGTTTCATCACTTTACAGTGTCGCAGTGACCATCTTTTTACAGTAAAGGACCTGTCATAGTTTAATGAGTGGGAAGATGACATGAAGCGACGCGAGGTTAGCTGCATTGAAAACAGAGGAGCACACATGTGCATAAACAGCTCCCGATCACGGGATTTTGTCCACGGAATGATAAGAGCACACGTTTTAACATATTATTTTATTATTTAACACTCAGTATTTAACTTGACAGGTTTTCTGGTACGCAAAACAAGTATTTAAAGGAATTCCTTAGCTTATCACCGTGGCAACCAACAACAGCACAGCTTAACCCTCCGCACATTTTTATATTTAATTATATTGAAAAAGTTTCAATTCAGTCTATATTTTCACCCTGTTTTAACATGTATTTCTATGGAGACAAGCCGTAGCTGTCGGGTAATGTGGCGGATAGCAGCGGCGGCACATAATATCTGCGTTCTGATTGGTCAGATCGCCTGTCAATCAAGCTCTTTGCGAACGGTCAATTACTGCTAAACTTCCCACATGAATCAAGACAGTAAGATCCTCCCAAGCAAAACTGCAATTCATACTTTCCATCTGCTGTACCATTAAAATGTATTTGCACATTAACAATAAACAGGTTTTTATAATTCTAGGAAATGTACCAAAGGTTTACAGACCTGACTAGCACGCTGAGAGCCCCGAGAGGAGTGACGAGGGTGGCGGGAGCGAAGGCGTATGCAGCGAAATTGGCAGCTTCGCCGGCCCCCACTGTCAAAGCAAACAGAATTAAAATAGTTACTTCCAAGAAGCTGAGTCACAAACATGATAAATATATATTGTACGTGAACAGCTGCATTGAGTTTGTCTTTCAGATGAAAATTAGTTGTTTAATCTATGTCACTCACTTGATAACAAGCCAGCCCACCAAAGCCATTCTTTTAAGTATGCGTGACCTCCTTGGCCTGGAAAGAGAGATGGTTCATTTTTCAACAATATTCAAGAATGTGTCAATTATTCACGCTGCTCTCTAGATTGTCAACATTGTCATCAGCCATTGAAAAACTCACTGATGACTGCTTGGTACAAACATTATAATCCCTCAGAAATTATTGTGAATGTCAACAGTTAACTAATTTGCTACAACAAGGTTAAAGGTAAATGACATCACAGTTTGCCAACACTGAACTTTGTATCAACGCTAAACAGAGGATCAGTATTTCCTTAAACTCTACAGGCCGCGTTGTGAAATACACTACTGTTCAAACATTTGTATTTACGTTTTATTTCAATTAAAAATAACTGTTTTAATATATTTTAAAATGTAATTTATTCCCTGATGACAAAGTGGAAGTCTTCAGTGTCACATGATCCTTCAGAAATGATTCTAATATGCTGATTTGCGGCTTAAGACATTTATCATCAGTCGTGATACTTTTTTTCAGGATTTTTTTGAAGAATTAAAATGTCAAAATAACAGCATTTATTTGAAACAGAAATATTTTGTAACATTAAAAGTCTTCACTGTCACTTTTAATCAATCAATGCATCCTTACTGAATAAAAGTATTAATTTCTTTAAAAAAAAAAAATGATGCCAAACTTTTGAATGGTAGTGTAAGTTTAAAACAAAATCAACTATATAAAGGGTGAGATATTTATTAAATGAAAAAAGTTATTTAAAAACCTATTTGCGTAATTATCAAACATATACCGTAAGAAAATTAAACACTAAAATCATACCTGTTTCATTTTTACATGAAAACAAAATATCATCATTACACATAATAACTATGTACTAAACATGTATTCCATGATAAGCCATTTTCCATATATCCATGACAAATTATGTTTTAACAATTTGAAAGCCTATAACATTTAACATTATAACATTTAACACTATAACATTTTTTCTTTTTAAACACTTTGAAGCAAAATTAAACTATGTTTGAAATCAAGAATTTAAATATGTCAAAAAAATGCTTAAAAACACTTGTATTGCTTATGTTTGTTGTCTGACAACCAAATAATGCTATCACAAAACTGGAATTAATAAAACAGACACTTGACACTTTATAAAAGTGAAAAGCAATTAGTTATAGTTTAAACTTATTTCTGACATGAGTCCATACAGGGTTAAATATCTCGGTGAAGTCAATGACATGGTAACAGAGTTAATCATTTATAAAAAGTGTGCAGCGAGTGATCTGGACAGTGCTGCACCTTTAAGTTTAAACAATGATGGCTACAGAACAGGTGTGTCTGAATAAAACATCTCAATCATTTTCCCACTCATACCAGTTAAACCTCTCTGACAGAGCTGTGTATGTTTTCTTGACACCACTAGATCAAAAGCTTACAAAAAGAAACATACCTGCTCGCATAGAGCCCTTCCTGGCCAGTCGAAGGAGTCCTTTCTTCTTTAAGATGAAACTACCGCCAATAAATATACTGGAACTTATAGCCAAAGCGAGGCCTATATAGAAATCGTACTTTCCTCTGTCTTGACCCATAGTGTCCTCGGTAGAGTTTCCTCTCGTCACATTGACATACACACACCAAAGATTCAGTCCAGAGGAACAATCCTGGCCTACTGCAAAACCTGCCAACGAAAAAAAAACAGCTACAGATTATAATCTTGAAATTAAGTTCCAGTAAATTCCTAGTTGGGAAAAAAATAAACATACCATTTTTAAAAGAAACACCACACACATTGCAGCTCATAAAATCTGAAGTTACATTCATGACACACACACACACTGCTCAGAGGGAGAATGAACAATGATAGAGTGTGTAATGCACAATAAGACATCATGTCATAAGCAGTACAGGAAATGACATTATAAACCACGCCGGCTCGAAGTCCTATTAGCTACATATGTTGACATTAGGAAAATATTATCAGCATAGGGTTCAGCCTAGTGATAAAGACTCACTTCATGACTTCCGTCTATTCTATACAGTGAAAGTGAATGGTGACTGAGACTGTGCATCTCTATGTGTGTGTTAACGGAAGTTAAGCGTTTAGGTTTGAATCAATGGTTAATGAATAATGACAGAATTATCATTTTGGGTGAACTAGCCCTTTAAGTCGCGAGACACGAGCATACAGCTGATCCAGCAAACTTTACAGTACAATTAAGAGCGATGATTACTGACTCGTACAACATCTCATGTACATTTAACCAAGCATTAACCAGTTATCTTATAAGAGCCACCGTTTGTTTGTCGCGACAGTAGGCGAGATCTTTTTGACAATTACCTTATTCATACAGCCAAACCCAACCGGATAGCCTAGCAAATTAGCTCCATAATTCACAGCAAAAACACGCGTGGCTAACGGAGGTTATGAAGTCATTTACAGTACCTAGTTGTATTCCTGTGATCAGCTTGACATCGTGTCCGGTCACTGAGATTTCACGGTTTTGACTTTCACATTTTCTCGCGACCATGAAATTCAGACGCGATGTTGACGCGAACCCATGTAGATCCACCTACACGGAGCGATGTCCGATTCGTGAGAGAATCATTTTCTTTTGAGTCGGATCTATTCAACCGAATCAATCGGTTCACCGTCTGAGCAATTCCTCCATAAGTTCGACTGAATCTTTTTTTTTTTTTTTAAATTGCCAAATTAAAAATATATAAGAACAAATGCAAATATACTGACTTAATATAGTACATATAACTAGAAATTAAAAGCACAAATTATACAATAGATAAATAATAGATAAATAAAAATTAAATATTGCAGTTTGATAAAATACACTGCACCCTTTATTAAAATAAATTAAAAATGCAGCACGTTTATCTTTTTTTAAGCATAAGTGAAAACACCATTTTATCAATTAATTACATGTAACAACCTAAAAAAATAAAAAAAATCAATATACATACATATTTGCTATCGTTTGTTTAAAACAAGTTTTTTTTCTACAGTTGCAATGTTATTTGATGTCTCTCTGTGTTTTTTTTTTTTATTTTTATTTTTTTATTAATGCTAAGGTACCAAAGATACAACTACAAAAACAAACAAAAAAATATCAACTTTACGTACAAAGAGATGACATGACATGCAAAGCACCATTTATGTACGTATGTAACAATAAATTAATAATATAAAACGAAAGCTAAAACAGAATAAATTAAAAAGATGAAATAAATTAACTGTTTTAAGAGCTTTAAGATTCTTGGAAGATGAAATAGTTTGGATATACTGTTGAACCTCTTTTTTTAAAAACAATAAATAAAGGATTTTGATGAGAGAATTTACTGCGGTGAATATGAAATTTCGCAAGAAATAATAATAGGTTAATAATAAAATATTTATTAATTTGATCTTTTTGTATATTAAAGAAGCCAAAGCACGTTTGTCATCTTAGGAGGCAACCACATGCCGTTATTACGTCACGACGTAAAAGAATCATTGTTCGAAAGAGCCGAGTTGGAATCAGTCAAAGACTGTAGAAATACAAGAGACTTTGAATCAGTAGAGTGAAGCAGCCGCGCACGCGCGGAATCTCTCTTTTGATTGGTCTTTTGTCGTCTTACGTTTTGTTAGTCTTCATTTCATGCGTTTAAACATTGTAACCAAATGTAAAGCGCGTTTTGATCATCAACGTGAACATCTGTATTAATTATTATAAATATAATAAATCTGAAAAGGTACCTTCCTCACCTAATATCAAAGTGTAAAAGTGCTTTATGTTGAGCTGGTGACGTAGATGCACAGGTAAACGTTGAGTCAGGTGCAGTAACCAGAGATAAACTACAGGAATCACTCTTCACACTAAAACAACATATATATATTCTACAGCTAATCAAAACAAATATACAATACAATGATGTAAATTATAAACATACGTGAAGTATGTTATTAATATATGAAAATATAGGGGTGAACATCGATAGATTGTACAAGCTTCACACAATAAACTCTTTCGGGTCTGTTTTCATTCGGCAAACATTGGCATCGTTTATTAAAAGATAAATCGATTACAATAAAACGTTACTTTAAAGATGTTAAAAGGGTAAACTGTAAATACAACTAAATGCCCCTAATGGAATACATACAATAACGCACAACTTACTCTGGGATTAAAATGATTTCAGTGTTTTGGTGGGACGGGATCAGGATGCAGGAAAGTCCTTCGACTAGGAAGCCAACTGTTGTGTGCAAAGGTAAAGAAAACAGCCCCTGCTGGCCCTCATCTTACCATGCTTTCAATTACATTCAATTATTGATGGTAGACTGACCAAAACTGTCACCATAGAGTTATTCCAGACGGAAATCCTCCAGGTGTTTATTGTTATATAACATGAAAAACATTCATATTTTTATTTTATGTTCACCTGGTTAAGTTAATATTTTTTAAACACGTTGCGTTTTAAATTTTGGGCATTAAAACCAAGATAACCTAATTATGTTAGCAAAAATTCAAGATATAAATGACTATAAAACATGTTTATATATAAATTGGAGAAACTGTTTTATCCATGGCTGACTGCACACAAAACAAACAAACAAAAACATGAATATAAATGATAGTTTTATTTCCAGTAAGCAATTAACCACTTTATTCCATTTACACTTAAACACAAAAAAATTACAGTAGGCTCTTATTATATATTAAACTATTCATCAATATGTTATATCATTTAAATAAAACAATAATTTATTGTAATTAAAAGCAAGTATGACTGAGTTAATACTGTTTCATAATAATATTAAAATACAATTAATTTTTAATTAATATAATCTAGTATATAAAATGTTATACAACCGCTCCCTTATTTGGATCTGCAATGGTTAAATACTATTAACACATCACATCCGATCTTTGTTTGTGAAACTAACTCTGTCAGTTATTCATAAAAAAATGATGCACTCATGAGTTAGTCCTCTTTAGCTTTGGTTTGGCTCCAGGAAAGTTTAGCTTCTTGAGAGATGCGTAATAAGGCAACACCCACAGATACTATGATGAAAGTACACAGGATACCCAAACAGTCCACAATGCTGAGTGCTGTCCATTCCCTGAAGAGAATAGCAGAGGCCAGAATGACACAGGAGGTGAAAGTCACATAGTAAATGGCTTCAAACATGTTAGAGCTGAAGCTCTCCAAGGCTTTGTTGATAAAGGTGAACTGGATCAAAATACTGACTATGAGAATTCCCAACAACCCCAGGAAGAGGTAAAGTGCTCTGCTATCACTTGCAGGTGTTCCACTGAAGGCCTCCTGAGCAGCCAGTCCCAGACCTTTGCTGCAGGGCACAGTGAAACTCCCAAGGAGAGAACAGACGCCCATGTACACCATAATGTTGGATTTTCCGTGAGCTGGAGAAAGCCAGCCGATCAGTATGGTCAGTAATAGGACCACCAGTGAGATGTAGACCAGGAACACTGAAACATGAATAGAAAGATCAAAAAAAAAAAAAAAAAAAAGACAAAAGGAGTTTTAAAAGTTAAGTGTCATCATTGCTATACAAAAGCATTACTGCTATATTGTTCTTGATTTGAACTAAACCAACACTAAAGTGACTTCATCTGAACAATGACACTGTTGTCATTTAGAGCTGCTTTACAGCAGAATCTGAACTATCTCCATAGTTGAGTTTCCATAATTGATTCTGCTATTTTTCCTGTTTATTATTGTGAAGCTGCTTTAACACAATCTGTATTGTAAAAAGCACTATACAAATAAAAGTGAATTGACTTGATAAAAACTACAAAAACAGATCAGAAAAGAGTTGCAGATGCCCTTATTCAAAACAACCGACCTGACAATAGCCCCTTTCAAAAAACCTGCCATTACGTGATTTGCACAAAACTACAACGATTTTGTAATTCATTTATGTCAGGTATCTTTTGTATAAGTGTTGTGTTATCAGTCCTAATTCCTATAGGCTATGTTTACCCAAAAAAATAACATTTTGTCATGATTTGCTCATGCTTGTATTGTTTCAAATCTGTAAGATATTTTAAATAATGTTGGTAAGAAAACAGTTTTGGTTTCCATTGACTTTAATTGTATGTTTTGGGCTTACAATGGAAGTCAAAGTGAACTGAAACTGTTTGGTATACCGACATTCTTTAAAATATCTTCTTTTGTGTTTCGCAACCGTTAAACCACTGGGCTACCACTGAGAACTGATGAATTGTGGCTCCACCAGACATGTTTTTCATATCTGGGTCCATCAGTCTCTCCTCTAGTTCTGCTCTTGATGTGACATTTTCAGGCTTGGGTGAGTGAATGATGAGCACAACCGAACCACAACAGCACAAAGCACAGCCAAGTTTCCTTATGAGATTGAGATGTTCCTGAAGAAGCCAGGATGCCAGAACGGCCCTGATTAATGATGAAAAAACAAAATCACATAAATCACTCCGGTTCACATTAAAGGTGTCCTGATATGCTAATGTAAATGTAACATAAATGTCAAATGTTGTTGTTGTTGTAATAATTATTTTGACCACTGCATCAAATACATTTAAAACAGTGTAGAACACTTTGAATATAATATAATATAGAAACTCACCCAAACAAGACACCAAGGGCTCCAAGGGGAGTGACCACAACTGCCGGGGCAACACTGTATGCCAGAAAATTTCCTATTTGTCCTACAATCACTATAAAAAAGCATCAGTACACACTTTTAAACTTCCATTATTAACTTTAATCTAATTTATCTGTTGTAGTAGTAGCGGAATGACTCGCTTGCAAGTGTACCACACCACCACAAACAGTCAGCCAGGTAAGTCCCACCTGTAGTAACACATAGATCATTCTTTAAATATAAAATCTGGGCAGTTTTATCTGGAAAGGAAGTGCAACTTTGCTTTGGGACAGAATGATTTGCGGGCACACAAACATATGAACCGATGTATATTACCATCCCAGACGTTCAATCCCAAGAGTTACTTGCCAAACTAATGACCTCTACTGATTAAGGGAGAGAGAGAGAAGTAAACACTATCTAAGAGTAATCTAACAGATACAGTTATACGCATTTTAAAACAGTATAAAACACAAATAAAAACAGTATAATTGTATTTAAATATGCTGTATTCTTGGTATTATCTGAGTTTCACTATGCCTGTTGTCCAAATATGAGGTGTTTACAGCTGTTTACAGCAGGTGGCGGTGTAATATCAAGAGATGCTTACATCTGTAAATGGGAAAGTTCAAAATGACATTGTATGGGGGAAAAAGGCAGTGAAAATTAATTGTGACTGAGGCTATCAGTCCAATGTGGATGAGTAAATTATGGCAGAATTTTCATTAAATAGACATTGGAACATTTTTTTTTCATGCTAATTTATTAAGAATTACAGTCTCATTCATGTTTGGTTAATTTAAAAATAATGTAATCATTTACTTTAACTTTAAAACTATGGTAATGGCAATAATAATAAAAAAAGCAATAATAATAAAAATAAATAAATAAATAATTTCCATTATAAATTCTTTCTTTAAATTCTTTAAACCAAAGCAAGAGAATTTTAAACATGATTTCATTAGGTAGTCTAGACTTTGCACTTTATACAGCACTGAAATAATGCTAAATTAATTTACCATAAACTTTTTAAAACAGTATTTTCCTATTTCTTTTATAATGTTACTCATGCTATTTTATGAGCTCATATTAATTATGAAACTAAATTGAATAGTTGAATTTTTATGAATTAATTTTTAAAACATCACGATTATAAAAAGGAACCTACTGTAGTGTAATAAAAAAAGAAAATTAAATGGTTAAAAACTCACTTCAAAGAATTTAAGATTTCCCATAGACATTTTAGCCTAAAATTATAAAATATAGCCTATGTATTATGCGTCAACTCCCCATAGCAAAAATACTTAATTGTATATCATAGTTTATGCGTTAAAACGAAGTTTACATTATTTGATAAATTTTGATTTTAGTGAACGTCGTGCTCCATGTGTGTCCATCCCAGCCTGTGATTGGCCCTTGCGGAGTCCCGCCCTCTGGTTGTTGTACGTCATCTGATTCTTCTTCATTTGTTTGGCTGCCGATGCTGTCAGTCAAAACACGACATGGCCGACATTAAAGTGCAGAGAAGCTGGTGGTAGAACCGAAGAAGCAAGGATTCAATAAGACATCCAAACAGGTAAAAGACGCGTTGATTCTCTAATGACTTCTAGGACAGGAAAAGATAGCTGGTTTGCGGTATTATTGGACTGTGGTGTGCTCAAGAATAGTAGGACAAAGTGCTGTCAGTGTTTAGGAACGTCCTGTATTTTAGCTGCTAGCGGTTGAGTTCAATCAACAACACACCGATCACATAGCAACCTGCAGCATTACAGCAGCATCTGTTGATTAAAACAAAACAAAACAATATTTTACTCACATCTACATGTTGACTCAGATGATTAGATATGGATTGGAGAATATGACCAAGCCAACACCCAGTTTGTTTTAATAAATTATTTCAGTGATGCTCTCAGGAGTGGATGCTTTAACACAGTACCACAATCATATTTTAATCATTCTGACTAATGTTATTTTCATGTTTTATTGCTAAAAATGGATCAGTTTTTCATTTTATGAACTGTGGAAAGAGGTGGAAGATAAATTTTAACATTTCAAGGTTGATTTACGCTTAAAGGTAAAGGAACAGTTCAGCCAAAAAAATTAAACATATATGCTAATATCTACAGATCTTTATGTCATTCCAAAGCCATATATGACTTTATGGAAGACTAAAGGGGAAATTTTGAAGAATGCTTAGAGCAGTGACAATGAGCACTGGCTAAATATATCAAACCTCATTAAGGACACAAAATCATCATAATTGTTCATACTGTTTTTGTATTTATATTTCAAGAACTACCTTGTCCAAGTCACAGAAACAATCTTGGTGATTCTTGAGTTCATTGAATCTCAGTGGTTAACATCTAACTGGAGGGTAAGATTAAATTGCAGTGTTTTTCTCACTCAAAAGACTTGAAAAGGCTTGGTACAGAAATATTGCACATGAATCTTGTGGACTATTTTGAATTTGAGTATCTTTTGAAACAATATCTTTAGACACAGTTCATTTAATGCGATACACATTCTTCAAAAAATCTTCAAGAAATTCAAATTTCTGTCTGGGGTGAACTATCCCTTTAATTTCTGGGTCTATTTGAATGTTTTTGCAATGCATTAGATGTTTAAGATACATTTTAAACACACAGTATTATACTGAATGTGGATTGAATAGATAGTTTTGAATTTGGCTATGAAGATGTTTCCTAATAATCAGAAACTGCCTGATTGCGTCATGAACTACAGACTGTGCTGCACTGAACAACTGTGCCTTTGGGAGAATCCATATGCAAATAATCAATATAAACTGCGGGGGATAGTTGTTTTAATGAGATGTAGATAGCATGACGTGATTTGTTTTGCTGGTCAGAGCTTCACAGTGTTAACTTGTCGTCTGATCTGTGAATGTGTCTCTTTAGGGAAGGCTGCATCTGCAGCCTGGACAGCCGAGGGAAGGATGCCATCTCCATCTTTTTCCCTTGATGCCCAGCTGCGCTTCCACGACAAATGGCTGAAGATAGACTTGCAGGTAAATTTTAGAATGAATTTGCTCATTGGTCCTAATATAGTGCTTGATGCTAAATATAGAGTGTTGATATTTATTTAGGGGGGCAGGGATTTATTGAAGTCCTTATACGAAAGCTATTTGGTTGCACTGTTGGTCAACATTTACATCTATTTAGCTGTGTTCAGTGGCACAGGCAGTGTTGTACCTAAGCTTCAGCAGAAACAGGAATTGTTTTTTGGCACTGAAAATATTTTGAATCTTGTTTCTCTGTGAGTACTGATGCTGAGTGGCAATAGATCATTTCTTCTGGTCAGTAGCATATTAAAAGTATTGCTTAAGGTCTTTAACTGTTGAAAAGCTTGCATTGTGTGCGTTTTTAAACACTGTTCCCTTAGCAATGGGGTAACAGCATTTCAGTCAATGTGCTTTGCTGTCAGAGCTCTTAAAGCAAACAGAAGTCTCTTTATGCTTATTTTGCTGGCATCCTGTTGGTGTTTACAGGGAAACTTTTCATGTGGCCTGATTTTATGATTATTATGAGGTTGCCAGAAGCTGATTTATTAGTTGTATATCAATATGGCTACATAATAATAATAATAATAATAATAATAATAATAATAATAATAATAATACCTATTATTGTTATTATTTTTATTAAATAATATTACTGAATAAAAATATGAAACAAAATGGGAAACATCACTATTGTATTATTCACTGAATATTACTGTTGTAATATTCACTGCAAAATAAAATATGGAAAATAAAATTATTATTATTATTATTATTATTATTATTATTATTATTATTATTATTATTATTTACACCACACAGCTGTGCAGTCATAGGAGCGGAATTCAAACAAGCCATTTCCGAGACACTGAAAACACCAGATAATGTGCTGTTTGTGTATAAAAGAGCACAAAGCAGTGCTTCATTTTGAAACACGCAGCTCATATAGGTTATTTATTTAATAAAATGGCAGCCTTTTCGTGATTTATTTATTTTTATAATTATTATTGTTGTTGTTATTATTGTTATTATTATTATTATTATTATTATTTTAATTGCAGTAAGTAGGTCTGTGTATTAAGACAAATTTCACGATTTGTTTCAATTTCGATTCACAAGTTTGTGATTTGATTCAATTTCGATTTTGATTCAATATTGATTCATTTGACAATCAGGTATAGTTTCTTTATGTTTTCTTTTTTTTAGGAAAAAAATCTCTCAACTAATGCTGTGAACTGTACAATAAACCCTGTCAGCTGGTACATTACTATATTAAAGTGATTACACAGCAATTTTGTTTCTGCCCAATTCTCTGAAAATTACGGTTTCCCATTATATGTCCTTTTTACATTTTTCAGTTGTCACACCAAACAGATTGACCTATGAAAATGTGACATTTGCTAAATTAAGATGCAGCTAAATGTGCC
Source organism: Spinibarbus caldwelli (assembly GCA_039654775.1). NCBI lineage: Eukaryota > Metazoa > Chordata > Actinopteri > Cypriniformes > Cyprinidae > Spinibarbus > Spinibarbus caldwelli. The sequence continues at coordinate 22,264,871 of CM077237.1, forward strand.
ACACTGCTATATTATTATTGACATCTTGTTTGCAAAAATATCCCATCCTGTTGTGAAGGGAAAATGCATGTGCTGTGAATAATCGCACAACAGATTCAGTTTCAAAACACTGGATGAATTTAGTGCTGATTCCTGGTAGTAGTGAAGTGATGACTTATGAAATCAGCACCCCAAAATGCTGTTTGTGTGTGTTTGGGTCTCTGTGACATTTGTCTGGAGTATTGCTCAAGGTGCTGTAGCTGTTATTAGCATCAACTCAGTGGCTGTGAAAGTCTCTCTGCTTTTTACAGTTTGAAGTCTGGTGTCTCAATTAATTTTTGACATTTGAAACTTGAGTCTAGGCTCTGAATTTCAGTAATTATTGCTAAGTCCTCAGTGAGCCTTTGGTGGCATTTTAATGGGCTGACTAGTTGGCCGAAATAGAAATGTTACAGATCCTGTTTGTCAGATGCTAATGGTTGTTAGCAACATATTTTATATATGTATAATAAAGTAATATATTTATATATATATTTTCAGTTAAATTAATTGTAAAAGATTATACGGCTGTAATATTATCTCTTCTGCGTTACAGCGAGCCTTCTCTCCTGAAGGACTGAGCGAGATGTGGAATGAGATGGTGAAGGATGGAGAGATTGTCTTTGACAGAGAAGAGTCCGCCCATCCAGGTAAAAAGCCACATTACCCTTGAATCCTAGAGGATTACTATATATTTGTGAAGTTGGCTTCTTTTCTTGATGCTTTTTAGTTTTCTAAATTTCTAAAATGTCTCAACTTCTCAGAGGACTGTGCTGATTGCACCCAAAAGAAAGATGATACAAATGATAAGGAAAAGAAGGAAGAGGAGGAGGCGGTGGCTTCATCTTTCCATCACTCCATCATTGAGATGTGGGACTGGGGGAGGCAGCCAGGTGGGTGGTGATATTCAATGACATGCTCTGGGTTCAAATAGAGAGTGCTGAACTCAACGTGCTGATTACTGCATCCACTGACTGTCATCTTGCATGGTCATCCCACTCACACATCATCGGCTTAATCTGCATAGGATTTCCCACGTGCACAAAAACATGTCTAAAAATACTTTCTGAAATGAATTTCGACATTTGTTCTCTGTTTTATTTAGTTGCATGCTGTTTTTAAAAAGGAGACGTTTTAATCTTTTTCACTCGGATCTGTCACAATACAGAAGAAAAGATTTATTACTTCCGTTTCATCTTTAAGTATTAAACTTCAGCATGTGTCATCCTGTATCTAATCATACACAACACCCCCAACTTCACACGTTCTTCTCCCTCCTCAGCACATGACATCTAAGCGCAAACCCTTGAGCAGTTTCCATTGGCCGCATTTCCCATCAGCAAAGTGCTGTAATGTAGAATAGCAGATGGATTTGCCACATCTAAGTGTGGCCCAGTTATTCAGCCCTGTTACCACACAGGTGACCTACTCCTTCTCTGGCAGACACGCACACAGTAGTGTGTGTTACCCTGCATGTGTTTCGGTTTGTGTGTGTGCGTTTTCTGGTTGGCGCGTGAGGTGTTTGGGGCTCGGGTGACTGTACATACTGTCTATGAGGTTATTTTTGCCCTATGTGTGGTTGTAGGCCCTGTGTGTTTACAGAGAGGTCTAGGTGGAGCAGCTTTCTGGTGGGTTGTGATAAGAACCTGTTGATGGAAAGCCACATAGGCCCCCCATGAACATCACATGGTAGTAAAGCAGGTGCAGTCCTACACACCACCTCAGCAGGATTTCCTATAACATCCTATTGCAAAATACTATGTCTATAACAGTGTTTACTGCAGAATTTTGTGTTAGTGCTGGAAACACTGAGCTATACCATGCTATTTAAAGAGATTTGAATTTATATACAAGGTTGTTGCTTAATGCTCCAAGTTAAACTACTGTTCAGATGTTTGGGATCAGTAAGTATTTTTTTATGTTTTTGAAAGAAGTATCTTATGCTCACCAAGGCTGCATTTATTTGATCAAAAATACTGTAAAACAGTACTATTGTGAAGTATCATTACAATTTAAAGTAACTGTTTTCTGTTGTAATATATTTTGATGGCAAAGCTATATTTTCAGCAGACATTACTCCAGTCTTCAGTGTCACGTGATCCTTCAGAAATCATTCTAATATGCTAATTTCATGCAAAAGAAACATTTCTTATTTTTATCAATGTTGAAATCAGTTTCTCAGCTTATCTATATGTCATAATTCGGTCTTCTGATGAAAACAGTGGACAACTGCGATACTTTTTTTTCAGGATTCTGTTGATGGATAGAAAGCTGAAATAGAAAAAAATAGAAATCTTTTGTAACAAAAAATGTCTTTACTGTCACTTTTGTTCAATTTATTGCATTCTTGCTGAAAAAAGTATTAATTTCTTAAAAAAAAAAAAAAGTACTGACCCCAAACTTTTGAACTGTAAAATTAATTCAAAGAATAATATGAAGGACAAAGAAAGCCTCATTTTTTTCCCCCTCACTGAATGGGAAGATTATAGAGAAATGAATAGATTCATTTTTCTTTTAAATTTATTTTCCTCATGTAAAATTCAGGATTCTATTGATGGATAGAAAGTTGAAATAAATAGCATTTAAAAATAAAAAAAGAAATGTTTTGTAACATTATTGATGTCTTTACTGTCACTTTTGATCAATTTATTGCATTCTTGCTGAATAAAAGTATTAATTTCTTTCAAAAAAAAAAAAAGAACTGACCCAAAACTTTTGAACTGTAGAGTAATTCAAAGAATAATGTGAAGGACAAAGAAAGCCTCATTTTTTTTCTCACTGAATGGGGAGATTATAGAGAAATGAATAGATTCATTTTCCTTTTAGATTTATTCCTCATTTAAAATAAAAGCTCTGCATCAGATGGCAATTTTATTCTCACACAGATTGAAAGTCAAAGATATGGATTTTTGATGGGTTTCTCAGTTTTCCTTTTGTAAAATAGCCTGCAAATGTTAAAGTGAGTTTTGATCTGGATCATCTGGCCCCTGAAAGAGAGCAGTAGAAGAGCCCTATCATTTCCTGTCATCTCTCTATTGTTCTAGCAATAAAAGGGGTGGTGAAAAAGAGGACATTTACTGATAACAGCACCAACTGCTATACTAGAAGCATTATATTGAATCGCAGAAAATGAACAAGTGCTTTTTAGCTTCTGTGGGAGCCTGTTTAAAGCGAAACAAATCGTCAAACAGCTATGTGGAAGTAAAAGCCTTTACTTATCTTTGTGTGACATGCTCAAACCCTTTCTTTTTCTCACAGTACCATGCACTATAACCTCTTAGTGCTGCTGTACAGACTGCACTGCTTCAGGGCCTGTGAGGGTTAGGCAGTTTGGCTTACATAAGGCTTAAGTGGATTTCAGATCGGCTATTTTAATTCACCCTGTCTGCCTGTATGAGGCTTTTATCCAGAGGCTGTGAAGAGATGAATGCATGCACATCCGTAACAACAGTCCAGTGGAGCCAGGCAGACAGTTTCAGGCAAGCATAATGAAGGCTTTAGACTGGAATGCACTTCAAGGACTCAAATTGCAGTGAACATTGTTATACAGCATCATTATTACTAGATCCAATTCCATATAGACTTGCGTTTTTGTAGACTATGCAACTTGAGATTGTATTTCACATAAGTGAAAAAGATTTCTTAGTTAATTGGTACAACACTAAGATAAAGTTAGCGCTATGATAATATCTAAAACTTGATGAAATGCCAATGCATTGTGCCATTAACATTAATTTATAAACTTTGTGTAGTCAGGGATTGCAGTAACTAAAGTTAAAAGACCTCTTGAGCTGGTCTGTTAAATACAGTTATGACACTATGTTTTTGTAACATAAAATATAATAGTAGAACAAGGTTAATATAATATAATGTAAAATAATATAACAATATAAAGTTTGGATGTTTTAATATACTGTTATATGAATTTAAAATATAGTAGTTGATATAAAATAATATAATGGAATGTGCTTATATTTGCCATTATATTGTATCTAATTATATTTAAAAAAGTATATATATGATATTAATATAGTACACTATAATGACATGCATCTACGTAATATAATATTTATTTTAAGTTAACAGTTTTCTTTTTATTTTGTTATATATTATTATATTGACTGTCAACTGTTATGTTTATATATTATATATGATTTTAAGTATAACAATAGATATACAAAATAAAATTACAATATAATATGGATATTTTGCCATTCATGTTTTTCAACAACAATAATAATAATAATAATAATAATAATAATAATATTATTATTATTATTATTATTATTATTATTATTTATTATTATTTTGTGTAGCACCTTTAAAAAATTGCTTTCTCAAAGTGCTTCAAGCAAGGACAACAATGAAAATGTAAACACAAAATCTTTTTCTTTTTTTTTTTTTTTTTAACAGAAACTGGAGAGCTGAAGGACTGTCTGATGGCACTGGTAGATGACCAACAGAAGCTGTCTTCGCAGACGGCTAAGAGCACACTCTCCGCCCTGCGTCTGAGCCAGAGACTGGTGATCCTGGAGCGCTACCTCATCTCACTCACCCACAGCATGATGGAGGAAAAGTACAAAGTGCGCTGGAAGAGTCCCCCTAGCCCTCCGCTCTCTGCCGTCGATAACAAAAGGTATGAGGAACAGAGCTTTGATTGAAATTAGATTACATTTTAAACTGCTTTTTATAGAAGCAATGAAACTAATGGGCCGAAATGTTTTTGTCTGTTTCCTCAGTGCTCGGCCAGTCAGTAAAGGAGTGGAGGGTTTGGCCAGGGTGGGATCAAGAGCAGCTCTTTCTTTTGCTTTTGCCTTTCTTCGCCGAGCCTGGAGATCTGGTAAGCCATTTCCAGCATTGACAGTTTGATTAGCCATGAAAGTTACTTGCACATTACCCAGCATCCATTGCCCAAAATGGGCTGTGATTACAATAGCACTTGACAAATTATTTATGGCATCTGTTTGTGATTGAGATCCCTCTAAAATCAAATTCTCAGAAAGAGTGGTTTAACATAAGCAGAGGATTTGCGGCTACTTTACAACTATTTCCTGTGTTACCTGAATCTCCAGTTGTTCTGTGGCTTATATGAGGTTATATATACAGATCGCCTGTTCAGAAATCCTTCCATTTAATGTGTAGGTCACTTTGTCATTGTATTTTACTGCTTAATCCCCTTTTAGGATTCCTACGTCATACCAATCTGCATGTGAAGTGACATTCAAAGAACCATGTTCTTGGAAATATTGACACAAGCATTAATAAACATGAAGCATATGAAGGCAGGCAATCATATAATTGACTCATGTATTGATCTAGTGTAACATATTAGTGACTTTTAATGGACTTCTGTCAAACCTTTCAGTGTGGCCTACATGTACAACAGTTCTTGGGCCAAATAATTGCTCAACTTCTAGATTTTATGAGCTTAATGTGAAGCACATGAAATTGTTTTTCTGTTGGGCTGTTCATTAATCTTCACTTCAGGTAGGAAGTGGTGCTACAAAAGGTTGACTTTGCAGTTTAACCCAGAGTTGAGGGCAAACGTAAGCAGAATTTTCTTTTCTGCTTGTAGCTGAAACCCTGAGTCTGAGCAGAAGGTTAGAGACTGGTGGGAGCTCTAGTTGTGATCTGTTCAGCACAGTGTCCACAGGGAATGGGTGGATACAGCCCCTCTGGCCCAGGATATAAAGCCGCCCTGAAACCTGAGCCATATGCACATTCCATTGAACAGCCGAGAGCTGGATTTGAGCTGAACTGCCATAGAAAATATGAGGATTGGAAAGGGAGGAGGCAGATGTATGAGAGGAAGGGTAAATGTTTATCCTGTAATAAAGTTTATAGCGTTATAGTGTCCTGTCTTTGGTGGGGAATAGACATCATAAGAGATCATACATGGAGCTGAATGGTATCATGATCTGTAGAAGGCTTGCTTTATGATATTTACACTCCACCCTCAGAGGTTTCCTTTAAGAATAAAGCAGTGAGCCGCTTAAAAGGTCATGGACCATATTGATTTGTACTGCTGGAATGATCCATTTTATAATGCTAGTTGTGCTGTTTTGAGCCTATTTTTTTGTTTGTTTGTCAGCTGTTACAATGCATAATGTTTAATCAAAAGTTTCTTAAATGAACTGGATTATCTACAAATAGACATTATGTACAGTATATATTTATACAACAGTTTGTTCTGGTTCTCGAATCTGATTGGCTGAGAGCCTTTTCCAGCGGTGTGATATTCTAGTAGTATCAGCACTCTAACCGTTTCACCATTTGTTTCACTTCACTTGTTGTCGGATCTATACTGGAAGCATTTATCTCAGTGAGCGTCAATGGCAGAAGAGTGATTATATAAAGATAATTTGACAATTATTTGACAATTTTTAGATGTTTTCGGAGATGTAAGCTCCAGACTGACCCTCATGTACCTGCCGAGAAGAGCTTTATCTCAGCCAATCTTGCGGGAATTTGCCGCTGGCTCTAATGTAGATGTGTTACACGAGGTGTAATTCATTTTAGTTATATTAAATGGGCAATCTTATTAATCTAGTACTTGTTCCAGAGCAAATCAATTTGGCTTTAGGGCAAAGTTAATTTTCATATCTTTTTATTTTTATGTAATTAAATCCTATACTAGCTAGAGCGCTTATATATATATATATATATATATATATATAATGCCCCATTTGATATTGAGCAAGGGTCTGTTAGTGATTATGATTTCACCTTCAGAGAAAGTTACATTATTATGACTGTCTTTGAGTGACTTGCAAGGACTTTTATATTGAAAGGGACTGAAACAAGGACGTTATTATTTCTTTAAACAGCCTTATAAGATGCAACCATAGGGACGCAACTGACAAATGTGTTGACTAGCGCTGTCATGGGAAATCCCCTTAACTGTTAAAAAGACAAAGATATCACTTTCCTCAGTGGACATTCAAACTGTATTTGTGATTATGTATATAAGATCAACCTGAAGAATGAATGATGTTATCAGATGCACTTAATAGACTCTCTCAGGCAGTCTCTCTCTCATAAACCAATGCGTCTATCTGAATGTGGCTGTGAAGACGGCACTTTTGATGGGAATTAATTTAAAAATGCAACTTCTTTATAAACTTTTTTTTTTTTTGACAGTGCAGACTGTCTGATAGCCAAAGCACTGTATGATAATGGCAGCCATTAAAGTATTAAAATGTAAATTATATGAAGAAGTCTTATATTCACACTCATTAATTGACTTGTGTTTGTGGCATCTCAGGAGATGATGCAGACCTGTGCAGTGAGTTACTGCAGGAGTCTCTGGACGCACTGCGGGCTCTTCCAGAAGCTACTCTGTTTGATGAGGGCACAGTGTCACCCGTCTGGCTGGAGGTGGTTGAGCGGGCTACCAAATTCCTCAGGTTTGCCAGTTATCTTGACTCTTCCCAAATGCAAAAGTAGTAATATTAATTCCTGTGTAATAAGTTTTTATCTTCTAACAAGAAAGATTGCATCAAGATACACCAAGATTCGATTTGTTTAATCAAAAATACAGTAAAATTTTATTGCAATTAATTAAATTTTTAAAATATATTTTTAAAATGTATTTTATTCCTGTGATGGCAAAGCTGATTTTTTTTTAGCAGACATTACTCCAGTCTTCTGTGTCACATGATCCTTCAGAAATCATTCTAATATGCTGATTTGATGCTCAAGAAACATTTCTTATTTTTATCAGTGTTGAAAACAGTTGTACTGATTAATATTTTAGTGATATATTTTTTTTTCTTGTTTTTTTTTTTATATTGAAAGTTTTTATTTTAAAGATTTTTTTGTAACATTCTAAATGCATTTACTGTAACTTTTGATCAATTTAAAGCGTTCTTGCTAAATAATGGTATTCATTTTCTTTAAAAAAAAAAAATTCTTACTGACCTCAAATTTATTTTTAACACAAACTGATCATAAATCCACACATTCCTAAAGCTCATTGCTATATAAGCTCATTTTACTCTAATGTTGTTTTTCAGTGACATCCATGGAAGTGCCAGTGGAAAAGCGCCCAGTAACATTCCCCTGCAGGATCAGCACTTGGCTCTTGCCATCCTGCTGGAGCTTGCAGTGCAGCGAGGAACTCTCAGGTATCAGCATGCTGTCACATATGACCACTCTCCACTGTCTTTTGATAAAATTCCTAAAACATTATTGGCTGTAACCAAAAGCCAGTTTTTACTCTCAGCTAGCCCTTACCTAGCTTTAATTTTGGACCTTGCATGTGCCTTTTCTGAGACTTTTTATAGAACTAAAAGGTCTTATTCATAAAACTTGCTTGTGTGTGTGTTTGTATTGTAGTCAGCTACTGTCTGCGGTTCTGCTGCTGCTGAGGCTCTGGGACAGTGGAACCAGAGAGATGGATAATGAGCGCTCGACCCAGGGCACCAGCGCCCCCTTACTGCCCCTCCTGCAGCGCTTCCAGAACATCCGCAGCAGTAAGGAGGAGCCTGTTTCCGAAGAGGAAATTGAGGTGAAATTGAATCCCTGGATAATTTTTATAACTGCACTGTCCTTCCAGGTTTTATATCTCACTACTTATGTTCTCAGATCCTTTCGGCCCCTCTGAGCCCAAATGAGAGTTTTCTGCGCTACCTTACACTGCCTCAAGATAATGACCTGGCAATTGATCTGCGGCAAACAGCTGTAGTCATCATGGCACACTTGGACCACCTGGCAGCCCCATGCAGCCCCCCGCAGTGCAGTTCACCCACCTCTAACAAGGTACTGCATGCAACACACTCAACCATGTTGTGACGTTTTATTTGCATTTTATTTGTATCGTACAGGACATAACAATGGCTCAGCTTTGTGTCATCTTATTCATACTACCTGGTTGCCTAGAGTCCCTCTTTTTTGTTGTTTGTGTTTAAGCTTTTTCTTGACTCTAGAGCACAGTGAATCTCCAGGAAGCCCCAGGGAACTCTCGTTTGTGATTACGATCTGTAATCCCTCTATGAGGAAAACAAAATCATTCTTCATAGAGCTCAATCTCTTCATGTCTTTCCTCTTCCAGGGTACCCTGCAGGAGGTGATTGGTTGGGGTCTGCTTGGATGGAAGCCTTATGCTAATGTGAATGGACCAATTCAGTGCAAGGCACTGTCAAACCTGGGCGTCACACAGATTGTCTGCTCAGAGAAGGGTTTCCTCATCTTGACCATCACTGGTGCTGTCTACACACAAAACTACAAAAGCACCACACTAGTGAGTCCCTCATTGTATTAGCTAAGTGCTGTTTTTTTCCCTCCTACACTTGACAAATGGATGTAAATGATGTTGCTGACTCAGAATTGTCGCTTTATTGTTCTACTTTGGATTTGTACATTAAACTAACCTGTGATTTTTCTGTCAGGCCCCTATGCTAGTCCATGCATTGTCATCCAGGAAAATAATGAAGCTTGCAGCTCACCCAGATGGGCAGCACTACTTGGCACTTTCAGTCAATGGGGAGGTGTTCTCCTGGGGTTGTGGAGATGGAGGCAGGCTGGGACATGGAGACACCACGTAAGAGCACACCAGCATCATCAAACTTCCAATATTATCTTTCAGATCCATATAGAGTGTATACACAACAGTTCAGAAGTTTGGGATAGGTATATTCAAAATGTTTTAATGCTCAACAAGGCCACATTCATTTGTTCAAAAAATTAAAAACAGCAGTAAAAAAAATATTGCAGTAAAACAGCAATATTATGAAATATTACTATAATTTCAAATACTTGTTTTTTAATATATTGATTTTCATTTATTTGAAAAATTCCTGTAATGTCAAAGGTGATTTTTGATCTGTCAGAAGTTATTCTAATATACTGATTTCTTTTTATTATCAGTGTGCTGCTTAATATTTTTGTGGAATCTGTGCCTTTTTTCAGGGTTTTTCGATTTAATAAATTTTTTTTTCTGAACGATTTATTTTGAATAGAAATATTTTGTAACATTATAAATGACTTTACTCTGAATTTTGATCAATTTAATGCATCCTTGCTGAATTAAAAATAATTTCTTTCAAAAGAAAAATCTGACCCATTAAGTGTTAAAAACACTTTTATTAAAAATAAATTAATATGAAAATCATCTAAGGTCAGTCAGCTTGAAATTATCAGTTTTGCAATTATTATAAAAAAATACTTGACCGTTCAGTGCTGTGATTTTTACTAGTCAAAACCAACCATTCCAGACAGCCAAAAACAGTATGTAATGTAAAAACAATATAGTTCTTTGTAATAGTAATAATAATAGTTATTTGCATTCTTAGTATGCAAAGAGTCACAAAACATACATTTTATTTACTTTTTGTGCTTCTACAGGTATTTAGAGGAGCCCACCATGATTGCTGTGTTCTCAGGGAGGCCGGCAGGGAAGCAAGTTATTCACATTGCATGTGGCAGCACCTACAGCGCAGCGATCACAGCAGATGGAGAGCTGTATACATGGGGCCGAGGAAACTATGGCAGGCTGGGCCACGGTAACATCTCCAGTATAAATCCAGCTGCTGTTTATAACAAGACATATAGAATCTTACCTCAGGACAAAGTTAAATGAGGTGTGTATGTTTTTTCCGAAGGCTCTAGTGAGGACCAGACCACTCCCATGCTGTTAACTGCTCTAAAGGGGCTTAATGTGATCGATGTGGCCTGTGGAAGCGGAGATGCTCAGACCCTCGCTGTTACTGAGAATGGTACGACATCTGATAAGGACACTTTCAGCAGTGGTTTTAAGATAATGAGTGGATGGCATGATAGTTTCTCTTTCATGCTCTTTACAGGTCAGGTTTGGTCATGGGGTGATGGGGACTATGGTAAACTTGGCCGTGGGGGCAGTGATGGATGCAAAACGCCAAAACTCGTGGAGAAGTTACAGGATTTGGATATCGTGAAGGTGTGCTGTGGGAGCCAGTTCTCTGTAGCTCTTACTAAAGACGGACAAGTGTACACCTGGGGCAAAGGAGACAATCAAAGACTCGGCCACGGCACTGACGAACATGTCCGCTATCCCAAACTGCTTGACAGTCTACAAGGTTCAGTGTTTTCACGAAATACACATTTTTAGGTTTTCGAAAATCTCAAGGCAAAGTCAACATGATCTCTCCCTAAATTTCTTTGCCCGTTGAATATTCACTTGTTGCACAAAATGTTACATTATGGAAGCAAGATACCATTTCATGTTGACTTTATCAGCACATACATTTCAAAATATGGTTTATTTCTTGATCACCAGTTTTCATCTGTATTTTTTATTTATTTTTTTGTTAATCTGAAGTCTGCTTTTAACATTTTATTTTCTGTCAATTCAGGTAAGAGGGTGGTGGATGTAGCTGTTGGCTGTACACACTGCCTGGCCCTCACAGAAGAAGGGGAGGTGCACAGCTGGGGCAGTAATGATAAACTACAGCACTTTGACACGCTCTTCTCCAATAAGAAGCAGCCTAAAGCCCTGCCGGGGCTCAACTCCAAACACATAGTGGGCATCTCCTGCGGCCCTGGCCAGGTATAACCTGTCTTTCACCAGAATGTAATTCATTGTATACTGGTTTTGACTGTGCATGCTACTTATCTTTCATATGTTCTGTCTCTCAGAGTTTTGCGTGGTCATCATGCTCTGAGTGGTCCGTGGGTCTCCGAGTACCATTCGTGGTGGACGTGTGCACTATGACCTTCGACCAGCTGGACCTGCTACTTCGGCAGGTCAGCGAGGGCATGGATGGCAGCTCTGATTGGCCACCGCCGCAGGAGAAAGAGTGTATGGTTGTAGCCGCTCTCAACCTGCTCAGACTACAGGTCAGTCGTCTACAATTTCAGGCTTATTCTAAAATTCCTGTTTAGATGGTAGAGCTTATGTCCTCCTAAAAGGATAGTTCACCTAGGAAAAAAAAAAATCTGTTTTTTATCTCTTCCAGCTCCATGCAGCCATCAGTAACCAGGTGGACCCTGAGGAGCTGGGGCTGGGGCTGGGAAGTGGGCTGCTTAATAACCTCAAGCAGACGGTGGTGACGCTGGCCAGCAACGCTGGCGTTTTAAATACTGTGCAGGCGGCCGCCCAGGCCGTGCTCCAGAGTGGCTGGTCAGTGCTACTGCCCACTGCGGAGGAAAGAGCAAGAGCCTTGTCCTCACTGCTGCCCAATGCAGGTCAGTGAATGAAATCTGTGCTTGGAACACTGCTAGATAATGCTCAATACTATTTGCATCTCTCCTCTATCAATAGTCAGTGTTGTCTTTCATGATGCTGCATTGCTACTCTTAATTTATATGCAGTTGGCTGGTTTACTTATAGCAACATCTGTGGATAAATCATCTTAGCACCACAGAATCTGTTGTATTGTGCCAAAAAAAAACCAAGAAGGTCATGTTTGTTTCTATCACAGTGTTGATGGTCAAAAGCATTTCTGTGTTTTTTAGCATCTGCTAATGAGATGAGTGTAAGTCCTGGCCGTCGCTTCATGATCGACCTCTTGGTCAGTAGTCTGATGGCGGACGGAGGGCTGGAGTCCGCTTTGAACGCTGCCATCACGGCCGAGATCCAGGTCAGCATGTTTTATTCATCAGTCACTTCATCATTTATTCACCCTCCATGCCTTATATCTGCAACATTCAATAGAGCACTGCCAAAAACCAGACAGAGGAAACTGATTAATGACCCCTGAGGGAAAAGTGTCAAAAATCATTTAAATTTTAAATGATTGTGTAATCTGTTATCCAAAATGTGTGTATACTCAAAGTTATTTATTTATTTTGTTTAGTTTTTGTTTGGTTTTGTTTTTTGTTTTGGTTTTGTTTGGTTTGTTTTTGTATTTTATTTTAGTTTAGTTTTGTTTGGTTTTGTTTTTATTTTGGTTTGGTTTGAGTATTTTTTATTTTTTATTTATTTTTTTTTGTTTTGATTTGACATTCCAGTTAACTTTTTTTTTTCTCCGTGTATCTTCTAATAGGATATCGAGGCAAAGAAAGAGGCACAGAAAGAGAAGGAAATTGATGAGCAGGAAGCCAGTGTCTCTTCTCTGCAGCGCTGTCGCACCACACTGGACAAAGACCTGATCAACACCGGCATCTATGAGTCAACAAACAGACAGAGCCTTCCATTGGTCCAGCTGGTCCAACAGCTGCTCAGGTACTGCAGAAATTCACTTTTCTGTTTTCAGTACATGAAAAAATTGGAATCTTACAGAGGGTTTTAGCAAAAGTGACACTTTCTTAATCAACTGAACTTCATAGCCTGTAGTAACACTCTTCCTTGTGTTTTGTTCTGTAGAAACATTGCTTCACAGACTATAGCTCGTCTTAAGGATGTGGCACGACGAATTTCAAACTGCCAAGACACGGAGCAGATCAGCAAGGAGCGCTCGGCCTCTCTGGACCTACTGCTGCGCTTTCAGAGGCTGTTGGTCTGCAAGCTGTACGTGGGGGTCAGTGGCACTGTGGGTGTGGGAGGATACAGTAAGTAGATGAACTTAATTTTTATGACCAGGGTTTTTTTATGGAAGCCACCATTTGAGCATCCAGTCAGCAGTATCTCTCATTGTCACAGCTTTGAGTCACTCAGAGATTCTGGGTGTGGGGTCTCTTTTAAAGAAGTACATGGCTTTGCTGTGCACACACATTGGAGATATCCTTCCTGTGGCCACCAGCATCGCCCTCAACAGTCATCGTCACTTTGCAGAGGTGGCACGTGTCCTTGAGGGAGATCTTACAGGTGAAAATGCCATTTCATGTTACATGTTATTGACCATCATGCCATTCCAAACCTATGTGCTGTTATTTTTTTTTTCTGCTGAAGTCTCTGCAGGCATTTTCGTTTGCAAACCATCCTGTTTCTTCATCCTCCAGGTGTTTTGCTACCAGAGTTGATTGTGTCCATCGTGCTACTGCTGACTCGTGACGCTGGCCTGATGCAGGAGACTGGATCCATTCCTCTCCTCGCTGCTCTTCTGGAGCACGTGGACCGTTTTAACCATCTCACCCCTGGTATGGAGAGAGATGATAATGAGGATCTCGCCTGGCCTGGACTCATGGGTATGTGAAAGATCAATTGACACACTTCCTTCATAACCAAGATGGTCTGATGGCTTAATTGAGTAATGCTTTAATCCAATATTCATATGTTTGTGTATTTAAAAATAAAAAAATCTTATAGTAAATGCAATTAAAAGCTTTACATGTAAAGAAAACAATATTTAATCAGTTTACTAAAGATGCAGTAGGGTAAATGAAGAGCAGTGAAGCACAATTCTTTCTTTGCAGGATTCTTTTTCAATGGGTCGAGCTCAAAGAACAATGAGGAAGTGTCGCTTATCCGTAAAGCTGACCTGGAGAATCATAACAAAGATGGCGGTTTCTGGACTGTCATTGATGGGAAGGTTTATGACATTAAAGACTTTCAGACTCAAACTCTAACTGGGAACAGCATCCTCGGTATAGCAACATTTCTAAAATGACTAAAACCTTTTACTTGAAATTTGTTTTGAAATAAAGAGATTTATAAGTTTATTGACATCTGTTTTCCCTCCACAGCCCAGTTTGCAGGAGATGATCCTGTGGTAGCTTTAGAGGCTGCTCTCCAGGTTGAAGATACCAGGGAGTTCATGCAAGCTTTCTGTGTGGGACAATACATGGAGGTCTGTCTGACTTTCTATTACAGTTTCAACCTGCTTTATACTCAGAATGTTTGAACTTCATGTTTCTACTTGTTTTTGTCTCTGTCTTTATCCAGCCCAACCAGGAAATGGTGACAACGCCTGACCTGAGCAGTCTGTCTTCACCTCTGATAGATGCTGAGAGGAACCTTGGTCTGCTACTGGGGCTACATGCCTCATATTTGGCTATGAGCACCCCTCTCTCTCGCATAGAGTTAGAATGTGCCAGTGAGTCTATTTATTTAGGTTATAGTACTGCAAATGTTTCAGTGAAAAAATCAATACATAAATAACAACAAAAAAAATCCCAAGAAAAATGTAAAAAATAAAAAGGGGGAAAAAACTAATTTAAAACATTCTAAATACAGTATATTACAATATAGTTTTTATATACAATAAAAAAAAATAAAATAAAAAAATAAAATTATTAAATTAAAAAATTAAACATTTTAAATCCCCTTTAATCTTGTACCTTACAGAATGGCTCCAGTCATCGATTTTCTTTGGTGGTCTTCAGACGAGTCAGATCCACTATAATTATAACGAGGAGAAGGATGAGGACCACTGCAGCTCTCCTGGGACCACCACACCAGACAAAGCCAAACTCTACTGCCGCAGAATCACCTTGAGTGATCACGCCCAGCCCTTCCTGCAGGCCATCGCTGACAACAACACCCAGGACCACACTGTGAAGGTCATACATCGTGAAAGACTATCATTTATTCACAAATTGTGTATCAGAACAGATATTGTATAATTCGGGATGTGTTCTGATGGTTAATGTTTGATTCTTTCTTATTGTCCTGCAGGACTTTTTATGCCAAATCGAGCGGTGCTGCAAACAGTACCATCTCATCACTCCCATCACTTTCCCACCAGAACATCCTGTAGAGGAAGTGGGCCGCCTGCTGCTCTGCTGCCTTCTCAAGCACCAGGACCTTGGTAACTTAATAAGTGTTTATTGTATTGAATGATAATGGCTTCTCTGTATTTTTTTTATTTCTGAAATCCTGCTCTGTGAACAAGCCAAAAAAATCTAAACAGGGTTGTCATTGTTACTGTCAATTTCTGTTTTCTTATATAGGTCATGTTGCCCTCTCACTTGTTGATCAATGTGCCTTGGGTGTGGACCAGGGGAAACAGAGGTCCCTCCCTAAATCTGTGATTGATGTGTGTCGAATGGTGTACCAGGCCAAGTGTTCTTTGATAAAAGTGAGCTAAATAATGGGTATATTCTTGATGCAGCTCAAGCTGTCATATTTGTGATGAAATGTAAATTAGTAATTACAAACGCTTTAGCACCTTAACTTTACATTTTAATACATGGTAATGCCAGGTGCAAATGGGGTTGGAGTGTAACGATGACCTCTTTGACCCTCTCCTCTCTGATCTTTCCCCTATCTGATACAGACACACCAGGAGCAAGGCCGCTCTTATAAGGAGGTGTGTGCTCCAGTGATTGAGAGGCTTCGTTTCCTGTTTAATGAGCTCAGGCCTGCCGTCAGTAACGACCTGTCCATTGTGTCCAAACTGAAGCTGCTGAGCTCTCAGCCTCGCTGGAAAAGGATCACACAGAAACTGATCAGAGACCGCCGCAAAAAGAGAGGTAACCAGTGGTGGGCACGTAAAAGTAATTGGTTATAGTTACTAGTTACTACTTACAAATAGTAACTGAGTTACATCATTATAAAAGTAACTAATTACCAGGGAAAGTAACTATTGTGTTACTTAAAAAAAAATTCAAATATGTCAAATAACTTGGATGCCCCTAATATTAAGTATGTTAAATGAATGAAATGGACACTAAATAGAATAAATTATTATTATAAAACTTTGTACACTAATCTACACTGTTTTAATGTTTCTGTGGGACAATGTGAGAGGCACCTATCAAATTCAATATATTATTGTAAATATTATCAACCCTCTATGGACACCTTGGCAATAGAATTGGCATTGGCTAGTAAATTTTTTAGTTTAACTCACCAGACTAATATTAATTATCTGATATACTATTTTATATTATATACCATGTATAAATATAAAGCTTATGTTTGTAAAATGCCACAGTTTTTTTTTTTTTTTAAATATCTGACACTTAGTATCAGTCAGTCAAGCATTATTATATGATATTATGATAATTTAGCTTTAGCCTACATGATGATAGAACTTTAGTAATTAGAATAACCATGTATGAATGCATATTTGTCATGTTGACTGAGCTTAGCACTGGTGGTGGTGCTTAAGATATTGTTTGTCATTTAGTGTTTCTATTAAAAAAGGGGAAAAAAAATAAAAAATAATACTGATAAGATAAAAAAACTATTGCAAATTCTACTAATACCAATATAAAACGCACTAATTTGATTACTCGTTACTAGGGGTGTTAACGGTACACAAATATGATGGTTCGGTTCGTACCTCGGTTTTCACGTCACGGTTTGGTATGATTTCGGTACAGCAGGGGGAAAAACTACTATTTTTTTTTTTTTTTTTTTTAAATAGTGGTTTATTGAACAAGTTGCTCTTTCTTTAAATACATTCAGTTATAGTTTAAATGTTCTTAGTGATAAAAATCTACCTCAGCTTATGCCTACAACTATAGGGAGCCCTTTTACATTATAAGGTTACAATTAGGCCTAACAACTTAACCCAAAATTAAATTAAATTATTTATTTTTAAATAGATGATCAACACTCAACTTAAAAAAAAATGTATGCAAACATGTAAATTGCACATAATACAGTTTTTAAATTAACTTATGAATAATAAAATTTCTAGCTTATTTGTTAAAATATATTCAGTTACACACTGGCTGACATAGCATAACAGATTAATTTAAACATACATTAAATAATTAAGACTAACAGGTTTAGTAAAATATAATGAGTATATGGTGTAATATTTCGCAAATATGCTCCTCTCTAGATTTCATTTCTTTAGTGAACTAACGAGCTGTGGACACTGATGACTTGCTGAGGTAAATGAAATTCTACGTGACATTTTATTTCCACGCTGTTTTGTTGATGTCTTTCCACGGTTGAAACACTGATTGAGCAATTACATGAGGCATGAGATGTTAGTAGCTTGTACCTGTGATTGTTGATCAGTTAGTACATGTAAGAAATATCTAGAAAAATGAAAAAGGCACTAGTAATTTTCCAGGACATTATCCGTTATCCATTATCCGTTGTAACCCTGTAACCCAAAAACACAAAATACAATGCGTAATTAA
This sequence comes from Spinibarbus caldwelli, assembly GCA_039654775.1. Classification (NCBI taxonomy): domain Eukaryota; kingdom Metazoa; phylum Chordata; class Actinopteri; order Cypriniformes; family Cyprinidae; genus Spinibarbus; species Spinibarbus caldwelli. The sequence goes on from CM077237.1 coordinate 22,282,787, forward strand.
AAATGCAGGTAAAAAACCTGTGAAAAATAAATGAAGAAAATTCCTTCATATTGTGCCCTATTTTTACAGACTCTTCTTAGAGTGTAGCATTCTAACTACTAATACACTGCTTATAATTGTTGAGAATATAGTTTACTAGCTAATGAAAAAATGTGTAAGTGTTCAATAATTCAGTGTTGTATTTAAAAACACGGTTATTTATATTTGTAAGTCGCTTTGGATAAAAGCGTCTGCTAAATGACTAAATGTAAATGTTAATATCATATTATGCATTTATATTATTTTACGAGCATATCTAAATGAACATATCTAAAATATATTTCTTTACGTGATGACATCATTGCGCAATGACATCGCAACGTCATTTAGCAACTTTTAGCAACAAATCGACCTTCCTTTAGCAACTTCCTTTGAAAATTAATTGGCAACACTGCTCGCGCTCCGCTCTGTATGCGTCTGCGGCACGTCACGGCTCAGACACGGGAACCGGAGCTGATCGAGTCAATGCTTGTGTTGGGTTTATACCAGCACGTTTCTGAACCGTCCCAGAAGCGGCTCTCCAAGGCGTTTATACAGCGATCTGTCATGCCACATCAAAGACTATCAAAACGCCATTTATTAATTGAATTTCCTGAGGGGAAAAAAAAATACTGTATTCGTTCGGTACACATGCGCACCGAACTGAAAGACCCGTACCGAAACGGTTTGGTACGAATACGTGTACCGTTACACCCCATCGTTATTGAAAAAAATAATGCCGTTAGTAACGCCGTTTATTTATAACGTCGTTATTCCCATCACTGGAGGTAACAAGTCTAACAGTTCATTTAAATGTTCAGTGTAAAAGGATGATCAGTTAATAATTATAGCATGTTTTGCTTAATCTCTCAGTGCCTAAGAAGTCAGAGTCGGCTGATCTGGAGGAGTGTAAGATGGAGAGGGAAGGGACCAATGAGGAGCTGCCTGCTCCAATCAACCCCGCCCCTGTGGACAAGAAACAAACCACTGTTAAATCCCCAAAGGTTTGCTATTCTCCATTTACCTTGAGTATTTTCTTTCTTTCTCTCCCTCCCTCCTTTCCTCTTGTGCTTTCTCTAATTGAATTATGCATATCTCAGTAAGATCTGATGAGACTGTATCACAGCTGTGGTGTGTGTCTATAAATAACTCTTGCATGTCTGGCTCTTGACATCTAAGTGTTATCTGCATGTGTTACAGCTACAGAACAGTTCCTTTCAAAGTTGCTTTAAATACCTTCCCCTTCAACAGCATCTTTTTCAGCAGAAATTACTGCTTGATTTGGGGATTCACTTGGGTGTTCTATATATTTCAGAGTATTTATGCTTTGTTCACTTTTTTTTTTTTGTTTGGCATAAACTTGTCTTTACTAATTTATTGAATTTATTTACTTATTTTACTAATTTACTTGCTAGTTAATCATTTATTAACATTTAATGTGTTGATTTGGTTGATTTAACGTATGGGTCTCTTTGCAATTAATAAATTTGTCTTAAATCATCTTTGAGGAGCTTTTCTTTACAAATATGATTGTACAATTAATTTGATGAATTAAAGCATATCATGTAATTCATTCTGTTAAAATTTATTTGATTGACAACCTTATTCATTTTCTTCTCCTTTATCTTGTAGCAGCATAAGTGGCAGCCTCTGCTAAACACCATAGGCAGTGTTCAGAAGTACCGTTGGTTAAAGCACAGTGTTCAGGGCTCCTTCTCTCAGTCCAGCCTCATGAGTGCCATCGTTGAGTTTGCTCTGAAAGAGGAACCACTGGATGTGGAGAAGATGAGGAAGTGCCTCCTTAAGCAGGTAGTTAAAATCCACCCCCATCTGTTTTGCCTAAAATGGTAGTTCTAAACTTAAAATGGACCTGTAAATGACAGTATTTAACTCCAGACATTTAATGTGGCATAAAGAACTATGGCAATCTGAAATCATCTGACACTTGTGTGCAGTTGGAGCGAGCTGAGGTCCGGCTGGAGGGTATAGACACCATGTTGAAGCTGGCATCCAAAAACTTCCTCCTGCCCTCCGTACAGTACGCCATGCTCTGTGGTTGGCAGAGAGTCATACCTGAAGGGACCAACATTGGGCAAGTATAAAGATATAAACAATCTTTAAGCAGGAAGTTTGTTTTTCATGTTATGTTTTTAGTAGATTATTTTGTGTTTTGCAGTGTATTTTAGTATGGCAATTGTTCTACAGTATCTCGTAAATGACATTGGTTTGTAGTTAGATTAATATTTGCTTTGCCTTGATAGAGAGCCACTAGCTGATTGCCTAAAGGATGTAGATCTCATTCCTCCATTTAACCGCATGCTGCTGGAGGTGACGTTCGGTAAGCTCTATGCCTGGGCTATCCAGAATGTCCGCAACATCTTGTTGGAGGCCAGCGTCAAGTTCAAAGAGCTGGGTATGTTTGAAGTCATTTCACTGTACCCAAACAATTACAATGATTATAAAACCCATTTAATTAATGTATTAAAGTACACTACCTGTTCAAAAGTTTGGGGTCAGTAAGATTGTTTTAAATTGTTTGAAAGAAGCCTGTTATGCTCACCAAGGCCGCATTTATTTAATAGAAAATGCAGTAAAAGCATTGATATTATGAAATATTATTATACTTTAAAGCATCCATTTCCCCAGTCTTCAGTTTCACACGATCCTTCAGAAATTATTCTTTGTACTGATTTGGTGCTCAGTTAACATTTCTTATTATTATCAATGCTGAAAATGGTTTTGCTGCTCTGTTTATTGAAACTGTGATACATTTTTTTTCAGGATTCTTTGAAAAGAAAGTTCAAAAGAACAACATTTACTTGAAATATGGGTCTTCTGTCACCTTATAAGTGTATATTCTCTCACTTTTTATCTAGATAATACATCCTTGCTGAATAATAAAAAAAAATAAATAAATATAAAAAAAAAAAAATTCTTTAAAAAAAAAAAGTTACTGACCCCAACTATTTGAATGGTATGGTGTTTAGTCTTTAATTTATGTTTAGTCTTTACCTTATTTGGTATTACTGAGTGTTGTTTCCTCTCCTCCAGGTGTTCAGCCAGTGCCTCTGCAGACCATCACTAATGAGAACCCAGCAGGCCCTAGTCTGGGTACAATTCCTCAGGCACGCTTCCTGCTGGCCATGCTTCACATGCTCACTCTCAAACATGGAGCCAACAGCCTCAGTCTCCTGCTGAACTCTGGCATCCTCGCCCTCACCCAGAGTGTTCTTCGACTCATTGGTCAGGACCTTCTCGTGACTTGCTTTCTTCATAAATTAGTTGGGTTTTATTTTATAGGGCCAGTTGTATAGTGGACTTAACTGTATAGTGTAAGTAGGTTCTATTCTGTGGGGCCAGCTGAACTCTGTTCTATAGGCACATATAGGTTCTATTTTCAACAGGACACATTACTCTTTAATGTGTTTTGTGAATATGTTGGCATTTTATTGCACAGGTCCCAGCTCTGATAGCAGTGAGGAGGAGCTGAGCTCTGTAGCTCATGGAGGCTCAGCCACAGTTCTCGAAGAGTCCAGGAAGGAGACGGCCCCCACCCCTCTCCCTGCCTCTGGACCTGAGTTGGCAGCTATGATGAAGATTGGCACTAGGGTGATGAGAGGACCTGACTGGAAATGGGGAGATCAGGTAAGTTAAAGCTGATGTGTTTGCATTTATGCACACTTACATGAACTCTGCATTGCAGCTATAGATAACAAGGCATTGTCAGGTCAGTTTGTTCAAGTTCCTGTTTGGTGTGTGTTAGGACGGACCACCACCAGGCCTGGGCCGTGTGATTGGGGAGTTGGGAGAAGATGGCTGGATTCGTGTCCAGTGGGACACCAGCAGCACTAATTCCTACAGGATGGGCAAAGAGGGCAAATATGACCTTAAACTGGCCGAGCCGCCACCTGCCACCCAACCGGCCACAGAAGACTCTGACACGGAGGACGACACAGGTGTGTGATACACTTTGGCACGGTCATTACAGAAAACAAAGCATTTACTAGGTGTTTTACTTGTTTGAAATTGGCATGTTGATTTATACAGCCTCTCCCTCTTTGTCTCAGAAGGGGAGGTGATGGAGAAGAGTGTTCACCCAACTGCAATCATGTTGACCAGTACAGTTAATCTGTTGAAGACACTGTCACTGTCCTCTGGGATTCATGCTGAGGTGATGCAGGTTGACGCTATTAGCACTCTGTGCGGTCTGCTCAGGATACTAGTAGAGAGTGGAGCCAATGACAAGACTGGTAACAGCCCAGAGTTTTTTTTTTAATTAATATAATATAATGTTTAAATTATATTTGAACCACATTCATCTCTTCTTTAGGTTGTTCATCTCACAAGCTGGTGTCCCGTGAGCAGCACAGGAGCTGGTGCACGCTGGGATTTATTCGCAGTATAGCTCTCATGCCCCAGATGTGCAGTACCCTGAGCTCCTCTGCTTGGATCAATCTGCTCATACGCATCGTGGAGGGCCACCAATCCTTCACTGCAGTCACGCTACAGAGACAGGTGCCAGCATTGCATCCTGGTTTCATTCAACACTTACTATGAGTTCTAACTGGACTTCCCAAGAGGAGGAGAGATTTCCTTGTCTCGTTACTGTATAATTGTCATTCTAAAACCTTCATGAGTACCACAGGGTTAAAATGAGTGCAGAAGTGTGAAACACAGTAGTACTGTTGACAGGATCCATTTATTGCCATGTTTTAATCCATCTGTCTTCACTCCCTGGCAGATTCTTGCCCTGCGGCTTCTACAGGCTGTTTTACCATCCTGGGATAAGACAGAGTGCTCGCAGGATATGAAGTTTCTGGTGGAGAAACTCTTTGGGTTCCTCGGCAGCTTGCTCAGCACTTGTTCCTCAGATCTGCCCCTCCTCAGGGGTACTGTACATTTATTAAGTCCTTTCTCACTATGTGAGGTAGTACAAATGTTGATATCAGGATGTCACTTTAACATCACATTTTGTGCTTTACAGAAGGTTTGATGCGTAGGAGAAAGTCCCGCCCTCAAGCCTCTCTGACAGCTACTCACAGCAGTACCCTAGCAGAGGAAATAGTGGCCGTACTGCGTACACTTCACTCCCTTGGCCAATGGAATGGCCTTATTAATGAATACATTAACTCCCAGCTCAGTGGTATCAGTAATGTCATGGCAGGCAGACACACTGAAGCGGTACAAGTCCAATTTTGGTGTTATTTGCCAACTAATAATAGTGTTGTAAAATAATGGAAATATTTTACTAAAGGTACGATACATTGGTTTTGAGCCCTGGTTAGATGATATTGAATTTTTCTACACTGTGTTTCTATCAGGCTGTGCTTGAAGACTACCTTCCCAATGCAGAAGCCCCGGCCGTGGGCAGTCTGATGGCAGTTTTGGCAGTCATTGGTGGGATTGATGACCGTCTGCGTCTGGGAGGTCCTGTGGTTCATGAGGAATATGGGGAGGGCACTGTGACTCGCATTACACCTAAAGGACGAATCACTGTTCAGTTCCATGAGATGAGGAACTGCAAAGTCTGCCTGCTCAGTCAGCTCAAACCGGTACATATGCTCCAACACACAGTATTACTTCCCAAGTTGAGCACATTGCATTGTGGGATACAGTATTCCACTCGGTGTTCTCTGCTGAATATTGGATACAGTATACTACTGTTCAAAAGTTTGGGGTCAGTAAAAAAAAAAAAAAAAAAAAAAAAAACATGGAAAGCAGTTAATGCTTTTATTCAGCAAGGATGCATTTCTATTTAAAAAAAGCTGTCATTTTGAACTTTCTTTTAATCAAAGCATCATTAAATTATAATATTTCAAGATATTTCTGTTTTTACTGTATTTTTTATCAAATAAATGCAGCCTTGTTGCGCATAAGATAACTTATTTTAAAAACACTGAAGAAATTTTGTTTTACCCCAAACTTTTACATGGTTATTTATAGTATAATGCACAATATGCATACAGTATTATATATTGCATATTAAGGTATGTATTGATAAATTGATATATTAAGAGTAGTAAGTTTTTACGAACATTGCCATTGTTTTTCTCTTTGGTTGATATCATTATGTTTATTTTCTGCCTGTCTGGATATCTTTGCAGCTTCATATGGTTCCATTCAGTGTTCAGAACCTGCCCTTCACTGAGCCTATGCTGACGGTGTGGGCCCAGCTAGTCAACTTGGCAGGAAGCAAGCTAGAGAAACAAAGCATGAAGAAATCCCTCAGCAGAGGACTAACCGGTACGCCACATGCAGCGATCACAATTCGAATGCAAGTTTGGTGATCTGATGGGGAAAGAAATAGACTCTTCATGCAACAGTCCATGCAAAAATATCTGTTCCACACAAACTAATCTTTGTATGATAATAAATATTCTGGTTTATGTTTGTCATTGCAGCTGATCAGGTGGATGTGCATTTGTTGCGGTGTCAGCAGCTCAGACTGTACATCCTGAAGGCAGCGCGTGCTCTGCTCTCCCACCAGGACAAACTCCGACAGATCCTTTCTCAGCCAGCTGTCATAGACGTCAGCCCCAATCCTACAGGTAAGACCAGATTGTCACCCTTGATCTCACTTCTAGTTTCAAACCTAGTTTCATTTTCTGATGCCCTGTTTCACTCAGTTGCTCTCGTCTTCCTCTCTGTGTAAATATCTTTAAATTCTGTGGTGTCATAAGTGATACAATTTTCTCACAGCTCACACACCAGCCAAACAATGCAGGCATGATGAGGACTGAATATCTGTTAACTGATTATAATGTACTGGGAATGACTGAATCGTGTTCAATTGTTTCACATCACTACCCCCTGGTGGTCATGTGTAGATTTTTTTTTTATTGCTTTGTAGATTGGTTTTAAATATGGTGTCTTCTCTGATAATTTTGTGATGTACTTATGTTATGGCTTTGTGTGTTTGTGTTCAGAGGATCAGTGTGCATCATCTCCTGACGTGGGAGATTTGTCTCCTGAGGGACCTCAGCCTCCCCTCATCCTCCTCCAGCAGCTGCTGTCAGCATCCACTCAACCATCCCCTATCAAAGCCATATTCCACCGCCAGGAGTTGGAGGTCAGAGACCATATTTACACTTCCTTAACATGTTTATTGAACCTATGGCAAGTTTAATGGCAAACTATCCGGAACATTGACCCAAAGACTTCAATTATAACTATAACTGTAATTTTTTTTTTTATTATAACATAATATAATATAATTAATATAATATAATGTAATATACAAATATTGTATATAAATATTAAATATAATTTTGTATAATAATTTACATTTCTCTTCAAATATTTGGGATCAGAAAAAAAATATATATATATATATACATACACACACACACACACACACACACACACACACATACATACAGTAATCAACATCTGAAGTAGATCAAAACCTTTCATCAAAGTTGTCCTAAAACAATACCCGTTCTTGTCTTAGGACGACTTTGATTAACTCTTTTGATCCACTTCAAATGTTGACTACTGTGTATATATTATTTATTTATTTATTTATTTTAATTTATTTTGAAAGATTTTTTTCCAGCAAGGACTCAATAAATTGATCAAAAGTTAGAATCAAGACTTAAATCACAAAATCAGCATATTAGAATGATTTCTAAAGGATTGTGACACTGAAGACTGGAATAATGGCTGCTGAAAAATTCAGCTTTGCCATCATATGAATAAATTTAATTTTAAAATATAATAAAATAGACAACACTTATTTTAATTTGTGCTACTGCTAATATTTCACTGTGTTACTGATTTTACTTTTAAACAAATAAATAGAATGAGGGTGAGCAAAAGAGTTCTTTTAAACACGAAATAGTTAGTTATTATTATAATATACGTTATTTTCAATATATATACAGTGCCTTGCGAAAGTATACAAACCCGTTCATTTTTTTCACATTTTATGTAGCAGCCTTATGTTAAACTTGCTTTAAATTAAATTACAATCTACACTCCATACACCATAATGGCAAAGCAAAAACAGAACTGTCACAACTTTGTAAATTTATTTAAAAAAAAAAAAACTGAAATAATTACATTGCATAAGTATTCAAACCCTTAAAACTCAGTACTTAGCTGAAGCACCTTTACAGCCTCAAATCTTTTTGTGTATGATGCGACAAGCTTTGCACGTCAGCATTTGGCAATTATCTGCCATTCTTCACCTCACCTCTTCACCTCTCAAGCTCTGTCGGGTTGGATGGGGGCAGATGCACAATTTCAGGTTTCTACAGAAATATTTGATTGGGTTCAAGCCCAGGATCTGGCTGGGCCACTCAAGGACATTCACAGAGTTGTCTATAAGTCACTCTTGCTGTGTGCTTAGGGTCATTGTCCTGTTGGAAGATAAACCAAGATATAAAAGATATATTTTATTTATTTTTTTATTTATTTTTTTTCTGTCTGTGGTAATCAACATTATGCCTCAGATGCTATTGATAGAACTTTGTGATTGTGATCTTAAAGCCTTTCAGTTACCAGCTCAGATGTTACATCACCCAGTTTTTGTCATTTTTTAAAAAAATTTTTTCCCTCCCCTGAATTTCAAATGACTTTGTCCCGGTATGTGTGTTTAGGCAGCAGCTCTGGCAGTGTGTCAGTACCTGGCAGTTGAATCCACACACCCATCCTCCCCCCTATTTGAGGACAGCAGCTCCAGCGAGGCCACCACACCGGTCACTGTGCAGCATATGCGCCCACCCAAGCAGAAGAAACACAAGACTTCACCTGTGCCCCCTGCTCCCATTGTCTTGCAGCTGATGGAGATGGGCTTTCAAAGGAAAAACATTGAATTTGCCCTTAAATCACTGTCTGGAACCACAGGCGCTTCTGGAGTGCCAGGTACTGCACCACTGGCTCAAGTTTATGAAATGTTAAATTGAATTCAGTGTCTATACCACATGCTTGAGTACTCAAAGTTCCTTCCCTTAGAAGAAAGTACCATTGCTTACATGATACCTTAGTTTGCCTTGGTCATTTGGGCACTACCATGTTGATTATACCATTGTTTTCCATTTTTTACATGCAGCATTTTTGATGTTTGTGTTTCAGGTGTAGAGGCATTAGTGGGCTGGTTGTTGGACCATCCAGATGTTCACATTACAGATCTGTCAGATGCAGATACTGTATCAGATGAATACTCTGATGAAGAGGTGCTGGAAGAGCTAGAGGAGCCTGAGCCAGCCTTCCCTGTGGTGTGTATAATTACACACACACACATAATGATCCGTCACACACCAGATATGAGATGCAGATTCACTTGTAGTCATTAAATGCGTAACAAACGCTCTTTCTCTTGCATGTCAGCCTCCTGGGGTTGTGGTGACTGAGAGTCAGACGTTTAAAAAGAGGTCAGATTTTCAGAGCAACGATGATTATGCTGTATATGTGAGAGAGAACATTCAGGTGAGGAGCTACGCTTGTTTATTTACTGGTTTTGGGTGGTAATGGATGAGATGAGCTGATAAGAGGCCTGTGTGTGTTGTAGGTGGGCATGATGGTACGGTGCTGCAGGACGTATGAGGAAGTATATGAAGGAGATGTGGGGAAAGTAATCAAGCTGGACAGAGACGGCCTGCATGATCTGAATGTGCAGTGTGACTGGCAGCAGAAAGGAGGAACTTACTGGGTCCGTTACATCCACACTGAGCTGCTGGGTAAATCCTCTTTATGTTCTGCCCTAGGAACACAAAATTCGGAAGTCCTAATTACATCTTTATTGTATCAGTAATATTTTTTTTTTTGCTGTTACTTATAGTGGATTTGTGTTTATTTATTTATATACAGTATTTTTTTTTTAAATAAATAAATGTAATTCTGTATTTTCCAGGGTTTCCTCCCCAGAGTTCTCCATCTCATATAAAGATTGGTGATAAAGTGCGAGTGAAGCCTTCGGTCACAACACCAAAGTACAAGTGGGGATCTGTCACTCACAGGAGTGTGGGTGTTGTCAAAGGTAATATGATTATGTTTAAACAGATTTTCTGTCACAGGTTTAAACAAATTGTTCACCTTAAAATTAACTGCTTGCCCTCATGTTCAAAACTATCTATCTATCTAACTATCTTTTTGTAAATAGCAAATGGTTTTGCTCTGCATCTCAGACCTGTAGCACAGGGCTTTCTCTTTACGTATAAATGAGAACCGTTGTTGTTGGGTTTCATCCTACTGTGTAAATATGTAACGTTTGTGACCAGCATTCAGTGCCAATGGGAAAGATGTGATAGTGGACTTTCCTCAGCAATCACACTGGACTGGACTGCTGTCAGAGATGGAACTTGTTCCCAGCGTACATCCTGGTGTCAGGTACATAGAGTAAAAGTGAAAATCACATCTAGACAGCAAATAAATTTAAATAAACTAAATAAAACAGTACTGCACTTTCCTTAGGTGTGACGGATGTCAGATGTTCCCTATAAATGGCCCTAGGTTTAAGTGTCGGAGCTGTGATGACTTTGACTTTTGCGAGAGCTGCTTCAAGACCCGTAAACACAATCCTAGACATTCATTTGGACGAATTAATGAACCAGGTCTGGAAAATTTTCATGTGTTATTCAATAGCTACTTTGTCATTTAGCATTGCAACAGTGTAACCAAATCATTTCTTTTAGGTCAGTCACCCACCTTCAGTGGGCGTTCAGGAAAGCAGCTGAAGAGGCATCACAACAGTCAGCGTGGCATGCTGATTGATGAGTGGTCCAGAGTGGTGAAGAACCTCAGTGTTTCATCCTCTGTTAACCAGGCATCTCGACTCATAGACTGTGGAGAGCAATGCTGGCAGTCCTCAGGCTCTCAGGGCAAGGTCAGTCTAATTATCAGGATATACTACCATTCAAACATTTGGAGTCAGTAAGATATTTTATTTGTGTATACTTTTACTTTACTTATGCATTAAATTGATTACAAGTGACATTTATAATGTTACAAATAAATATTTTTCAAATAAATGCAATTTTATTTATTTATCAAAAAATTCTGAAAAAAATGTATCACGGTTTCCACATAAATATTAAGAAGCACAACTGTTTTCAACATTAATAGTTATAAGAATTGTTTCTTGTGCGCCAAATCAGAATGATTTCTGAATGATCATGTGACACTGAAGACTGGAGTAGTGGCTGCTGAAAATTCAGCTTTGCCATCACAGGAATAATATATATATATTTTTTTTTTAAAATATATTAAATAGAAAGCAGTTTGAATTTGAATTCTTCACTGTATTTTACTTTATATTTGATCAAACAAATGCAGACTTGCTGAGCATATTTTTTCATTTAAAAAAAACTTAAACTGACCCCAGAGTTTTCAACAGTACTGTATATTTGCTTGTTCACATAGCAAAGATCAATTGGAAACACTTAAGTTTAATTGAGAGGGGAAAAATCTATTCTGTTTTGTTTTGTTGGTTTTCAATAGCACTGGATTAGATTGGAGCTTTTCCCAGATATCCTGGTCCACAGACTGAAAATGATTGTAGATCCAGCTGACAGCAGCTACATGCCCTCACTGGTGGTGGTATCAGGTAAACAACCATGAAGCCTTTCAGGTCATTGATAGTGAAGCCTTTTATGGGTGACCTGATCAACTGTGTTTATTCTCCAGGTGGAAGCTCTCTCAACAATTTAATTGAGTTGAAGGCCATCAACATCAATCCCACAGACACCGCTGTCTCTCTGCTCAGTGACTGCACAGAAGTTGGTTTGAATTTCCTCACAAGATTTAGAGAACTTTCTGTAGGGCTGTTTCTTTAGGAATGTTGAGCACTCTTGTGTGTGTGTGTTCAGTATCACAGGTACATCGAGATTGCCATAAAACAGTGCCGAAGTTCAGGAATTGACTGCAAGATCCATGGCTTGAACATTGTGGGGCGTGTCCGAGCAGAGGATGAGGATCTGGCTACTGTGCCTTTCCTGGCATCTGACAATGAGGAAGAGGAGGATGAGAAGACAGCGACTGGAAGGTGTGTGTTTTGGTGGGTTTGATAAAGCAGAAAAAGCATGAACTGGTATGTTATTTAGTTTCTCTTTCCATCTCTTTTTTTTGCAGTCTGACTCGAAAGAGGTCATCAGGGCTGGAGTCTGCTGCCACCATCAGAACCAAAGTCTTCGTCTGGGGTCTTAACGATAAGGACCAACTTGGCGGACTTAAGGGGTCTAAGGTCAGTAATGTGTAAAACACATTCAGTTTTGTGTTTTTTATTATTTAACTTAATTTATTTATTTATGGTCATACTTTACTTTAAGGTCCAATTCTAGCTATTAAAAAACCATTAACTATGACTTTTATCTCAATAAACTCCTAATATGCTGCTTATTACTAGTTAGTAAGGTAGTTGCTAAGTTTAGGTATTGGGCAGGATTAGGGATGTAGAATATGGTCTTGCAGAATATGTGCTTTATAAGTATTAATAAACAGCCAATATATTAATAATAGGCAAGCTAATTGCAAGTTAATAGTAAGAATTGGTCCCTATACTAAAGTGTTACCTTATCGATTTAATTATTTAATATAAAATTATATTTTCTGTAGAGATCTTGAATATTTCATAGCATAACTTTTATAGCTATAGCTTGCAATGACAAATCTTAGTGTCTTGTTTTCTCTCTCAGATCAAAGTCCCATCATTCTCAGAGACCCTCTCTGCTCTGAATGTAGTGCAGGTGGCTGGAGGCTCTAAAAGTCTTTTTGCCGGTGAGTTGTTTTAAAAAAAACAATAGAAGGCCTTTGTGCCTTTGCTGCTCAGTGCCATGCGTTACACTGATTGCACCACCAGTTAAGTGGTCTATGAAATTTAAGTTCCAACCCTGGGTGTATGATGCAAGATGGTAAAAATCACTGTAACGCATGGCCTTGTGTATCATTTTGCTTTTGCGAAATAGCACCAACAGCAATATGGTACAAGAAACCAGTGTCTTTCTAGTTTTTTTTTTTTTATCTAAAATTACTGTTCTATTAGCTTTTGATGCTTCCTATTTTGCAGTTAGATACCAAAGTATTACATTATACTCCTTTAACTAAATGAATGATTGATTCTTTGTCTTTACAGTGACCGCTGAAGGTAAAGTATATGCCTGTGGAGAGGCCACTAACGGAAGACTTGGTTTAGGACTGTCCAGTGGAACCATCCCTATACCAAGACAGATATCTGCCCTCAGCAACTATGTGGTCAAGAAAGTTGCTGTACATTCAGGTATGCCCTTTTTCTGTTTCAAGGAAAACATCCTTTGTTGTCAGAATGTGTTGTTGTAAAGTGGATAAACTGTTTGTGTTCAGGTGGAAGACATGCTATGGCGTTGACTGTGGATGGAAAAGTATTCTCTTGGGGTGAAGGAGATGATGGCAAGCTTGGGCACTTCAGTCGAATGTAGGTTATTTATACCTCTTCCAGTAGTAGAATATGTGGAAGGTTTCTAGAGGGATCTCATGAGAATTTTCTTTGTTTTGTTTTTTTCCCCACCAGGAATTGTGATAAGCCACGGCTAATTGAGGCATTGAAAACCAAGCGCATACGAGATATTGCCTGCGGCAGCTCTCACAGTGCCGCTATCACCTCCAGTGGTGAACTGTACAGCTGGGGTCTGGGTGAATATGGCCGACTGGGCCACGGGGACAACACCACTCAGCTCAGACCCAAACTGGTATGTTTTACTTTCATCAGTAAACTCAGACTTCTCTGTTCAGAACTGCAGGGTTACCAAATTTTTTTTGCCAGAGGAATCCCTATAAGGTGGTGGTGATGTGTAATGCACAATGGAAACATTTTATATCATATGCTGTTTAATATGTAGTTGTGACAAAATCTTTGAAGATTTATGCCTCATTCATGTAGATAGTAGCTGCACTTGTATGCCTGTTGATACATAGAAAATATGTCAAGTTACCAAGATGGCTGCAGAGTTGACTGACTTGCTTTAAAACTTGCTTATTCTTGTTGTGAAGTTTAAAATCACTGGATGCTTTGTGTATCCCTTAGTGCACTAGATCAAACTTGTCTGTGTCTGGTTTGCAGGTCAAGGTGCTTTTAGGCCATCGTGTTGTCCAGGTGGCTTGTGGAAGTCGAGATGCCCAGACCCTTGCCCTCACAGATGAAGGTATAATCCTGCTTTTTGTTTTGTGAATTTAATTTGAGGTTCATTTGTTTTGTTGTGTTTTTGTTTCATTTGGTTTTGCTTGGTTTTCTTTGGTTCTGTTTAGTTTCTTTTGGTTTTGTCTAGTTTTGTTTGCTTTGGTTTTTAGTTGCGTTTGATTCGGTTTTGTTTGGTTCTGTTTAGGTTTTTTGACTGAGTTTGTCTAGTTTGTTTTATTTTAGCTTCATTTGGTTTTTAGTTTGCCTCCGTTTAGTTTCCCTTAGTTTGGTTTGTTTTCATTTAGTTTTGTTTAGTTCTGTCTGGTTCTGTTTGTTTTAGTTTTGTTTGCCTTGGTTCTCTTTCAAGCATATGTTTGGTGTCTCACTATGGGATACGGCTCTTCTGCATATTCCTCGGAAGCCCTATTACATTACGCCAGCCCCAATTGGCTGGCAGACGTGACATTGTGTCTGGGAGTGGCCTCCCCACCCCTCAGTATAAAAGGAGTGACACAACGTCACTAGGACATTCAAAAACCTCTTCTCGCTTCACACCAGAAGCCTACAAACCTTTAACGAACTCGTGGACGAATGACTGGCCACCACGCCGTTTTTCTCCTGACTCCTTCAATTTACATTCCAGCCGATTGCAAGGATTGTTTGATATTACGATGGCTGCAGCAATGTCCTGGCTAGTGAGGGAGATACAGTGCGACTCTGTTCATGCAGGAACAAAATTTCATGCAAGGACATACACTAGGTCTGCTATGCATGTCTTGGGCTGAAACATGCCCAATTGACCTATCGGTAAGCCCCTCCCCTCGAACGCAGACTAGCCAATGGCAGTTGCACGGGGAGGGAACTTGGACATCTGTAGGTTTCAGCGCCATAGAGAAACATTGGAAGAGCCGAAGCTCGCATCGTTTTTTTGGTGTTTATGCTACAAAAATGGAAAAATGATGTGCCTGGGGTACTTGTAACACTGATTCCAGGTATCCTGAGAGGATGGGCAATATAATTTATTTTATTACATTTCCTGAATCCAAACAAAATGTCCCTAAGTATTCAACCCCAATACAAATGAAGACAAAAACGTTCATTTTCTGGTTGTCATACACTCATTAAGTTACAATTTTCATCTGCTCAAGCACAATGTTAATGTTATCTTGTGCTTTAGCAAGGTATATCTGGCTAAAACTAGCTAATGTTAAAGTTAGTGAGTCCATGCTAACGTACAAACCTAAATAGCGGACTGTTCTCGCGTCTTGTACAGTGTAGGTCAAAAACACATAAACGAAGGTCTACATTTCACTGTCTCTTCATGTTAAACTGGTTAAATGTACATTAATTTAATCGTACCCTGCGATACATGAACAGGGTCGATCCTGCATGTTGTCATCCGCGATCATGATGACCGACTGTAATATGAGACTTCTCCCGCTTGCATGGTGATCTGTAAACCCTGGCTTCGAGTTACCCACCGTATTTATTTTTAAATATTTTATAAATCCCTCCATGGAATATTTAATTCCCATTTGGTGGCTTTCTGTGTCCAAAATTGTGCAAAAACATCGTGGGACAAGGTTTTCACACTGCAGCTGTCATTGTAAGACAGTGAGCAACAGTGTATGTTTTTATGTTCTTTAGGACTGGTGTTCTCATGGGGAGATGGAGACTTTGGAAAGCTGGGCCGTGGCGGAAGCGAAGGCTGTAACATTCCTCAAAACATAGAGCGTCTGAATGGGCAGGGGGTGTGTCAGATCGAATGTGGAGCTCAATTTTCCCTTGCCCTCACCAAATCTGGAGTTGTTTGGACCTGGTATGAATATCAGAGGATATTTGGATTTTTTTTTTTTAAGATGCTTTACTGTGCAATTCACGATTGAGTCTTAAAATTAGCTTTTTTCCTCAGTGAAGCTTTTTAACATGCTGCTGTTACATTGTGCAGGGGCAAGGGGGATTACTTCCGACTGGGTCATGGCACAGACGTTCATGTGCGCAAACCTCAGATGGTTGAAGGACTGAGGGGGAAGAAGATTGTTCATGTGGCTGTAGGGGCCCTGCACTGCCTGGCTGTCACAGACGCTGGTCAGGTGCGCTACGGGCTTGTTTTTTTACATTTAGCTGCTTGGCGGTGTAGAGGAGTAGCACAAAAACAACTTCCTCCTACTTTTTTATTTTGGAACATTAAAAAACTCATGGTGCATTGTAAACAAAACTCCCTTTTTGTTGATGAAAAGTTATTCACTTTAGTGCTTGTGTAAGATGAAGTGTTGTTTGGGTAGGTGTACGCGTGGGGGGATAATGACCATGGGCAGCAGGGGAACGGCACAACCACAGTCAACAGAAAGCCTACGCTGGTGCAGGGTCTAGAGGGGCAGAAAATTACCCGTGTGGCCTGCGGCTCCTCTCACAGCGTGGCCTGGACCACCGTAGATATCACCACACCCTCTGTCCATGAGCCTGTCCTCTTCCAGACTGCTAGAGACTCTCTGGGAGCCTCTTACCTTGGTAATTCCCACCAAATATCCATTGATTTTCTGTTGTTGCATGCCTGTTGTTTAAAATTAAAGTTTTGTGGATGTTTTTTTTTTTATAGGTGTGCCATCAGACAGTGACCCATCTTTACTAAGTAATAAGCTGAATGGAGTGAGCAGTGTGAAGCCCAACAGGCCATCTCTGGCAAAGATTGTGCTCTCTCTGGATGGTAATCTGGCCAAACAACAGGCCCTGTCCCATGTGCTCTCTGCCCTGCAGATCATGTATGCCAGGTATGATCTTAATGCTTATATTCAGAGTATTAGAACTACTGTGCATTCCAGATTGATTTGTTTTCTGCTTCATAAAATAAAATAAATGCTCTGGCATCACTTAATTACTCTCATGTCACACAGGGATGCAGTGGTGGGAGCATTGATGCCTGCCTTTATGATGCCTCTGGAGTGTCCCTCCAGCTCTCCGGTGCCCCCTTCAGATTGTTCATCAGCATCCAGCCCTTGTGAGACTGAGGGTCCGGCCCTGCCTTCAGAAACAGAAGAGAGGGTCAGTCCACACCCCTGGATGGACAGCAAACGAGGAGAGGTGTGGAATGCTGCCTGTGCACAACTGCCTTCACATTTCCTGTACTTTTTTTGGTGTTTGTTTGATTTTTCTTTCTTTCTTTTTGTTTTTTTTCCTTTTACGACACAATCATTCAAATGTCTAAAACAACAGTACATGCTGTGCATTTACAAGCTTGTTCTGTCATATTGTATTGTGTGGTTTAGGTGACCACATCTGAGGATGCCACTACCCCTTCTTCAGCGGTGACCCCTTCCGCTGCCTCTGCTTCATCTCGGCCCTTTATCCCAGTCACAGACGACCCTGGTGCTGCCAGCATCATTGCTGAGACCATGACCAAAACCAAAGAGGTCATTCACACATGCTTTCATGCAGTGGTTTTAGTTAAACTTTTTTTATTTACTTACTTACTTATTGATTAATTGATTGGTCAGTTTATTTTATTAGTTTAATTTTTAATTATTTTTACAATTATTTTAATTAGTTTGTTTGTTTATGGTGGCATCAGCTTGCTAATTTAAAACAATTTCTTAAACTGCTATAACATATTGTAATTATGGATGCGTATCTCTATTTATGATTGTGTGTTTCTTGTTTTGCTTACCAGAAGGGATTTATTGTTTCATTGTTTGACTAAGCTGGCGTTCATTTATGTATTTTACATTTTTTGATCAGGGAACACTGTGTTACTATAAATGTATGGCTCTTTGACAGTGCATTATAGAGGAAAAATAACAGAATGTCCCAAGTGAATTCTAACTTGCCAGTCATAGAAATGTTCCTATTAATCATTCTTTGTAGATGTTTGTTCCTGATCATTAAAATGAAATGCATTTTAAGTCTGTTTAAAAAGGATTACATTTGTATGTTGACTTTGCTTCAATCCCTTGTATAAACTGAAGTGATATTTACAGTGGTCTGGTTTGATTTATTGGAACAGGACTCTGAGAGCCAGAGTAAAGCAGTGGGCCCAGAGCCACAATATCTGGATGAGTTCACCAGTCTGCTGGTTCCCGATGACACACGTGTGCTGGTAGACCTGTTAAAACTGGCTGTGTCTCTGCGCTCAGGCGATAAAGGGAAGGAAGTGCTGTCTGCTGTGCTGTCTGGCATGGGTACAGCCTTCCCACAGGTAAAAACATCCTCTTTATTAACTAAAGTGGTATCATTTCATCTTTTAAAATTTTGTGTACTCATAGCTTAATGTGTTTGTTGGCACACAGGTGGCAGATATGCTGCTGGAGTTGTGTGTGACCGAGTTAGAGGACGTAGCCACTGACTCTCAAAGTGGACGGCTGTCATCGCAGCCTGTGGTGGTGGAGAGCAGTCACCCATACACTGACGACACTTCCACCAGCGGAACTGTGAAAATACCAGGTCACCTTGTGTTTTTCTGTTTATTCAGCATCTCAGCAGCCATCACGATCTCATTGCTGGTGTTTGCCAAAGCATTGTTATTTTTATTTGAACAAATCCCTAAACCTAAGTATTAAGCTTTGGCACAGTTAGGCAAAGTTTTCACAAGCCACTCATATTTGCTTTAGAAAATATAAAAATCTAGAATTTTGTTTTTTGATTAACAGAAAGTTCAAAAAACTCTATGCTCTAAAAATTAGGAGATTTAAAGACACAAAAATTTGAACTTGCATGTGGTTGTTTTAGGTGCTGAAGGGTTGAGGGTGGAGTTTGATCGCCAGTGTTCAACAGAAAGGAGACATGACCCTCTTACCATCATGGACGGAGCCAATAGGATTGTGTCTGTTCGATCAGGTCACAGTCTTTTTCTTTTTGTAACACTATTCAAAAAGTTGTTTGATCATTGGCTACCTAAACTTACTTGTTCCCCATCCTGTTAGGTCGTGAGTGGTCTGATTGGTCCAGTGAATTGAGGATTCCAGGAGATGAGCTCAAATGGAAGTTCACCAGTGATGGCTCTGTTAACGGCTGGGGCTGGCGCTTCACTGTCTATCCCATCATGCCTGCTGCTGGTACATCAGTTTAACCCTCTGGTTGAGTTCGGATTCCAGTCACACTTATGGTGTTCCCGGTCAAAAATGACCGGACTCCAAACAATTGCTTATAAATCTCTCATTATGCTATATTATCACCTAATATTTGATTCAATCTTTTTGTCAACTTGTTTTCTTCCATTTAGGACTGGTTTTGTGTTTCTATTTGCATCTGATTAATCGTAGGCCTCATTTATCCGAAAGTAGGTACCTCATTTTTTGAGTGAAAAAAGCATTTTTTATGAATAATTTTCACAATATGAGATAAATTATAAAAAATTTGCTCTGTTTTTTATCACACTAGTGTGCTTTAATGTTTAATCAGGAAGTTTGCTTTTAAATGCTTTAATTTTATACAAAATTGCACAAAGTCACACTTGTCAAAAATGGCCGGCCATTGAAAGTGAATGGGGAAGAATGTGAAAGTAAGAGAAACAACTAGTGTTCAGGAGCATGTTGTGCTTGCAAACCTAAAGACCTTGGACCTGTGCGTGTGTGGATGCATGTATGCTCACGTTATATTCACTTTCAATGGCCGGCCATTTTTGACAAGTATGACTTTGTGGAATTTTGTACAAAATAAAAGCATTTAAAATCAAACTTACTGATTACACATTAAAGCACACTAGTCTTATAAACAGTGCAAATTTTCATAATTTTTTTTATCTTATATTGTGAAAATTATTCATAAAAAATGCTTTTTTCACTCAAAAAATGAGGTGCCTACTTTCAGATAAATGAGGCCTACGATTAATCAGATGCGAAAAGAAACACAAACCCAGTCCTAAATGAAAGAAAACAAGTTGAAAAAAAAAGATTGAATCCAATATTTGGTGATAATATAGCATAATGAGAGATTTATAAGCAATTGTGTGGAGTCCGTCATTTTTGACTGGGAACACCACAAGTATAACTGGTGAAATAAAACCCACAAAAAATTACGAAAATTCTAAAAAAAAAAAATTCTGAGAAGTACTTATACCCTATGTGAACAAAGTCAGTAAGTTTGAGTCCAATGCGATAACGTTAATATGACATCACTTCATTGTACATACTTCACATGTAACATGATATTCCGAAGTGCTTGACCTTTTTATTGAATTACCTGCAGGTCCTAAAGACCTCCTGTCAGACCGTTGCATTTTGTCCTGCCCTTCGATGGATCTAGTAACATGTTTGCTAGACTTTCGCCTGAACTTTGCTGCAAACCGCAGCATTGTGCCAAGGTTGGCAGCCTCACTTGCTGCTTGCGCCCAGCTCAGTGCCTTGGGTAAGAGAAGAACCTTTGAAAGAATATAATATATTATATTATATTATATTATATTATATTATATTATATTATATTATATTATATTATATTATATTATATTTTTTGTTTTTATATTTGCATGTATAATTAATACAATTATGTTTTATTATAATTAATACTAGTCCATGTTTTGGAGATATTGTAGAAATGTCTTGGGCTTTTAGCAAAAAGCTTATTTAATACATGAAATCTTGAATTCTCAGATTTAATCTTGAAATCTCAAATTTAAGGTTTTATAATCAATATTCTACTGTGTCTTTGTCTCTACGTGCTTGTTCAGCGGCTGGTCATCGTATGTGGGCCCTGCAGAGGCTACGCAAGCTCTTAACCACAGAATATGGCCAATCCATAAACATCAACCGCCTATTGGGAGACAGTGAAGGAGAGGCTCGCTCTATGGTTAGACAATGTTCTATATAATTAATGTATTCATTTATTATATAATTAACATAACTTGTATTGAATGTTGTGTAGAGTTTTACAGGAAGTGCACTAGCCGCTCTGGTGAAAGGACTTCCTGAGGCTTTACAGAGACAGTACGAGTATGAGGAACCCATAGTCAGAGGTGGCAAACAACTGCTCCACAGTCCTTTCTTCAAGGTATTGTCTCTCTAACAGATGGACATAAGAAGACTGCAATATGAGTTTTCCACAAATATTTTTTCTTGTCCTGTGTAGGTGTTGGTGGCACTTGCATGTGATCTGGAGTTGGACACTCTTCCATGCTGTGCTGAGACACACAAGTGGGCTTGGTTCCGCCGCTATTGTACCACCTCAAGAGTGTTGGTGGCTCTAGACAAGAGGACTCCTTTGCCCCGCCCTTTCCTGGATGAGGTAGGGATTTCTAATATGTGACCCTGGACCACAAAAACAGTCTTAAGTCGCTGGGGTTTATTTGTAGCAATAGCCAAAAATACATCGTATGGGTCAAAATTATCCATTTTTCTTTTATGCAAAAAATCATTAGGATATTAAGTAAAGATCATGTTCCATGAAGATATTTAGTGAATTTACTATCGTAAATATCAAAACTTAATTTTTGATCAGTTATATGCATAGCTAAGAACTTCATTTAGACAACTTTAAAGGCGATTTTCTCAGTATTTTGATTTTTTTGCACCCTCAGATTCCAGATTTTTAAATGGTTGTATCTCAGCCAAATATTGTCCTATCCTAACAACAATCAATGGAAAGCTTATTTATTCAGCTTTCAGATGATGTAGAAATCTCAATTTCGAAAAATTGACACTTATGACTGGTTTTGTGGTCCAGGGTCACATATTGTTTGGAAATTAAAGAACCTCTTAATGGAGAGCTGTTATATTTATGTTCTTTAAATATTTTGCATTTTTCCACCAGGTGGCAAAGAAAATCCGAGAGCTCATGGCAGACCATGAAAACATGAACACACTCCATGAAAGTCATGACCTGTTTAAGAGGGAGCAGGATGAGCAGTTAGTTCAGTGGATGAACAGGTAAATCATCTAAACAATTTCGAGACCAGTGTTGTTTTAGCTAGTGAAACAAAACCAAAAATGACTTGGTGCACTTTACGTAACATATTAAATGGATGGAATTCTAATATAACTGTTTTTTGTTAAATTTCACAATTTCTTCATGTTTGCTGTTCACAAGACGACCGGATGATTGGACGCTCTCAGCGGGCGGCAGTGGGACCATCTACGGCTGGGGGCACAACCACCGGGGTCAGTTAGGTGGTATTGAAGGAGCAAAAGTCAAGGTTCCCACACCAACAGAAGCTCTAGCCACACTGCGACCTGTTCAGCTGATCGGTGGAGAGCAGACCCTGTTCGCTGTAACTGCTGATGGAAAAGTAAGGCTTTTCACATTTTAAAAATGTTTAAAAATTCAAAGCCAGCAAAGGTTTCTTTAAATTCTTCAGTACAAATCTCATGCTCAGCTGATACATTTTTTTTAAGTACAGACCTAATATCTAATACCTTTGTCAGCCGAATAATGTCCTTAGTAACTTGTCTTTGCTTTCCTCAGCTGTATGCTACAGGATATGGTGCCGGTGGTCGACTGGGAATAGGAGGCACAGAGTCCGTCTCCACTCCGACCCTGCTGGAATCAATCCAGCATGTTTTCATCCGGAAGGTGGCTGTGAACTCTGGCGGGAAGCACTGCTTGGCTCTCTCCTCTGAAGGAGAACTGTACTCCTGGGGAGAGGCTGAAGATGGAAAACTGGGACATGGAAACAGAAGGTCAGACCCATACTGTGGTTACTACTGTTGTCCTTTCACATGGGTACCTTTGGTTCATCTCATGTAGTGACCTTCTACCTACTTAACTTTCAGTATTTAACAGTTTCCCATTTTTTTTTTTTTTTTTTACAGTGAAGACAAATGCTTACAGAAAAGTGCATTTTGGACATGATACCATGGTATTCTTTAGTGATTTTTAGTACCATGTAAATTCTGAATACTGTGCCATGGAATATGCCAGAATACCATCATATTACCACCTGATACCATGACTGTATCGTACCACAGTACTTCATGTAGTTCCTTAAAGAAGCAAAAATCATTACCCACTCCAATATGTGTGCTAGACTGTCAGCGATTCGGTTTAGCAGCTTATACCAAGAGGTACAGTATGTGTGACTGGTAGTGTTGTTTCTTTTTTTCTTTTTTCTTTTTTTAGCCCATGTGACCGTCCACGTGTGATCGAGTCTCTCAGAGGGGTGGAAGTGGTGGACATTGCAGCCGGTGGGGCCCATAGCGCCTGCATTACAGCCAGTGGAGAGCTCTACACGTGGGGCAAAGGTCGTTATGGTCGTCTGGGTCATGGAGACAGTGAGGACCAGCTTAAACCAAAACTGGTGTGTTTATTATGTGTTATTATGCATATTTATCTGCCATGAAAACAAAAAGATTGCCAATAGAAAATAACACAAATATTTTATGCTCTGCTCTAAAATGATGAATCAAAAATTGTTGTGTAAGTACAATCTCTGTAATTAAAAAAATATATATTTGTAATAAGCAACTGGAAAAGTCATGTAAATTCACTAAAGACAGTGTGGGATCATAATAATAATCCTAATAATAATGATTTAATAACATTATATTTTAATTATTTTAATATATTAAATCATTTTTTTATTAGTATTATAATTAATAACTGTAAACTAACCAAACAAACTGATTCTCTGAAATTAGTCAGTGGTAGTTGATTTTTTTGGAACTGGATTATTTTGAAAACGGCTGCTAAATTTGGTTTAGTTGGTAGCATCTCCACTCTCTAACACTGTATATTCTGTGAATTGCCTGTGCATGTTGATAGGTGGAGGCTCTGCAGGGTCACCGTGTGATAGACGTTGCATGTGGCAGTGGGGACGCCCAGACCCTGTGTCTGACTGACGATGACATGGTGTGGTCATGGGGGGATGGAGACTATGGCAAACTGGGCCGAGGAGGAAGTGATGGATGTAAAGTGCCTATGAAGGTAGGACTGCTGGTGTAGTTACTCAAAGGCTCATCAAAGGCTTTCTGGTTAGTGATTCCAGTATGAATCTTCACATCTCATTCTCTCTTTCTCTGCTTAGATTGACTCATTAACAGGATTGGGTGTTGTGAAAGTGGAATGTGGCTCTCAGTTCTCTGTGGCCCTCACCAAGTCTGGAGCAGTTTACACATGGTAATCAATCCCACAATGCAGTGGTACATAAACCAATCTTTTATTTAGTGAGAACACATGTAGAGATTTTATGTTTTTGTTTGTTTTAGGGGGAAAGGTGACTACCACAGATTGGGACATGGCTCGGATGATCATGTTCGCAGACCCCGGCAGGTCCAGGGTTTGCAAGGCAAGAAGGTCGTAGCCATAGCAACTGGTTCTCTTCACTGTGTATGCTGCACAGAGGATGGTATGTCATCATGTAGCATGTTTATATAAAATAGATTTCAGGTTTTCTGTTGTGTGGCATAGTCTGTATATCTATTTGTATTTGCTAAAGACATGAATTTAAACACACAGGTGAAGTGTACACATGGGGTGACAATGATGAGGGTCAGCTCGGTGATGGGACCACCAATGCTATTCAGCGGCCCAGGCTGGTGGCGGCACTGCAGGGCAAGAAGATCAACCGTGTGGCTTGTGGCTCAGCACACACACTTGCCTGGTCCACTAGTAAACCTACCAATGCTGGAAAACTGCCTGCTCAGGTACTGTAGCACCAAATATAGCTGAATCACACAGGACTACCAAAATATTCTCCAAGAACTTTGTTTAATGTTGTGTTTAAGTAATTAAATGTTTGTCTGTAGGTTCCTATGGAGTACAACCACCTGCAGGAGATCGCCATCATTGGCCTGAGGAACCGGTTACTGCTCCTGCACCACATCTCTGAGCTCTTCTGCCCTTGTATCCCAATGTTTGACCTAGAAGGACGACTGGGTGAAACTGGACACGGCGTCTCTGTTGGCTTTGGCACATTGCGTGGAATCCTTATTTCGCAGGGCAAGGTAAGAATATTTGTGTGGATAGTACTTGCTTGATTTATTTATTTATTTTTTAAAGTACAAGTTCTAATTATATATATTAATATTTGTTTTCAATATTTGTAGGAGGCAGCATTCCGTAAAGTGGTTCAAGCCACTATGGTTAGAGACAGACAACATGGGCCAGTGGTGGAGCTAAACAGGATACAGGTACACTTGTTTACACTGCACATGTGGTTTAAGATTTGCATTCAACTGTATCCTCAAATAAATCTCACAGACAGGGTCCAAAATTATTATTTTGCATGATTTTATTTATTTTTTACATATTTAAAATATGTTAGCAAAGAGATTCTTATGTCAGTATATTGAATAGTGACCCATGTGGTGGTTGTTGTTGTTGTTGTTGTTGTTGTTGTTATTATGTTTCAACTTTATAAGAAAAAAATACAATTGATTTGCTCTGATCAGAAAGAGTCAGTTATTATTTGTTGCAATTTTAAATGTATTTATTTAGTGTTTCACATGTATTTGTTTAAATTTTGAAAAACTAAATGCATGTTGTTTATTCACCAAAGTTAATTTTTGCTTGCGTTTCCCACTTGGTTTGAGAGTTCATTAGGTTGGTAAACAGAATCCAAATGAACAATTACTTTTAATGGCAAAAATAGCTAGCGGGTCCTCCGTAAAATTGTCTCACTTTCCCTAATCACCGTAATTATCGTTGCATTTCCTGCTCCTTCCTGTCAGCACGGACATACAAGTACTATGTACACCATATGATTATCATCATACATTTTATTTTAGTTAGAATTTTGAGTGTTAATAGCATTAAATCTTAACACTTTGAGAGATTTGGTCATTAAGCATCATATGAATGTGTGATTTGTTTTTGGATCTGCTCATCATGAGCTTCTTCATGAGATTTACCCCCAAATATGTTTATTCATGGACCAGTGGCCCTCTAATAGGGCCCCTGGAGCCTGGCACTGATCTGGCAAGTCTCACAGCCGGAAAGCATAATAATGGAGTTTATACATCAGAGCAGAAATGCTGTATATGGAGAAGCCTGTAATAACTTATCCTCATTCTCTCGATCAGGTCAAGCGTTCCCGCAGTAAAGGAGGACTGGCAGGGCCGGATGGCACCAAGTCAGTATTTGGGCAGATGTGTGCTAAGATGAGCTCATTCAGCCCCGACAGTCTGCTGCTGCCACACCGGGTCTGGAAGGTCAAGTTTGTGGGTGAGTTTATAGTTAGAGAAGGATGAAAGATGGGGAAAAAGAGGGAAAAAGGCCCTTGGATCATCTCTTTAACATGCTTTTGACCGTTTGTGTGTGTTTGTAGGTGAATCAGTTGACGACTGTGGTGGTGGATACAGTGAATCTATCGCAGAAATGTGTGAGGAGCTACAGAACGGTCTCACTCCTCTCCTCATCGTTACTCCTAATGGCCGAGACGAGTCAGGAGCAAACAGAGATTGCTTCCTGCTCAACCCAGCTGCCAAGTCCCCTCTGCACATCAGCATGTTCCGCTTCCTAGGTACCTTTTGCTTGCGTTTCCTACACTGAAAATGGTTTCAAGGCTTGATGAAACAGTCTAAAATTTCACAGCTGTAGTACTTCCCTCCATTAGATCTATTGATATACCATGCTCTCTTCTTTTTTTTGTGTATAGGAGTGCTCCTGGGAATAGCAATCCGTACAGGAAGTCCCCTTAGTCTCTACCTGGCTGAACCTGTGTGGAAACAGCTGGCAGGCATGAACCTGACCATTGCAGATCTCAGTGAGGTAGGACCGTGTGTGTGTGTGTGTGTGTGTGTGTGTGTGAATCCAAGGTTATTATCGTTAATTAAAACTATTGCAAAACTAAAACCTAAATGTTAAAAAAAAAGTTAAATAAAAAAGTTAATAAAAACAAGTTTGTTTTATTGTTTTTGCTTGGTTTTTGTTTTGCCCTTTTTTTTTTTTTTTTTTTTTTTTTTCTTTTAATCAACACTTCAGGGGGTATTTCCGAAAGCAGGTTATCCTGCATACCTGTGGTTTTATTCCAAAAATGTACATTGTTACAGTATATAGTTATATAATATAAATACATATGTGACACATCTTTAAAACAAATCAGTCAGTCTTCCTTTAATTTTCTTTTAGAATTTTTCGTTTTGGTTTGTTTATTTATTTATTGTGTGTGTGTGTGTGTGTGTGTGTGGCTTGCTTTTTGATTTAGTTGATTTGATTTGATTCACAAAACCAAAACAAAAAACAAAAAATCAAAGACAAACCAAAAGTCAAAACAAAATTAAAAAACATAAGTGCTAAAAAAAAAAAAAAAAAAAAAAAAAAAATAATAATAATACATTAAAAAAGCAGAATTAATTAAGCTAAAAGACAGACTGATCAGTCTTTCTTTTTTAATGTTTTAGTGTCAAAAAAACAATATAATTCTTGTTCACAGTAATAAGTTGTTTAATCAGTGATATAAAAAATGGTTAAACTGGTTCGTAGCATCAGTTCAAAGATGCTGCTTTTAAGCATCTATTTCATAGTTATTGACAGAACAAACTTCCAGACACATTTTTGAATAACCATGAGTAAAAAAGGTTTAAATTAATCAACCAAGAGTTATCCCTGCTTTCTGGAATACCCCCCAGCATTACACTGATTACATGACATGGTAAGTATGTCTGTAGTTGTAGCTTATGCCAAGCCCTTTTGAATTTATGTAAAATAAAGGAATGAGAGTACATACCAGAGTACATGCATTCTGTACATTTGTCTTTAATGGTGGTCAGCTGACATAGATGACAGCCATAAACCTACCGCCTCTAATGCATATGCACTGTAAGCAGCTTTCTCTATGTGGTGTGTTTGTGCTACAGTAAGACTGCATTTCTCAGCAGTTGTTCAGATATCATTTTCAGATATCATTTTATTGATCTCTGAGATGTGCTGTTTGAGATATACAGCGAAGTGTGTGGGTGAATGTGTGGACATGCACGTGTGATGTGTAAAAATGAATGTGAGTGTATGCGTCTTCTGCATTCACGCTGAGATCATGTGTTGCTGAGACGTCTGCAGTGATGGCGTTTCTCAGCGCAGGACGTCTCTTGCTCACAGAGCAGCTGTTGTTTGTTGCTTTTGCCTGGAGACATTAGAAAGGTTAAAGAGAAAGATTACCGAGCACAAGACAACAGTGAGACACTGACCGTGATGCACTCATAAAAACCCACACGTTCTTTTCAGTACTTTTCTATAGTCATTTGCACAGGTTTAGATTATCTTCAGTCATTTTTGTTGAATGAATCGAGCTCATGGAGACAGTCTCCTCCACAAAATATACTCCTGCTAGATCACTCAGATCACCCAACTGCAATTTGAAGGTTTGCTGATACCTGAATCTGAAAGTGGCAAACTTTTATTTAAATATGCTCAAATCATTCAAAATTTTGGGTTTGATACTTGCTTGCTTTTCCTTCCTTCCTTCCTTTCTTTCTGTTTTGTGTTTTTTATTTGTTTTATTTATTTATTTATGTTTTGTGTTTTATTTGTTTTATTTACTTAATTAAAAAATAAATAAGTCTTACATGCTCACCAATGCTGTTTATTTTATCAAAAAAATCAGTAAAACCGGAAATATTGTGAATTACTACTACAATTTAAAATAACAGTTACTTTAAAATGTAATTTATTCCTGTGATGGCAAAGCTGAATTTTTAGCAGCCATTACTACAGTCTTCAGTGTCACATGATCATTCAGAAATCATTCTAATATGACGCGGTGCTCAAGAAACATTTCTTGGTATTATCAATGCTGAACACAGCATTTATTTGAAATTTAAATATTTTGAAACAACAAAGTTCTTTAATGTTACTGTTGATCAATTCAGTCGGTACTGGTTGAGAAAAAGTGTTCAATTCTTTAAAATAAAATTGTACTCACCCCAAACTTTTGAACGATAGTGTATATGTAGTATATTTAAAGTTTTACTTGCTTGCTTTTCGGTGTTTCACACCTGACCTCACTGTTTCTTGTGTTTTAGGTGGACAAGGACTTCATTCCTGGTCTGATGTATATTAGAGATAATGAGGCGTCTGCAGAGGAGTTTGAAGCTATGCCTCTGCCCTTCACTGTGGCCAGTGCCTGTGGACAGGAAGTCCAGCTCAGCTCCAAACATTCCCACATCAGCCTAGAGAACCGCAGCGAATATGTGCGGCTAGCAATAAATTACAGGTGTGAATAATTTGCTGAAAAAAAAAAAGTTACCAATTCATGAATGAAATGAATATTTACTGGTATGTTGTTGTTTTGTTCCTCTAGGCTGCATGAGTTCGATGAGCAGGTGTCTGCAGTAAGGGAAGGTATGGCACGTGTGGTACCGGTGCCTCTGCTCTCTCTCTTTACTGGCTATGAGCTGGAGACCATGGTGAGTGCGTCTTCAACAAGAACGCAGACTGAGTAAATGTCATCATGAACTCTTATTAGACTCCATGTCACTTGTTTGTGTTGTTTAGGTGTGTGGCAGTCCCGACATCCCCCTGCACCTGCTCAAATCAGTGGCCACATATAAGGGGGTGGAACCCACTGCTCCTCTCATCCAGTGGTTCTGGGAGGTGATGGAGTCTTTCTCCAACACGGAACGCTCGCTCTTCCTCAGGTTTGTCTGGGGTCGCACGCGCCTCCCCAGGACCATCGCAGACTTCCGTGGACGAGACTTTGTGGTGCAGGTAACTTGTGGCTCTGAAAAGTGTCTCACAAAAGAACTGTTCCCCAAAAATTAATATCTTCTCAACGTCAGCGCCGATAGCCTTGTGGTCAGTGTGCTGACGTAAATCGCCATCCGCTACAGACGTCCCGAGTTCAAATCCCGGCTTGAGGACCTTGACCTGATCCCACCCCGCTCTCTCTCTCTCTCTCTCTCTCCCACTTCACTTCCTGTCTCATCGACAATGTCCTATAACAATAAAGGCAAAAAAACGGCAAATCTACTCAACTGCAAGTCGTTCCAAATCAGATCGACTGGTTAGTTGGTTGCATAAATGTGACCCTGGACCACAAAACCAGTCATAAGGGTCAATTTTTTGAAATTGAGATTTATGCATAATAAATAAGCTTTCCATTGATGTATGGTTTGTTAAGATAGGACAATATTTGGCCGAGATACAACTATTTTAAAA
Organism: Spinibarbus caldwelli; assembly: GCA_039654775.1. Classification (NCBI taxonomy): domain Eukaryota; kingdom Metazoa; phylum Chordata; class Actinopteri; order Cypriniformes; family Cyprinidae; genus Spinibarbus; species Spinibarbus caldwelli. The sequence continues at coordinate 22,312,908 of CM077237.1, forward strand.
TCTGGAATCTGAAGGTGCAAAGAAATCAAAATATTGAGAAAATTGCCTGTAAAGTTGTCCAAATGAAGTTCTTAGCTATGCATATTGCTAATCAAAAATTTAGTTTTGATATTTAAGGTAGGAAATTTACAAAACAACTTCATAGAACTTGATCTTTACTTAATATCCTAATGATTTTTGGCATAAAAGAAAAATGGATAATTTTTACCCATACAATGTGTTTTTGGCTATTGCAACAAATATACCTGTGCTACTTAAGACTGGTTTAGTGGTCCAGGGTCACAATTATACTTTTTTTTTTTGTTTTTTATTGGCCAATTCTTTATTTGTCATAATTCTGACTTTTCTTTCATAATTCTCAGAAAAAAAAGTCAGAATTGTGCAATATAAACTCAGAATTGCACAATATAAACCCAGGATGGCAAGATATAAACTCTTGAGTAAAAAGGTTAGAATTGTAAGATGTCAGTATTACCTTTTTTATTTTTTCTTCTGTGGCGGATAGAATTGCAAGATGTAAACTCAGAAATTAGAGGGAAAATGTCAGAATTATGAGATAAAAGTCAGAAATTTGAGTTTGTCACAATTCTTTTTTTTTCTCAGATTTGTGAGTTTATATTTTGCAATTTCGTGTTTATATCTTAAAAGTCTGAGAAACAGTCCAAATTGTGAGATAAAAAGTCGCAATTATCTTATTTTTATTCCATTGCAGAAACAAGCTTCCATATATATATGTGTGTGCGTATGTGTATATGTATATAAATATTAGATAAATGATATATACAAATAAATATTAGTGCTCATTTTTAGAGTATTTGTCCTATTTGACCAGGTGCTGGATAAATACAACCCACCAGACCACTTCCTCCCAGAGTCGTACACCTGCTTCTTCCTGCTCAAGCTGCCTCGCTACTCCTGTAAGCTAGTCTTGGAGGAGAAACTAAAATACGCCATTCACTTCTGCAAGTCCATTGACACGGATGACTACGCACGAATTGCTTTGAGCGGTGAGCCAGCCGCAGATGACAGCAGCGATGACTCTGACAATGAGGATGCGGACTCCTTTGCTTCCGACTCCACGCAGGATTACCTGACAGGCCACTGAACTCTTAACCCCTGGTTAAACTCCGTCTCACAAACACGCACATGCACACAGACACACACAGACATCGTGTAGGAAGTCTTGAAAATAGGCTGACATAAAGAAGTTTAAATGAAAACTGAACCGAAGATGTCTGTTTTAACCTCACTTATTAATATGTGCATAGACACAAATACAACTAAATGAAGAGAAATAAGTGTATATCATTATGTGCAATAGCTTTAAAGCACTATTAAGCTGGTGAAAAGCAAGATAGAGATTTTTTTTTTTTTATCTTTGTTGTGAAGAGAACCATGAAGACAGGAGAAACTACAGATCTCTTTGTTATACATTGTGTTCACGTTTTAATACAGAGGACAGACCGCTTAGCCTAGCACTGTGGTAGACGACTCCTGACAGACTCCTGATCAATTTTGTGTTAAATAGGTAGAATTATGAACTGTAGCTTTGCCTCTTTATTTGAAAACAGCAGTGTTTCTTTAAGAACCTTTTTGACTTTGAGCAGAACATTTTGTTTTCTCATTTGGTCAGTGAAAGCCTGGTCAGGGGTTGTTTTTAGGTCATCGGTCATTGTATTCTCTCCTCCTCCTATATGTGTCTGCACTGTTCTCCTAATGGAATGTATATAAATTGATTGTGCCATGTGTTTACGAGAGGTGTCATTCCCATGTTCTAGATAAATGTTAATTTCTGTTAATAAATTTAAACAAAATTTCCCTTGTAAGTTTTATTTTCTTGTTTTGAAACCTTTTTTCCTAAATTTCTTTTTTGAATTTATATATATATATATATATATTTGATTTTTATAGAGTATATATTGCTTGTTTGAATTTGGAAAAATTCAATACAGATTTATAAAAAGAAAAAAATACTAGCTGATAGCATTATAGTTGCCAATATATATATCGGTCAAAATATTGGTTGATATATCTGAAATGCAGGTGTTTTTTTTTAAATTGTTTGATTTGAGAAAAGTTAAATACAGATTTATAAAAAAGAAAAAAATCCTAGCTGATACCAGCAGTATAGTTGCCAATATATCGGTCAAAATATTGGTCGACATATCTGAAATGCAGTTTTTTAAAATTATTTTGTTTTATTTTTTTTTGGTCAATATATCTGAAATGCAGTTTTTTAATTATTTTATTTTTATTTTATTTTATTTTATTATTTGAATTGGGAAAAATTTAATACAGATTTTTTTAAAAAATAATAAAAAAAAAAAAACAGCTGATGCTAGCAGTATAGTTGGCAATATATCGGTCAAAATATTGGTCGATATATCTGAAATGCAGTTTATATATATATATATATATATAATATATATATATATATATATATATATATATATATATATATATATATATATATATATATATATATATATATACATACAGTGTTTGTGTGTGTGTGTGTATATATATATATATATATATATATATATATATATATATATATATATATATATATATATATATACACACACACACAAACACTGTATGTATATATATATATATATATATATATATATATATATGTATGTGTGTTTATATATACATAGTGTATGTGTATATATATATATATATATATATATATATATAGGAATATGGGGATGGGGGGCTAATATCATTATGAAATAAATGTTTTTCTCTAATACACATTGGCCACAATTAACGGCACCCTTTTATTCAATACTTTTTGAAACCTCCATTTGCCAGTTTAACAGCTCTAAATTTTCTCCTATAATGCCTGATGAGGTTAGAGAACACCTGACAAGAGATCAGAGACCATTCCTTCATCCAGAATCACTCCAGACCCTTTACATTCCCAGCTCCATGTTGGTGCTGCTTCTTTTCAGTTCACCCCACTCATTTTCTATAGGGTTCAGGTCAAAGGACTGGAATGGCCATAGCAGAAGCTTGGTTTTGTGCTCAGTGACCCATTTTTGTGTTGTTTTTGAGGTTTGTGTTTGGATTATTGTACGGTTGGAAGATCCAAACATGGCCCATTATAAGATTTCTAACAGAGTCAGTCACTTATTAATTTTTTTTATCTGTTGGTATTTGATAGAATCCATGATGCCATGTGTCTAAACAAGATGTCCAGGACCTCCAGCAGAAATATAGGCCCACAACATCAAAAATACATTAGTATATTTTATTGTACACAAGCCAGTGCCATTTGAAGTTCCAGTCGTGTCTGATAACTGAATATGCTGGAGTTTGTTTTTGGATGAGCTAGGAGAATTTTTCTTGAAACCCTCCCAGACAACGTGGTGATGTAGGTGCTGTTTGACAATTAAAAAAAAAAAAAAAAAAATTCTGACCCCGAGACTCAACTATTTTCTGCAATTCTCCAGCTGCGGTCCTTGGAGAGTCTTTAGCCACTAAAACTCTCTTTCTCACCGTGCATTAGGACGATATAGACACACGTCCTCTTCCAGGCAGTTTCGTAACATTTTATGTTGATTGGAAATTCTTAATTATTGCCCTGATGGTGGAAATGGGAATTTTCACTGCTCTAGCTCTTTTCTTAAAGCCACTTCACTAATTTTTGAAGCTCAATTATCTTTTGCTGCACATCAGAAATATATTCTTTGGTTTTTCTCATTGTGATGGATGATTAAGAGAATTTGGGCTTTGTTTTCCCTCCTATTTATATTTCTGTGAAACAGGAAGCCATGGCTGGATAATTTCATGTTCATAATCACCCTGGAGTGCTCAGAATTGTGAATATGAATGGGAATATACTTCAGAGATATTTTACTCATAAGAATTTCCAGGGGTACCACTAATTGTGTCCAACGTGTATTAGAGAAAAACATTTATTTCATAATGATATTTCCCCCCATTTTAAATTCTTATTATCCCAATGAAAGGTTAGATTTTTTGTGAATTTTTTAAATAAAAGATCAAAAGGATTAACAACGCAGTTTAATTTTCATAGCCTTCTTTGATCATATTTATCAGGGGTGCCGATATTTTTGGCCATGACTGTACTATGTAGTTTGGATTATGCCCGATATGTAATATGATAGCCAATATTAAAAAAAAAAAAAAAAATCCATATTCACTATCTGACAGAAAGGAGTGGTAACAGTTTATTCTAAAATTTGAATTAGTTTTTTGAATTTGAAAATGTAAGCTCTGATATTACTTGCTTCTGGTATTGATACTGGAAATAATGATTTTACTAAAAATAATGAAATCAAATGCATTCTAATAGTGCATTTTTATGTATAAAATATTTGAAATCCCCAAATATGTAGTCAGTTTGCCATTGTTTCAGGTTAGCATGGTTTAGATTCAGTCTACTTTGGCTTTAGTCTCGTATGAGATTTCCAGACCCTTTAAGACACATTCCTCTCAAACACTAACTCTAAACAGTTTAATAAAATCCTCATAATGAACTGCACGACTCACTGCACTGGCTTATGTGGTAGAGAGTGAGCACTTCCACCCCCTTACAGCTTTCACGTGCAGCCAGAGGATAGTCAAGTGATGTTTATCCGTGAACAAGCTGAACCATCTAGCTTGGCGTATATTACTTTTGGTTCACAGGCTTTGTTGTTAATGGGCCACAGTAGTAACCTCAGAAGTCAAGGGTCACATCGTAACACGCCTCCTCTATCCTCAGTCTACGTCAAAGTGTGACGTAGGCCATGGAGATAAAAGGGTATTAGGGGTGTATGACAGAGAGGGAAGAGGAGGGGAAAGTGTTTTATGATGGCTTAGAAATCAGGGGCATTCTTCACCGTCTTAATGTTTTTTTTTCTTTCTTTCATAAGCAGAAATCACAGAGTGCATTATGCTGGAATGGGTCAGGTGCTCTACTCATGTCGGGTTGGCTCTAGGCAATGAACCAGAGCTGTAAAACTGTACTTCTTGAAGAATGCAGCAGCAAGGTCTGACTGTACTGTACATTCATAAATCGTTCAAACAGCCTGAGAAAACCAAAACACTTGTTTTAAGCAAGTCAGGCTTAATTAAACTTTGTTAAACTTTTCACTCTGAATTGATATGCTGATCATTGTATTTGTTAAAATAAATAAATAAATAAATAAAATTAAATGTTAAAAATTTAAAAAAAAAAAAAAGGCTATACATGCATTTTTATATATATATATATATATATATATATATATATATATATATATATATATATATATATATATATATATATATATAAATAAAAAACACTAACTCTAAACGGTTTAATAAAATCCACAGTAGTAAATATATATCGTGTGTAGGCCTATTCCTTTTTTATGTAGCCTATTTATTGTTTTGTCGGTTCGTTCACAGACGCATACTAACGCATAATGGTGAATCGCTATTGCGACTTACCCATGATGAATTTACAGCTGAGTGCGGTCATTTCACATATTTTGCACAGATTTTATTTTGTTTTGGCAAGTAATTAATTATCCTGCCAAGAGAAACCCATTGGACTTTGCAACAGACATGCGACTCATTGTCTCCATGCAGTTAAACAATAAACCATCGGTATCGACCCTTTTCATACTATTTCGGATATGCCGATGGCTCTAAATTAATAATAAAATCGTCCGATAAATATCGGCGGACGATACATCGGTGCATCCCTAATATATATTTAAAATATATATTTTAGGTTAAAGCATTCCATGTCCCTCAGAGCTGCATTAAACAGTAGGTAAATATATCTGTTTCACTTCAGATGCAGCTTCTGTGTTTCTTCTGCATTGCAAAGATGAATTTTGTTGATACTGATTTCATTTGTTTGGTAACAGGCCAAATGTCTTATTATACTAATTGACTAAATAAATGTAATAATTTGACTCAAAAGGTGATGCACACTTTCAGAAAAAATGGCTTTATAAAGGTAAAAATGGCCATAAAAGGTAAAAATCAATTTAAACTTAATTAATTTAAGTTAAATTAAAAATAAATTTTTATCACTGCTGTGAACTGACCACCACACAGAATATGAAAAATATCAAAAACTTTAGGAGTCAGCTGTCCACGGTAGTCCTTAAGATATCAGCACAATAACACACTCAGCAAAATATCATCTAATTATCATTATCGAAAAAAATCCCGGAAAATATTGAGAGATCTTTTTTGTCAATATCACACACCCCTAGCAGGAACAGATATGTTCAAATACCAATTCTGCCTGAAGAGAACCAGTCGATTATTTTTTTCTGTTTTTAAGCCCTGCTTTATGCAACTGACCAATATCGGTATCGGTATCGGAATCGGCCAATAGTTTCTTGTTAAAATCGGTATCAGCATCGGCCAAAAAAAAAAAAAAAAAAAATTCCTATCGGTGCATCCCTAATATATATATATATATATATATATATATATATATATATATATATATATATAGTGGGGTCCACTCTTGAAAAAAAAACATATACACACATATATATATATATATATATATATGTATGTATGTATGTATGTATGTATGTATATGTATATTAGGGATGCACCGAAATGAAAATTCTTGGCCGAATACTGAACATGGTTTTTCGCATTTTTTCCCCCCATGTAGGCCTATTTTGCCATTTTCCTCCCACCATTGCATAAATTAAGTAGCCAAAATGTGCGTTTTACTGTTTTGCCCTGCTTTTCAAAAAAAAAAAAAAAAAAAAAAAAAAAAAATCAATTACAAAACAACAATTTAAAAATATTTACTTAACACTGAACTGTTTTAAACATTCTATCAGACATTATACCAACAAAGCACAATTTTACTTCAAATTAATACATTAGTAAAATAATATTTTTTGGCCAGTTTTGAGACCCCCTACTTGAATCAGGCATGTATTTTTTACTGTACAAATAAATACAGCCTTGCTGAGCAGAAGAGACCTCTTTTAAAACATTAGAATATATTACAGATTCCAATTTGAACACTATGTGTGAATGTTATAATAAATGTATTAATAGAGCTGTTGTATGGTAATTATTATTATCATTATTATTGTCTTTTTTATTTTATTTTAAAGAACAACAGTAAAATTACAATACCAACATTTATGAATGTTGATGGAGCTTTTATTTTGGCAGAAACCCACAGGAAGACCTCAGTGCTTGTTTTTGTTGACAACAGCAGATTTATACATGATTCTCATTACAAATTTAGGAAGATGTTTGTCGCACATATTAAAAGCTAATTAAAATGTTACTGAGCAAATGATGAGTAACAGTGTTTCAGCGCAGAATTTCCTCGCGCTTTGGACTTTGAACCCTGGTGCCGCGGGCTCGTGAAGCGCTCTTTGAATACATGCAATCCATGAGTGTATTAGAAAACATAACATTCTGCAGTTTATTTACTAATCGTTTGAGGCCATTTCGCAATTTCAATCATCACAGTAACCAGCATCAACCACCTCTTCCTCTTCTCATCGAAGACATGAGATGCAGCGCTAAGCAGTCTCTCGCTGTCGGTGCTTCATGCTTGTAATGATTTTTACGTCTTTCACTGACAGTTTTAAAGGTCACATATTATGCCCCTTTTTACAATATGTAATATATGTCTCAGGGGTCCCCACAATGTAACTGTGAAGTATCAGCTCAAAATACCCCACAGATCTTTTATTATATCATTTTGAAAATGCCTATTTTGAGTGGAAGCAGAAACACACTATATTAGAGCATGTGTCTTTAAATGCAAATGAGATGCTGCTCCCCGCCCCCTTTTCCAGAAGAGAGCTGCATCATTACAGCTGTACCTGCTGAAAACATCTGTTTTGGTTCTGATTATCATGTTTATCGCGTTGAAATCATGCGTTTTAATACCATATTAGTTTAAACTTGTGATATACGGTTTTCTACCGTGACTTGTGATATACGGTTCGGTGCACACATCCTAAGCACACGCACAGAAAGTGGCTGTCACAGCATGTGAGTACTGTTCTCATTCACAAATGTTTACGTTAAAAACATGTGTAAGTTACAAAAACAGTCGGTTATGTCTGTGAAGGTAAACAGCTGGGAAATAAATCGCATGTTTATTTTAGATCTGTGTGGCAGCAGCAATATACAGTAAATAAATCAATAAATCCACTGCTCTGTTGTCTCCTCTGAGGCTGCGACTGTAAATAGTGTTCTGTGCTCGTCTGTGCAGCCAAAGCCAGAGCATGTTTTGCTCAAACATTTGCCATGGCATTAGAGCTGGTACACCGTTGTCGCTTGCGAAATCAAAGAGATGGCGCTGTGGGTGGAAACTTACAGATTAAGGGGCGGTAATATTATAATGAGATCCCTTTGCAACGTCACTAGGGAAGCGAGATCAGACAGGCTCGTTTTTTCAGAGGCTTGCAGAAAAAGGCTTACCAAAACAAAGTTACTGGCTTAATCTTTTTCACGTTTCCTTGGTTGGTAGATGCACTGGGGACCTGATTATAGCAGTTAAAACCTGGAAAAGTCAGATTTTCATGATGTCACCTTTAAATACTTTCACAGTGCAGATGTGTTTGCTGCATTAGTGCGTGCCTCTGTTTGATCGCGTCACGTCATTGTTCGGTACAATTTATTCGGCCTTTTCGCTTATTCAGCCGAACACCGAAAGAGTTTTTTTTGCTCTTTTCGGCCAAACAATTTCGGTTGCCGAACATTCGGTGCATCCCTAATTAATTAATAAATAAATAAATAAATAAATACATACATACATACATACATACATACATACATAAAAAATATATATATAATTTAATTTTTTTTTTCAGGAGTGGACCCCACTGTATATTTGGTTATGAAATACGACTTTAATTAATCTTAAAAATTGAGGAGTTCCTGTACCCTTCTTGCTCTTCCTGTCGATTCAGTAAATGAAATGTTATGTAAGAAGACTTGAATTCATTCAGATGGGTTGCATAAGCAGACACCACTGTAGGAGGGCATGTGTGTGGTCAGTGTGGATTTTTTTTTTTTTTGCGATTAGGAGATCTCAGCTAGGATCCATTGGATGTTTTATGGGATCTCAACAGCCACATACTGGATAAAGCACACTTATCTTTACCTCTTTGTGTCTCCTTTCCTCGTTATTATCCGAAGACTCTGTTTGACCTTGCAAAGTCCAATTATGCACTTCAGTGGGTTTGACAATCTCTACCATTTCTGATGTAAACCAGTATAAATGAGCTCCCACAGGATCACTCTGAGCTTATACTACATCTCATCCAGGGTTTTTTTTCTTTGAGGAATGTGCAGGAAGTGCTTAGGAAATATAAATGAATCCAAACAGCTGTCTGATTGAAGGAGTTGCCTGTCTTGATTATTCTCAAATCAATTCCCTCTTATCAGTACCATCATCAGTGCATGTTAAAATGAGGAAGAAGTTCCCCATTTTCCTTAATGACAGCAGCACTTGAGGATGTTCTCTACATGTTTGTGTAAAACTTGATAATTTTATCCAGCATGATCTTGTGCTTCAATGGAAACAAGACATTCTGGGTTTTGTTTTGTATAGTTTTGTATAGTTTTGCTTTATTTAATTTTTAATTTTTTTTTTTTTTTTTTTTTTTTTTTTTGCTATGCATTATTTTATTTTTATATATTTTATTTTGTTTTTTTTTGCTTTGCTTTTTTTTCTTTTTCTTTTTTCATTGCTTCTTTTTTGCATTGCTTTAAATCTCAGATTTTTCCATAACCCTCACAAGTGAAGACCTCAGACTGTGTGCACTGGGCCAAAATCCAGAATCTACTAGAAGTCACATGAAAGTCTCTCACTCTTTCCTCTTCCCCTCAGCGATTAACGGCGTTTTTTCCGACCCGTGTGATACACCACATCACCTCCATGATCATTCAGCTCTCTCCTGCTTTCCTTCTGGCTGCTTAATGACACTTTCACATGCATTTTATTCTGAAATCTGATGCACAATAAAAAGAAAGTGGGTAGATTTTCTTCAACTATTTGTTGTGCGGTCTTTATTTGTGAATCACACTCATGGTCTTCGCGGTCAAAAGTGACCGGACACCTGAAATTTAGCTCTTTTTTTTTTCTTCAGTAAAATCAGTCTAATATATTTTTGTTCAATGATATTTTTTCTTTTTTCTTTTGTATTTTGAGAGAATTTCATAGTAATAATTATATATTTTTGTTCAATAATATTTTTTCTTTTGTATTTTGAGAGAATTTTATAGTAATAATTAATATTTATGCAATAATTAGTATCAATTTTTCCTATTGAAAATAGTACAAAAATATTTCCCTATTTTTTTTAAATTATTTTTCAATTAATGCAGTATCTCAGATTAAAATAAAGACTAGGCCATTAAAGTCCTTTTTTTTTTTTTTTGAAGGCAGATTAGCACCTCCTGGTGAGAGCAAAGAAAGAAAAACGTGATTTCATGGTAACCACTGTATAGGAATCTATAGAGAGGCTTTTGAATTCCTTAGTTGTTTTTATACATAATTGTTTACTTTTATTAGGTTGTGGATTTAAATGTATATTAAGGCATTCTCAAATACCACTTTTTGTCAAGGTTTATATTTTTTGTTGTTTTAAATGTTGATTTGAAGCATCAGTTTTTGAATTATTATTATCACTACAGTCAAACCTGTACACAAAAAGCATTTTGTTATACAAAACATTAAAATTCTATAAAAATGTAACAAAAATAAACAGGAATACTTTATCAGAGCTTAATCCTTCTGGGTCTGATCTGATTTCAACCTCTTATTTAAGTTTTCTGACTCATTTTGGGTATATGGTTATAGCCATACCAATTCATTTGGGTGTGTATAATTGTGTGTGTGTGTGTGTCTGTGAGTGTGTGTGAGTGGATGTGTCTGTTTTGCACTCTGTTTTAGAGTGTAACCCCTTCCTTGCTGTCCACTTTTTTTACTAAATTGTAGTTGAATTATTGATTTTATTTTACATAATTGCTGTGATACCAAGTTTCATACCATTACGATGAAGCTACGATTTTTAAATATTCAAAATGTAACATTTTTCGGTCAAAAGTGACCGAAGACCGCACAAGGGTTTTTAAAAGTTGCCCACCCAGAATCAGCTTCTGGATTTGTCTTTTCTGCTCTATCACTTCCTTTAAAACATAAATAGGATGATGTCATATGACCTCTGATGTTGAATTTCATGGTTAATTTGCCACCTCTTCTCTGACTTCAACCCCTGCCAATGATCGGCTTGCTATGTCTCCTCATTAGTGCTGACACCGTTTTTTTTTTTTTTTATATATTGATGCTTGTGTGAAGACTTAAAATTCTCTGGACCAGATTGTAGACAATGTGGAAGTATTGAGTTAGTAATGCTGGTAAATAAAAAAAAAGTATTGCTCATTAAAATGCTTATTTTGCATCTCAAGGGACTGATCAGTTCTTTTGAGTATCAACTTTGTTTCAGATGTTTCTCTTAAACTGCATTAGGCGAAATAACAGTCGGTGCAAATTAGTCAATTGATAAAATACAATGAATTTATGGAGCTATGATATTAATGTTAAGAGCACTGTATAGATGATCTGCATATGGAATTATCTGATGACAAATATTTACATTCATATCTGATTACAGTCTTCCAGAGAAAAGTTTGTGATATTGATGAAGATTTTCAAATCAACTCTCAGCAATCTCTTCTGGAATTTTAGAGAAGACATATGAAATTGTTATTTGTTTTGTTTTTATGTGCATTTTTTGTTTTGTTTTGCTTTATTTAATTTTTTTTTTGTCTGACTGCTCTCTGTAAAAGCAGGTCTTGGTCAGTAAGACGGATGCAAAATAGGTGATATTGATGAAGATTTTCAAACCAACTATCAACAGTCTCTTCTGGAATTTTAGAGAAGACATGAAATTGTTTTTTGTTTTGTTTTGATTTGATTAGTGTTTTGTTTTGTTGTGTTCTGATTTGTTTTGTGTTTTTATTTTTTATTTTTTTGTTTTTGTTCTGTTCTGTTCTGTTTTGTTTTGTTTGACTGCTCTTTGTAAAAGCAGGTCTTGGTCAGGGCCGGGCTGGGACGCAATTTCAGGCCAGGAAATCTCACACTCATCCAGGCCACACAGAAAAAAAGGGGCCAAAATTGTACTTTTTGGGGTACAACAGCTTGACACAGTAGCAGTACTCTTAAAAGGAACATATTAATACCTTAGAGTAGTAATTCGTACCCTTAAGGTACTAATTTGTAGGCCTACCTATTAGGGGTAAAAAAAGGGACAAATATGTCCTTTTAAGGGTACTGCTCCAGTGAGAAGCTGTTGTACCCCAAAAGGTGTGATTTTGGCCCCTTTTTTTCTGTATATAGCCTATACATCCACAACAATTTCTGAAACCACAGACAACCCTATTATTCGTATGGCCATCACATAAAAAGTTCTAAATCCTTAGTCTGGGGCCATTGAAAATAATAAATAGAAATTAATAGTTATAGAAATTATTTTATTTAGCAAGGATGCTTTAAATTGATCAAATGTGATGATAAAGACATTTATAATGTTACAAAATATTTCTATTTTGTAGAAATATTTTGTAACAATATGCTGTTCTTCTGAACTTTCTATTCATCAAAGAAACCTGAAAAAAAACTAATCCGTTTTAAACATAATAATGATAATAATAATAAATGTTTTTTGAGCTGCAAATCAGCATATTAGAATGATTTCTGAAGGATCATGTGACACTGAAGACTGGAGTAATGATGCTGAAAATTCAGCTTTGAAATCACAGGAATAAATTACATTTTAAAATATATTCAAATATAAATCAGTCATTTTAAATAATAAAAATATTTCACAATATTGCTATTTTTGCTGTATTTTGTATCAAATAAATGCAGGCTTGGTGAGCAGAAGAGACTTCTTTAAAAAACATAAAAAATCTTACTGATCAAAACCTTTTGACTGGTAGTGTATAAAACACAATTTCTAAAGTGCCTAAATGTCAAAATTAGTACAATATATTTGTTGAAAAATTCTAATACTGAACACACTATTTAATTATTAGGCTGTGACTCATTATTTTTGTGTTGCTGTCTGCTCAAGCTCCCTCCCTCCCTGTACAATAAGTCCATGTGCTACTGAAAGCCTAACAGATAGCCTACTACTAGCAGTTTAATACTCAACTAGATTAATAAAGACAAAACTTTCTAGTGTATTTACAGATGAAACTGACCTGCACTTAAAGCCCTGAACAGGTCAGTGATGTTGCTACATTTCAATGCGTCTTCTGGCCGCTTCATCTCTTTCTTGGAGTCCCGCGCATCGGTTCTGTTCGGAAGCGCGGAACAGAAGTGAGCTGGTTCCTGTAGAGCAGTGCTGCCAGTCAAGACTAACCGATTTATGATTTATTATCGAATGAAAAAATTGGAAATCATCACTTTGGTACATTGAGCAGGCATAAATATAAATATAAATTATTATTATTATTATTATTATTATTATTAATAATAATAATAATAATAACAAAAAAAAAAAAAAAAAAAACGGCAGCGGGCCAAATCAGATGCCAGGCCACCGGGAATTCTCCTGGTGCTCCCGATGGCCAGTCTGGGCCTGGTCTTGGTCAGTAAGACGGATTCAAAGTAGGGCAGTGAGATTCCTTCAGCTCTTGTAAGCAGGAGAAGCTTTAAGCAATAACGTCACACATAGTAAGTTGCTAGTGAGTAATACTAGAGTGTGTGTGCAAGAAACAATCATTTCTTCATTGTGTGTATTGTTTTGGTTTGAAAAGGGGTGGTGTCTTCAGGCATTTGAGTGAAAGTTGGGTACAGTTGGGCATGCCTTAAAAACTACCAGTGTTAATGAGTGTCCACTTCCACAAGGTATCAGAGGGTCTGAGAGAAGAGGAAAGAGGGAGGGCTGTTAATTCACTCTCTTCTGTCTGTGTGCAGAGTTTGCTGTGGGTCACTCCCTCCATCTCCTAGAAGAAGTCTACAACTTCCATTTAAGACTGAGCATCTTCCTCCTCCTCCTGAGCTCATGAAAACCTGCAGCCTGTGTGCGGCACTCGTGAGCCAGCCAAACCCGTTTGGACCTACTGGATTTCTTTTTTGACTTTTTAATTTTTGTTTTAATGTTATAATATCATCATCATCATCATTGTCATCATCGTTATCATCATCATCGTTGTTGTCATCATCTCAACCACTTCACCATTTCATTCTCTGAATTGGCAGGTAAGGAGTTTAGATTTAAAAAAAGAAAGAAAAAAAAGGTAGAAGTTAAATTAAAATATATATTTAATACAATTTTAAAAAATCTGAACAGATAAAAAGGGACCTTCTTGGTTACTGCAACAGTGAAGTCAATTCAATAATAATTTGCATATATATTTGAACTAGTTGACTTTGAATGCAATTTGAATGGTGAATATAATTTCAGGCCATGTCTATACATGTAATCTTTTATGTAAGTGTGGGATGCACTTTGCCTTTTGTATCCACAAATACAAACAAACAAAAATCTCTGCAGTTTTTATTTGATTTGAAATTGTCTTATTTTCACATACAGTATTTGTACTAAATGCATTTTTCAATGGATTAATTTTTCTTCCCACACTGGGAGAGAGGAGAGAGGGGGCAAAGAGGAATGTACAGTAATGTCTGGAGAGCGTGTGAGAGCTTTGTGAGGGTTAAGATTCTTTACGGATTAATATTGCTCTGATTCAGAGTTAAAGGGGTAAAGCCTCTAGCTTTTGCTCTGAAGTATAGTTTATATTCCATTGTTTTAATTAGTAAACATCTTAAAATTAAATAGAGTAAAAATTTAATTAGTAAATATTATTTAATAGTAAATATGTTTTTATTTATTTATTTATTTAAATTCTGAACCACTGTTTTGGCAACAAAAATTTGAGTGAATAAAAAATACAGTTAATAAACAATTTAATATTAATGATTTCTCTCTCTTTCTCTCTCTCTCTCTCTCTCTCTAAGCTGCTAATATTTGCAGAATGACTCCCTGGTAAAGTAGGCTACTAGTAAAATTAGTCCCACCCTGAGACTTGTACAATACGGCCCACCATCCATATTTGAGCTGGAGTCAGGGCTATTTTGAAATATTCCTTATGTGTTGCATTTACAGTATAACACTCACTCTTGCTACAATAGATGATATGTTTCTGCTGATTGCGTTAACACACTAGTATTGACCACTGGCACAATAGAGCTTGTTTGATTCGGCAACAGTGAGGAACGGAAATCAAACAAGCACCGGTCACCAGTCATTGGTCACAGGTCACTGATATGTCCAAGCGTCTATTCAGGCAGACCTTGAGCTTTCAACACAATGACTCTCTGTGTCTGAACTGTAGCACAGTTTGAGAAAAGAGTGACCTCTAGTCCTAATCCAATTACACTGGACACTATATAAAGAGGTTTATGATTCCTGAAACTTTATTGTTTTGGCTTCTCATTGATTAGTCATGCCACTTCTGGTGTTTTTTGTTGTTATTTTTTCCTCACTCCTGTGGTTGTTAAGGGCTACAAACAATAGGTGGTGGTCTCAAGGACATAATGGCTCTCGCTTTTATATACAAACAATTCAAAAGGAAGAAAATAGGCAGAAATAGCCATAAAATCTCATTGGCTGTCAGTGAAGTTATGTCATACTCTATTATGTGAAAATAAGTTTCTCATAATAGTTTTTCATAATTTCCACTAGAGGGAGCTGTTTAATAAAACCTCGTTAATAGAATGAGCGCTTGCTAAAGTTAGTACTATTGCTCATTCTTAGGGTTAGAGATTTCACTATTCAATAGGCTCATAGAAAATAGAATTAGTAAGCTGATTTTATTGTATTTAATTCTGTATGTTTACTGCCATCACATTTAACACCTTTAACTATTTTGACTTTATAATAAAATATCTATGTAATAGTTCTATTATATAGTGTTATATTAATATTGTAACCACTGATCTCTCTCTATTACTGTATTTTAGATTTAGGGTAGGGCAGTGTTGTTTTAATATTAGTTATGTAGTATTATAGATTTTGAATTAGCTTTAATTTTACTGTATATTTTCAGTTTTTATCTTTTATTAGTTTCTGTTTATTTTAATATTTATTTAGCCTTAATTTATTTTAATTTCAATAGCTTTAGTACTTCTAATTAAACATATTGTATTTCACTTGATAATGCAACATTTCTAATTTTTAGAATGTTTTACATCTGATATTTAGCTATATTTTAGCTTCATTTCACAATGATTTTTTTTAAAATAATGAATTAATTTTAGATTTATTTAACAAGAACAACATTGGAGTAGGGGTGGGGTGAAAAATATCTTTACAGTAGTAAACTATACAAATATATTTATGATATAAAGGATTTATGTTTCTAAAGCTGTGCATATATGTAAATAAAAACATACCTGTAAGTTTTAGATGCAGTCAGTACGTCCTTAGTTTTTTTTTCAGTTGATATCCAAACATTAGAAAATATACTTGTAAACATAATAAATGAATACTAATGAAATTGAGCTGTAACTCTAAAAATGTGGTCATTAAAATAAGTAAAAAAAATTCCACAGTGTTCTTCTGCTTATAAAACACATAGCCTACTCTCTCTCTCTCGCTCTCTCTCTCACACACACACACATCTTGTTTTACTCTTAAAGTTGAAAACTCTATCTGTCTTAGACTCTATCTACAGTTGTGAGTTCATAAAGGTCTCTGTGTGAAGGAGAGTGTGTGGAAAAGTAATGCCAGGGTCAAAAGGGTGAAGTCAGTTCTTAATTAGGATGCTTCTGTGTCTGTGTCTCTCAGACTGGAACCTTACAGTCTAGCTGTCAATCACAGATTGAGAGGTTAACTCTTTAAGTGCATGAGACTTTGAAATAGCATAGGAATTGTGGCTATAATATGTGGCCATACACTTTTAGAAGTTTTACAGTAGTGTTTGTGGCATTCATATTCTGTATTAATACTCATTATTCCATACATCTAAAGTGTCTTGGTGCATAATGATTCTTGATGGAAAAAATATGAATCTTATATGACTGTATTTGCTATATGCTTGTGAAGCACTAGAGGGGGCAGGTGCATCCTTATGGAATAAAATCATACGCAATGCAGTTCTGTATCTCTAATTATTTCTGTTCTGTAGTGGCTTACAGAAGTCATTTTGAACTGGAAATGTAAGTCTCAAAAGACTCATCTGATGCTAGTTACCATAAATATGAAACCTATGCTGCATTAAAAGATCATTTGACCTCAGTGTTCCCCTTCTCCTTCAGTTGCGGTCCAGTGTGCCTGAGTGAAGATGTACCTGGAGAATAAGAGTAATATTGAGGTGGAGATGTCTCAAACCGGAGGCCAGGGTCACTCCAGCAGGGTAGGTGGCAGAAAGTCTGACACTGTGGCTGGGAACTTTGATGAGCTTCGTCTGCTGGAGGGATTCTCTGGGAAGAGAGAGACTCAGAAATTGCTGCAGGCTGCAGCCATGCCCTCGGGACACTGCATAATCTACACTGATGTCCATCAAGATGATAGGTAGGACAGTTGGGGGTTTGACTATCAAATAGTTAATCAAGAATGAATTCTGTTAAAGGGATATTTCACCCCAAAATTAAAATTCAAAATTCATCCATCATCACATACTTATTCTCATTTTGTTGTCAGTGGAGTCCAAAACATTTTTCTAATGATAACAGAAATTTACTTTTATGGGTGAACTATCCTTTTAAGTATATTTTAATTTTATATTTTCATATTGTAATTAATAATAATCGGTTAGTTTAATTAGTTTACTGGTGCATTCAAGTTAATAATTACTAGTCGGAATTGCAAGTGGGAAACTCACACCTTTCTTTGAATTGCACCATCTGTATTGATGGTAAATTTTTTATGAATTAGATTATTTTTTTATTGTATTTACATTTACAGTAAATCTAGCTATGTTGTATGTAAAAATATGATAGTATTGTATAATTATGATAAATAATATAATATATAAATACAATATTTAACAATTTGCTTTATAGCACCATAAATTGAATAATACTTAAAGTAAAACACACCAACATTCTTTATTTGGCATTTTGTAGTAGTTAAAATATGTATGTATGTGTTTATTTTCATTCAATCATTCATTCATTTAAATGGTACCTCCAGTGTTATTTTAGTGCGACTGTTATACTATCAGTTTTTATTATTTTTTTTTTTAAATCTTCCCCCATTTTAATTTTAGTTAAAGTTTTTGTTGATGTTTGTGTGTTTTTGTCATTTTTAGTAATTTTTGATTTTGGAAGTTTTATAATTTTTGTTTTATTTTAGTACATCAAGTTAAACTAAATTAAAATGAGAAATATTGGCTGAATTGAACTTTTGATGTATTATTTTATTTCATTTAATGTTTATTTTATTTCAAGTAAAGAATTTTTTAATGGTTTTAGTTTAGTTTTAGTTAATAACTCTTGGGAACATTGCTATCTTTGTCCAACCAACACACTTGATGTCATAATTACGACTTCCCAAATTGTAAGTACAAACTTTCCTGGAGGACTTGATGTGTCAAAGATGATTTGGACAAACAGGTAGTTCTGCACCAACCACACTGAACCAGATTCAAGCACAAACAAACAGAACAATGTTTTGATAGCGTTTACGATCTTGTCAGTTTACAAATGACTTGCTTATATTATATTTTATACATTAAACTGTGGTAAGAGAAAGTATTTTAACAAAGTAACACACGTCACCTTTGAGATGTTTCGAAGAAACCTCATGCTGGGAAAGAATCTTAATGCAAAATGTACTTTACGAATTCATTCTAACATTGTACTTCCACTATTATGACTGATATTCAGCAGAACACATTTGGCAGATAAGGTCTCCAGAACCCTTAGTGAGAGCTTTTCTGTGTGAGACAGCTGCTAATCGACTCTAAAGAGGATTGGTGCTCATGTGTGGAGTCACATTACTGTAGTAACGTCATTGCAAATGTGTGTCTATGTGGGAGAAAAATGTGTATGTGAGATGGTACTGTAGAATATGACGATGGGGTCTTAATCTCAAGTTTGTGGTTGTGACACTTTTCGGATTAGACAGTACAGTTTTAGATCAGCCATCACGTGATTAATTGTTAGTCATGCATGAGATGAGATCTGCTTTTGCTCTCATGACTGCTCTCTCCTGCAGGAATTCTTCAATGATAACCACTCTCAATGAAATCAGCTGATCACATTAGATTTATTATTTTACAAAATATGCATTTCAATAGTTGTTTGTTCTCTCTGTCTTGTTCTGTCTTATGGGAAATATGCCATAATTTAATTATATAGAAAGTTTCAATAGTTGTTTGTTTATCTTTCTGTCCTATGGGAAATATGCCACAGTTATATAAAAAAAAATATGCCATATATTTGTCACGAACGCTGGAGCCAGGAACGAGGAGACACGGAGAATACACAAACTGAGAGTCTTTAATCCATATAGGGAACATAGAACACGAGAAGACATTCATCTAGGGAACATAGAGCACAAGACGACATTCAAAGACCGACAAACACTAACTGAAAGGACTGGGGCTTTTAAAGACAGGACAATCAAAGAACTAAGGAGACACACCTGGAGCAAATTAACACAATCAGACTGGGGAGAAACTGGGTCACAGGGAACACATGGGGAGCAAAAACCACAACAAAACAGTCCAGGGGCGTGACATTACTCCCCCCTCCCGGAAGGTGCGTCCTCGCACCGTGGAACAACAGAAGGGGGGGGAAACGGGTGGGAACAATGGCGGCGGCTCAGGAGGAGGACGGACAACCGGGAGGGGGCCGGCAGACAGAGACCAGGGAGGCGACGAAGGAGGGAGGAGCCAGGGAGGAGACAGGAGGGACTCGGAGCAGGAGGAGCCTGGCAGGACCCAGGCCACAGCCATGATGATGGCCCACAGTGGAGCCGACGGAGGGAGGAGCCATGGAGGAGGAATGGCCGCCGACTCCAGGGGGCCGACCAACGGAGGCGGAGCAGGTGGAGGAGGAGCCCGAGGTGGAGACGGAGAGCCGACGAGCCAGGGTGACGCCGAGGATCCGGGGGGCCAGGGTGGAGCCGAGAGCTCTGGCGACCGAGGCAGAGGCGGAGCTCCGGAGATCCGCGGCGGAGCCAGAGCGACTGAGGACCAAGGTGGAGCTGGAGGGAGGAAGGAGCCCAACGGAGCCGGTGGGATGGAGTGACGAGGCGCAGCCAGAGGAGAGGAGTCCCGAGGCGATGGCGGGTCGACGCCCGACCAAGGCGGAGCCGGAGGGACGAGGGAGCCTGGTGGAGCTGGTGGATCGATGGATGACGGTGGAGGCGAGGGAGCTAGGAGCCGAGGTGGAGCCGCTGGGTCTACGGACCGAGGTGGAGTCTGGGCCTCGGAGGCTGGAGGTGGAGGTGAGGGATTCTCCAGCCACGGCGATGGAGGATGGCAGACCCGCGGAGCTCGCACCGCATTGATGGAGGGCTGAGGGCGAGCAGAGGGGCTGCCAGACGACAGCGGTGGAGGAGGCAGGAGCGGGTGGGAGGGTGGGCATTTGAGATCCTCCGGGCTTCCAGGGGTTAACTCAGGAATGGGAGCCGACACTGTGGGGCGCTCTGGAGGCGCGGGTTCTGGAGGACGCTTTCGGGAAGCGGGCACAGGGGGGCGCTCGGGAGGAGCGGAGCTGGCTGGAACCAGCGGAGACGGAGAGAGGATAGGGGAAGCGTCGACCTCCAGATCATGTTCCCAGTCCAACAGATCCCCTTCAAAGTCTAGCAGCCCCAGATGTATCATCAGCTCACCCTCAGCCGCGGTGCAGGGGGCGGAGCTCCACTCCGCGCTCACACCGTCCACGGCTGGCTCCCACATGATCAGCTCTCGCACCTGTTCTGACGTGTTGGGCTCAACTTCCGGGACGATCTTCCGCTCAGTCGCTCGGCTTGGCGCTGGCTCGTGGATCGTAGCGGGAAATGGCTCTCCGTCATCGGTGGGCTCGGGCTGGTGCTCCGCACTGCGGGGAGTTGGTGGGCTGGGCTCTGGGTCAGGAGTGGCACTGGCGAGATCCCCCTCGGTACAGACGGTGAACGGGGATCCGTGCCTCGCCAGTGTCCACTCCACGAAGGCGGCGAAATCCTCTCGAGGACCATCCTCGGACGACAGCGCTCTGCACGCGGTGTTCAAGCTTGCGTTATAGAATGTGCAGAGCGCGCCGTCCGGGTAGCTGGTGGCGTTAGCTAACATCAGGAAAAGTCGCGTATGGTCCTCGAGAGATCGGTCCTCTTGCTCCAGCAGGAGGAGGAGGAATTCGGGCCGGACGTAGGGATCCATGGGGCAACACAACGGAAACAAAAACACTGATAGAAAACGGAAAACAAAACGGAGGGTGGACACGGAGGTAACTGTTTCGGTCGGTCTTTCTGTCACGAACGCTGGAGCCAGGAACGAGGAGACACGGAGAATACACAAACTGAGAGTCTTTAATCCATATAGGGAACATAGAACACGAGAAGACATTCATCTAGGGAACATAGAGCACAAGACGACATTCAAAGACCGACAAACACTAACTGAAAGGACTGGGGCTTTTAAAGACAGGACAATCAAAGAACTAAGGAGACACACCTGGAGCAAATTAACACAATCAGACTGGGGAGAAACTGGGTCACAGGGAACACATGGGGAGCAAAAACCACAACAAAACAGTCCAGGGGCGTGACAATATTATTGCACACATTATTTAAAAGTTTGGTCTCAGTAAGATTGCACCAAGACTGCACTTAATTGATCAAAACTACTGTAAAAACAGATATAGAGATATTATGTGTGTGTGTGTGTATATAATACATATATTTGTGTAAATGTTTTGGGCCATTTAATGCACTCTTGCTGAATAAAAGTAAAATGTGAAATTTTTGTTTGACATCACAGCATGATATTATTAAAAATGGAGTAATTTTCTTCATATTGTTCATGAAATTAAATTGAGTATGTCAGGTAGTGTTCAATTAGACTTGTATTCTAGGCCGGATCTAAGAGGATGGTAGGTGTCCCACTGGGTTATGTACTCCCCCCTCTTTGGTTTCATTCTCATCTGGACCTCACACACTCGGATTCAGGCACAATAAGAAAAGGCTTTGCTTCATTTATAAATCCTGCATTCAGTGAGCTAACATTTCAAATCTCCTCTTCGTTGTGTAACTGCAGAGAGAGGGATTAAAGGCCTTGAAATATCCTGTCTAATCTCCCTTTTGCCCAAACTCAACACCAGGATATATCCTGGAGGCCATGGCTATTATGTCTTGTCTGGAGCACACAGACACACTCACACATACCCCCATCCCAGCTGTTTGCAGTGAGCTGAGGCATCGGTAGGGGTGGGTGAGTTGTTCGAGTCCTCTGTAATGCTAAGCAGCTGATGTTTGGGATTTGCCCAATGATGTGTTAGAATTGGACTAGGGTTGACTCTATAGTCTGGCCTGCGCTGAGCAGCAATGATCTATTCTGGCATTCTGCAAAAGGCTCTCCATAACTCACACACAAACTCAGAACCAATTGAAGAGATAAGAGGGACTTTACCCATTTAAACTGTCATTAATTATGACAGAGAATTTTTCACAATTATTAGATTACTGAAGAGGCTCCAGTAATTAGCCCGCAGAGTTCTCAGGATTTCCATCTGTTCTATTCACACAGGCCGAAAAAATGTCAACACTGCTGGTATCTTTCAGCAATAGCTTAGAACACATTCTTTCTCTTCCCCCTCTTCTTCTGGAGACTTCTATTGATTTTTTTTGTTGTTATTGAGTATATGAGATGTGAAATGTTTGCTTTATGACTACAGTAAATAATAAAGCTGTCCTTGTCTGAGGAAGTTGAGAGGATAAAGTGTGATTACTGAATGAAGCGATGCTAGTGGCTCAAATTATATTGAAATATATTAATGTGATACTACAATATACATGTAGTACCATATTAATATATTTACATGCCTTTTATGATGCTTGCATTACAAAGCCATTAAAATAATTATTGATGCATGCCAGGGTTTATTAAACAGGGCTTCCCGAGGAAACTGCAGGGGGTTCATGAGTTAATCGCATCAAAAATAAAAGTTTTTTTGTGTACTTAATATGTGTATACTGTGTATATATAAATACACACGTATATAAGAAAAATATGTTTATATGTTAAATATATTTAACTTAGATGAATATAAATATATACACACGTATATATTTTCTAAATATATACTGTATGTGTCCTATACATAAATATACACAGTACACACATATTATATAAACAAAAACTTTTATCTGTCTGTCTATCTAGATATAGTTTTCATATGAGATGAAATGTCAAATCTCATTCACAATATGACAATTTCAATATAATGTTTTGGCCGTCGTGCAAGCGCATATATATATATATATATCAACTGTTTGCGAAATGGAGCTTTGAGCTCGTGTATCCTACCTCTCTCATTCGGCACAAATCCAAATATTCCATAATATTTCCATATTTGCGATGTAACGTATCTGAATGCTAAACTATTTAAATGATAGGCTTTGTACTTCAGTCGCGTTCCAGCGGTGACACAGAGGCGGGCGCGCTGATGTTCGGTTCACTGTATTTTATTTTGATAAAGTACCAACTGTGCTGTCAAGTTAGCAATGCTGGAACTGATGTGTTTTCTGGATTGGGGGTGAATTGCCTGTATTCGTTGTAAGGCCTCATGCACCGAACCGAGATGTCCGTACCGTGACTGTTCAGTACGAATACATGTATCATTTTTTTAATGGAAAAATTCCACAAAAATCCCCTGCTGTCCCTAAAAACAAATTATTTCCTGGGTCAGGATTTCAGTTTACATTATAGTCCTGATTTCTTTGAATGACACTCTAACCTTGAATATCTGTTAAATGACATGTTGAAAGATAAATATTTTAAAATCACGAGATTGCGGCATTGACTTTTGTTGGGGATTCATGCATTACATGAGCCTGTCACTGGCACAAGATAAAGTCACAAAAACAATTGTTTGATTTATTTCATTGTGTCATTGTATTTTATAGCATGCATGGGAAACCAAGGCCAGAACATTCTTCTAGTTTTCAAGGCCTGGATAAGCAGGAAGCTGTTGTCCTTAATCCCGTCATAACCATATCACTTTCTTGCCTCTTTAAATCTGCAAACCACCTGATGCCCATCCACTCTGACAACTTACGAGGTGTCAGTTAAATCATCAAGACAGCTGTATGAGGACACAATGGACCAGAAGGATGATTTATATAATTGTCGTTAATCTTTTGGACGTGAAACTTGCTAATGTTTGCAAATCTACATTATTTTATAATCATGTAGCTTAGACCTTGTTTGACACAGGGTGTTTGATAGTGGTGTAAAGATGACTAAACAGAGACCAAAAAGGAAGAATGACTTTCAGTTCTGCTCAAAGACTTTTAGTTCCATTTTATTTCAGGTGCCAGTTTTTATAGAAGAGTCATTAAAAATGGATGCCAAGAATTGATTTCTTAATGTTATTTATGACAGACATCATGCTCGGATTTAAAACGTTTTCTCCTTGTTCCCAGGCACAGCTTCAGCATGGTAAACCTCCTCAAAGGCAAATCCAACCAAGCCAACCATACAGAACGGTCACCCCTTCTCAAGTTCCCCCAAAATGACGGGTGAGCCTATATATATTTCCCTGTTGTTTTCACAGTATTTCATATTTGATGTTCTGTTGTTCTTGTTTTCTTTTCTGTTCAGCAATGAATAGTTCTGGTAAGGTTTTTCTTGATTTGATTTTATTTGACATCAAAATGGTTTTATTTATTTGACTTATTTATGTATGTATTTAATAAAATCCACTGGTAGCTCTGCTTTATAATAACCTTTTTCAAGTAATCAGTTGCGAGCAAATCACAGCTTGAGACACATTCAGGTATAATTATATACCATGCACAAATCAAAGTTTAACGGCATTTCTGGCTATTTAAATATTAATTAATCATCTGTTAAACATAATAGAATATCATTTTCATTTGCAAGTTGTTGCAAGCGTTAACCACTCGTTTCTTTCAAAGTTGCAGGACCTGTTGGCTTGGCTTTAGTCATGAATGCTTCTGCAGAACAGCTGTAGGAATATTACCTGGGGTCTGTAATTACCGACCTCATTCTCATTCAGTAATGGGAAAAAGTGGCTTTGTGACCTTCATTTCCAACAATTACTTTATATATTACCAGGTTGAAGGCAAACACAGTTCCTCACATAATGTATGGCATTTTGATATCTTGAAGTGGTCTTGACCTCTATGTACTTCTTAATTAAACCAATCACTGCCAGTACAGTATCTGAACTCTCAG
Organism: Spinibarbus caldwelli; assembly: GCA_039654775.1. Classification (NCBI taxonomy): domain Eukaryota; kingdom Metazoa; phylum Chordata; class Actinopteri; order Cypriniformes; family Cyprinidae; genus Spinibarbus; species Spinibarbus caldwelli. Next base: position 22,338,282 of record CM077237.1, read on the forward strand.
TTGTCAGGGTCTATAATAATCCAACATATTGAATATGAATAAATTCCAACATATTGAATATGATACCAGACTGGAGCACATTCCAGTTCGCTCAACCAGTGAGGAATATGTTATGATTGCCCATGTTATTTGCACAAAATTTTCCATACAAAATGTTTTGTATTTTTGTATGCAAATCAATAATTTTATATGGAAACCAGCTATAATAGTTCTTATTTCTTCAATGTTTTTGAGGCATGAGCTATTTTGTTTAATACATTTCCTGTTTTCCTCAGCATGTGTCCTTAATTCACCCACGTATCCCTACCAGAACTCTAAAGCCAATGGTTTTATGTAACAAGAAGAGTCATAGTCATAAGGATTACAACTGTATTTAATTTTGTTTGGTTTGATATTATGTCCTCTTCCTATTTTCATTAAACTTCATTTTATCAAGAAAAATCTCATAAAAAGTAGGATAGAGTAGGATAGGTTTTCTTATGAAAATTGCAAACTGAATGAAAATTCAAATGGAATCAAACACAGGATTTTAATGTATTCAATGTTTGTCTGTTTAAGGGACCCCTTATTGCAGTGTTTCTCAGCCAGAGGTCAAGGGCCCACTAGGGGGCTTCAGCAAACTTCCGGGGGGGTTTCAAGATGGCTTAAAATAACTAAAAATAAGACAAAACATTAAAATAATTTAAAACAACAAACAATTATAGATTATAAAAAAATGATAGAATTATAGAAAATTAAGATATTTATTATTTTGATTCAACCCCTCAATAACCCACTCAATATCTGAAGAAGCCTCATAAAAGTATAATTTATAGATCTGGAAAAGTCATGCAAAGTATAAAAATCCATGAGCATTTTTATAATGAAAATACATTTTTGTAGTTATGCCAGACTCTAAAATATTTTATTGTGTAGAAATTGAACAAAAATGTAATTAAGAATTAAATTAAATTAAATTAAATTAAATTAAATTAAATTAAATTAAATTAAATTAAATTAAATTAAATTAAATTAAATTAAATTAAATTAAATTAAATTAAATTAAATTAAATTAAATTAAATTAAATTAAATTAAATTAAATTAAATTAAGGCCTATATGAAAAACATGGTAATGTAACCAAACAGATGGTAACATCTAAATGAAAGTTAATTGAAATTAAAAAAAAAAAAAAAAATCAATTATTGCCATTACAACATTACATACCATATTAATGTATTTACATACTTGGTCATGATTGCAAATATATAGAATATAACATATGGAGTCATTTATGTGATATTACATTTTAATAATGAAACACTTCTGAATTTTATCTTCTAAATGTAGTTGAAGTTAACTTAATTGTGTTTTGTTTATCAGTTTTTCACAAATTAGTTTAATATCAAACAATTGGTGGGCCCTCTGCAATACCACTGTGGACGCTGTATTGAAGACCCCTGGTTATCATGACAGCCCTCTGAGATCAAGGGTCTTACATGGAGTAAACTGTTGTCATAGTGCTAATATGGCTGGTTGCTATCTGCTGCCCTCAGTAATAAATTTTTCATTCCCTCTGTAAGGCAGTGAGCTGAATGCTAATGCTGCTAGCGATTATATTGGGTTCTCAGTCGGAATAATGTATCTTGCTGCCTATAATCAACACAAAAGCTTCTAGTTATGTCTAGGCACTTAGGTGCATCCTCTCTTAGCATGAATTTGTCAAAGAACTGTGTAGCATAACAGGCTATTAACACCTTTCATTGGTTTTAATCTCTGTTGTGTGGCTGCAATTAGCATTTAGATGACTGATCGCTTTGTAGCTGCAGAAGTGACGTTTTACTTTGGATAATAGTAAAAGTTAGCCAAGAGGGATTGTATTTTCACAACTAAAGGTGAAGTGTTTAGTTTCCATGAGACTAGCTGCAACAAATGTGACTGCAAAAATAATGATTATTGTAAACAGGTTTCCCAGGTGAAGCTAATTAATTTTTACCACTAAATATATAGTCCTGCCCTAAACTCATGCCATTGGTTGAGTCAGAAGTCAATATCTTGGACTGCTTTTTTAAGCACCACAGTGTCTAACCCACTATTTTTATACTGTTTTGTGCAGCATAACCTACATGACACTGCATGAGCCCAGCCTAGGGTCTGGAGAGGAATCATGGGAGACCAGCTCTGCTGAATTGGAGAGGAGGTGCAGGCTGGGCAGTGAGGTGACCAGTCTCTCCCACATCACATCCATGGAGAAATGTGAACATTACTTTAAACTATCATCCCCCATCAGGTATGGCATACATACACTACCGTTCAAAATTTGGGGTTAGTAAGATACCATTTCTGTACTCGTTTGACTAGCGCCTGTTACTGAGGCAAAGTGGAGTGCGTGTCTGAAAAGTTTCCTGTTTGATGTGGTTGTAAAGACGTTCTACGTCTAAATAAATGCAATTCTTGACAAGAAAAATGTGACAGAAGCAGCAGTTGTGAGTGGGGTGGCCAACCCTAGCTCCGCCGCTGCGTTACCTGCATTAAATATTTGTAACGCCGTTAAACTGGAAAAATTAATCGACTGCATTAACGTGCTAATTTTGACAGCACTATTAAAAATAAATTCAAATAAAAACTGTTTTTGAATTGTTAATTGTTTTTGTTGTATTTTTGATCAAATAAATGCAGCTCTGGTGAACACAGAGTACTTCTGTAAATACATACATACATTACTCTTACTGACCACAAACCTTTGAATGGTACAGTCTTATCCCACAGTGTGTGAAGGTGAACCCTAAATTTAGAAACATTAAATGGAGTAAATTGTGGAAAGCTTTTTACTGTAATTCCATAACTCAGAATTCTGGGACAATAATTGTGTTTCTGTTGCAAGGTAGATGACGTAACAAGTGTCTAAATGTGCTTTTATAGGTATTGCTTAAGGACAACAAAACTCATCACCATCTTCATCATTGTTGTTCTGTGTTCAGTAAGTTTTCCAGTCATCAAACCTACTCAACAGCTTTTGTTATATAGAATAATATCCATTTATTACAAAAGCTCAATGATTTTATTTGTCTGACACTCTGAAATAACCATATTTATTTGAATCATCAGCTGTTTTTCAGCATGTATCCTGACAGGGAAAGCCCCTGGAGGATGCTGGCAGTCTCATCCACCGAGAGCTTCTGTATCCTCCCCATTTGAATCTGCGTTGTTTGGGTTTGCATTGACTAGATAAGTAAGAATGATTAATGCACAAGTCAAACATTGTGATGATGCATGCCACTGCGCTAACTCCTCAGACCCTGCGGGGATTTTATGTTTGGTTCGGAGATTGCACTGAAGGGCTGCGCTAATTCATTTCCGTTTCTGTGACAATCTCACCATCTGCTATTTACAGCGGCCTGTGTCATGGTAACAGTCTTGCCTATGACTTCGTGCATAACAACAGATCTGCCTGATACTTGCAGCAATCTGCAGGTCCTGCAGAGCTGGAGAGATGAATGTGAAGAGTGAACAATGCACTGAAGTGCTTCAAAGTACCTTCTGCTGGTGGGAAGGGGATTGTCTGTCCAAAATGAAACTGTGGCCAGCTGACATCTGTTTGCAAAACTTTTCCCAAACACTCAGGTTAAAGCTTGATGGATATTTTCTGTTATGTGTTTTCATTTGTTTCCCTAGTTCATGGAGATTTTTCTTAACCTAACTGATCGCTGTAGCCATGAATCTTACTGATTTTCGTGACAACTCCCTGCTGAAGCTGCAGGTTGGTGGGCCGTTTTTAGGAGGGATGGAGGCAGTACAAGAGGCCCAGGAGTATATTCTGATCCAGGTGGAGCAGACTGAAGAGGCGGGGTCTCGCCGGAGAAGAACTCAGCAGGTTAGAGATGTTTCAACAGAGCCAAAAGGAACAGTTATGTTCTTCACACTACCAGTAGATTAAATATTAAATATAGATTAATGTTAAATATAGTTAGACAGTAAATTTGATGACCTTCACTGGTTACTATAGACATATTCCACAATGTATGACAAAAAATATCTAGTGTTTTATAATTCATTTTGTGAAACATTTAGCTTAAAAAGTATGTTTATGCTTTAACAAAAATTGTTTGGAGTCATATTGTGAAATGTTATTACAGTTTATTACTGTGATTGTAAAGCTGAATTTTCAGCAGCCATTACTCCAATCTGTTAGTGTTACATGCTCCTTCAGAAATCATTTTAATATCAGTGTTGAAAACAGTTGAGGTTTTTCATATTTTTAGGATTCTTTGATTATATACGTAATTATATTAAAAAATGCTTACCCCAAGCTTTTGAATGGTACTGTATTCTATATTATTTTTTATAAAAAAAATAAAAAAAGGGTCACACTTTATTTGAAGGTCCAATTCTCGCCATTAACTATGGCTTTTGCCTCAAAAAACTCTTAATTTGCAGAATATGTGCACTAATAAACAGCCAATATGTTAATAATCAGGATACTAATAAGCAACTAGTTCATAGTGAGAATTGGTCCCTATACTAAAGTGTTACCAAAAAAAAAAAAAAAGTCTTTTAAATAAATGCCTTATAGTTTGATATTATCCTATATAATATAAAGGCATGTATACATTATAAGTATCCAAATACTTTTTAAGGCTGCTGTATGTGAAATATAAATAGCAAATATCGTTTCTCAATTAATTCTTCTTTAAAGAGATTATTCCAAACATTCACAATATAAATTCTAATATTTTTTTTTATAACAGGTGCTTTATAATTGGACCATACCATTGCATTCCCAACAAAGTGACCAAATTCTGAGAACAAGGACATTTGAAATGGTTAGCAGGTACGATTCCTCATTTCATGTTATATAATGCACATTATTGCATCTTTTGCTTCATATATATAAAAAATAAATAAATAAAAAATAAAGGGTAGAATAATGTTGTCATACTACTGTCATCAGATTTTAAATTGTGCTAATAGTTCAGTAAATGTGATCATGTGATGGGTTTTGCAGTAGTTCCTATCAAGGTCCATGCGTGTCTCCATCTCTCTAATCTGTCTCTTTCTCTTGCCCTCCAGCGCTCCTATTCTGATCAGTGTGCAGGCCTTTCTGTTAGACAGTCAGGTGGTTCCTCTGTCCATGACTCACCAGTCACTCTATGTAACCGTGGAAACACAGGTGCTTATTGCCGGATTGATCCTGGCAGGAGTCTATGTGCTCATCATCTTTGAGGTAAAATATGAGGTGTCGGTGTGAAGACATTATTTTCACACCGCACGGTAATCCATTCAATAATCCTTTCATGACTCATCCCATATTTCATCCCCATAAACAAGATCATCTCGGCTGTTTTGCCACATTGACTCTGTGTGGCGTCGTCTGAGATTTGCGTGCGCTCACCTGTAGTCTTTTGTAACTCCTAAGAGTAGATGCCATGCTGGGTATGTTATTCATAAACTTTCTAAAGTTGTGCTTGTACTGTATATCCAGCACTATACTGAGATGTCCTTGGCAGTAGCTATTCATAAACTCTTTTATTTTAATTTTTTTTATTTGTACCTGTACCGCTGTTGAGCAGCACTAGAGGTCACTAGGCTCTACCAATGCTAACAGGAAAAGCTTTCTATTGGCCCACACTGACTGCGATTCCACAAAAGTGTGTCAAATTTTTTGAATACCTGAAGCCAACTTATGAATCAGAGTGCATTTAGAGTGCTTGAATTTTATTGCAAGACCAAATTGGATTAGTGCAAATGTCTGAAACCAGTTTTTATGTTTCATTTTATAATGAAAATACACCTTTGAAATATTCTAAATGAAATATTATGAGCTAAAGTCAAGAAGAAGGACTCTGGACTATTTTTAGATCACATTGTGAACATATGAACTCCTGTACAAAATGTTGGATGTCCCTTGCTTCAAATGAAACCCAAAAAATGCCTACTTCAAATCATACTGGATAACATGGATCATTCAGAGTTCATGCAGCTGGAGTGTTGCTGTCAATCAAATCAGTGAGGGACATACTAAATACTAAGACATTGAAATTCAAGTTAATTTTTCAATTAAACTGTTCACTCAAACGTGATATAAAAATGTAAATGATAAAAGAATGGAGCATTTTCACAAGTGGTCTCCTTTTCTTGTCTTTTTTGCTTATGACACCAATTCACCTTAAAAATGATTAATTTCTGATGTTATATATTATTTATTTAAATTTTTGTTCACTGTACATGCTCTGTTAGTCTGAACAACTCTTTTAACTTTCTCTTCTCCCTGTAGTGCACGCTTTTTAGAGTTTGCGGGAAAGCGGCGCTTTAGTGTGGCTCCAGGGGGACATGAGGGCAGAAAGGACCTCCCTTCCTAATTACATTTATTTCTTCAGGAAAGACAGCATGCTGCGTGTCGAAGAGTTTAATTAGACCTTTGTGAGAATGCTAATGGAGACTTTAGGGGCCCATGTTTCCACTTTCACCGTTAATACTAATACGTCATAGCTATTAATGAACAAATTTTAATGTTGATTGGGTGAGTCATCGTAATTTTATTTATTGTACTTTTAAAATAAGGGAATGTTACCTCTGTGATCATCTTTTTATGAGAAATTTCCCCAAACCCCATCTCAGTTAAAACACATCCAGTATTTGAGAAATGATTACAAGTGAAGTTCATTAGATAATCCCATCGTTGAAGATGCATTATATTATATTATATTATATTATATTATATTATATTATATATTTTTATGTATATAATATTATATATTTTTCTGGCCATTTGAAAACATAACTTTAATTCAGAGAAAATATTACAACTTCAGTCAACTATGATATGTATATGAACTAGTTCCCAGGCTTTTTAGAAATCATCAAAAAGTCTTAGAAAAACACAGTAACTTTGCTGTCCAACTGAGTGCAGTCTGTTCATTTATAATGATGAATATCTCACACATAACACAGCATGACATTTCAGTAGAAGTAACATGACACCTAAACAACACTTGCTCATACGGTCTATCTTATTACTAGGAAATATATCCACCATTACTCAGTCCAATTACGATTAAAATATTGCTGCTTCTCATGTATTGATCTAAACGGCAAATGATGAAGCCAAATATGTGTGTGTGCCAGAAGGAAGGTGCAGCTGCCCAGATTGTGCCTTCATAATCAGCTTTTAATGGACTGCTGAATCAGATGATATACTACAGTACTAGACATTAAAGTCCAAAAGTCCTAGACCACTAGAAATTTTTTTTTAGAATTTTTCAAATTGATTTACATATTTACTGCTATCAGCATATTTTAGCGGAAAAAAATGTAAACTTTTAAATGAATTTTAGTAATTCTTGATATGTCTTGGCAGCAGCACTGGAGATTTGTATAAAACCTAATAATCATATTATCAAGCATGATTTGAGGTCTTCAAAAGTGTCTTGACATTCAAGCAAGAATATCTGCCATCATAATACATTTTTTTTACACAGGAGTTCACATGGTGGGTTTAATTAGTGACCAAAGTGTAGAATCTTAAATATTTCTTCATTTTATGTTGGTTAAAAATCTTTCAGAATTCTAAAACTTTGTTTATTTCCATGTTAAAATAGATTTGATTAGCATTACAGATTCCGCAGAAGTTTGTGTTCTCAGACATTTGGACTCCATTGTAAATAAGGAAGAATTTGTTGTATTGACCTGGGCCTGTTCTTCCTATCTGCATTATATAGCAGCTTAGTGATAATCCTCCGAGCTGATCTAGAATCAGAACTCTGAAAACTACTTTGATTAAAAGAGCACAGATGGTGAGTTTCATCAGTAGCTCTGATAGCTAAAACTCATTTGCACCGAGAGAGGGCAAAACCTAAAATCTGAGATATATAATAGTACGATATGCTTATAAATATTAATATGCCTTAAAAGAATCATGAATAATGTATTTTCACAATCTAATTGCAGATATCTTGTAAACATTTTAATAATGGCTGATAGATTATTCTTAAATTAGACTAGAGTTGCAGTTTCTCAGTAACTGGGGGGCTTTGAGTATAAAACTAACATTGCACCTCACACAGGCACATTTTGACATTTCATTTAGCCATAAACTGTTTCTTACCCTATAATTGAGAGTAATTGGTTTAAACCACAAAATAGGATACTTTCTTATGCAAAGCAGCACAATGTATATCCATGTGCTGATTAATTCTGCTCAGAAAGCAGTGTTCAACAATTTATCTTAATGACCTGTTTTAAACTTACAATCACAACATTGCACCAAGTGTTCCTCCCCTTCAGGGAAGTTGTCGGACTGACACAGAGTACTTGCTCCTCCGAGATTGGAGTCATTAGCTGTTAGCCTGCAAGTTATGTACTCATTGCCCTTCTTTCGCTCTTCTAGCTGATTACACGCTTTTGTAATGACTGCTCCATCTTGGCACATGACACCGAAAGTGGTGCATCAGACAAAGTTTGATTCAGGTGTTCCAATCAGGTTCTCTCGCCAGGAAAACAGATGCTGAAGATGTTGATATCTGACAGTGCACTTTAAGGTGCTGTTTTTAGTCCAGAGGCTGATTGAAGAGCAGAAAACCAGAAGACGTTGTCAACTGACGCATATGTCCTTGTGAATCTGCATTTGTCATTTGATTATAAGAGTGCATAAAAGGGTCAGAATGAATTTAATGTAAGAAATGAGGTGGATCAAACATAAATGAAGTGTGGGGAAGAGGGTTAACTGGCATTTTGAATGAGCAAATTTGTTTGGTTGTCCAAAGTCTGTTACACAGCCTTATATTTTACATATTTAATGGTGTTTGCTAAAGAAAGCATTGCTTTTACTGTTGCTGATGCGAAGGGTTTGGGATTTGAACACACTACTCTACTGAAAAAATATTTTCCTCTACCTTATTTTTCTTTGTTTATCTGTGTTTGCAGATTGTTCACCGCACTCTGGCTGCAATGTTAGGATCCCTGGCTGCACTGGCAGCGCTGGCTTTCATTGGAGATGTAAGTTATTTATTCTATTCCGATGAAGATAGCTTACATTGTGTCAAGAGTCAGGCTCTGGGACTTTATTAATTTTGAGAACTGCAGTGATGGTATTTAGTTTTATTAGCTTAAAATATGAGAGCACAGCAACATTCTGTCATATGCAGAAGTCTGTATGAATAATATATAGTGGCAAATTCAAATTACAGTTCATGAGCTTCATAATATTATATATATATATATATATATATATATATATATATATGATAAAAAACACTGACATTTACACAGTTAACTAACCAAGCCATTTCACGTAAATGGGATATCAGCGGTAATTGCACTGATTTACTCTAATGTGCTAAAATCTTGCTTTCTCTCTGCGGCTCTACGTATTAGTTATTGTATTCTAGAAATTGGAGATAAGTGTGTTATTTGAGCGCATGTAAAATTAGTCAGTGCGCTTCTGTCTGTTTGATAGATGGAGTGCCCTTTAAAAAAGGCCCATAGCTCTGTAGCCTCAAATGTCTTTTTTTTTAAACTAAAAACTTTATGAACTTTGAACTTGGTTGGTTGGTAAATACCGCAGTAAACAGAATACAGTATGTATTCCTAAATGGTATGGTAATTGATGCAATTATTTCAACAATTCAGAAAACCGAGTTAAGACTAGGATGTGAAAATGTTCTTTTGTATATGAGGAAGGAGATGATGACTATTTCATCCCACTGTCTTTTTACTGTAGAGGCCGAGTCTGATGACTGTTGTGGAATGGATTGACTATGAAACGCTTGCCTTGCTGTTTGGAATGGTAAGTATAATTCTAACAGGTCTAGAAGCTCTCCAGCAGCTTTTTTACTCAGTCAACCTGAGTAGCAGGGTTCCAAAGAAATATATTATATGTAAACTCACGGCAGGGCGGTAACACTTTACTTGAAGGGTGTGCATAAGCCTGACATGACACCTTCATAATCATGACATGACACATCATTAATATGAAGGAGGTTTTATGCATGTTTATGACAACTGTCATGAAGTGTAATTCACTCAGTTATGTCATTTTTAATGCAAAAATGACATTGTTTGAGATGTCTTTGTTATGACAACTTGACAATACCAAGACAACATAACCTGTCATAAACATGACACAGCAGATTAATTATCAAACTTAAGAAATTACTTAGCTTTATGGATTAACATTACATTAAACTGTCATGTGGTTGGTTTTGAAATTGGCTGTCATGAGGCCATTATAATTGTGTCATGAATATTTTTCTGACCAATTTTATTCAGTGGTACAAATTGAATTTGTCATTAAAATGTCATTAAGTGTTAATACTCTGTCAAATTGTTTTATGACAGTGTCATGAATACTTTTCTTGACCTCAACTACAGTGATAATTGTCACGTTGAAAAATATTCATGACACTGTTATAAAGTTATTTGACAGAGTATTAACACTTCGTGACATTTTAATGACAAATTCAATTTGTACAACTGAATAAAATTGGTCAGAAAAATATTCATGACACAATTATAATGGCCTCATGGCAGCCAATATCAAAACCAACCACATGACAGTTTAATGTAATGTTAATCCATAAAGCTAAGTAATTTCTTAAATTTGATAATTAATCTGCTGTGTCATGTTTATGACAGGTTATGTTGTCTTGGTAATGTCAAGTTGTCATAACAAAGACATCTCAAACAATGTCATCTTTGCATTAAAAATGACATAACTGAGCAAATTACACTTCATGACAGTTGTCATAAACATGCATAAAACCTCCTTCATATTAATGATGTGTCATGTCATGATTATGAAGTTGTCATGTCAGTCTTATGCACACCCCTTCAAGTAAAGTGTTACCCTTTGCGTTGCACGCACTTTGCACTCAGCAGCACACTTGGCTGAAAGGTTTGTTAGGTGTGGCTGGTGGTCTGCATATGACATTAGTCCATATTTTACATGTTAATTCAAGAAAGTGTGACCAAAAAATATGAATGCACATTAAAAACACACAGCCTCTCTAATATTATTGCCGAAGTGCCACCCTTTTCAACATCTCTGTTTGTTCAGTGTCTGTCTCCATGGAAACAAATACATTCAATCAGCCCTCATCCAGAAGACTACATGTAGGAGTATTTGAGGAAAAGCATAAAAGAAAATCAGAGACTGATGATAGAAAATGAATCACAGCATCTGTCAATTTTAAAGACTGACTGTGAAAGAGACTGAGCCATTTTACATTAGAAACGTTTGCTTTAATAAACTCAGAAATATTGATTTTTCACTTTATTGTTTCTCTATATTACGAAGATGTCTCTTTCTGTATCTGAGGCCAAAAAAAAATAAAAATAAAAAGTAAAAAAAAGGATATATGTGGCATGAAATTGATTGAGAGACCGTGTAGTATTTGAGACATAATGTGATTATATAGCGACACATGTGGCAGTAAGCACTAAAAATAGAAACCATGAAATGTTCAAGTCTCATTACCCTTCTTGTTTACTTTCAGATGATACTGGTGGCAATATTCTCTGAGACCGGTTTCTTTGATTACTGTGCAGTGAAGGTGAGTTTTTTCAATGATTATGCTGCATATGCTTGTTTGTGATTTGTTTAGCAGAGGTCTGCTTAAGTCCACTCAATCTATCCCACCCACCTTAACATATAATATGATATACATTTATATACCTTATATACTTGCAGATTCAAATAACTACTAACATTTAATCAGCGACAGCAGTGTGGACTGCTATTGATTCAGTCTGATATGCTTTCATTTCACATTATTGATGTCCCTATTTTTGATTTAGTCAATGTAATCCCATCATGCTACTTTTCCCAGTAAGCTTTGGGGCAAAGGAGTAGAGCTATTACAATAGCTGACCTGAAAATCCCTATCATTCACTCTCACGCAAAGTGATGAGAACTCCACAAATGTTTTATATATGAAATTTCTGGGTAAATATCAAGCCCCAATAGAGATGTGAAAAGGAATCAGATGGAACAAATATTTGTGAAATGATGCAAATTTTTATAAATCGTTTAGAAATTGGGTTAGCCTAAAAATAAATCTTAAAATGAGCTTTATTGGATGGATATCTCATTGCTTATTTTCAGAGATTCTGTGGACTGTTGTAAAAGACCTGTTGGAACATTATAGATGTGCTCTGGACATTACGAGGGCACAGGCTTATGTCCTCTCATCCCATTCATGAATATTAAGAGGGTTCTGGACGATGACATGTTCCACAAATTAAAATATTGCCATAGAAACAAACTTTTTGATTGAACACAATTTCAAGACAGCATAAAGTTGCATTTTCCCTTGAAATAAAACATCAAGCTTATTTTATCTGTGTGTGTAGTCTTGTGTTGGTGAGTTAAGCCCCATTCACACCAAGAACGATAACAATATTAGTGTCCACTTTTTTGTGAAAAAACTAGCTGCTCAGATTTCGCTCCCCTGTGATGTAGAAAGTGGGTCTTATTATAATATTACCGCCCCTTAATCTGCAAGTTTCTACCCATGGCGCTGCCATTGTGTTTTCACGAGCGACAACGGTGTACCAGTTCTAATGCCATGGCGAAAGTTTGAGCAAAGCATGCTAACTGTTCTGTCTTTGGCTGCACTGGCAAACACAGGAGAGTCCCAGCCTCAGAGGAGACAAGAGAGCAGTGGAGTTATTGATTTATTTACTGTATATTACGCTTCTACCTCACAGATCTAATATAAACATGCGATTTCTTTCCCAGCTGTTTACCTTCACAGACATAACCGACTGTTTTTGTAACTTGTGTGTTTTTAACATGAACTTGTGTGTATTTGACAGTTTAAGCGCAATAAGACATGAAAGAGAACTTAGTTTAGTACTCACATGCCATGTGACATGTGACAGCTGCTTTCTTTGCATGTGCTTTGGATATGTATGTTCAGAAAACCCTATATCAGGAGTAGACATAATAATCAAAACCAAACAGATGTTTTTTTGGCAGAGATCTGAGATAGGAGCTGTAAAGGCACAGCCCTATTCTGGAAAAGTGGGCAGGGAGCAGCAGCTCATTTGCATTTAAAGAGACATGCACACCCTTCAAGTAAAGTGTTTAGCTTGTTGCTGCTTCCACTCAAAATAGACACATTCAAAATGATGTAATAAATGATATGTGGGGTATTTTGAGCTGAAACTTCACAGACACATTCTGGGGACACATGAGAGTTATATTACATATTGTAAAAAGGGGCATAATAGGTCTCCTTTAAATGTTCAAGAGGATGGATTCTGATCAGCTGTCAATGTTTTCATCATTCATTGGGTGGAAGAAAAAAGTTCTGGAAGTAATTCCAACACTATCGTTCCTATGTGCCATTTATGGTTGTGATATAGACTCCCCTATTCTTTCTTTATCGTTAGCATTATAGTTTTCGGGCCTTGGTGTAAACGGGCGTTTACTGTTTATTTGTCAGTTAGCATCTTTTTTAGTCAGGAAGCGGTGACATAATAGGTGGGTTACAACACCCCTGCATTACCACATGATTACTATGATTCCAGACAGCCTGATAATGTCTCCATAGCGACTGGCTCTTAAAGTGGAGGTCTTTTGTTTTTTTGATTCTTTTCTTTTCAAGCATGAACATTCTAAACCCTGAATGAGCAAAAACACTATAGATCTGTGTCAGTTTTTAGATTGAATTCCTCATTAAAGTTCACTTTTGAACATTGTGTTCTGAGACCCTCTCAGAGGACTGCTCTTGATCCTCTGTCTTTGAGGCGCTGTTAAATCCATCTCTCCATTCCACTGTGGAATTTTTTGAACACATGATTTTGTTAAAGTTCATAAACAAAGGCAAGAGATTTTTTGGGATTAATTTATTTTTGACCCAATTAGTTTTCATTAATGTGAAGTTATGAGAAAATCTAACTTTGTAAACCAATAATAAAGTATTCCCAACAGTGTTCTGTATGTTTCCACACAGGCGTATCAGTTAGCGCGAGGAAGAGTGTGGCCCATGATTATCATTCTGTGCCTAATTGCAGCCGTTCTATCAGCCTTTCTTGATAATGTAACAACCATGATGCTCTTCACCCCTGTTACCATCAGGTAATGGTCTTTCTTCCTGAAACAGTCTCTTTCTCTCCTAATATCTCTCGTGTTCTTTTTTTAACCCTGTTTAGTAATACAAGTTTATGTGACAAGTATCACACTGGAATAAACATTAAAATACAAAGTTCTGAGTGTGTAGCCACAATACTTATACAATCTACATGTGAAAGTTAGACTCAGAAAACCTCCAGAATGCCTTTCCCCATAGACTTTCCCCAAGTGCTTTGCTGTAAAACTTTTATTTTTTATTTGTACAAACTGAGGGACAAATCCATTTCTTTGGTAACTGACAGCATGCCACAGATGCTATCAATAGAGCTTAACTTGCATTGAACATTCCTCTAATAGGTCTTCATAAGGAAGTTTGTTCAGCTGAACTACTGCAAAAAAAAAATAAAAAAATAAAAAACCCTTCCCAAAAGGCCTTGACTTTTCTCTGGACAAGAATTTTCTCTGTCAGTCTGTGCTTAGATTTATATGAGGATTCAATAAGTCATGTCTCCATGCTATAAACTTGCCACCTCATTGCTCTTTTTTTTCTAGCTCCATTTGAGCTTATTTTCTTCCATCTTTTCATCGTTACACGTTGTCTCTTAGTGTGATTCATTGGTACCTGTGCACATTATATTTGTGTGGTTGAGTCTTTTATATGTTTTTTTATCCTGATCAAGTCAAGTCATCATTATTTATATAGCGCTTATTACAATGCAATTTGTGTCAAAGCAGCTTTACAGTATTAAACAGTAAGTCTGATGTACAGCATCATTTCTTTAGCAATGTTTAGGACACCGTTCTTTCAGAGAACACGTGCTATGAAGCAATTAGGTATCATGTAATATTGTTTCACATCTCATCACTGCTTAAAAAAAAACTGAAGGCCAACAAACCATCTTTTTTTCAGCAAGGATAAAATTCATCCGTCAAATTCTTATCATCTTATGTAGACATTAAAAAAAATCTCTTCTTTGGTAGGATAAAATAAATCTATATTTCACACATAGCCATTAAAATGTTAGGCGCAGCCTCAGCGTTTTCATGAGACTGCTAGTGAGAAATGACTCCTTTTTTGATTATGCATCACCAATTGCATCTTCAAACACCTTTGGGGCTTCAGGTTTCAGAGACACAGTACACACACACACACACACTCGTAAAAGAACGAATTTGAGAAATTAGAGAGATCAGCTTTTCGTTTTTAATGCCAATTTAGCAGGGAAACTGATTTGCTTATCTTTAGATTTGCTTGAAATTCAGTGTTAATAACTAAACTTGAGCACAAACCTGGAATTTTGTGCATCTCAGCTTAAATTTTTGCTGCTGAAGAATCAGGTCCTCCCCTTGCCATATTTTATGGTAAAACAAATGAGTCTGTGTAAAACTGCAGCAGCTACAGTGCTAGGATATTGCGGTGGTTGCCATGTTGTTGCAACGTGGTTGTTAACCCAAGTGAAAAATAAATATACTAAAATGTATTTGAAATGCATTTATTTCATGCTAAGTATACTACAAATACATTTACATATTTATGTACTTAATAAAAATATCCTGCAACTGTACTTTTGGTATATTAAACTGGTATACTTAAAATTTGCTGAATTGGAACAACTAATTTTGTGCTTCATGCTCATTAATTGTGCGTGAGTAGTGCTGAAGTCCAACTAAAGATATACTGAATTACATTTGATTGTGCTAAAGTGGAACTATTGTAAGTATACTTCAGGTACGCTTTAAATATCTTGCATTTAAAACCGATATTATTCAAAGATCATGCAATCCTCATCAATAATGACATTAAAACACATTTTAGGCTTAATATTAAGAAATGTGCATTGTGCACAAGTAGTACTCCAAATAAAGTTTGATTATAACTTTTTTATATCAGTAAGTCTTGAGGGATACATCAGTAAATATGTTAATAGATTTTAATTATACTTAGTATGAAATAAATGTATTTTAAATATATTACTGTTTTACTAGGGAAGGTATTCTGTGTGTGATTTTTGCATGTTTTATGTTCTACCAGACAAAAATCGTGAAAGCATGATGGATTAGAAAGATAACAGCACACCTTTCTTTAAAAAAATGACTAGCAAGCATTTAAGTGGTCTTGGAGACCACTCTATATAACATGCTTGCATTGAATTGATGTTCCAGAAACACCAGTCCTAATCAGGTTTTGTGATGTCTTTTGTACTCTAGGTTATGTGAAGTGCTTAATCTGGACCCCAGGCATGTCCTGATTGCCGAGGTCATCTTCACTAACATCGGAGGAGCTGCCACAGCTGTTGGAGATCCTCCCAATGTCATCATTGTATCCAATCAGGATCTGCGTAAAAAAGTATGTCATTAATTCCCACCGTTCTTATTTGATGCCGGGTTATTCATGGGTGAAAGTATATTGTGCTGCTGTCGTGTGCCAGTTGAGAATGTCTCGGGGAACTTGTTGGACAAATTATACATGACTGCGCAAAAAAACAAAAGCACACAGACGCAAGCATGTGACCAAGCATTTTTCTGGCATAGAATGATAGCTTTGTGCCAAAACACGCTGTCACTATCTGCTCAAGGCTAAAACACCATGACATCCTGTCTTACACCTCAGACTATTAATTATGTAGGAATACTTCTTGCCAGCTTTAGTTACGCTCTGCCAAATTCTCTCTCTCTGTCTCTCTCTTTCTCTTAGCAGAGTTGAAATCTTTTAACTTCAGTAAAAACTAAACTGCAAACCCAACAACCCAACTCAAAGACCAACAATTTTCGACTAACGTTATGTGAGATGTCTGGCTGCATTAGACTTGTTACTCGCATTATCTCGCCTGTTTCATACCCTATTCGAAAACGACATGTAAGGTATTCACACTGCCTGCACATGAATAAATCTGACTAAATCAACATCATTTAGGCAGTTTTATTTATCATATTACCATTTGAGTGTAAATATCCAATCATTTTTAATATAAATTGCATATGAAAAAATTCAATAGTTTACACTTTATTTTAAGGTGTACATGTTACAGTGTAATTATACATCTAAGTACTGAGTAATGTTAATTAACTACATGTAACTTAATATATGGTTAGGGTTAGGATTAGGGTTTGGCCTAGGGTTACTTGCATGTAATTATGCATAATTTATTGTTATTATAATAATAAGCACATGTAACGTGTAACAAGGACACCTTAAAATAAAGTGTTACCATTCAGTATATATAATGTACAATACTATTTGTCAAATTCATCTTTACCTTTGTTTATTTTGGGCTTTCTCTTGTTTGGCAAATGAGTAGGAAGTGTAGGAAGGCAGAGAGAGAGAGAGAGAGAGTTTGTAACCATGAAAGCGTACAAACTTTTTTCGGATGCGAATAGTGTGTCTTTCTTTCGTCTCTCTTCTCAGACATGATTTTTTTCTGGTAGTAGTAACTACATGCTGTGTTGTTGTCTTTTTTTCCCCATGATGAGAGGCAACTAGTGTTTAGTTGCAATATTTTTGTGTCAACCAGTTGATGGCACTGGATTATTTATTATATTATGTATATTTACTATTAATATGATAGCAGTATTTCATTTTTAAATAGTTATCATCAATATCAGTATACTGTGACACCCCTACTTGAGTATGCACTGTGAAACAGGTCTTATTGTGTGTTACTTGATGCTGTTGAAGGTACAATGAAGCAATGCTTGTGGATACAAGTGATTACAAAACATTCCGCAACATCGGTGTGAACTTAATCACAGAATAGTATCACAAGGACTTTCTTTTTTCATTGTACAACCTTTCCAACAAACCCTCACTCGCAGGAAAACACAATTTAAAGTTCCGTCCTGCCAATTGGACAAGGTCACGGGCAGGCTGAATAATCTCCAGGTTTATGATGTGACCAAAGCAGAGAGTCTTGTGTGGTTCTGTCTTCATTGAGGCTTGTGTAATATTGGTTTGATTGAAAAGGTGAGGGAACACTTTGTGATTTATTATTCACTTTAATGGAGGCGACGGAACAGTGTGACCCAGGTTTGTGGTTGTGATTGAAATGTTCATGTTCACATTCAGACAGAGATCAATGCATGAATTCATCGGTGGTATGGCTAAATTCACAGTATATATCTTGGAGTTTATTCAGTATTTGAGTGTCTGCCAGTTTGTCTTTTTGTAGTCGTGTGTGTTATTTTATTGCTCTTATTTAGGATTACGGATATAAATGCAGTTTGAACAGCTAACCCTTTGAGTGCACTTCATAACACAGCTCAAGTATGCGTTGTGTTCTCGGCATTGCCGCAAGCTTGCATTAGCATAAACTGTCTGCTTCTACAGCTAGTTTTCTCTTTTAGATCAGAGGAGGGACAGTTTGAAGAGAATGTTGCTGAGCAAGTTAAATCTCATAAGTATGTTTACCTGAATAATAACAAATCAGATTCAATAGCAAACACATTTAATATGTTCAACGGTACTGTGCTTGCAATGCTTGAGACGAGCATATACTTCTGGCCTAAATCGTGCAGCTTGTTGAGGTGTGCCATTACCTGGTGATTTACAATAAAACAGACAACAAAAATCCCTTAGATCTGCATTGAAATTGGGAATAGACTGAGGAAATAGAACATCATACAGACTTGCACTGCATCCGAATATGCATATTTCCATATTATAGAGATGGGTAGATTACTTACAAATTGTAGTCCATTACTGATTATAGATTACATGATGAAAACTGTAATAGTAATGTAACCTAGGTTACTTATTTTTGGTAATGTAATCTGACTTCTTTTTTAGATTGTTTTATCTAACTTGTTTTAAACTTACTATTAAACATACCATATTGCTATAAAAAGAGAAAGAAAATATTTAATAAGAGACAGAAGAATAATATTTATTATTTTCTTTTCTTTTTTATATCAACATCATAAAATGCATTAAAAATTACATTACACAAGGGTTTCCCAAACTGGGCTTTATAATAATTTAAGCACTAAAAATAGAAATATTTTATTTGTTTACCTGCATGTCAATGTGACCAACTGTTTGAGAATCCCTGCATTTCGTGAGCAAACATTAATAAACATGAAAACATGAAAAATCAACAGTTACTGAAGGTCATTGGATATGACGACGACATAGTGTTTTACAGCTATACTTCACCAGTGTTTAGACTCTTGCATAATTATTTTTTTGATATATGATCTAATTGCTTGGGAGGTGTTTGTTTTATTTACATGCCATTTGTGAATATAGTCAGAGCTAAATGGTATGACAAACAGTAGGATTTTTAGAAAGGAAAAATTAAGAGAGAAAAAAGAAGAATTAGGGAGAATCAGTAAATTATGAATAATTTATGATGGCAAGTTCTCCTTCCATAAAAGCATGTGTGCTAGTGTATGTGTTAGTGTATATGGTCAAAGTGTGTGTCAGTAAGTACATGTAAGTGTCCAGCTAAAGCCCTGAATGAGACACAGAGGACGAGATAGAGCTCTTTCATCTCCAGCTCCGGATGCTGATTAAAGATGCTCTCTTTGGAGCCACTCTTCCCTGCAGCTCTTCTGTCACACACTACCACAGACACAATGACTAAGACACATAACCCTATGTGTGTGTGTGTGTGTGAATATCAGTGCAAAAAGGAAAGGGAGCGGAAAAAGGGTAGCTATAAAAGTATAGGAGATCCATCTTTTTCTGACAGTCTATTTAAAAGGCTACAAGCCAAAAGAACAACTATATGCCTAAAAACCTCAATCTATTTGGAGCCATAAATTTTGATGTCATATAAACATCTTGTCAGCAAACTGATTTCCAGCACCATCACACTTTCTGACAGAGATGGATGAATTAGTGTGTGAAGCACATTAAATTAGCTGTTTTAATCAAGTGCTGCTTCACGTTTTAAGTGTGTTTTAAAGAGAGAATCTCAAGGGTGACTTGAAGGGTCATGCAAAGGTAAAGAGAGGAGTTTTGTAATACAGAATATTTGGGTGGCCTGAATATATATATATATATATATATATATATATTTTTTTTTAGATTACATTTACATTTACATTTACATTTAGTCATTTAGCAGACGCTTTTATCCAAAGCGACTTACAATTGGGGAATACATAAAGCGATTCGTCTAGAAGAGGCAATCAGACAGAGGAAGTGCTTGTAACAACAAATCTCAGGCATTGTTCAAATAAGTACGAGCTAGAAAGGAAAGGAATAAATAAAGAGAAAGAATTTTTTTTTTTTTTTTTTTTTTTTTTAGGATGAAGTCAAGTAGTGCTGAAAGAGATGAGTTTTCAGTTGTTGCTTAAAGATTGGTAGGGATCCAGCATTCCGGATAGGGGTGGGAAGATCATTCCACCAGCCAGGAACGGTGAATGAGAATGTTCTGGAGAGTGATTTTGAGCCTCTCTGTGATGGTATCACGAGGCGTCGCTCACTAGCAGATCTCAGACTTCTGGAGGGGGTGTAGATTCGTAATATTGAGTGGAAGTAGGCGGGTGCTGAGCCTGTGGTTGTTCTATATGCAAGCATCAGTGTCTTGAACTTGATCCGAGCTGCAACTGGTAGCCAGTGCAAGGAGATAAAGAGAGGTGTAACATGGGCTCTTTTGGGCTCATTGAAGACCAGACGTGCCGCTGCATTCTGAATCATTTGTAGAGGTTTGATTGTGTTTGATGGAAGTCCAGCCAGAAGAGCATTGCAGTAGTCCAGCCTAGAAATGACAAGGGCCTGGACAAGAAGTTGTGCACCATGCTCTGTCAGAAAGGGCCTGATCTTTCTGATGTTGTGTAGTGCAAACCTGCAAGATCGAGCGGTCTTTGCAATGTGCTCTTTGAAGGTCAATTGGTCATCAAAGATTACACCGAGATTTCTGACCGAAGTTGATGGGGCAATTGTTGATGAACCTAACTGAATCGTGAAGTCATGCTGTAGGGTTGGAGTAGCAGGGAAGACAAGAAGCTCAGTCTTTGCCAGGTTGAGCTGTAGGTGATGTTCTTTCATCCATGCCGAGATGTCCGCCAGGCAGCCTGAGATCCGTGCAGCTACTGTTGGATCATCTGGTTGAAAAGAGAGATAGAGCTGTGTGTCATCAGCGTAGCAATGGTAGGAGAAGCCATGTGCCTGTATGATGGGACCCAGTGATGTCGTGTATGTGGAGAAGAGGAGGGGTCCAAGAACCGATCCCTGAGGAACCCCAGTGACCAGTTGATGTGCTTTGGATACCTCACCTCCCCAGGCCACCCTGAAAGACCTGCCAATGAGATAGGATTCAAACCAGCAAAGTGGAATCCCAGTGATGCCCAGAGATGAGAGGGTAGACAGGAGGATCTGATGATTAACAGTGTCAAACGCAGCAGATAGATCCAGCAGAATGAGGACTGATGATTTGGAGTCTGCTTTTGCAATTCGCAGGGCTTCAGTGACTGAGAGTAGCGCCGTCTCAGTTGAATGGCCACTCCTGAAACCTGACTGTTTAGCATCCAGTTTGTTGTTCTGTGAAAGAAACAATGAGACCTGGTTGAAGACAACTCGTTCGAGTGTTTTCGCTATGAATGGAAGGAGAGAGACAGGTCTGTAGTTTTCAGTAAGAGAAGTGTTTAATGTAGGTTTCTTGAGCAGTGGGGTTACCCGAGCCTGCTTGAACGCAGTGGGGAAAATGCCTGTGAGGAGAGACGTGTTGATGATGTGTGTGAGTGCTGGTAAGAGTGTGGGAGAGATTGCTTGGAGAAGGTGTGATGGGATTGGGTCTAGAGGACATGTTGTAGGATTGCTGGAGAGGAGAAGTTTGGATACCTCTGCCTCAGTGAGTGGACAGAAGGAGAAGTTGGGAGTTTTAGCAGTGGATGTGGTTGGTTGGAGGTCGTGTGTGTGTGTGGAGGAGAGAACTGACTACTGATTGTTCTAGTTTTGCCTGTAAAAAAAGTGGCAAAGTCATCACCTGTTATAGAAGTGGTGGGAGGTGGTGGAGGGGGACAGAGGAGAGAATTAAATGTTCTGAAGAGGTTACGCATGTCTGGAGCGCTGTTGATCTTGTCGTGGAAATGTGAGGATTTGGCAGTGTGGACTTCAGCAGAGAAAGATGAGAGCAAGGACTGATACCTACTCAGGTCCGACGGATCGTTTGATTTGCGCCATTTTCTCTCTGCCGCTCTGAGTTTGGTCCGATGTTCACGAAGAACCTCGGATAACCAGGGGTTAGAAGGGGCAACCCGTGCTGGGCTGGAGGAGAGAGGACAAATGTCGTCAAGACAAGAGGTTAAGGTCTGGCATAGAGTGTCAGTAGCTGCATTCACATCCAGAGATGAGAAATGGGTAGGTGAGGGAAGAGAGGAGGATACTACAGAGGACAGATGTGAGGGAGAAAGGGAGCGTAGGTTTCGTCTAAAAGTAACCGGTAAGGGGGTTGATGGCACATGGGTATCAAAAAGTAATGTAAAAGAAATGAAGAAATGGTCAGAGATATGTAGTGGATGCACCAGAATGTTATCTGCAGTGCAATTGTGTGTGTAAATTAAATCAAGTTGGTTGCCTGATTTGTGCGTGCTAGAAGTGGTAAGGCGTTTGAGATCAAATGAAGCTAGGAGTGAATGGAAGTCTGTAGCATAAGGCTTGTCTAGATGAATGTTGAAATCGCCAAAGACTAAGAGTGGCGTGCCAACCTCCATGAAAGAGGACAGCAGCCCGTCCAGCTCCTCTAGGAAGGTGGCTAGAATTTGGCCAGGGGGACGGTAAATTACCACAATCTGGAGTTTTATAGGAGCTGTTACAGTAATCGCATGACATTCAAATGATAGGGGAGAGTGGGTTGAGTATGTCCAATTCTTTGAAATGAGCAGTCCAGTACCCCCACCCCGGCCAACTTGACGTGGGGTGTGAGAGAAAGAGAAATTGTTAGAGAGAGCAGCTGGGGTTGCTGAGTCTTCTGGACGAATCCAGGTCTCAGTCAAGCCCAAGATGCTGAGCGTGGATTGTAAAGAAAAAGCAGAAATGAAGTCAGCTTTGTTGACCGCTGACTGACAGTTCCAGAGACCCACAGAGAAAGAAAGAGGTGCGGTAGAAGATGTAGAGATAGGGCGCAGGTTAGCAGGATTACGTTGCCGTCTGCGTGTGATGTTAGAGCGTGGTTGAGAGATAACCGGAATGGTTTGGAAACACATGATAGAGGTGGAAAGGAAGAGGACAGAAAAGGAGAGTGTGTGAGGGAAGATAGAAATGATACTTAAGTTCGTTGCTCGGTTAAAGATTAGAAGTCATCATAGGAAAAGATTAAAAGTTAGTTAGGGTTCATTTTCACCTGAATCAAAAATTTCACAAGAGTTGACACAATGTTTTTCTTTTTGAATTAGTGCATAAATTCTGTCAATTTGAAATGTTGTCAGAATTATTGTGAAAAACTAGTTAGAAAACATATTTTGGAAAGGAGACTTTAGAACTTTTAAACCATAATGAATTTTTTAGCCACATCAAAATGCAGCTGGCTTGACATTTCGGCGTTGTCTTCTGATATTTTCTAGTTTAATAATATTAAATTGGGAAATTAGTAAGCAGTAAGCTGGCCATTTTCAATTGTCATATACTCTTTACATTTCACAAAAATTTGGGGAAATCTGGGATGTGAAAGATTACAGACATTTTATTAGTAAAAGGCCCAATGGATGAAAACCACCTGAAATTTCACTTAAAAAAAAAAAAAAGTGGAATTATAACAATTCACTGTTAATTCATGTTTGTTAATAAACTAATGTTAACTAATGAAAATCAAACATTAAAAATGTATTACTATATGCTGAAATTAACATTATTCGGTAACACTTTAGTGTAGGGACCAATTCTCACTAGTTGCTTATTAGCATGCCTATTATTAACATATTGGCTGTTTATTAGTACTTTCAAAGCACATATTCTGCATGACCATAATCCAACCCAATACCTAAACTTAACAAGGCAAATGTTGTAGTTAATGGTTTGTTAATAGCGTGAATTGGACCTTAAAATAAAGTGTGACCCATTATTCTAGATTAACAAATGCAGTAAAAGTATTTTTCATTCATTTTTAAATCATTATACCTAATACATTTAACTAATGTTGACTAACTGAACCTTATTGTAAAGTCTTACTGTATTCTTTGTAAAAAAGGTCATTAAACCCATTAAAACCCATCAACGAGGGCAACTTAAATATTTCATGAGAAGTTCAATAATTGCCATCACAGTTTTTAATTTAGTTATTCCTCACACTCATCCATCGGCGACAGAAAGGTGCCTGGTTTAAATTGTTGTTTCTTCAGCTGGCTTTCAGAGCTGAAATCGCTGTGGGGTTTGAGTTAATTTGTGGCTCAGTAGAAATCTCGTCCTTGCCTGTCAAACCGGCTGTTGCACAGGATGATGCAGCGGTAATCATGCTCCAGTTATATTTTCCACATCAAGGTCACTTCCTGCTGGGCTACAATTGACAGTGGGAAGTTTCTGAAAAACCCAATATCCATAAACTCGCATTTCTGACAGGCCTAAATCTCTGGAGGGTGGAACCCATCAAACGTACTGAAGCCCCCCTGCTCTAAATTTACTACTTTATAAACATCATTTTTGGTTTCCGTCAGGACGTTCAGTGATAAATATGTTCCTGTAGCGGATGCACAGAGGAGGGCTATGATGATCCATGTGTGTGAAATGCTGGACAGATTAATCCATTCTGTTCCGCAGGGAGAGATTGCATCTGCTGTAATTATTGACATGGATGCAGTGGTTTGTGTTATCTCTGTGTTACATGGGCCAGATTTGTTTATATTTGAGAGGGCTTCTGTTTGTGTTGACAACATGCAGATGATGAATGGAGATACAACTTCATGTGCAAAAAATGACACACACACGTACGCAGCTCAATACTTGCCGTTTGCTCATTTGTTGATTGCTGTGTGCATTGATTGGGTACCTATTTAGCTGGGTCTTAAAGTTAGTCACATAAAATACCACTTTTATAGCATTACTAAGGGATTCACTGTATTATGAAACACTTTCCCAGTTTACACATGTCTATGCGTGTGTCTGAGGACTCGGGTTCCTGATGCAATAGAGGTAGGAGTCGATGAAACTCTGGGCTCTCTGTGAATGACTGATCCAAAACTATTTTTAAGCTGGTGCAAACAGGTGCTTTTATAGTGTGTGTGCATGAGGTGGTATAATGTAGTTTACTGATCCTTTATATAAGCTTACAAGTTCTTTAGACGATTTTTATAAAAATATAAATGTATTTCTGTACATGAGACTGATATTAGTGTCTTGAGGTGTCCATTTTATTTTATTTTTATTTTTTTTTGTATCTATTTTAACACCAAAAATATTACTTTCAAACTTTAAACTAGCTTGAAACATTCTGGGTATACTGTTGTTTTCTGCTCTATATGTAAATGAATGAGTATTTGCATTTTTGTGTGACTCATGTCTGTTTGCTTGTATATAGCCGAGGATTTAATTTCAGTCTAGTGAAGCCACCACCTTCTCCAGCAGTCGCTTAATCCGTTTATTAAGCTCCAATCAGCCTCAAGATCTTTAGATCCTCTGGATTCTGAATGGAAGCTCTGCCATACAAATAGATGGATGACATGGTGCCATACAGCTTAATAAAAAACACTATGCTTTGCTAATCCACAACTTCAAACGATTTTATACACTACCTTGACATACATAAAGCAAATAATGTAATCTGTAAGATGGCTTTGAAAGAAGTCTTTTATGCTCACCGAGGCTGCGTTTATTTGATCATAAATACAGAAAAAAAATATTGTGAAATATTATTGCCATTTAAAATAATTGTTTTCTATTTTAATGTATTTATTTTTTTATTTTTTATTATTTATTCCTGTAATAGAAAAGCAGAATTTTCAAGTGAAAATTTACTCCAGTCTTTAGTATCAAACCATAATACTTTTTTTTTTTTTTTTTTTTTAGTAAACAACATTTATTTGTAACACTGTACAAATGTGTGCTATCACTTTTAATCAATGCATCCATATTGAATATTTTTCTCAAAAACAGAAGTAACAATTTGAGTGACCAAATTCACAGTTTTTTATTGTTTTTCTTAGTTTTATCAAGTATAATTAGAGAAAGAATGAGTGTTAGATGGTAGAAAAATGTCAGAAATAGCAATGGGATTAGGAAATTATGTCATGACTTATGATTTATTAATTTTTCTGACTTCTCCAGGCCTAGAAATCACAATTTTTAAATCCTTCAAAGTTTCCATGACCGTGCCAACCCTGTCCGTCCCACATTTCTCAGGCAGCAGTCAGTCATGACGGAACGTCTTGTACTTGTGGCCTCTTTGTTTATTTGTTTGTGTTTCTCTGTTTGTTTGGGCTGTGCGAGTCGAAATGGGCCCCCCCATCGGTCTCGACAGGATCACTACAGCAGGGATGTTGCCATTTGGTCAGTCAAGCATCCATCTGTGGAGCTCTCTGTAGATCAGACATTTGAGCCTGGGCGGAAGGAGTGTTTCAGGGATGCTGAGGAGACATCTCACATACCCTGTGCTCTCTCTCTCTGGCATCTGCTGAGCCGTCAGTCACACTCGCAGAAATCTCAGCTGCCAATCAGTACTTCTCCAGGCCCCAGCAGACAGGCTTTGGCGGTCTCTGGTTTGACCGTGGCCCCTGACTGCTCACTAATTAGCTAGCGCCAACACTGAAGGTCTTTTTGCATAGTGATTTCTCATTCTCTCTTCTCATTGCTTTTTGAAGTTACTTTCTTGGCTGATAAAAGTGGGACAGTGACAACAGAAATGGAGTAAGGGGAGGTCTTATTTACACACTATGTTTAAGTCATTATCACAACATGCCTGCCTTCAGGACAAAACAAGAGAATCTACAAAAAATAATCCCCAAACACTGCCTATTGTCTGCAGCTGCATTACTGACAAAGTAATGAGGACTTATGCATCTGCTCTATATGATAGAGTATACAGCTCAACAGTGCAGGAAATCCATGAGGAATAAAGCAGAGGACCGCTTTAATGAAATGTTATCGACAGATCCCCACTAGCCCAGCGTGCCCTAATGAGTCTCTATAAGGATATCTCTTATTTTCAGTAGGTTCAGACACTGAATTGAAGCTCTTGGCTTTTCGATGCACTGCACTATTCCTAAATTATTTTTTAAATCAAATGATCCTAAAAAAACTTGTGATAGAATATGTTCAGTTAAGAAAGGCTAGTTCATTTTAAAGTAATATTAATATTTTATTTTCCTGAATCTTTCAATATATCAGTCTTTACTTGAATCTTAAAGTGAAAATTCTGTGTCATTTACTCACCCTCATGTCTTTCCAAACCTCCGGAATTCTGGAACCTCTACGATTGAGTTGAGTTGAATTCAAGAACCTGATCAGGTTAATTTGAGAACATTTTTTTAATGGATCAGCAGATCCATTCATCCCCTTGTTTTACAGTGGTCCTTTTGTTTGTCCTCCCTGTCTTTTCAGTGTATTTCTCTTTCTCTTTCTAATCCCCCCCCCCCCCCCCCCCCCCCCCCTTCTCTCTCTCTCTCTCTCTCTCTCTCTCTCTCTCTCTCTCTCTCTCTCTCTCTCTCTCTCTCTCTCTCTCTCTCTCTCTCTCTCTTTCTCTCTCACTCTCACTCTCGCTCTCACACTTTTTTCCCGATCCCCTGTAGAGGTCACTGTATACCAGTCTTCACATCTCTTTGTTTCCATTCACATTTGTCTCATGTTGCATCTGAGATTGGACACGTTGTTTGCTTACATCTTAATTTTTTATTTTTCCAAATAATACAAGACCATGTTTATCCTTTCAATCATGGGTTTTGTTTTAGGGGTGGAGGATTTAGTACCTTGAGCTGCTTTAGGGAGGTTATACTACCAAAAACCAGCATCAGTGTTTTTCCCCTCATTTTTACCAGCTTTTTGTTTCGTTTCTAAGAAGTACCTCTAAGTCCTGGGTTTTTGCCAAGCCTTAGCAATGCAGGGAGCCGAACTACAACAGGGATGCAATTATCTTGTATCTTGCCAGTTCCTTTACAAAATAGAAGAGACTGGGTCTAGTTGTCACATTTTTTACTCATTTCTCATTTCTCAGGGTCCATTTCTATAGAGGTGCAAAAAATAAAGTCTTGGCTACGATAAAACATTTCCCCCCCCCCGTTATTATTGCCCAAGAAAAGGCACAGTTTATTTAACACCTGTTGACCTTTTGTTAAAATGATATTGGTGCTAAGTTGTCAGAATGGTAACCTGCCATTAAATAGCCGGTTATAGACTTCTTAGTAAGCACAATTTAAACAGTAAAACAATTATAAAGCACAAGCAATTTGTGAAACACCAAAAAAAATGTCATACTAAAATATAAAATCATTGCTCTGACTAATAAATATTGTAATTAATAAATTGTATAGATTGCAATATATAGAATTTGAGATGATAGAGGTAAAAAGTGTATTTATGAAGGGTACTTAAAAATTAAGAGGGTTTTTAGCTAGGTTTTTGAGCATTTGTGGCTCTCTTTTTAGAATGTCTTTGTACTACTTATGTATACGTATGTCACCTTGTAAACAAGCAAAGATTTGTGCCACATGCAGGTGCTCATTTAAATCTTACATAAGTGTTTAAATGCATCAAGATGCAAGCATTAAAATGCTGAATATGATTCTTTTGATGAAATGTAATCAAGGCCTCCAACCACATTATATGGAGAGCCAGTAAAGTGGATGTGATCTCTACTTATTGCTTAGAATAGATTTCATGAAATACTACAGCAAATTAATTGCACAAATTTTAAAAGGGTGAAAATTAACCCGCCCTCTTCTTCCTCTAGGGGATTGACTTCGCGGCCTTTACGGGTTACATGTTCCTGGGAATCTGTCTGGTGCTGCTGACCTCATTTCCTTTTCTGAGAATGCTGTACTGGAATAAGAAACTTTACAACAAGGAATCCATCGAAATCGTGGGTGAGGGTTCATTTATTCTGCTCTGTTCCTACCCACACCAGGTTTCCCAAAATCACATGAACTATCCTCAAGTGTATGCAGAGCCACTCTGCTTTCCTTCCTTTTTGATTCAAGCTCTTTTGTTCTGACATGTGCAATGAAAAATTAATTCATAACCCCATTGACCTAGATCTTAAAGAATGAGCAATCATTTCTAAAAACCATAGAGTGGTTGAGGGCACACTTGACCTTCCCTTGTTGAAGACAGTTCTTCCTATATGAGAATGTGAATGAGTGTCATACACCGCTCTACGCTATTTACACCAAATCTCATATCCTATCCAGAGCTCCTTACATTTGGCCTTTGAGTCGCAGTGACTGGGATAGGCACAGCCTACCCTTTCATGAATGATTAGAACCTCAGCAATACATCAATTTTTCATCCGCCCCTCCTCCTCCCCCACCTCTGACGATCACATTGATGCGTTTAGTCTCTCTGTACCCTTCGGGCTGTTTTCCCTGATATTTCCATTATTCTTATTGGATGAGCCTGTGCTGAAAGCCATAACGCGTCTGTATTAAATACATAAATCCTGTCATAGATGACCTCTCTCAAGACCTAGACTTATTCGCAGTTCTCAGACAGGACATGTTTAAGGGGTCAGTGTTTGGCTGGTTAGCATGGACGATTTTGCCCCTGCTGGTAGATGTTGTAACTACAACATCTGGAACCACAAAGCATCCTTTTTGATTGACAGCCTTTCAAGAGTCACTGTGCATTTTGAAAAAAAAAAAAAGGAACAAGGAACATATATATATATATATATATATATATATGTGTGTGTGTGTGTGTGTGTATGTGTGTGTGTGTGTGTGTATAATATATATATATATATATATATATATATGTGTGTGTGTGTGTAGTGGACAGCACATTCCAGGGCCCAGTTTATGGTGGGGCCCCTCTCTGACCACTATAGTGGATAAAGATTTGCTACATTTTGGTTGGATCTTGGTGGACTAACATAAAAAAACTGTCCAATGCCATCAGATAAAGATGCCAAGACAACGGCCAGACACCTCTTAGAGGGCAAGAAGAAGACCTTTGGTACAAAGCCCGGAAGGACGGGACTTCCTATTGGTCAAAATGCCGTTTTTGCCCTTCACCCACCAACAGACTGATTCCTCAGGTTTTGGTCTGTGACTGCCATAAAAATTCCTTAGGACCTCTGGACACAGCAGCAGTGGGTGAAACAAACAGGGATCACAGAGTTCCATCCAAATCCATTCATAACTATGTTCTCAAACCTTAAACTGATGCAAACTACAACACACACATCTTATACTTATTCAGAGAAATAAGTATTCTCAGTGACAGTGACGTGTAGTGCAACATCTTACACAAACTCAGCTGTTGATGGACAAATGAATGCATGCATGACAGTTCAATCTTCTTCCATCATGTTTGGACTTAATGTGTTTGTAACATTGCCAAAGGTATTCTGGTTGTGGTTTGGTAAGTGAATGATGCATTGGTAAAACTTTAATGACACTTTTCTAAATGTGTGTTTGGACTATGGAAATAAGTTCCACAGGAGGAAAGAAGGGTGGCACACCATGTCCCCCCCACTCTGATGGAAATAGCCAATCACAGCCTGGAAACGGAGAAGCGCCAGATTGCAATCTCCTCCTCATCGGAAAGAGATAAAGGTACTTTCCCAAAAGACACTCCTCGTTCTGAGTCTCCGGCCCGTAAGGGAAGGGACAGTAACAGACACATCCGTTCTGAGTCTGAGTACTGCAATGGAAAAGATGTTAACAGATACACTGTTCTGAGTCTCCAGCCTGTTACAGGGAAGGTAGCAACAGAAACAACCCGTTCTGAGTCTCCAATCCAGAGAGACAGTAGCAGATACACCAGATCTGAGTCTCCGGCCTGCAAGGGTCAGACATTAACAGATACACCGTTCTGAGTCTCCAGCTTTGAGGCAGCAACAGATACGACCACGTTCTGAGCCTCCAGCCTGCAAGGAAAGAGATAATCTACATTCAGACTTCATTCAGAGTCTAACAACAGATGCAGCACGTCCTGAGTCTCCATCCTAGAGAGACAAAGCGGATCAACCAAATTCTGGGTCTCTAGCCCAGAGAGGCAGAAGACACACAGACATTTGCAACAAGGTTAAGTTCCGTTGAGCAAACCTTCACTCCAAGGTACCTTTGCTTGCGTGTTCCAGGCTAAGGACCTTCTGCACCTACTTCAGGGTCACATCTGCGTGTTCCAGATTTTAGGACCCTTTGGTGCTCCAGGAGATCAGCATCCTCCAGTGCTTCGTGTTCAAGGCTGTTGAAACGGATTCCTGCTCCTTTCCCCACTGCATTGTTCCCAGCACAACCAGTGGATGAAGTCACTGCCACCGGACTGCTCACTCAACCACAGAGAACGTAGCTATCACCTATCCAAACCTCTTCCAGAGACCTTGGCATTGTTGTGTATTATCAGTATATGATTTTTCTAATTGACATTAGATGTTATATAGCTGATTGCAGTTGATAACAAATAATCTTTCAGGTATTTGTTTGATGTATAATAAGGTTCTTCACCTTACTTGTTTCAGAGTAGTGACAATTTATCTTTCCAGATAACGTAGCTCTGACATAGCAACACCCAACATAATCACTTGCATTTTATGCATCTTATGCACTTTATTCCTTTTTCATTCATAGTATTCATTTAGTAATTGTTGATTACTCTTGTCTATCTTTTGTTAATAAAATTTATTTTATTACACTTGTGACTTCCTTGTGTTAATAATGCAGTAAGGTTCTACAAGGTAGGTATCCCACCAATCTTTCTTATGTGATGTACTCCTAACCACACCTTAAGTGACACGTGATCCAAAAATCATAACGTCGCCTGTGACGTGAGTACCCATCACTACACTATTTTGCCTCCTTAGGTTGGCGAAAGCAAAATTCACTACATATATATATATATATATATATATATATATATATATATATATATATAATATAAAATTTTTATTTATATTTTATTTACTTATTTAGAGTGCTCTTATTTTTCCTTTCACGACACAGCTCTAATGAAGGGCTTGGAACTGTGTGTTCTTGTGTAATTAGTCAAATTTACAGTTCATGTGATTAGCTCAAAAAACTCTGTGCCCAGAGCTGCCTATGAGCAAAGATAGCACATTTTAAATTGTACTTTCAGGTATCAAGTGTTTTAAATTTACAATATTAATCATTCTACAAAAATGCATTCTAACAGGGTGCGTGTTAGAGCATGGTTATTGTTGTACTGTTATCAGCCTGTCATAATGTATGTTGTACTTTTATCTTAATATCCACCATTGTGTAACACTTGCTTGAAATGGGTGATGTGTCAACAGGGCTCGCAAAATTTCAAAATCCCTGGTAGCTATTCGGGCAGGTACTCTTCAGATTTTGGTAGCCTGAAAATTAATTTAACTAGCCCAAATAAAAAAGACCTTTTTTTTTTTTTTTTTTTTTTTTTAAATATAGGAAATCAGATAGGAGTCTAAATGTTAATCAGAAATATTTTCAATACACAAATATCAACAAATATGAAGGAAGGAATTTTATTTCACTATTTACAGGGTATCTGCAGAATTTTTAAAAATAAATTTAAGGCAATTTATGACCCATTTTAAGAGCTGCACAAGTAAAATGAACACAGTATGAGTGGGGTTGGACAACGTCTATGGTAACATACAGTATTAAGCCATAAAATGACGATTTACAGTTCAGATACAGGTTTTCACAAAAACTAAAATCTTATACAACAGCATTTCAGCCTTTAGACCATTTTTATGAAAAGGGATAAATCAAGCATACAAATTATTATATTAGTTTAAAACGAATAAATATTACGAATAATATTACTAAACAATAATATTATAAACAATAATATTACTACACAACACACTGGACTTTGTTTATATAACAGAGAAAAACTCATACAAAGCTGAACCCCGCCCCCACCTCGGGTACTCGGACCACATCTCTGTTATGCTAATCCCAGCATACAGACCACTTCTCAAACTTGCCAAACCGGTTCAAAAGCAGATCACGGTATGGCCAGACAATGCCACCTCAGCACTGCAGGACTGCTTCCAAGACACAGACTGGAACATGTTTAAAGAGGCGGCCACCTACAACAACCACACAGACCTGCAGGAGTACACTGAAACTGTGACTGCTTACATCAAAAAGTGCATTGATGATGTGACAGTCACCAAGACCATCACCACAAGAGACAACCAGAAGCCATGGATGCAGAGGTTCGTGGGCTGGTAAAGACCAGAGATGAAGCATTCAGATCAGGAGATAAAGCAGCCCTCAAAACAGCAAGAGCCAATCTGTCTCATGGCATCAAGAAGGCAAAACATCAGTATGCTAAAAAAAATCAACAACAACTTCAGCGACAGTAAAGACACTCGGACCCTGTTGCAAGCCATTCAGACCATCGCTGACTACAAGCCCCTGCCACAGGCCAGTGACGATGACACATCCCTACCAGATGCACTCAACCACTTGTACTCACGATTTGAGATGCAGAAAGACACACCTGCACAGAAACTACTCACATCTCCAAACGACCAGGTACTCTATCTCTCTCCAGCCGATGTAAGGAAGACCCTATCCAGGATTAACCCACGAAAGGCTGCGGGCCCTGACAACATACCTGGACATGTACTGAGAGACTGTGCTGCACAGCTGACGGATGTCCTAACAGACATCTTCAACACCTCGCTGAGCCAGGCAGTCGTCCCCACGTGTCTCAAATCCACCTCCATAATTCCAGTACCAAAGAAGTCACCTGTGTCCTGTCTGAATGACTATCGTCCCATAGCACTGACCCCAATCATGATGAAGTGCTTTGAGAGGTTAGTCATGCATCACATCAAGTCCAGTCTCCTAAACACACTGGACCCATTCCAGTTTGCATACCGTCCAAACCGTTCCACGGACGATGCAATATCCACCACTCTCCACCTAGCTCTTACTCACCTGGAACAGAAAGACTCTTATGTAAGAATGCTGTTCATCGACTTCAGCTCAGCATTCAACACAATAATCCCACAACAGCTCATCCACAAACTAAACCTGCTGGGCCTTAACACCTCCCTCTGTAATTGGATCCTGGACTTTTTAACTGCAAGACCTCAGTCAGTCCGTGTCAGCCGCAACACCTCCAGCACTACCACACTGAGCACAGGTGCCCCACAAGGCTGTGTGCTCAGCCCACTGCTCTTCACACTGCTGACTCACGACTGCACTGCCAAGTCCAGCTCCAACCACATCATCAAATTTGCTGATGACACAACTGTGGTAGGCCTCATCAGCAACAACGATGAAACGCACTACAGAGAGGAAGTGGCACAGCTTGCTGAATGGTGTGGTGCTAACAACCTGTCCCTCAATGTGGGTAAGACAAAAGAGGTTGTGATGGACTTCAGGAGAAACTCTGTTGACCACCCCCCGCTGACCATCGACGGCTCAACCGTGGAGAGAGTCAGTAGCACTAAATTCCTGGGGGTGCACATCACAGAGGATCTCACCTGGACCACCAATGTCACGTCACTCAACAAGAAGGGACAACAGGGCCTCCACTTTCTCCGCCGGCTGAAAAGGGCAAGTCTCCCTCCACCCATCCTCACCACTTTCTACAGGGGCAACATTGAGAGTGTGTTGACCACCTGCATCATGGTATGGGAACTGCAGTGCTGCTGACCGCAAGACCCTACAACAAACAGTGAACACTGTCGCAACAGGTGCCCCTCTCCCCTCCATCCTGGACATTTTCCTTGCACGATGCTCCAGCAAGGCCTCCAGCATCATGAAGGACCCCACCCACCCCTCCCACAACCTCTTCCAGATCCTGCCATCAGGTAGAAGGTACCGGAGTATCAAAGCTCGCTCTGTCAGATTGCTCAACAACTTTTTTCCCCAGGCTGTGAGAGCTCTTAACTCCAATCTCCCTGTCCCCCTCTGAAACCATGAACACCTCAGCACCCCCCCCACTACATGTGCTACACACAGGTGAGTGGGCTATACAAACCACCTGTAGTAACGCACTCATCCCACTATATGCACACCAGACACTTTCTATAAACAGTCCCTGCTACAAAGACTCAATAAGATAATATATGTTTACTTGAGCATTGCACTACAAAATCTTTTTGCATTTTGCGCTGCTTCACACAAAATCTACCTTCTGCACAACAATTTAATATATATATGTATGTATGTATATATATATATATATATATATGTATGTATGTATGTATGTATATATATATATATATATATATATATATATATATATACATACATACATACATACATACATACATACATACATACATATATCAACCCAAGTACACAATACATGTATGGCCACATGAACTTTAAGAGTCGTATACTTTTTTGTTTGTTTGTTTAGATAAATCGCTCAGAAGGGTTTGACCAAACGATTAGACAAACAGGTTTATTTTTTTGTTATTGTTTTTGTTTTTTTATAAATCATCCAAGCACCCGATTTCTAGCCATTTTTAATATACATTTGATATGACTAAATATTATTAAATTGTAAAAAAATTCCAAGATCAGTTCACTCTTCTCACGTAGGCCTAGTATTTTCATCGGGTCAGTCGTAGAAAAATCTGATTGGTTGATAACTTTTGACGTTTAATATATATATATATATATATATATATATATATATATATATGCATTTCATTTGCTTGGTTTGATAATTTTTAACCTCAGTCAAATGGTTTTTGGTCTTTTTATTCCATTATTTGTTGTATAAATAAATAGACAAAATAATCAGATGAGACTTCTTCCTCCAGTTGTCAACTTCTCTCTACAGATGGCCATTAGCCTTTTGAGCAGCTGCTCCCTCTGCTCCACAGAGACCAACTCCTCACATCTCCCGTACACCTCCACACCTGAGCTCTCCTTCCCACACCTGACAGTATGACAATAGCTCCTTTATAATAAAGCACTCATTTCAGCCATTCACAGGCTGAAATCAGGCTCTGGGGTTCCCAGAGAGGCTTTCACCATACCCATAAATCAGAAGAGAGGAAAACACAAAACCTTTTCTAACACCCAAGTTGTGTCCTTTTTGAAAATTCTAGGCGTCACACAGTGGTTGATCATCCAATTTAAACCAGGTCTTTTGAGTCATTCTTTGATTCTGTGAAATGGCATGACAGTGTATGAGAACTGCATATTGATCAGCCCAGTGTCACAGCAGTTTTATGTCTATAGTAACCTGCAGATCTGGGCTAGAAAGTAGCAGGAATAAATGTATGACTCTTGCATAGAGCAATGCAAGCAGGAGTTCAGTCTAACTTTCTTTCAACATGTAACACTGCTTGAATAGACCTTTATATCATGAGGTTGCATGGAAAATAGTGGAACTTTTGATTACACAGACTGTTGACCTCGTTAATATGTCAAATAAATAAATTATTTTTTTCCCCA